>JALMGJ010000008.1:19692500-20292500 GCA_023362775.1 Charina bottae | reverse complement strand
TTATGGCCAACCTGTTCAATCTTGTTTAGATTTGAGCTAACTTAAACTGGAAAAGACCCTGATGCTGGGAAAGACTGAAGGCAAAAGGAGAAGGGGACGGCAGAGGATGAGATGGTTAGATAGCATCACCGATGTAATGAACATGAATTTGAGTAAACTCTGGGAGGCAGTGGAGGACAGAAAGGCCTGGCGTGCTATGGTCCATGAGGTCACGAAGAGTCGGACACGACTAAACGACTGAACAACAACAACAAAACTTAAGATTTAAAGTAGAGCCTGACAATTATAAACAGAAACAGTTATCTTGGTTATCCTCCTCACTCTAAGCAAGCTCCTTTTTTGTCCAGCACACTGACTACATCTTCAGATGTAGATTTATGCTGTGTCTTAAAGTTAGAAATTATCCAATACCTCACATCCAATACAGAGTCAGTTTACAATGCTACAGTATTCCCCAAAGGGGCTTATTCTAGAGTTAACAAAATGAGATTAGAATTTGAGGTTCTGCATAATTAAACGGATTAGTTCCTAAAAGGTTGAATGCATTTTATTCTATATTGTACTTGGTGTCATCTGTATCCCAACATTTCATTCAGACAGAGAAAGTTCTATACAACTTCTCCAGGTTTGCAATATTCATGTAAGGCAGACACTGGACAGCCATATGTTTGGAGTGCTATAATTTGGACTCCCTTAAGGGAGTTATTTATAAAAATAATAAAAGCAGGATAAAAATAAAATAAATAATAATAAAATAAAATAAAATAAAATAAAATATAAAATAAAATAAAATAAAATAAAATAAAATAATAAAATAAATAAAATAAAATAAAATAAAATAAAATAAAATAAAATAAAATAAAATAAAATAAAATAAAATAAAATAAAATAAAATAAAATAAAATAGCAAAAATCTAAATGTTAGGTTTCCTCAGTTACCCATGTTTACCAGTAAGTCGCATTCAGTTTGTTGGACTTGAGATTATTTTTCTTAAAGGTCATGATGTAATCTATATGTATTTTAGTGTACATTTATGTAAGTATATGTATAATGTTTGTCTATAATTCTGCCTAACATACACATTTTCTGAAATAGTTTTCCCTGGTACAATATTAATAAAGGTCTTTTACTTATTCAGCAAGTAAAAGAAATAAAGAATTGCTGCAGTACTCACCATTATCCAGATGCAGAGTTCGTGCTCTAAGATAACTATAGCCCTTATCACAAGTCAAACAGCTTTGAAGAGATACATATATCTCTCAAAAGGTCATCTTCAGGGAAATCCAGTTCTAAAATATTCACAGAAAAAAAGCTGCTTAATCATATCACACAGAAGCACAGCCTACATAGTTTAAATAGAAAGCATTCAAAGTGAAAGAGCACTGAAAGGATTCCCTCACATTCTTCAAGGTAGTGAATTGTGGAAAAGAAACAAAAAAATTCTCCCACGTCATCTGAAGTGACCTTCGTGGGAGAGATAAATGTCCTCTGCAGTGGAAAATGGGTTAATCAAGAATTGTAGTCTACCCCAACATGGGCCTTAAGGTAGTACGGACTATTTACAGTAAAATTGAGTAAGCCATCTAATCATTTCAAGAAATGTACATGATACTTCGTTTTAAAAGATTAGCAATTTCCCTAAATGTTGAATCTCTCATTCACATAGCTTTTTTAAACACCAATTATTTTTATTGCCACAAGAATCAGGAAGTAACATTTTGATTTTTTTACATTGTTGGAGATACCAGCCTCTTCCTAGAGATCGGCTTCTTTTTTCCCCCCTTTTTTGACTTTACAGAAATATGGCTTTAAAGTCCTTGATAATAACCATGGCTTTGATGTATATTAGGACAGCTAGGAAAGGCCTTAATTAAATTCACCAACACTGTTTTTAATCAAATGGCCTTCCTGCCACATCCTTCAAAAGCAGTAGTTAATGGGATAAAGCCTCCTCCTTTTCTCCAGTAAATGGTGGACTTCTATAAGGTGGGTTTTTATAAAATAGAACCCCAATATTATCAGTCATAATTTTAGTAACAGTGAATTATTTAACAATCAGATGCCCCTATTAGTGTTACCTGCGAAGAAGACTCTCCAAAGGTATAAAAACCTTGTTGTTTGTATCAATAGGAAGGTAAATCAGAATAGATTAAATATAATTGGATTAGATAAAACGATCATGTGGGAATCCTTGTACAATATGTAAAACGATGCCAATTCACATACAGCCAGATACCATTTCATTTCAGGGCAAGTGATAACATTCCAATGTTTCCACTATAAGTTCCAATAAAAAGATAGCAGAGATTCCTGGAAAAGCCCTGACCTTATTGGCCTTTCATTGAGCTCTGAAGACCTGGCTGATTCACCAGGCATTCAGTCCAGGAAGTTAGGCTAGCCCTGTGGTGATGTATTTTTTATGATTAGAATGTGTTATTTACCCAAAGCCCTGTGCATTATTGTTTTAATTGTGGGTTTTAATCTTTGTATGTCATCCAGAGTTATTATTGTGAGATATAAATATAAATATAAATTCAATCAATCAATGCAAGTTATTTTACCAAAGATTTTAGAATAATTTCACATGCCTTCACCCTTACATAGACACACACACACACACACACACACACACACACATATTGGATGAAAATTAGTACTTTCTAAATAATGTCCTGGCCTGCCTAAAGGTGCTTATAGGACCATAGTGGTATTAGCATTACAATTTCATTTGCATTTTTTGCAGCCACTTCAAACTAGATGATCATAATCATATTGAGTTTGGCTTCCATATCTGACACACAAAAATCCAAAGTACCACTACACAGCAGCAAAATTATTATTATTATTATTAAATAATATTATTTAATTAAAATTATTATTTAATTATTATTAAAATGACACACTTTGCTTCCAGGTCTTCTGGTTATCCAGAATTTTGCAGCCCAGACATGGTAGCCCAAAAGTAGGGCCCAATAAAAGCTGTAGCAGAAGCAGTTCAGAAGGAGGGAGGGAGGGAGGGAGGGAGGGGTGAGCTGTCATTGCTGCTGTTCTTCCACCACTTACTCTGCTGCCTTTCCCAAGTAATTCATCACTTCATCAGCAGTTTGTAGTGGAAAACAACCTCAGAGGCTCTCATGGATTCCCGGTGCTGCTGGTCACTCTATTGTTCTTTTCACCTTCCTCCTCCTTCCTGGTTATGAAGGAATGATGAGAAAGACAACAGGCATAAAGTATCTGCTAAACCTAACTGATGACAAGATGGCAGCTTATTCACTGCTATATAGTGATTAACCGTATTTTTATGCAGTAGCTCAGATATGGTATACCGAAAATATAAAGACTTTCAGGCAGCTGAGTGGGAGAGTCTTCTGAAGCAAGGGAAGTGTGAGTGCTACACACATTTGCCTCAAGAGGGAAAAGAACACTTGGAGTGTCTGAGGTGGTAAAGGGAGACCTTTGCGTGGTTGAGCCCTGCTGTTCCTCTTCCCTTTCTCCAGTCCATCCTCAATTTCTACAGCCTGTGTGGGGGTCAACACTGTAGCTTTCCCACCTTGGAGGCCCCATCTAACAGATTGGCCATCAAACACAGAAAGGTTTCAGTCAAATGCATGGAGACTCACCCTCACCCCCACCCCCACCTCACCATACTTTCTTGGAACATGTAAAAAAAACTTTTTGAAAAGAAAGAAATAAATTGATGGAAGAATAGGAAACTTCAAGAACTGATCATTACTCCACCAGGCAAAATGTTTATGAAGATTCCCTAGGCTCACCATGGAATGCACTCTGTAGATTCCAGATATCACTGCGAAAAAGTTGCCATAAGTTCCTTTAGTGCTTTTTAATGTAGATGATTTAGTGCATAAAGTACACTAAACTATTCAAGAAAATAACTTTTGTTTACAGGCGTGCAAGAGTGCACTGGGGCGTGGTGGCTCAGCGGGTAAGACGCCAGGCTTGTCGATCAGAAGATCACAAGTTCGGAGGTTCGAATCCCTAGCCCTGCGTGCGGAGTGAGCTCCCGCACTAGCTCCAGCTCTTGCCAACCTAGCAATTCGAAAGCATGCAAATGCAAGTAGATGAATAGGTACCACTTCAGTGGGTAGGTAATAGCATTCCGCGTGCGTCATGTGGCCACATGACCGTGGAAGCGTCTTCGGACAACGCTGGCTCTTCGGCTAACAAATGGAGATGAGCACCGGCCCCTAGAGTCGGACATGACTGCACAAATGTGCGGGGGGAACCTTTACCTTTACCTTTTTAAGAGTGCACTAGGAATGTGATGCAAAGATAGTATTGTGCTGACTTATTTGTTATCGATCCTATGTCAACTACTATGAAACCCTTTTTAGCCATAGGATGAGGTCAACTTGCTTTAAATCAATGAATAAAATTGCATGCATTAATATTGTAATGTTGTTAATTGCTTATGCAACTTGATTTCTAAAACTTATTTTGGTAATGTGAAGATTTGGGGATTTTTTTTAATGGATTAAACATGAATAACACTTTACTTACACCAGCCTGCCAAGCAGTGCTTCCTGGATGTGTTGGCTGGGAATTCTGAAATTGTCATTTGCCACCTGTAAAGGGAACCAGGATGGGGAAGGCTGATATGTACATATCGATTGATAGCACAGTGAAAAAGGATACAAATTTAAGATGGCCAGAGTCATGGCTAAAAGCTGTCAGCTCAGACAAGGTTAAATTACCATTAATTTGAAAGTTTAGAAAACTATTAGATTAAACTAGTAATATCTTCACCTCCCAGCAATCAAAACACTTTCTCTGATTATTCCCAGTTAGCCAGCTAAACGCCCATCAAAATAAGACAAGGGCTGGAATGGCATTATGACCTCACTTCACTATCCTCTCCTTCATGGAGGACAAAAGCCCCCTGCTGGGGCAAAAGAAAATGACAACATTTACAGGAATTCCTCCAATTCATAGTGCAAAATTTAAAAGGCAGCAAGTGACATTTAGGTTAACAAGTATTAGGTTAACCTAAATGCAGACACTGTGGAAATATTATCTTGCCAGAAAAAAATGGCAGTGTCTCATGAGACTTCTCCCACTGCTGTATGCTCCAAGCTTCACTTATTTTTATATTTTAAGTGGGGCTCATCTGTACAGCTGTGATGCCAATATGAAATAGCATGAGTAAAACTAAATCACTCTGCTGGCCTACGCCCACTGTGTGTTCTGTTGATGCTAGAGGATTTGCAGCAATCCCTTGTCCAGTAAGCATAATTTATTGCCAAAATAATATTGTTAATTGCTGAATAACCTATAACTAAGTACAGGGATAAAAACTTTTCCAGTGCTTCTCTTTCCATTCTTGCTTGTATAATTAAAATATTCCATGCAGAAATGCTTAGGCTACCTTTGTGTTTTGACTTGAGAAGGCTATAAAAATGAAGTGATTCTTGATCTCACTGTGAGATTTTTCTCACATGCTCCCTTTTTAATGGGAACAAGGCTTGTGTGATATCTGGGCTTGTGCTCATAAAATTATTAGAGCTCTTAAGCGCTAATGATTGGCAGGAAACAATGACCACAGTTAAATCAGGGGGGAATGGTGTAAAAGAATAATTCTGCTACATTTGTAAAATTAATGGTTCATCACATTTGAAGAGCATGGGGGTCACTTATTTACAAGTGTTTGGAGTACTAAAAGTATCAGCAAGGCTATATACCATTATTCCATTGTCTCTGAAAGGTTTAAAAGGTGGGTCTCCATTCTTATACACTGTTTGTATGTCATTTTCCATTTTAGAGTATGGATTTCACTGTCTCCCAGCATCATCATATATCAACCACATCTGATCTTCAGGTTAGCAGCTACAACAGGAAAAGAAACAGTCTAGCTGTCTTCCCAAGAAAAAAGGAGGACAGCAGTAGCAAGGTGGATGGATTCACTTATAGCACCATTGGGATACATGAAGGGCCAGTTGGGCCCTTGTGATTGCTAAGTCACCACCAACCTGATGGCATATAATCAGTCGGGTGTCTTCCCATTAGTATTAAAAGCTGCTTGTTGATTAAAGAGATTGTAGTCAAAGTTAGTTAGTTAGTTAGTTAGTTAGTTAGTTAGTTAGTTGGAACTATAACAATTGGTTTAGGGTAATGGAAGTGGATATCTAAAATATATGGAAAAAACAAGGTGAAGAACCCTTGGACTGTGAGAGGGTATGTGAGCATATCTGAAACCCGCACCTTGTTAATTGGCATATATTGGCATATATTCATATTATATGCCATCATGCAGATGTGTGTATTAAAACTTTCTGTGCATAGGCTTCAATGCTGCAATCCACTTCTGACTCCCCCCCCCCCCGCATAGATTAGACTTTATTATTGGGTCCTATATAGACATACGCATGTCAAGATGTAGACTGTTTATGTCTCCCACATGAAAGTGCAAGGACAAGTTACTCATTCCTCTACATGGCAGATCCAAAACATGTTTTCCAATAGCTACAATGAAGATAACACACTTTAGAAAGAACTTTTATTGTACTACTAAGGATTGATGCTGTAAAAATTCAATAAAATCACATAATGTTTCGTGCTTCGTGTTGCGCGCCAGTTGCGCCTGTTCCTAGATCAGGGGGTTCTGCTCATAGTCACCCACGCCCTAGTTATCTCCAGATTGGATTACTGTAACGCACTCTACATGGGGCTGCCCTTGAAGAATATCTGGAAGCTTCAGCTGGTGCAGAATGCAGCAGTGTGGGCAGTTTTGTGTGCTTCCAGAACGGCACATGTCATACCTCTGCTCCGTGAGCCACATTGGTTGCCAGTTTGCTTCCAGGTCCAATTAAAGGAGCTGGTTTTAACCTTTAAAGCCCTTCATGGCATGGGACCAGGTTATCTGAGGGACCGCCTCTCCCCAATTACATCTGTCCATCCGATTAGATCTGGCAGAGAGGGCGTACTTTGGGTCCCATCTGCTAGGGACTTACATTTGGCAGATCCCAGGAGGCGGGCCTTCTCTGACATGGCACCCGCCCTATGGAGCATTCTCCCCGCCCCTCAAAGCGAGGTTAGCTCCATCCCTTTTAATGTTCTGTAAGTTGCACAAGACCTGGCTTTGTCATCAGGCCTGGAGTGCCAGGGGACCGGGGAGATTTTAAGATGGCTCTAGCATTGTGTTGAATCTACTCTCTCCTGTACTTGGTGGTTGTATTTTTAATAATGACTGTTTTTTTTAATAATTGTTTTTATATATTTATTGTTTTATTTTAATGGTTGTACGCCACCCAGTCACTTTGTTTGAGATGGGCAGCCATATAAATTTACTAAATAAATAAATAAATAAATGTTTTACTTGTAAGGTGTATGTTTTCATATAACACTTAATGAAAATTCAATGTATCCAACAACTATAAAATATATCTGATTCACATTGATATCCTTTGCCACAAATTACCCACCCAAGCACAAATGATGCAATGCAGATTGCATAATAAATAGAGCAACAGTGTTGCACTGAAAGATACTTGAAGAGCAAATAACATCAACCGTCAAGCTAATGGGCCAAGCTAGATGCTACAACGAATTCTTACATCCATTAACTAAAAAGGTTGGACGGAAAGCCACATCGACACCTAAGTGGCATTGGGCTGGGATTGTGGGGCAAGGGAATCATCTCAGTAGCAAAGCTTGGTTTTGCATACAAAGTGTCCCAGGTTCAGTTCATAGCACATCCGGGTAGAGTTGGGAATACTATACCTAACACCCTGAAGAATCACAGGCAGCCATTGTACACTAAAATTAAGTAGCTTGTGCCCTCCTATAAATGCTTGCCTACAACTCTCACTATACCTCACCACTGGCTACACTAGCTGGGTCTGCTAGAAGTTGCAGTTGACTAGAGCTATAGCTTTCTCAGATCTGGTACAAACTCAGTAATTCAGAGATAGTTTAATAGCAAGTTAGGGACAGATTGTCATTGAGAAAATCTGTGTGATTGCTAAGAGTCATCACCAACTTGACAGCACATAATCAATCAATTAAGCTCTTGAATAGCTTGGTAACCACAGAAGACCTAGAACATATTCCAGGATAACATACAGTAGCTCTAAAGGAGTACGCTAATCTTAGTATGTGGATCACAAATTAAAGTGTCTCACTTGTTAAACATGCTTGCAAGCAGACAATTTGCTTGTTTTCTATCACTAGGTCTTGATATTTAGATGTTTTATTTAGGGAAAATATTTGCCATTGCTAAAAACCGCTTCCATTTCTCTTATTATTAGCCCAACCTCAGCCTGCGTCAGTGCAGCATTAAGTTTTAATAAGGAAACCCCCATAACTTCCAGCACAACAAATGCTTGTTTGTTCAGAGGGGGAATTAGTCAAAGGGTAAGGGAAGCTGTTCATTTCTGCGGTTTTCAGTCATTTCCTTCCCATATAACTCAGAGGTAACAATCAGTCATTAGATTCACTTTAAACTGAATGCTACTCAATGCTGCATACTTTTTTTGTACACTTGTAGCATAACTTTTTCCTCCCAGCTGCACAGTAGGAGGGATATACAAATCAGTTAGTTTTTAACAAAATCATTTGTACTGGTAATAGCCTTTGCAATTTTTTATATACACTGCTCAAAAAAATAAAGGGAACACTGAAACAACACAATGTAAGTCCAAGTCAATCACACTTCTGTGAAATCAAACTGTCCACTTAGGTAGCAACACTGATTGACAATCAATTTCACATGCTGTTGTGCACATGGAATAGACAACAGGCGGAAAGCATAGGCAGTTAGCAAGACATCCCCAATAAAGGAGTGGATCTGCAGGTGGTGACCACAAACCACTTCTCAGTTCCTATGCTTTCTGGCTGATGGTTTGGTCACTTTTGAATGCTGGCGGTGCTTCCACTCTAGTGGTAGCATGAAACGGAGTCTACAACCCACACAAGTGGCTCAGGTAGTGCAGCCCATCCAGGATGGCACATCAATGCGAGCTGTGGCAAGAAGGTTTGCTGTGTCTGTCAGCGTAGTGTCCAGAGCATGGAGGCGCTACCAGGAGACAGGTCAGTACATCAGGAGACGTGGAGGAGGCCGTAGGAGGGCAACAACCCAGCAGCAGGACCGCTACCTCCGCCTTTGTGCAAGGAGGGACAGGAGGAGCACTGCCAGAGCCCTGCAAAATGACCTCCAGTGGGCCACAAATGTGTGTGTGGCTGCTCAAACAGTCAGAAACAGACTCCATGAGGGTGGTATGAGGGCCCGACGTCCACAGGTGGGGGTTGTGCTTACAGCCCAACACCGTGCAGGACGTTTGGCATTTGCCAGAGAACACCAAGATTGGCAACTTCGCCACTGGCGCCCTGTGCTCTTCACAGATGAAAGCAGGTTCACACTGAGCACATGTGACAGACGTGACAGGGTCTGGAGACGCCGTGGAGAACGTTCTGCTGCCTGCAACATCCTCCAGCATGACCGGTTTGGCAGTGGGTCAGTAATGGTGTGGGGTGGCATTTCTTTAGGGGGCCGCACAGCCCTCCATGTGCTCGCCAGAGGTAGCCTGACTGCCATTAGGTACCAAGATGAGATCCTCAGACCCCTTGTGAGACCATATGCTGGTGCGGTTGGCCCTGGGTTCCTCCTAATGCAAGACAATGCTAGACCTCATGTGGCTGGAGTGTGCCAGCAGTTCCTGCAAGACGAAGGCATTGATGCTATGGACTGGCCCGCCCGTTCCCCAGACCTGAATCCAATTGAGCACATCTGGGACATCATGTCTCGCTCCATCCACCAACGCCACGTTGCACCACAGACTGTCCAGGAGTTGGGGGATGCTTTAGTCCAGGTGTGGGAGGAGATCCCTCAGGAGACCATCCGCCACCTCATCAGGAGCATGCCCAGGCGTTGTAGGGAGGTCATACAGGCACGTGGAGGCCACACACACTACTGAGCCTCATTTTGACTTGTTTTAAGGACATTACATCAACGTTGGATCAGCCTGTAGTGTTCTTTTCCACTTTAATTTTTGAGTGTAACTCCACATCCAGACCTCCAGGGGTTGCTTACATTTGATTTCCATTGCTTTTTGTGTGATGTTGTTGTCAGCACATTCAACTATGTAATGAACAAAGTAATTAATACGAATATTTCATTCATTCAGATCTAGGATGTCTTATTTCAGTGTTCCCTTTATTTTTTTGAGCAGCTTATATTACATCTAAACCAACTCTTGGTGATTGAGTGGCTGGAAACTGAGATGACAGCTTAAGTTCAAGCAAGATGATCAGAATCCATTAAATGTTTTAGGATAACAGTGACTAAGATAATAAATTACACAAAAGACAAGGGGAGACGGGGACAAAGATAGGTATTATCATCCCAAGGAAATAAGGAAATGTGTACACAAACACGTATCAGAGTCAGAACAAACTGCAAGGTCAAACCATGACTTATGAGGAAATCCCATTGTTTAACACACAACCTGATAAGGCTTCCGCAAAGCCCCCCATAGATTGAAAAATGCATAGGATGTTTTAATGTAATCAATAGCGAAAATGTGTTAATTATAGGTAAATCAGAAACAAGAGTGTAACATCCTGGTACCTCAGCCAATGGGGACAGATGAGGGTCACCTTTGGCCGCGAAATTAGGGTATATAAGATGCTGAGATCTGTAATGAAGTGTGGTCCTTTTTGCCTGCAGCAATTGGATCCACCCGCCTTTGCAAACGCGAAATAAATCTTTGCGTTTATACTTTCACTCAGAGAGATCGTGAGTGGTCATTTCTATGATCCATTTCTCACAACAGTCAATCCATTTAATAAGATTTATTTGGGTAAATGTAGGGCTTTTAGGCACTGCCATTTCCTCATCTCCCTGCATACGTTGTCTGGAAACGAAGCTACTTTAAGGAATTCCTTTCCAGATTTCAACCTCTTTATCTGCACTGATGTTCTACTTATTGGGTGACTTTGGCCAATCACTTTCTCTCTTAGCTGAGCTGAGCTGACCTCACAGGTCTGCTTTTGCAGGAATAAAATGAGGGAAAACTCCACGTTTGCCCCTTCAGCTCTCAGAGAAAAAGCAGGAGATAAATGCAAGAATAAAAATAAAACCAAACATATGTGGATTAACATGAAAACCAGATACTGACTGTTGAGCAGTAAAAAAACGTTTATGTAATCTTGGATAATATGTTTTAAAAACTTGTTCTACCCTTTGGATTTGGGGATAGGGTTATAGACAGTATAGCTGAGTAGATCTTCTTATGGGTGCTTTACTTCAACAAAGGACTGAAGGGCTCTACGTGAAGGCTTGAAACAGAAGAGTGTTCCTGGTCCTGCTGCTTCATGTTCTTCACTATCAGCAGCTTCCGTTAACAGAGTAGCTGCTGAGTTAGCCTGCTCCTTGTTAAAGTGGAGCAACACAGTTCCACAACCTGATTCATCTCATCAAGCCAGAACTATGATCTTCCAGAACTGCGTTTCTCAACCTTGGCAACTTTAAGATATACGGACATCAACTCCCAGAATTCCCCAGCCAGCCTTGCTGGTGGGGAATTCTGGGAGTTGAAGTCCACACATCTTAAAGTTGCCAAGGCTGAGAAACACTGCTACAGAAGGTAAAAGCCTCAGCAAGGCAGAGGAACTAGAGACCAAATTGCCAATATCCGCTGGATAATGGAGAAAGCCAGGGAGTTTCAGAAAAACATCTTTTTCTGTTTTATTGACTATTCTAAAGCCTTTGACTGCGTGGATCATAACAAACTGTGGCAAGTTCTTGGTGGTATGGGGATACCAAGTCATCTTGTCTGCCTCCTGAGGAATTTGTATAACAACCAAGTAGCAACGGTAAGAACAGACCACGGAACAACAGACTGGTTTAAGATTGGGAAAGGAGTACGGCAGGGTTGTATACTCTCACCCTACCTATTCAACCTGTACGCAGAACACATCATGCGACGTGCTGGGCTTGAGGAATCCAAGGCTGGAGTTAAAATCGCTGGAAGAAACATTAACAATCTCAGATATGCAGATGATACCACTTTGATGGCTGAAAGCGAGGAGGAGATGAGGAGCCTTATGATGAAGGTGAAAGAAGAAAGTGCAAAAGCTGGGTTGCAGTTAAACCTCAAAAAAACCAAGATTATGGCAACCAGCTTGATTGATAACTGGCAAATAGAAGAAGAAAACATGGAGGCAGTGACAGACTTCGTATTTCTAGGCAAAGATTACTTTGTGTAAACCGCCCAGAGTCCCCTCTGTGGGGGGGGAGATGGGCGGTGATATAAGTATGATAAATAAATAAATAAAGATTATTGCAGATGCTGACTGCAGCCAGGAAATCAGAAAACGTTTACTTCTTGGGAGGAGAGCAATGACAAATCTTGATAAAATAGTTAAGAGCAGAGACATCACACTGACAACAGAGGTCCGCATAGTTAAAGCAATGGTATTCCCCATAGTAACCTATGGCTGTGAGAGCTGGACCATAAGGAAGGCTGAGCAAAGGAAGATAAGATGCTTTTGAACTGTGGTGTTGGAGGAAAATTCTGAGAGTGCCTTGGACTGCAAGAAGATCAAACCAGTCCATACTCCAGGAAATAAAGCCAGACTGCTCACTTGAGGGAAAGATATTAAAGGCAAAACTGAAGTACTTTGGCCACATAATGAGAAGACAGGATACCCTGGAGAAGATGCTGATGCTAGGGAAAGTGGAAGGCAAAAGGAAGAGGGGCCGACCAAGGGCAAGATGGATGGATGATATTCTGGAGGTGACGGACTCGACCTTGAGGGAGCTGCAAGATCCTGCAAGGTAGACTCCAGCAATTCATGGAGTGAGAATTGCCATATGTACAAGCTGGGTTTAGAAAATAAGTATCAGAATTTCTGTTAGTTACCTCAGCAAACTGAATTAATTTGTTAATTCATATCTGTGCATTGTACACTTTTATTTAGAATCACATTTAAGTTACAGCAAGACATGACTGTATTATTTTAAAATTGTCATAAATTTTGAATTGAGATATTTATGGATACTTTCAATACCTATGTGGGCCAATGGTTATTACTAACAAAACTTGATTAAAATTCACTTTTATATGCATCCAGCATGTGTTAACATGTTTAAACTAGTATTAAAATGTTGAATAAAACAGTGCAAGTAGTAATGCCTACTACTTTAGTAGTAGTCCTGGTTCTCTGCATTTTCATTTACTTTGTATTGTCAACTGACATACACGTATCAGTAATGGTAAATTCCATATATATTTGTCATAGTTAGAAAATGTCATTATCACTGACAAAATACAAAAAGAGAAAGACTTACATTGTGGTCCATAAATTATAAACTATCAAGAAACCGAAGCATGTACTGTAGATCCAAGAATCTGAACATACCTCTGAATACCTTACTCTAGTCCCCCATCACTTTTAGGTATGGTAGTCAGCCCTGAGATACAGTCTCTTTCTTGCTGTGACATATAAATTTATTAATTTAAGTCACCATTTTGCAGAAGTTTTTTTTAATTATTGATTAATGCTGCCTTTGAATTTCTAATTGAATTTTGTTATAGTTTAGACCAGTGTTTCTCAACCTTAGCAACTTTAAGATGTGTGGACTTCAATTCCCAGAATTCCCATGCTGACTGGGGAATTCTGGGAGTTGAAGTCCACACATCTTTAAAGTTGCTGAGGTTGAGAAATGCTGGTTTAGACTTTGGTTGTAATGTTAACAGTAATATAACTTTTAATATATATTTCAAGTATTCATTAATGCTTTATAATGACTTTGTAACAAAACTGTTTATTATGGAAGAACAATTGCTAAAAAACTGATTAGAGGTGGTAGAAGCATCCTTAGTTAGTGAATGTATTAGGAGATAAATTGGTGTTTTTTTCCTCTGGGACATTAATTTGTTACAGTGGATTTGGCAGTCCACTGCAATGTTACACCTATGCATGGCCTATACATTTGTAAAAAAATCACAACTACTTAAAAGCAGCAATAAGTCTCCAACAATTTTCTTCCATCAAAAATTGAACCAGGATAAACACTGAACCCTTAAAACTTGTCACCACCTGGAGAAGCATATTAAGTAGAATAATAATTACATAAGAGGAAAAAATATTTTTATTTGTACAATCTTTGTTGTACGCTGCCCAGAGTCACTTGTTTTGTGAGATGGGTGGCTCTATAAATTTGAAAAATAAATAAATAAATAAATAAATGTAATTAAATCAGGAATCAACATCATCATTACAATTATATAATCACATGTCTGTGCATTAATCTAGAGAATCTCTGGGATATATCTACAAGTTGACATATTTAACGTACAGCCTATTATTTTGCTGAAAATAGTGCTTAAAAATACAGATATGCCTGAAGTTGCCAGTATGTTGTCTGTGCCCTTATACAGGTAACCAGCATATCAGACATGAAACCACCTCAGCATTGCCAATCTGTAATGGAAGCCAGTGTCTGCCCCAACTCCTCCCCTTCATCTTGGATCTGATAACAGCAGGCAGCTGGATTATCTGCCGTATTTGGTTCAGACACCGGCTTCTTCATTGTTTTGTGCATGAAGGTGTGGTTCTGAAAAAA
Organism: Charina bottae; assembly: GCA_023362775.1. Classification (NCBI taxonomy): domain Eukaryota; kingdom Metazoa; phylum Chordata; class Lepidosauria; order Squamata; family Charinaidae; genus Charina; species Charina bottae. The sequence continues at coordinate 20,277,918 of JALMGJ010000008.1, read as the reverse complement.
GACTTGATTCTTGCACTATTAAGATAAAAATATCTTCACGTTTTACATTTCAGAACTGATAAGATATTGCCACGTAAGAAAGCCTGACAATAAAGCTGGTCCAACATTAAAACTGAAAAGCAGGAGTTTTACCCATTTTAGCACATGCAGCAGTATCTGTTAAACAACTGCTTGTGCTTGTTGCACTGCCAGGATTAAGAACATGGCGAGATGCCTGCATCTGAGAATTTCAACAACATTCCAAAGTGCTCTGCTCCCCAATTCTCTTTTTCTGATCCCTCCCCTGGATATAGTTCTTCCACTCTTCCCTACCGTTACCAGTCAGTGGCACTGATGCCTTTTCTTTCTAAACCTGCGGTTCTTTCAAACCTAAGAAGTTCAAAATGAGAGTTGGTACTTGAGACATAAGGAATCATTCTATATGGTTGGGTGATGCTAGAAGATGCTTTTAAATCACCAATGATGAAAAGGCTATAATCAAGAAGCCATGATACAGAATGAATCTTGTCAAAAGATTTTCCACAATTTACCACATGATGTCCCCAGTCCTACACAAAATAATCAAGCTACTAGTCTGCTCTGAGACTTAGTTTGAATGCCTCAGTGGAAGCCTTTTTAATTATACAATAATATTCAAATGCCTAAAATGCTCAGAGACCAACTGTGAAGATTTATTTCCACCTACCAGCAACATACTTTATAGTTCCCTAAGATAAGCCACCAAGCATCAGTTCTAGCAGAGTTTACAGCTTCTCCTTCAAATATTTTTCTTTTCGCTTGAATAATCTTATGGGAAGTATAGCAGGGAGCATCTGAGCAGAAATTTGTGGGAGCAGGAATTCAGTTTAAAGGAAATCACAGAGCAACAAAGAAAAATATTTGCTGCAGACATGTTAGATGGTCCATTCATTAGAAGGGACAAATTGGACGTGACGTTTTTCAATGCTGTGCTTTCTATCCATTGCACATATCATGTAGAATGACCAATACTGATTAGGCTCATAGTAGTGACAAGTTAAAATTCATCTTTCAAGTGCCCCAAATTAGATTCCCCAATCATTTTTTTTAAAAAAATCAAGCAACACCTAACAAATGTTGCATATAAGTTAGCATGTTTATCATGCCAACAATATTCAGACTAACTTAAGAAGATGGTTGTTGTGGGTTTTCCGGGCTGTGTGGCCATGTTCTGGCAGTTTTGGTTCCTAACGTTTCGCCAGTCACTGTGGCTGGCATCTTCAGAGGACAGGAGCACAGCTAGAACCCCTCACCGCTAGCTAGACCCCCTCACCGCTGCAGGAGTTTACTGCATACCCTGCAGCTGTGGACAAGTATACATTGGGACAAAATGCAGCATCCACACCAGGATAAAAGAACATGAAAGACACTGCAGACTACAGCAACCTGAAAAATCTGCAATAGCTGAACATGCTCTCAAACAAACTGGTCACCAAATCTTATTTGAAAACACAGAAATACTGGACAACACCAACAGCCACTATGTTAGACTATACAGGGAAGCCATTGAAATACATAAACACCAACACAGTTTCAATAAAGAAGAAAGCTTAAAGATCAGCAAAACCTGGCTGCCAGTCCTGAAAAACACAGCTTGCAAAAGGTCAATGAACTCTACTCAACCACAGAAATATACAAACGACTCACACAATAGATGTGCTAATCCCACACACGACAGCACCACACCCCCTAATCACCACAATAAACCCTCTCCTAATATCTTGTAAATGACCTACAGAAGACACACACCCTCTCAGCAGCTATAAACACCAGCAGGAACACACACCCTCCACTTGGGCCCAGACAGAATCTTCTAGCTGTGCTCCTGTCCTCTGAAGATGCCAGCCACAGCGACTGGCGAAACGTTAGGAACCAAAACTGCCAGAACACAGCCACACAACCCGGAAAACCCACAACAACCATCGGATTCCGGCTGTGAAAGCCTTTGACTATACATTAAGTTAAGAAGCTAACTTTTCAGGCAGGGACAGATAGCAGTTATAAATTGCATATCAATAAAATGAGACTTCTCAGTGTGCCACTGTGGATTGCTGAGAAGAGGAAATTTTCCCCATTCATTCAAAAAAAATGGTGATTGAGAAGGAGGCTCCATTCTAGCTTACTAATTCTAAGCATCCAAAGGAATCAGATTCTCATTCTATGAACTGAGAGGGATGTTTCTCTTAAAAGTGCAAAACAAGTGAAATATGAAGTTTCCACCATTTCCAGCTTTCACGGAGACCACAAGTCAAAAGAATCAAATGGTGAAAACAGGAGATAAAAATTGTTCCTCTTGGTAGGCATTTTAGCTAACTTTCTCAGTTGAAATTTGTTTTATTTGGGATTTTCTTATGTATGAGTACTTATAAGCTACTATCAAGAGAACAGATCCATGTGGCACAGGAAAATTTGACTAGTTCTGATAATTGTATAGACTACAACATAAGTGTAGCTTGCTTGACTTTTAAGTTACATCACATTGTTTTCCATGCATATATTACCAAGGTGTTTGTGTGCATTGCTAGAATTTACACATAAAGACTCACTTTCTTGTCAATACATTTTGTACAGTGTTTTACTAATTGATCTACATGCTTATGCACAGCACTTCACAAGAAGTATTTTAGTGTACACAAAAGTTTGAAGCTAGGGACTGTCTGGCTTTTATTCTTAGTAGGACACAAATATTTTAAATCAAGAAAGAATACAAACAGTTGTTCTCTGAAAGTGTGTAAGTCTTCTCCCAGATAACACAGTAAAGAGCAAATATGTAGGTGAGAAAAATGAAAGCTATGGTAAATTTTACATGCTCCTATTTTAGAAATCTAGAAATTCTTTTACAGTACATGAACTGGTTTGACATATGTAATGCCATATGAAAAGGAGTAGGAAAATAAATACCTCACCTGTCTGGAAATTAAAATTCAAGAATGGAGCTATGTATTTCAAACTCTTCATATATTACCAAAAGCAGTTTTGAGACCACTTCGTAGGACACACATCTGTTTTACTGATTATGCACACACATATACACAAACACATACATATACATACAAATGGCTTATGTAGATAATGTTTCCGCTCTATGATTTTTGCTCTAGGCTAATCTGTTAATGAGAACCAGTTTGGTCTAGTGCAGAGCTTTCCAAACTGTGTGTCGCGACACAAAAGTGTGTTGCCACACACAGCGTGGTGTGTCGCCACACCACCTGGAAGCGGCGGCGCACGCGTGCACGGCGGCTGCCATGCATGCGCGCGCCGCCGCACGCACCCCGCGCCGCCGCACGCACCCCGCGCCGCCGCACGCACCCCGCGCCGCCGCACGCCCCTCCCGCGCCGCCAGTGCGCGCGCTGCCGCACGCCCCCGTGCCGCCGCACGCCCCTCCCGCGCCGCCACCGTGCGTGCGCACGCCGCACGCCCCCCCCGCGCCGCCGTCGTGCGCCCGCGCCGCCGCACACACACCCCGCCATTGCCGTGCGCGCGCATGTCGCCGCCGCCGGGTGTGTCGCCAGCGGCGGCACTTTGGAAAGCCCTGGTCTAGTGGTTAAGGCATCAGGCTAGAAACCAGGAGACCAGGAGTTCTAGTCCCACCTTAGGCACAAAGCCAACTGGGAGACCTTGGGCCAGTCACTTCCTCTCAGCCCTAGCAAGGAGGCAATGGCAAACTACTTCTGAAAAACCTTGCGAAGAAAACTGCAAAGATTTGTCCAGGTAGTCTCCGAGAATTGGACACGATTGAACAGATTAAAAAAACTATTAATAACACCTATTTCTGCTTCCTATAAAAAAGACTCCTATATAAAACCTAATCCTCATCCCAGCATCCCTTATTTTTAGTCAACAAGTTTAATCATCAGGGAAATAGTTGCTATAGTTCCAGCTGTTTATTTTAAAAAAGAAAGAGGAGTTAAAAAAATAAATATTGGACAGTTTTTGACACACTGTGTTCTTTTCCAAGTGCACAATTCCAGATACATATTTGCATATAGTATCAGTCTGAGCAGCCTTTAGATAAGTTTTATCTTATTTGTTTATTTATTTCAATTTATAATAAACAACAAATTTATTTGAATTTATAATTTATTTTAATTTATAATCTTGATGGACCTGACAGTTTATCTAGGCACCACTTCATTTGGCCAAGGTTATGTATGAAATCATATTGTACAGGTTTCCAATAAATTAAGAAAATTAAAGATTCCATTAGTTCTTTATTCATTTATCCGAAGAAAGTCACAATGAACTCAGTCAACTATATATGGAATGTCGATGAAGGTTCTCAGTCATCCAGGTGGAACAGTCTGTGGCTTGAATCATGTCAACTGGATTTCAGAAATCCAGTTGACATGATTCAAGCCACAGACTATATATGGAATGCATCGTTACGCCACCAAAGTGTTCCATGATATGTCTACTTAAGTATGTTATTCAGATACTGTATGTGGCCTCCAATCTATAGTGAAAGTCAATGGACTTTTTAATCTACATTTTTCAGCCTATAAAAAATATTAAGCAAGGATATCTACTCTCTCCTTTGATTTTTAATATCTGTGTAGAAGCTTTGGTTTGTGCTATTTTTTTTTATCCGTTCAATCATCTCTGATTCTTGGAGACTGCCTGGACAAGTCCCTGCAGTTTTCTTGGCAAGGTTTTTCAGAAGTGGTTTGCCATTACCTCCTTCCTAGGGCTGAGAGTGAGTGACTGGCCCAAAGTCACCCAGATGGCTTTCATGCCCAAGGTGGGCCTAGAACTCACGGTCTCCCAGTTTCTAGCCTGATGCCTTAACCACTACACCAAACTGGCTCTTGTGCTCTTCGGCAAGATCATAGTATTTATGGCCTTTTTGCATAATCCATTAGAAGATAAATTGGTATTATATGCTGATACTATTTTAGCATTTATTTATGAATTTTACTTCGATCCCGCTTTGGTATACTCTATTAATGTATTAATACATTATTTTCCCAACTCGAACTTTTAATTTTTTATTTATAAAGGATCTGCTTATTACATGTAATATAATATATAGTTAGAATTCACTATTCTTTTCTTGAAGAAACTCTAAAATCATGATTGCCATAAATGGAATTTATCAAAAATTATAAAATAAGTAATGCAAGGTAGTTAACCAAATTTAGACCTATAGATTTCCCCCCCTTGCCAGGAAGTGTTATTCAATCACAGCCATATAAAAAATTCTCAAACAATTCATCAGTTGCTGCATTTTTAAAAAGCAAAGATTACTGATTTTAATGTATATCAAAGTATAAGCAAAACCTTTCATCATTATCTCATATTGCGATCCATCAAAGGGTTTAGCTTAAAATGTATGAAAGAATATTTTATTCTTAATAATCCTATGCTTATTAAGTAGCACTTCAGCAGCATATTGATGTTACTTATAATTGAGATAAAGAATTGATTCACATTGTACTCATAACCACAGCCAGTTTCTCTAATACTCAGTGAGACCAGGAAAAGCTATTTTTCATTTTTATATTTCCATCAGCTCTTATATTGAAGTTCCAGAGTTCTGGCGCATATGAAGAAGGAAAAGATGTTCCTTCAGCCAGTGGAGACATCCTGTTTTATCTATACTGTTTACTGAGTTCATCACAATGCCAAAGGATTCTGCAATAAACTAAGCACACTGAATGCAGGCCAGGCATATGTTGGTTAATGCACATCAAATAGCTTTCTATAGGCTTGTGGTCCCTATCATGCTCAACTGGGATCATAGGTTTGCTCAACCCAAATGCATTTATGTCATGGATTAGTTTTTGATACTGGTCTTATTTAGTATTCCTTATTTAGTATTCCGCCCATTGTGTCCTCAGGGGACATTAACCTATGACAAGGAAATTAAATTTCCATATCACCATCTTATAGTGCATTTAAAAAAATATAGGAAATGTACAGTACTTATTCTGTAATGAAACCAGTATCTCCATAAAACAATAATCTATCTCCATAGCAACCTTTTCCTGTATCAAATAGTTAAAAATTCTGGACATATTGAGATCCTAATGGTAGCTTTTGTTGAAACTATCTCAAAAAATTTCTAGAACTTTGATCACATTTAAAATATAGTAGCAGTGGCAACCACAGGGAGGGGGGCAATGATGAAAGCAGCTTTAGGGTGCTGATGCAAGGCAAACTCTACCCATTTTGTACATCCATCATAACATCCCTCACACATACAAAAGGGATGGAGCTTACATTATAAAGGCATGAAAGCAGTGGGTCTTGTAGATGCATCTGCAAAGGATAAAATGATATTTTATTATATTTACATAATTTTATTTCAAATTATCAATGATATCGATAACATTTCCCTACAAATCTTTAAGCTGTAACTTTAAAAACCTTCCAGAATTTAATAGATAGGATTAAATGTTTCATTAGGCTTTCTAGTTAACCCAGGAAGGTGCCATTTTCCTACTGAGAACAAGTTACAAACTGTTGTTTGGCTCCATTAAGCAAAGACGTGGATCAACAATAGTAGAGTAGCATTATCAATATTTTTAAAAAAGAAAAGTGCTGTGCTAGATCAAGCTAAAAGTCTGTTTACTTTAGCATTTTAAAGTAGAAAGTTACAAAATAACTAAGCTTGAGTTTACCCACATTAGTAACAAGGCTAGTTAAAGGAGACAGAAAAATTAAATAGTTTATAAATTAAGGCTATACATATGTGTGTGTGTTTATGTGTGTGTGTCTGTGTGTATCTGTGTATCTACAAAGATTGATGTCAATGGATCTCGGATTACACTAATGGCTAAAGAGACAGAGAAGCAGGGCTGCAATTGTTGTTTATTCGTTTAGTCGCTTCCGACTCTTCGTGACTTCATGGACCAGCCCACGCCAGAGCTTCCTGTCGGCCGTCACCATCCCCAGCTCCCCCATGGTTGAGTCCGTCACCTCCAGAATATCATCCATCCATCTTGCCCTTGGTCGGCCCCTCTTCCTTTTGCCTTCCACTTTCCCTAGCATCAGCTTCTTCTCCAGGGTATCCTGTCTTCTCATTATGTGGCCAAAGTACTTCAGTTTTGCCTTTAATATCATTCCCTCAAGTGAGCAGTCTGGCTTGATTTCCTGGAGTATGGACTGGTTTGATCTTCTTGCAGTCCACGGCACTCTCAGAATTTTCCTCCAACACCACAGTTCAAAAGCATCTATCTTCCTTCGCTCAGCCTTCCTTATGGTCCAGCTCTCACAGCCATAGGTTACTACAGGGAATACCATTGCTTTAACTATGCGGACCTTTGTTGTCAGTGTGATGTCTCTGCTCTTAACTATTTTATCAAGATTTGCCATTGCTCTCCTCCCAAGAAGTAGACGTCTTCGGATTTCCTGGCTGCAGTCAGCATCTGCAGTAATCTTTGCACCTAGAAATACAAAGTCTGTCACTGCCTCCACTTTTTCTCCCTCTATTTGCCAGTTATCAATCAAGCTGGTTGCCATCATCTTGGTTTTTTTGAGGTTTAACTGCAACCCAGCTTTTGCACTTTCTTCTTTCACCTTCATCATAAGGCTCCTCAGCTCCTCCTCGCTTTCATCCATCAAAGTGGTATCATCTGCATATATAAGATTGTTAATGTTTCTTCCAGCGATTTTAACTCCAGCCTTGGATTCCTCAAGCCCAGCACGTTGCATGATGTGTTCTGCGTACAGGTTGAATAGGTTGGGTGAGAGTATACAGCCCTGCCGTACTCCTTTCCCAATCTTAAACCAGTCCGTTGTTCCGTGCTCTGTTCTTACCGTTGCTACTTGGTCGTTATACAGATTCCTCAGGAGGCAGACAAGATGACTTGGTATCCCCATACCACCAAGAACTTGCCACATTTTGTTATGATCCACACAGTCAAAGGCTTTAGAATAGTCAATAAAACAAAAATAGACGTTTTTCTGAAACTCTCTGGCTTTCTCCATTATCCAGCGGATATTGGCAATTTGGTCTCTAGTTCCTCTGCCTTTTCTAAACCCAGCTTGTACATCTGGCAATTCTCGCTCCATGAATTGCTGGAGTCTACCTTGGAAGATCTTAAGCATTACCTTACTGGCATGTGAAATAAGTGCCACTGTTCGTTAGTTTGAACATTCTTTAGTGCTTCCCTTTTTTGGTATGGGGATATAAGTTGATTTTTTCCAATCTGATGGCCATTCTTGTGTTTTCCAAATTTGCTGGCATATGGCATGCATCACCTTGACAGCAGCATCTTGCAAGATTTTAAACAGTTCAGCTGGGATACCGTCGTCTCCTGCTGCCTTGTTATTAGCAATGCTTCTTAAGGCCCATTCAACCTCACTGTTCAGGATGTCTGGCACTAACTCACTGACCGCACCGTCAAAGCTATCTCCAATATTATTATCCTTCCTATACAGATCTTCCGTATATTCTTGCCACCTTTTCTTGATCTCTTCTGCTTCTGTTAGGTCCTTGCCATCTTTGTTTTGGATCATACCCATTTTTGCCTGGAATTTACCTCCAATGTTTCTAATTTTCTGGAAGAGGTCTCTTGTCCTTCCTATTCTATTGTCTTCTTCCACTTCCGCACATTGCTTGTTTAAAAATAATTCTTTCTCTCTTCTGGCTAACCTCTGGAATTTTGCATTTAATTGGGCATATCTCCCCCTATCACTGTTGCCTTTTGCTTTCCTTCTTTCTTGGGCTACTTCCAGTGTCTCAGCAGACAGCCATCTTGCCTTCTTGGTTTTCTTTTTCTTTGGGACGTTTTTTGTTGCCACCTCCTGAACAATGTTGCGAACTTCTGTCCATAGTTCTTCCGGGACCCTATCTACTAAATCTAGTCCCTTAAATCTATTCTTCACCTCCACTGCATATTCCTTAAGAATATTAGTGAGCTCATATCTAACTGATCTGTGGGTCTTCCCTATTCCCTTTAGTCTGATTCTAAATTTTGCAATAAGAAGTTCGTGATCTGAACTACAGTCAGCTCCAGGTCTTGTTTTTACCGACTGTATAGATGTCCGCCACCTTTGGCTGCAAAGGATGTAGTCAATCTGATTTCGGTGTCGACCATCTGGTGAAGTCCATGTATAAAGTCGTCTTTTAGGTTGTTGGAAGAGAGAGTTTGTTATGCACAGTGAGTTGTCTTGGCAAAATTCTATCAGCCTATGTCCTGCTTCATTTTGTTCTCCCAGACCATGCTTGCCTGTAATTCCAGGTGTCGTCTGACTACCCACCTTAGCATTCCAGTCTCCTGTAATGAAAATAACATCTCTTTTTGGTGTATTATCCAGTAGGTGCTGCAGATCCTCATAGAACTGATCTACTTCTGCTTCTTCAGCATCTGTGGTTGGGGCGTATATTTGGATCACTGTGATGTTAAATGGCTTACCCTGAATTCGAATTGAGATCATTCTATCGTTTTTTGGATTGTATCCAAGCACTGCTTTAGCCACTTTATTATTACTTATGAAGGCTACTCCATTTCTTCTGTGGTCCTCTTGTCCACAGTAGTAGATCTGGTGGTCATCTGATGTGAAGTGGCCCATTCCAGTCCATTTCAGTTCACTGACACCTAAAATGTCTATATTTAATCTTGACATCTCACCAATAACCACATCCAATTTGCCCTGGCTCATAGATCTTACATTCCAGGTTCCTATGGTGTGTTGATCTTTAGAACATCGGATTCGTCGTTCATCACCAGCACCGTCGGCCGCTAGCCGTCCTTTCGGCTTTGAGCTAGCTGCGTCATCACATCTGGGGCTAGTTGAATGTATCCTCTGTTCCTCCCCAGTAGCATTTTGACCATCTTCCAACCTGGGGGTCCCATCTTCCGTGTTTGTGTGTGTGTGTCTGTGTGTATCTGTGTATCTACAAAGATTGATGTCAATGGATCTCGGATTACACTAATGGCTAAAGAGACAGAGAAGCAGGGCTGCAATTATTCAGCTCTAATGTTATCTAGTAAGTACTTCACCACAAGCTAGAAGTAACTAATATTGCTTCCATCAGGTAAAGAGCAGAAGCTCTACTGAATGGTCAGAGGACATTATATAAGGCAGGAATTATGTGCTTTTGATGGCCAAGGGCCCCTGTGGTGGGTCATGTCTCTAGTTTAGCATGTATAAACAAGAGTGCTAACACATACCCTTTCACAGAGAAGAGGTGGGGAGACTAACATGAAGCATTTTTACATTATGTCTGCTATTTTGCAACAATTTTCTAACATAAGGAAACAAATCACCAAGTGGTCATTTTGAGCAATGCTGGAATCAGAATTCAGCGCAGGCCATTTGTACACTAGTCTTTGTATATGGGCCATAGAGGCAGTTTTGCTGTGTTGGCAAGCTGCCTTTTCATTCTGCAGCAAATGCAAAGCTTCCCGTTCTTCCAGTACTTATTTGTAGGCGAATAACAATTCTAATCTGATGTGATGTTGATTATGCCAATAAGTCTAATTAAACACTGAAGGGGGCTTGATAACATTGCTACTTATTAGCATTTATGTGCTACCACTGCCAAGTTCCTTTGGAGAAGAGTAAAAAACGATGTGCCATCTAACCTGGTGAGAAGATCTGGCATCCCAGATCCTAAATTGCATTTAAGCAACGTTTTTCTGTGTCTTGGAAAGCCTGCACTATTCCTAGACAGTAAGGTTAGATTTCTTGTCAGGCTAATGCTGACTTGACTGTGTCAACTATGTTATGCTATGTGTAATGACTGCTATACTCAATTCCAATTAAAGCAAGCTCATGCAAAAGAATTACAGAATCTCATTTAACGGAAAGTAGTACACAGATCCACAAGAAAGTTGCAAATGAAAGTTCCCGCTTTTTTCCCCAATTAAACATTTCAAAAAGCCAAGCCTCTTCTCCCCCCCCCCATCACCCATAGCCCCCCTTCATGCCAGCTCCATGCTGCTTCATGCAGATGTCTCCAACAGCCGGACCTTGGATTCCAGAGATAGTCCAAACAACTTGCTTTCACACTCCTGGCATGCCCCCTCCCAACTCCCATTCCAGACTCGCAAGTTTCATGCAGGCGAAAACAATCAAAGTTTCTGAGAACATGTGATTGGGGAGCCTGACACTATGTTTAATTAATAGCTGATTTTCAGATCCACTGAAATCAAATAATGATTTCTGAATGATTTTTAAGGTTGCTTTCTCTATCAGAAATGCATCTCAAAAACCTACTCTGCACTCCTTCTGTAGAGAATGCAGTTGCTAGTTTTTTCCTTTGTTATTCAAGTTGGCAACATAAGCTAATTAAATAACATAAAAAATAACTAGTGATTTTTAGGATATCGAATAGCTGCATGGCATCCATGATCACAGGTTTGTTTGAGATTTGTTGCTATTATATACACTGATTGGCAGCAAGGCAACGCATAGTAATTGTAACCAAATACAGTTCATCTGGCAGAGCAAGGGGTTTTTTTTTCTTGGACTAGAAACACACAATAAAACAGAAGAGAAAACCACATGAATCTTTTTTTAAACAAATGAAGAAAGAAAACACAGTCCCAAGCAATGAAAATCAACCATTGTGTGCTGTTTGCCTAATGTAGTGATGACCATATGTAAACCGTTTAGCAGCCTGAGCTGGACAACTCTAGCTGAGGCAAACAAAAAACATCTTTGTATTATGTATAGCAAGCAAAACATTTAAACTATAAAGCTTGAAAAACCATTGACAAATGTTGGAACACAAAGATCCATTTTGCTAGCATCCCAGCGAAGTGTGCTCAGTGAATTCTGATGTGAACAAAGCAAGGTGTCTTCTGGAGGTCTTTTTGGGAAAGGGTTGATCACAGAATTTTACTTCAATGTTGCCTTCACTGAATGCTTCTCTTCTAGTCTCTTCCAAGGAAACCAGCTCTCTTCTACAGGCCCCATCCTCATGCTGCATCATTGTGATTTTCAAGTTTTTGTGTTGCCTGAATGGAGACAAGTTTTCTTTCATAATGCAAAAGCAAATTGCAGAGAGGAAGTTCTTCTTGAAGTTCTCATTCATAAAGGCATATACAATTGGATTGCAAATGGAATTAGCAAATCCAATTACCTGAACTATTCCAAATATCATCTTAATAGTGACATCATCATATTCTCTTTCAAAATTACCTAGAGAGAGAAAAATATATGTTAAGCATCTCTTCAATGATACATGGATTATTTATCCAATTATTAATTTCATTATGTATCTGAACAAGTTAAGTAGAAATAAAAATCCAATTATTCCAGAATGAAATTTATATCAGATTAATTATAAAATATGTTCAAGAAATTCAAGAAAGAAGTATGCTATTAAAATTATATATGCTATATACACAACTAACACATAAATTATAGTCAATAACTTAAGCTGATGACTGATAAACTGGCTCATGCCCTACATACAAACAAGCCCACACCTGCTTCCTAGGGCTGAGAGAGAGTGACTGGCCCAAGGTCACACAGCCGGCTTTCATACCTGAGGCGGGACTAGAACCCTCAGTCTCCTGGTTTGCCATTGGCTCCTTTCTAGGGCTGAGAGATAGATGTTATTAACAGTTTTTTTAATCCATTCAACCATGTCCAATTCTCAGAGACTACCTGGACAAGTCTTTGCAGTTTTCTTGGCAAGGTTTTTTGGAAGTGGTTTGCCATTGCCTCCTTCCTAGGGCTGAGAGGAAGTGACTGGCCCAAGGTCACCCAACTGGCTTTGTGCCTAAGGCCGGACTAGAACTCATGGTCTCCAGTTTCTAGCCTGATGCCTTAATCACTACATCAAACTTGCTCTCTTACAACAAGATAAAGTCTAATAACCCACTTAGATTATTTACTTTGTTTACAATATGTACAGAATTGCACTATTAATCTTCCAGTATTTATGACTAATTTCTTGCACTTAGGCATGAAAGCCTGCTGGGTGACTTTCTCTCTCAGCCGAACTCACCTCACAGGGTTGTTGTTGTGGGGAATATAGGAGGAGGAAGTATTGGTATGTTTGCTGCCTTGAGTTATTTATAAAATAATAATAATAATAATAATAATAATGATGATGATGATGATGATGATGGTGGTGGTATAGAAAATAAACATAAATAAATAAATAAATGTAAAGATCAAGCATTGCCTGGCAAAATTTTTACATTGCTTAGGCATTTGTCAACAGGAATTTAAATGCCAGTTTAAATGGATACTCATTTAGTCAAGGGAAACAATCAGTATTAAAATATTATTACTCAAACATAAATAGCTTTTATGTATAAATCAGAAGCTTTTAAAAATATATTGCAGTAATTGTCTTTATTGAAATCTATTTGATTTGTTATAATAGCACATTAGAAAATTCAGTATTCTAGTATCATTTTAACATATTGTTTGTTTGCTTTTTTTAAGCAAAAAACCCTTCTCTGTTACTATTTCATAAGAACAAACTACTCACTGTATTCTATCAACATGTGCGTTACATGGAAAGGTGTCCAGCAAATAGCAAACAAAACCACAACTGTCACCATCATCATGATTGCTCGCTTCTTCTTTCTGAAAAGAGAGATACTTTGTACTGTTGACCAAAAGCATTTGGATAGGGAGAGAATACAAATAATTTGTATGAGCAAATGCTAGATCTCAGTGGGAAAGAAGATACTTTGCATGCCGAACATCCCACTTTCATATCTCTAACTAAATGTTTAATGTTTTATTTTTCAAATAAATTACATCCCATCCTTCTTGTGTACATTCTCTAGGCAGGAAGGCAGGAAATATGGCAATCCAAAATTAAAATAATTTAAAGGAATGATTTTACCACCACCAGCATGAAAAGTAAAAACATAGACATGGCAGCTTATATTATATTTACTCACTTGTGAAACTAACCCAATTGAAGACACTTCAGTACAGTGGCTAAAAGGTTGAACTTGAACCTTAGAGACCCAGGTAAAGTTCTCACTCAGTCACAGTGAGTTCACAACATGACTTTAGTTCAATCATTCTCTCTCAACCCAATGTACCTTTCAGAGGTAAGAGTGGGATAAAACATGGATTAATATCTAAATGTTGAGCTCCTAGAAGAAAGATGGAATATAAATGCAATAAATAAATAAAAATAGAAATGCCATCTGCCAGATATGGTTTTATCCTGGCCTCCTAAAGCAGTCATGGTCACTGAGAAAGCCCTTGATCTAGTCTCCACCAGTCATGCTATGTCACCCCTGGAACAAGGAGAAAGGCCTTGTTCCATCAGATCTTATGGAACAACAGGCTGGTAATGGATGAGGTAGTGCCTACAGCAGAGCTTTCCAAACTGTGTGTCGCGACACAAAAGTGTGTCGCCACACACAGTCTGGTGTGTCGCCACACAACCCGGAAGCGCTGATCATCATCAGCACTTCCGGGTTTTCCCGCGGTGATACACCAACTGCAGAGCGCAAAACCCGAAAGCAGCAGCAGCGCTTCCGGGTTTTTGCGCGCTATCGCACTTCTGGGTTTTCCCGCGGCGACACACCAACGCCGGTTGGTGTGTCGCCGCAGGAAAAACTTTGGAAAGCCCTGGCCTACAGTATGTTGGTGCTGAGGGTATTGTAGTGCAGGATAATTCAATACAGGAAAAACAAACAAAAGAAGCTGCCGTTTTGAATGGAAGAGTAAGAGAAGTAAGGAAGAGATGGGTTCACATGTTAAGCCATAAAAGAGTTTGTCTGGCAATGTTTTGGCTATTGTATGAATCCAGACACTGTGTTTTGTAAATTATAGTTTATGTGTTCTCACAATGCATGAGCCCCGTCAATCATAGCTTACTCAGGCTATAATTTAGTGTGATAGGGGAATTTAACCAATGTGTTATAAGGCTCTATGATCTATGAAAGCATTTTGGAAGGCTACCTCTGGAGATCTGAACTGGAATAGTTGTGTTTTCACTTAAATACATTCTCATTCTCTATGTATATGTATATGTATATGTATATGTATATGTATATGTATATGTATATGTATATGTATATGTATATGTATAATGTATATGTATATGTATATGTATATAATTTAATTATTACGTAATGCTCTAAAGTGTTCAGAGACTTCTTTTTAAAGAAAAGCAATCTCAAAATTCTGTGACCTTGACACTCTTCATTCATCCATGAAGTTGGAGTGACCATAATAATATAAAAACTCTTTGGAGAAAAGGTGAGCAAGACTGTAAAAGTAGCAAACAGAGAAATTCCTTAATACTTTATTAGAGTATATACTTTATACCAGGGCTTTCCAAAGTGCCGCTGCTGGTGACATCACCCCCCCAGCGCAGCAGTCTAACGACATCCCTGCACCCCCCAACGCAGCGGCCTAGCGACCTCCCTGCATCCTCCCCCCCAGTTGCAGCCCTACCGGGCTGGTAACTTACCTGGATTCTGCGGGGAGAGCTGAAGAGCTGGGTTGAGCAGGGACCTGTCGGCGCGGCAAGGGATGGGCGGGACTGCACGTGGTGCATGGCCTCCTCTTCCAGGTTCCCTTGCGACACACCTGGGCCCTCGCTGCGACACAGAGATGTGTCGCGACACACAGTTTGGAGAGCTCTGCTTTAACTTCATGTTACTAACAAATATTCCAGGAATGTGAAATAAAGTATTACAGTATATACTTTAGAGTATAAAGCAGAGCTTTCCAAACTGTGTGTCGCGACACAAAAGTGTGTCGCCACACACAGCGTGGTGTGTCGCTACACCACCCGGAAGCAGCGGCGCGCGTGCACGGCGGCAGCGGCGTGGGATCAGTGCTTCTGTGTTTTAGCGGAGGCTGCTGCTGCTGCTGCTGCCGTGCGCGCGCGCTGTCGCATGCCCCCCAGGCAGTGTTTCAGGGCTGGCAAGCCTGCTTTGAGGGTGAAGCGCCCAGCTCTTGGGTATGGGCCACGTCCAAAATGCCAGCCCGCCAGCCCCATTTGTGTGCAGGACGACCGATTGGCACTTCAGATTGGCACTCAGTGAGGTTTGCAAACGGTGGCACCGCAAAATCTTGTGTGCCCACCCCTCCAAGTTACCAAAGTCTTTTCATGCTTAATGGGATGGAAAGGAAAAGGTTAAATTCATGGGGATTAATCCAACCAAGTATATGTCACTGCCTTAACCCCTGACACAAGGGAAGAACATAGAGCAGTGTTTTTCAAACTTGGCAACTTTAAGATGAGTGGACTTCAACTCTCAGAATTCCCCAGCCAGCATGCAAACCTCACTCGCCCGCTACGTCCAGGCCATCGGAGATGTGCAAAATGTTTCCATTCCTAACCGTGCCCACTTCAAAAGGCAACATCTGAAGTGCCAATCGGTCGTCCTGCACACAAATGGGGTTGGTGGGCTGGCATTTTGGACGTGGCCCATACCCAAGAGCTGGGTGCTTCACCCTCAAAGCAGGCTTGCCAGCCCCGAAACACTGCCTGGCGTGACCAGGGCAAGGTTGAAACACAAGGTTTTGCATTCAAAATGTTTTGCACATCCTTCCTTGGGCTGTTGTGGCTACTAACATTTGCCCCACATCACATGTGCTTTTTAGTTAGCTTTCAGTCCCTTCCTGGGACTGGCGCCCAGAGAACATATGGAGGACTTTAGGTTCCCCATTCCTGGCTTATGTACATGAACAATGACACCCCTCTTATAGACTGGCAGTCTTTTGTAATTTGTAAATAGATTTTAAAAACGCTTCTGGTGTCGGTCTGTCTTGGAACAGGACTTTGCAGAGCTCACGGTCCACCTCGCATCCGCCTTCTGCCGCCTGAAGGGGGACTGCTTTCAGCCCTGCCCTGCTATCGTGCCAGTCCTTGCCTCCCTGCGCCTTCTCTCTACCACCGCCTCCAAGACCACCTTGCCACCCAGCCCACTGTGCAACCGGTGAAATGGATAAGTTTGTAATTAAGAAGAAAAAAGCTGGTGAAGATTATGTTTCTGATGAACAAAATGTAGCAGCTACAGAAGAAACAACAGAAGAATCCACTGTTGAACCATCTGTATCAGTTCGGAGGAAGTGTAAAGGAAAAACCGCCAAGCCTCGCCTATACAGTAAAGACTATATGAAACGGGGGTTCACATTTTCTGGCACTGAAGACAATCCTTCTCCCGAGTGTTTAGTTTGTGGGGAAATACTTGCAAATGAATGTATGGTACCAAACAAATTACAGCGCCATTTCACCAAAAAACACAGTCATTTGTCAGGAAAACCAGTAGAATACTTTACTGAGCTTTCAAACTCTATGAAGAAGCAGTCTGCAGCATTCACAAGCAGAATGAAGACATCTGAGAAAGCTCAAAAGGCAAGTTACTTGGTTGCTCAAATAATTGCCAAAAACAAGGAGCCACACACAGTTGCCGAAACCACCATAAAGGAATCCTGCTGTGCTATTGTTCGAACAATGTTTGGGCCCGAATTTGAGAGAGAAGTCAATAAAATCCCTTTGGCAGATAACACCATTGCAAGACGTATTCAGGACATGTCTGATGACATTAAGCTGCAAATGAAGGACATTTTTAAAGACGGTAATATGGTCTTCACGTTGCAATTAGATGAAACAACAGATGTCAGAGGGTTTGCACAATTAATGGTTTTTATACGTTTCATTCATACTGACAGAATAATTGAGCAATTCTTGTGTTGTCTTGAACTTCCAGGGAGAACTAGAGGTGAAGATATATTTACAACTTTGGATTGCTTCATGAAGGAAAATAATTTGCAATGGTCACATTGTGTAGGAATATGCACAGTTGGCGCACCCTCAATGGTTGGTTCAACAAAAGGTTTTATAGTTTCAGCAAAGAAAGAGAATGAAAATATAATAACCACTCATTGCTTTTTACACCGCGAAGCACTAGTCGCGCACACCATCGGAAAAGACTTAAGGACCATGTGGTTCAAATGGCCAATTACATTAAAAGAAGACCTCTTCAATCAAGAGTATTTGCTCATATTTGTGAAGAAATGGGGGCCAGGTTTAACAAGGTTCTACTACACACAGAGGTTCGTTGGCTCTCAAGAGGTCGAGTCCTTTGTCGTGTATACAAATTGAGGGAAATGATGCTTAAACTTTTTGAGGAAAATCAGAAAACTGAATTCTGCCAGCTACTTCAAAACAAACTTTGGTGCACAAAATTGGCATATCTTGCTGACATATTGGAACATTTGAACAAAATAAACACCAGTATGCAAGGGAAAGGAGAGAATTTGTTAACAGCGGTAGATAAAATTTGTGCTATGAGAGACAAAATAGCAATTTGGAAAAGGAAAGTGAATGAAGGAAATTTTGCAATGTTTTCCAAAACTGCTGAGTGTGACCAAAAATGTGAAATCAGCTCACTAATTGTTGAGCATTTAATATTGCTTGGAGAGAAAATTCATCATTACTTCCCAAATGTTGAAGTCAAAGACTATGATTGGATCAGAAATCCATTTCTTTCAACTGCAACAAGGAACTTTTCACTTATTGAAGAAGAAGAATTAGCTGAAATAAAAAATGATTGAAGTCTGCAAATGATGCTTGGAGAGGGTGACTTGGACAGATTTTGGATTCGCGTTTCAAAAATGCATCCAAACATAGGTAAAAACGCGTTAAAAATTCTTCTGCAGTTTTCTACTACATACATTTGTGAAGCATCCTTTTCAACAATGGCACAGTTAAAGACAGAGAGACTGGAAGCTTAAAAATGCTTGATGACGAACTGCGAGTGTCTTTCTCTAACATTCCACCAAATATTCAACGGCTGTGTTCATCCCATCAACCACATACATCTCATTAAAATGTTAAGTAGTTATTTATGTTTTAAGTAGTTATTTATGTTGTTCAATTTTTTTAAATTATTGCACATATTTATATATTGTTACTCACAAATGACAACTATCTTGGAAATGTATATTTTTTTACAAATCATATTTTTAAAAATATAAAGGAAAGGTTTTCATGAGATATGTTGTGTCCCCACTCATTTCGCTATTACAACTCATGTATGTGTCCGCATCTCTCATAAGGCAGTGGCACCCAACCGTTTGGCACGAGGAACTGGTTCTGTGGAAGACAAGGGCAGCTGGGCGCGTCATGGGAACAGATGGGCGGACCCCCGGGCCTAACCGTGCTTGGCATGTCATGCGCAGGCCTTTCCGCCACCTGGTGGGGGGCTGTTGTGTGAGTACCTCTCTTGCGTGTCAAGACCTTGTGGGGAGCGGCTCTTCTGTGACCTGGTAGAAGGGTGTTGTGTCAGTATGGCTCTTGTGTGTCAGGACCCCGTGGGATGCAGGGAGGGGTGAGGAAAGCGCTCTTCCCTTTGGTGGCCTTACAGAGGGGTTACCTATGTGCCAAGGAGAGCGCCCTTCCCCTTCCAAAGTGCCAGTCCAGAGCCTTACCAAGCAATGGACGCAGTTTTCCCATCATCTGGCAGTGTTTCTCAACCTAGGCGACTTTAAGAGTTGTGGACCTCAAATCCCAGAATTCCCCAGCCAGCCTTGCTGGGTAGGGAATTCTGGGAGTTGAAGTCCTCATATCTGAAAGTGGCCAAGACTGAAAAACATTGCTCATGGTCTTGGGTCCATGACCTCCCCATCAAGCACACCTGGAGGGCATTTTTGTATTTTATCTACAATTACATACAATACAATACATACAGTACAAGACTGGGGGGCCGGGGGGTGGGATTTGGAGCCGGCAGCCAATCACGTGGGGTGGGGTTTGGAGCCAGGAGCCAATCACGTGGGCCGGGGGCAGGGTTTGGAGCCGGGAGCCAATCACGTGGGCCGGGGGCGGGGTTTGGAGCCGGGAGCCAATCACATGGGCCGGGGGCGGGGTTTGGAGCCGGCAGCCAATCACGTGGGCTGGGGACAGGGTTTGGAGCCGGCAGCCAATCACGTGGGCCGGGGGCGGGGTTTGGAGCCGGCAGCCAATCACGTGGGCCAGGGGGCGGGGACTCCTCATTACTGTGTCACGAAATTATGGATGGCTAAAAGGCATGTCACCAACATTAAAAGTTTGGAAAGCCCTGCTATAAAGCTTCATTCAAAAGAGACTTTATGGATAACTCGTCTAGCAAATAATTAGTGTCCATAAGCTCACTGATGTTTTTAAAGAATCCTAGGAAATGGGAAAATATTAATTTATAGGAAGCAATACAACAACATTATATTAAAATTATACGAAGCATATAACAAACTTTTGCAATATAGCAAAACAATGTAGATAAATATATATACTGTACCAACCTTGAAATTTTAGACATCTCATTTTCATGAATGCTCTGGAGGACAGAAGCATCTCCAACTCTTTTCTTAATCCAGAGCTCATAACCAATCTTACTATACAGCAACAGCATCAGCATCAGAGGGAGAAGAAAAAGAATAACCAAAATGAAAGTGGCATATATCTTTTGGTGCACAGGGCTTGGCCATTCTTCCAAGCAGCAAACATATTCCTTTTCATAAAGAAAGTCATATTTATTCTGAAAGACATTAAGCAGAGGTTAGTGCAGAGTCCTTTGTCAATATACTATCTATAAGGAAAAATGTCCAAAGATGGAATGTTCAGCTACAGGAAACTATAACTCCAAATTTAGAATTCATATTAAGTTATCCAAGCTTGGACTACCTATCTATGCATATCCAAACCAAGTAGAAGGGAATGGGCTGATACCCCAGCATGTATCTCATCCACTTTGTACTTAATAAGCAAAGTGGCTGGCAAACCTGGCTGCTAGAAGTTTATCTGTACAAAACGGTATTTTTATGACTAAAAAAAATTGGCCTTTTCATTCTGTGTACAATCTGCAAATACAGGGAGTCCTCATTTAGCGACCACAATTGGGACTGGTAACACGGTCATTAAGCGAAGCTGTTGCTAAGTGAAACATCGACTGTGCTTATGATCTTACTTCAGCTTCCCTTTGCTTTACAGACCTGTGAAGGTCATAAATGCAAGGATTGGTCGTAAAGTTACTTTTTCATCACGGTCGTAACTGCGAATGGTCACTAAATGAGTCAGTCACTAAACGAGGACTACCTGTATATATTTCTGATCCAATTAAATTCATCTATGTCAGAGCTTTCCAAACTTTTCATGTTGGTGACACACCCTTTAGACATGCATCATTTTGCGACACAGTAATAACAGGGCTCCCCGCCCCCAGCCCACGTGATTGGCTCCTACCTGAAAAACCTGCCCCCCGGCCCACGCGATTGGCTCCTGCCTGAAAACCCTGCCCCGCATTTACTGAACTATTGCCTTGCATAACCAAATAATATTTATGGGGGGAGGGGACGGTTACTGGTCCTGGGGTGCTGCGAGAAGAAGCGGCGCCCCGCAAAGAACACCCGGGGCTTCGGAACGTTTGCAAAAGTCCGGGATCCGAAGCCCCTGAAGGAGGGAGAGAGGCGCTCCCCAAGACACCCTTTCAAAACTCAATTCCATGCAGCCAGCAGGACGCCAAGGGAAGGAATAGCGATTAAAGCCTGTTGTTGCGATTTAGCTTCACCTGCCTGGTGCTCCTGAAATGGAAAAGAAGGTTCGATGTTGACTGCTTTGGGTTCAGGGGCTCACGCGACGCCGCTCGGGCAGAAGCCTCTCCACTGGGTAATGTGTTTGGCCAGAGGCCGCGCCTCTCGTCCCCCGGGATGCAGCTGGAGGCGCGGGGCACCTGGAGCTCCCGGTCCGCCGCCTCCCTCACCGGGCAAAAGCTTTAATCGCCATTCCTTCCCTCGGTGTCCTGCTGGCTGCACAGAATTAAGTTTTGAAAGGGCATCTTGGGGAGCGCCTCTCTCCCTCCTTCAGGGGCTTCAGATCTGGGACTTTTGCAAACGTCCCGAAGCCCCGGGTGTTCTTTGGGGGTCGCCGCTTCTTCTCGCAGCACCCCAGGACCAAGAACCATCCCCTCCCCCCATAAATATTTGTATATGCAAAGTAATAGTTTGGTAAACGCGAACCTGGGAGGAAAACCCAATTACTTCTTAAGTTATTCCAGGGCTGTTCCGGGCGAGGGAGGTGGCAGACCAGGAGCCCCGCACACTCCAGCTGCATCTCGGGGGGCAAGAGGCATGGCCTCTGGCCAGCCAAACACACTGCCCAGCGGAGAGGCTTCTGCCCACATGGCGTCGCGTGAACCGCTCACACCAAACCCGCGCTTGGCCAGCTGCCCCTGACCTCGAGTGAGCCTGCCTCGTCTCAGGGCGGAGAGGCAAGGCAGTGGCGCTTTCTGGCGGTGCGGCAAGAGCTCGGCGGGACTCCAAAGGGGACTCTTGTGGCAGGGGCTGGTGTCTGCACTGTTCGGCCCGCCTCTCTGCCCTCCTTTGGCGCGCGCTGATTGGCGGGGGTGCCTCTTCTTCTGGCTTCCCCCCAATCAGCGCTTCCAGGTCGTCTGGCGACACACCCAGACCCTGCCGGCGACACAGTAACGTGTTGCGACACACAGTTTGGAAAGCTCTGATCTATGTGATAGAATGACTCCCATCATATGACTTGGTTTACTTAATTATCTTTTAATTCATTTTGTCTGCCCTTGCAAAAGAATTCTAAGACTAACCATCTATTTTACTTTTGCCTGCATTTGTAAGGAAGCTCAAAACATTTGCTTTTTTACTTAGGAATCCACACACATAGCTTTGGAAAACCCTATTTTTATACTTTTAAATTAACATTTAAAAAGAAGTATGATTTGAAACAACTATTCTCAAGGGAGCCAAAACATTTATGTATGGCCCAAAGTACAGCACACATTATAACATTGATACTCCCAAAGTGTGTGTGACAATATACAATGCAATATTTAAAATATAACAACCAAACCTGTTCTCTTTATTATAGGATGAACTTGATGAAACAAACTCCATAAAATAATAATGAAATAAATGTAATCTAGACAAATTTAAATAACAGCATACTCACCCCAAAATTATAGAAGATAATATGTGCTGTTATTTAAATTTGTCTAGATTACATTTAATAATAATAATAATTTACAGTAAACATATTTGAAGTAAGAGTTTGTCCCATATATTGTCGCAATCCAGTGCATAATTATTTTAAAGGGCTATTCTATTCTACAGAACAGGAGTGTCTGCAGGGTGTGGTCAGAAAACTCAAGATGATGGCCACAATGCTGTGCCTGAAGCTCTGCCCATTTTTATGTGTGTTGCACATGTGATGCACATTTTTAAAAAGGCAGAGCTTCAATCACAATGTCATGGCCACCGTATTGACTTTTTTTTTATCATACCCTGCAGACATGAAATGCAACCCTTAAATTTTTTTTATTGCAAATTATATTCAGCTCTTGAACAGTAATATGCAGAAACATCGCAAACTACTAGCCTGAATAAGTACAACTGCACAACACAACCATACCTCCACTCTTTGCACATGCCACATGGGTGAACCAACAACAGCAGCCAACAGCCAAACAATGCCTAAAAATAAAGGGTTGCTGGTGATTTAAGAAAAACAACATAGGAAATTAAATTAAATAATATAGCATTTGGGCCATAGGTATTTGGGACTTGTTTTTAACATTAGCAAGTACATGGGACATTGTCAAAATGAGAGGTGAGATACAACTTTTTTGATCTACTGTCAGAAAATTCAAAGCAATGAGCTTTATTTAAAGAAGGATTAACTAGAGAACCCTATATCTCTGATCCATTTTTTTTAAAAAAAAAAACATAAATATTTGGGGAAGAGAGATAGGGACAGATGGAAATTCTAATTATTTCTCCATTCTCCATTCATTAAAAAATAAAAGTCATTCTAGCTAAGTTCTACTTAAGTAAGATAATGTATCAACAGTGTTAGCACTTAGGAGAATATTCATATAGTCTGACCTCTTTTGAATGCAAATGCTCTTACTCACTACTTCATTGTAGGTACATTGCTGGTCAACATTAGTCATTCTGTACACATGCACACTACCAGTCCAGTCATTAGCAGAAACAGGAAATACTTTAAAAAGTCAGGGGAAAATTATACCCTCATCCTAAATACCTGTGCAAATTGGCTCCTTGTCAACCAGCCCTGACTTCCCAGGTTGATCCAGGTTGATTACAGTGGATTTCCATTTCTATTTGCCTAAACATGAAAAGACTTTTTGCATATGGGAACCTGATAAATCAAGATTGTCGCTTGAAAGCTGAGAAATTAGAGATGGAAGCATAGACAAAATGGCAACAGCCCCATTGCTCTGACTCAGCCAAAATGTTTGAATAAGATTTAGAATTATTTCAAGAAGTCCTAATCCAAAAATATTGGATTACAGCAAAATATATAATCATTAGGCATTTTCTCTTCTCCCTCTTTACACAATATTATCACCATTGTACACTAAGGAATAATGCATGTTTTCAGAATTAGTTTCTGGATTTAATACTTGTAGAAGAAGGTGCAGATACATAGCTTTTCAAAGGAGCTTTGATTAAGGAACTCAAGATTTTTGGTTTTCACAAAAATGAGCAGCCAAAGTAATGGCAACTATCCGCTTTGCAGAACATTGCTACTCTAATGTTGTGTCACCTAAACAGTTTGGTTTCAATTTTTTCTGTATTACATAAGTATTTTGAACTTTTTTTTAAAAAAAAAAAGAAAAGTTAAAAACAAGTAACAAAATTGTCTGGGACCTTACCCAGCATTGTATATGCTCTTCTGTAGGTATACTGCCATTTCATTTTTAGAGGGTGAACAATGCCATTATGCCTTTCTACAGCAATGCAAGTCATTGTAAGTATCTCAGTAACTATTGCTGTGGATTGCACAAATGGCACCATCTTGCAGGCAAAAGCACCTATAAAGAGAAGAAATTAATCAGATCATCAGTGTATCCAGAGCAGGGTCAACCATTTTATTTTATTTATTATTTTATTTTATTTATTATTTTATTTTATTTTATTTTATTATTTTATTTTATTATTTTATATTTTATTTTATTATTTTATTTTATTTTATTTTATTTTATTTTATTTTATTATTTATTTTATTTTATTTTATTTTATTATTTTATTTTCTATCCCGCCTTTATTATTTTTATAAATAACTCAAGGCGGCGAACATACCTAATACTATGGCTGTTGTGGGTCTTCTGGGCTATGTGGCCGTGTTCTGGAAGTTGTGGTTCCTAACGTTTCACCAGCATCTGTGGCCAGCATCTTCAGAGGGCAGGAGCACAGATAGAAGTGAAATCTCTGTATTTCACAACTTCCAGAACACGGCCACACAGCCCGGAAGACCCACAACAGCCATCGAACTCCGGCCGTGAAAGCCTTCGACAATACATACCTAATACTCCTTCCCATTCCTATTTTCCCCACAACAACCACCCTGTGAGGTGAGTTGGGCTGAGAGTGAGTGACTGGCCCAAGGTCACCCAGCAGGCTTTCATGCCTAAGGCGGGACTAGAACTCTCAGTCTCCTGGTTTCTAGCCCGTTGCCTTAACCACTAATGATTGAAGTTGTAGTCAAATGCATCTGGAAGATGCTGAATTAGAGAACATTGAATCTGAAAGGTCCTTTGTGAAGACCTAGCTCTCTGGATAAAATAATAATAATAATAATAATAATAATAATAATAATAATAATAATAATCCCAAAACATCTGGAGCACCACCTGAACACAATCAGCGTTGACAAAATCACCATCAGTCAATTGCAAAAGGCAGCTTTACTTGGAATAGCTTACATTCTGCGACGATACCTTTAACACCATTGAACAACACCATCTGCCTATCCCAGGTCCTTGGGAAGGACTCAATAGGTGGATAAAAATGCCAAATCCAGTCTAGACATCGGCTGTGTGGCCAACAACAATAATAATAAATTAAACTTGGGCTGGAAAGGTGGAAGGAAAGAGAAAAAGAAACAACCAGCAGTAAGGTGCATGGACTCGGTTATAGTGGTGATGAGTGCACCATTGGAAGACCTGAAATTCCAAGTTAGGAATAGATTGTCTGGAGAAAATCTCTTTATATGGTTGCTGAGAGCGGATGGCACATAATGCATAAATCATTTCCCATGCCTCCATTTCCCATGCCATTTTCTTATATCCATGCTTTTATCTCATTTTGAACTCAGTGTGCTACTCTTTGGACTCCAGGCCATTTTCCTACTGAATTGAGTCTGTTGCTCTCCAAACTCTGAATTAAATGTGTGTTACTCCCTGAACCTCCTGCTTTTTAATCATTAAAATAAATATGCTACTCTCTGAACTCTTTGCCTCTCTCTCAAATTATTACTGCTTCTTATTTGAGTGTCTGAATGTTGGTTGTAGATATTTGTACTATATTCCTCATAAATTGTCAGTTGCTTATTTGATTGCCTTTATACTTTAGTCTCAAATATTACTTAATAAATTGTTTGACTGGTTATTAATTATAGGTTCATTTTTGGACTTCTGAAACACATAAGCTTGTTTAGTGACCTCTAGTGTAAAGATCCCCTCTATTGCCACCTTATCATCACAATGTAATCCTTAATATTGGGTTTTGATGAGGACCCAAGCAGTCTTTAGGACTTGGTATTTGACCGTCTATTAAATGGATATTCACCTTATTCTTTTATGCGGAACTAGTAAGCCTTAACATTTTTTGGATAAAGGATATAAAAATAAATAGGTGGGGCATGGCAGGAAGAAGAGAAAGGTATTGAAATGACTCAGCTTAATGTACATTCAGTTATGCCTAATCTCAGATATGGTAGCTCTGTCTTGTGAAATTATTTCTTATGTATCATTAAAGTAAAAAAAAAAAGGTAAAGGTACCCCCTACACATTTGTGCAGTCGTGTCCAACTCTAGGGGCCAGTGCTCATCTCCGTTTGTTAGCCGAAGAGCCAGCGTTGTCCAAAGACGCTTCCACGGTCATGTGGCCGGCATTCTACTTGCATTTTGCATGCTTTCGAATTGCTAGGTTGGCAAGAGCTGGAGTTAGTGCGGGAGCTCACTCCGCACGCAGGGCTAGGGATTCGAACCTCCGAACTTGCGATCTTCCGATCGACAAGCCTGGCGTCTTACCCACTGAGCCACCACGCCCCCTCATTACAGTATTTAGTGTACAGTATTTAGTATCATTACAGTAGTTAGTGTCTAAATCTAATTAAGTAGGATTCAGTGATTTAACTGTGTAACTATTTCAGCCTTCTCATTGTTTAATACAAATGAGTGCGGTTTTATTTAGCTTACTACAGGGCTCTTGAAGTTTTGCTTGAAATTAATTTCCTCTTGCTTTTAGCCCATTTGAACACACACACACATTTAAATATTTAACAATCATCCTAGAGAAGCAGCTATGTATGTAGGTATCCCTTTTGAGTTCCTCAGATTTTCCTATAGAAATACAAAATGGATTTCATATAACTCTATTATTTAGAGACATGAAAACTTACTGATGGTGAACTACATTAGTTCTAAGTACAAAGACTTAACTGATGGTGTTTGCCTACGTTTTCCATTTATGAAAGGCTCATTCTGACATCATTTAACATTTGTACAGTAATTTCCAAAATAAACACTATTTTCCTGAAGCTCATTACTAGCCCTTAAGGACTCATAAAATGGAATAGCTCTGAGCTGTGGAACTAGTCGTCTAAATATCCACATATTCAACAAGATAAGAATGTATTCAATGTATAACAATTATGTCCCTAATTGCACAATGTAAAAAATAAGACTTTGATCATCATGCAATAATCAAAGAGAAATCCAATATAAAATAATTAAAATCCAAGATGGATTGGGGACCGTAGCACAGATCATATTGCTATGGGGCCAGCCAACCCCAGGAGGCACTACCGCCTCTGTCGTCCCAGGCCAGGCGGCAGAGCCAGGTCTTAATGGCCTTCCGAAAGGCCAGGAGTGAAGGGGCCAGTCTCACCTCCGGGGGCAAGATGTTCCATAAGGCGGGTGCTGTCGCAGAGAAGGCACGCCTCCTGGACCCCGCTAGATGGAATTCTCTTGTTGAGGGGGTCCGAAGCATGCCTTCTCTGCATGCACGGGTGGGGCGGGCCGACGTCATTGGGACGAGACGGTCCCTCAGGTACCCTGGCCCTATGCCATATAGGGCTTTAAAGGTAATCACCAACACCTTGAATTGGACCCGGAAGCAAACTGGCAACCAATGCAGCTCGCGTAGCAGAGGTGTTACATGTGCTGATCTTATGGCACCCGTAACTGCTCGCGCCGCTGCATTCTGTACCAGCTGAAGCTTCCGGATACTCTTCAAGGGTAGCCCCATGTAGAGCGCATTACAGTAGTCTATGTGGGAGATGACAAGGGTGTGAGTGACTGTTCAGAGGGCCTCCTGATCCAGGAAAGGGCGTAACTGGCTTTTTTTTCCAAAGCCTTTCCTGTTCCTAACTTACAGAGCTGTTGTAAGGATAAAAAACTGATGTGATTTCCTCTGAACATTTGTTCTCTGAAAGAAATGATAGCATGCCCCCAAAAGAAGACAACACCCAACCTAGATATACTGGACAATTACCTGTCTCTAACCTCTACTTTAGGAGGGAAATTGTGAAGAAAGTGGTTGGGCTATAGCTGCAAGAGGATCTTGGAGGAAATGGGCTATTTAGATCCATTTCAATCTGGTTTCAGCCCAGATTCAGAATGGAGATAGCATTGATCATGTTATAGATAATCTCTGGTTGGACTGGGATAGGGTAGAACTGACTCTCCTGGTCCTGCTTCACCTCTCAGCAGGCTTTCAACACCATCAGTCATAGTATCCAGCTCCTACTCAACATTTACATGAAACCGCTGGGTGAGATCATCTATTGGCATAGGGACAGGTTTCCTCAGTATGCTGATAATACCCAATTATACATCTCAATTCCTGGCCAAATAAACGATGCTGAAGTGCTGTCCAGGTGTCTAGAGACTGTCTGGGTCTAGATGGAGAGAAACAGGTTGAGACTCAATCCCAGCAATGCAGAGTGGCTTTGGGTTCAGAGGTCTACAGAATCTAGTGAATAGAGTTGTACTTCCCCGGCAGTGCTAGTTCACAACTTGAGGAGCCTCTTGGACTCACAGCTCCTGCTCACTGTAGCCATGAGGGCATTTGCTCAGCTCCATCTTGTGCACCAATTGCAATCTTTCCTGGAATGGGAGGTATTATTGTCACTCATGTCTTAGTCACCTCTTGACTAGACTACTGCAATGCACTCTATTTGGGGCTACACTTGAAGAGCATTCAGAAGCTACAGCTGGTCCAGGAAATAGTGGCTTGAGTAGTTATAGGCACCCACATAAAAACTCTTCTTCAAGCGCTACACTGAATTGCTTCCAGAAACCAAATGTCAATCAAAGTGTTGGTTTTCACCTTCAAAGCCCTTCATAGTACAGGGCCTGGGTATCTACAGACCATCTTCTCTCAGTAACATCAGCCTGCCTGATAAGTTTCAGTAGGGTGGGCTCACCACATGTCCCCTCTACCAGAGATTGCTACCTGCATTTCATTTGCCATCACCCTCCTCTGGAATAGTATCCTCCCTAATGTAGATCAGCCACTTCTCTCCTGGTTGATACAAAACTGGAGAAAATGTGGTTATTTCATCAAGCCAGGGTGGATGGATTGTTATGACTATCCCTTTGCATGATAGACTGGTTTTTATTGTTTTGGTCATGATTCCTGGTTTTATAGGATTACAGTGGATAATGCTGTTTTGATTTATATTGTTTAGTTTTAATCCCAATTATGTACTAGGGAGTTATGCAATCAGCTGACTGGAGCAGCCTATAAGCCCTGTAAATAAATAAATTATAGAAATGCTAAATAGCATTATCCACAAATGCTTCTCTTTCATTGACAATAGAGAAAGTTAGAGTATAAAAAGAGAAAGCAACCTTTCTCTTTAAGTATGCTCCTATTTTGATACTAGCCATATCCACCCAGAGATTAATGTCAAGCATTATAACCAGGTATATCTATATTATCCTACTTCGGACACATATACCCAGCTCTATGGAAAAGGCTCTAATGCTGGGAAAGGTGGAAGGAAAGAGAAGAAGAGGACGACCAGCAGCAAGGTGGATGGACTCTGTTACAGTGGCGATGAGTGCACAGTTGACAGATTTGAAAGAGCAGGTTAGGGATAAATCGTCATGGAGAAAATCTATCTATGTGGTCACTAGGAGTCAAAAACAACTTGATAGCATATAATATATATGTATGTACACACATACATATAATATACTGTATATCTAAACAGACCATATTTACTGATTTGCAAATAACCGTCACTAGTGATAAATGTGTTTTGCTTGAGTTTTTGTCACTGTACATTATTCAGGGAACCCTAATTAAGGAAACCTTGGCATAGGACATAAACCCAAACAGTGTCTTTTTTTGATTATGCAAAATATCTGGTGCTTCAGAAGATAACAAGTAAAAGCTGTTAAAAGGAGAGGCTGCCGCAATCTAGATCAATAGGTGATGGAGCCCATATAAACATATTCCAATTAATTTCTAGGCAGCTCAATCTTAAACTTGATTAATTGTGCATTATAACACCACCAAAGGGCAATGATTTTTGGTAAATCTTTATTAAGTTAAGTTTCCCCTGCAGCCTAATTCTGAAATGAAATAAATGGAATGACTTTATTTGGTTATTTACCAAATAATTCCGATAGGGAAAAAGGGAAAAAGAGTAGCAAGAAGATGGGAATGTTGTTCCAGAATGCTATCATACAATATATCATCATCTTTTGCAAATATGGAACTAGTTTATGAATATGAAACTAATCCATTTGCTCAACTAATTCAATAGAATACTAGGTCTGCAAAGGCAGAAGTCCTTTCCAGCATCACAAAACTAATTTTCTCAAATATTCCACTCCCAGGTTTTAGAAAGTCAGTAGATATTTGAGAATGATAAATATTGTTCAGTATGAAGATACCCGATAAAACAAATACATGCTTTTAAAAATACTAAGGAAACTAATGTTGTATATTTATATTCATTTTGTAAGTTTAATTGCACAGATACAGATATAATATGATTCCTCTTCTACTAATTATGTACTAACAATGTCAAGAGAGCTTTATAAACACTTTAATTCTATCACAGCAAGTTATCAAGAACTGACTGTGAAAATAATCCATCCACTGTACTCTATTAAAATTAGATCCTAGTAAGATTATAGTTTATATGTCGCATCTGTGGGATTATAAGAACCTATACATATTGAAAGTTTAATTGCATACATACCAATGCCATATTGTAAGATAGCCCCCCTTCTACCAATGAGCTACTAATAGTGTCAAGAGCACACTGAATGGTTGTAAAATGGAAAGCATGTAAAAAAGGTAAAGGTTCCCCCGCACAGTCGTCTCCGACTCTAGGGGCTGGTGCTCATCTCCATTTGTTAGCCGAAGAGCCAGCGCTGTCCAAAGACGCTTCCATGGTCATGTGGCCGGCATGACACACGCAGAACGCTGTTACCTACCCACCGAAGTGGTACCTGTTCATCTACTTGCATTTGCATGCTTTTGAATTGCTAGGTTGGCAAGAGCTGGGGCGAGTGCGGGAGCTCACTCCGTCACGCGGGGCTAGGGTCCTAAACCTCCGATCGACAAGCCTGGCGTCTTAACCGCTGAGCCATCACGCCCCCAAAAATGGAAAGCAGCTTTTCCCAATCTCCAAATGTGTTGACCTGGGGATTATGGGAACTGAAGTCCAGCACCAAGTTGAGTTTTGCCACCAGAGAGTTCTCAAACATCAAGGACTAACATTAGGTTCAAGATTCCCCAACAGGCCCTAAAGCCAATACACCTGTTAAGAATGATGTAGGGAGGGAAGTAGTATTTATTTGCCCATCAAGCTAGCACTTTTGTAAACACCAGAAATCAACCACTGGCACACCCCAAACAGCAGTAGCAATAGAAAGGAGTGAGAAAGAGGTTACCTCTCCAAAGGATGTCAGAGTACTTTTTTCCTCTATTACAAAGACAGCTACTGACACACACCTCCCGCATTTCTAACCATTCTTTGCACATCTAAGCATAATGTAAAAAGGACATCCAACCTTAACGAACCCGAAAGGCATGTGGGGGACGGAACGAGGCAGAGCGCCTTAGCAAAGCAGGCACGCCGCAGGCAGGCAAACAGCCTGCCTGCTAGGACGAGGCTCTACGCCGCTTCCCCGCCTCACCTCCCAACCAGTTGTTGGAGATGTTCTGCAGCAAAGTGAAAGGGACGCAGAAGAAAGCAATAAGCAGGTCGCTGAGGGCCAGCGAGCAGATGAAGATGTTGGTGACGGTACGCATGGCTTTGCGGCGGGTCACCACGTAGAGCACCAGGCAGTTCCCGAAGAGCGCCAGGCCGAAGATGGCCACGCAGGTGAGCATGAAGGCCAGCTTGGTGCGTTCGGGAAGCTCCGGAATGTAGACCAGCGGCTGTAGCCCATAGAGCGCGATGAACTGCTCGCGGGTTACGTTGTTGTCGCGCAAGAGCTGCGCGAACTGCTCCGGGGTGATGTTCAGGGATCGCATAGTTAGGACGGGGCAAATCAACCTTCTATCCTCCCCCGCTCCTCGGACATGGCAGGCGTTGTCGGGTTTTTTCTTTTTCAAAAAAAAGTCAAGGGATATGAAGTAGAATTTCCTTCAGCTAAGCCCACGCCTTTTTGTTAGACGGCATCAAGAGATCGTGGGCGAGGTCCTCGAAAGAACGGCCGACGGGCACCTTGTTAAACTCAGAGCGTCTCTGTCCAGAATGAAGTACAAATGGATACAATTGGGCAGAGGACCACCACGCCCGCGAAGCCCGAAACTTTAGGGATGAAGGAGCGCCGAGCGACAAACTAATCGCGCGCTTCCCTTTGCTCTTTATTTAGCCCTCAGGATTACAAAAGCCTGCGCAAATGAAGCGTCCTATTGAACCCTTTATCCACGCCACTGGCCAATCGAGAAAGGCTACTTCTCTATTCTTCCTCTCTGGGTCTCCGCCTTCAAAGTTTCCGAACTGGTGGCGGCTCTGAGCCGAGCCGGCATTGGTTAGCGAGAGTGAGGAAGCTGGCGGTGCCTGCTGCGAGGATTGGCGCTTGGAAGGGACTTGAAACGCGGCCAGGGAAGCAAGCTCGGAGACCGATGCTAACGGAGATGCGTAGCAGGATGGCTGCTGTGCAGGAAGGAGCCTGAGGGGCGTCAGAAACCGGAGGAGGAACGTTTCGATTCTTTAAACAAGGTTTCCCAGCTTGATGCTGCCCAGGTGCATTGGGATTACAATCTCTAGCCAAAATCCTGGGAGTTGGCCCGCCTAGAGGACATGTTTAAGACAGCTGCTTTAATTCTCTGGGCGTGTTTAGAGTGGGGCAGTTAGGGTTGACGTTATTTAGCCAATGCTGAGTTTCAGGCAATTGCATAGCCTGAAATATTAAGGCCAAAGACATTAAGATCACAGCACTTGAAATCCAGCAGGAAGGCCCATTATTGTAATGCAAATCGAATGGTATTTAAAGAACGAAAGCCTGTTCTAGTTGAGGTAAATTGGGGGTGGGAAACGAAGTATCATAATGAATCAATATTCTTCTGAAAATGGCATTTTCCTTTTGGTTGCTCTCTTTGCAGTTCAGTCCGATCTTCTGCTAAGCATTATGCAGAGAAGATATGACCATGCTGGGACCAGTTAAAACAGCCGCTGGTTGCTTGTGTTCTACATTCGCCCCTTGAAAAACATAATGTCATACAATGTATACAAATGCAGCAGCTATGCCAAACAGTTATCACATCAGTCCTGACACTGGCCTTGTTTTTGTAGTCAATCTAGCTCACTTTTTAGGAATGGCTTGTTAGTCAGTGATACACTTTGAGAAATCTTTCCTGCAAGGAGCTGAAATCCCACTCACATTTGAAGCAGTGACATGGCAAAAGAGATAATTATCTGCCCTCTCACACAATTTCCTTTCTTTATAGTATCAGCTAAGGATTACTTTTCCAACGACTTCTGTTTTCTAAATTAGTTCACTACCACCAATCCTTTTTATCCTTGCATCCTATGATAAAATTATTCATCTTCAGAGGGCCATAATACTTTGATTAATAAAAACTATTAATCAACTATTACCCTCTGTGTTCTGCCCCATTTTGGGGACATGTTACTCAGATCTTTTGATCTATCCTTCCTAGCATGGATTTCCCCATATAATAATGGCTATCATCACTCATTTCACACCCACTTAGATAGCTTTGGAGAAATTAAATCTTAGAAGATCCCAGAATGCTCTGCATGTACCAGCAATCATTGGATCCTCCCCATTGAGATATTGTAGGAGGAGAGCCCTGTTAGTCTATGGAAGCAAAAAATCAGGAGTCTGGTAGCACCTTTTCTAACTAGCAAATGTGATTAAAGGCATACACTGAGCTGTAGCTCATGAAAGCTCATTCCTTTTAATAAAACGTGTTGCTCAAAAAAAAACTGCCACCAGACTCCTTCCATTATTGATATATGACCACTAGGAATAAACAGCTGTCTGGATAGCTAAGCCACATAATTTTTTCTGTAACCTCATCATTCTCAACATTTTGTATAAGTATAGGAATAACTTATTGATGGTAAGATCTGTACAGACTACCTACTGAAGCTGTGGGGTTTCCATATCTGAAGGTTTTTAAGAAGAGGCTGAACAGGTACCTCTTGAGGATGCTTTCATTAATTTTTCTGCACATTGCGAACAATTGGACTCAGTGATCCTTATGTCCATTCCAAGTCCACAATTGTATAATTTTATGGTCTTTGGGTTCTTATACATAGGTACATACATGCATTGATTGATTGATTTACATAAATACATAATACATGCATACATTTGGGTATCTCCTTTCTTCAAGGGGTTGATATCAGAATATATTCCCCCCTCTCCACTTTATCTTCACAACAATAACATGAGATAGATTGAGCAGATTTCCTACAACCAAAATAGGAAATTGCTTTTCTTTTGGGACTAATGGACAGGCAGCTAGAAAAAACTCATGGAACTTTGTTTTTATATATGACAACTGAAAAGACAATATCTACATTTATGGCTGACTGGAAACCACCATAGACTTTTTTCATGAAACAGGAAAAAATGTGCTTATGACTTCTGGTTTCAATGATTAGAAAAAAAAATTGGATAAGAGAAAAAAGTGAGGTTTTTATTTTTGTAATCACGACCTAAGATATAACTTTGTAATCATACTTGTATTTGCTGCAAAGGAAATGGGAAGCTGCTTCTTTCTATTTCTTTTTATCATTTTTTTCTGCACTTTTGTTTTTTCTTCTTTCTCTCTCTATTTCTTTGTTCTTTTATTCTGCATTAATTTGTGTTAGTTTTTATGTTCTCTTTAAAACCTTTAATAAAATTTATATAAAGATTCACATGACATACTGGTTTGCAAATGAGACAAGTTCAAACAATACGTTAAGCCAACACCAAATAACTCTACTCTTGCTTAACATGTCATATGAACATGGAATGCTGGTGGTAGGGCATACTAACTTCTGTCAAAACCTTTCCTTATTATGATGCAATGGCAAGCACTGATCTATGTTTGTGAGGGATATGTCAAGTCCCTTCAAAAAGAGACTTTATAGCATACAAGACGGCGTTTAGTTTAGCCTTACATTTTTCTTAAACTAGCTTCTTCCAAAGTTGAGGACAAAAGGATGTGCCAGTTGCCAAGGTGTTTTCTTTATATTTGGGAAGATTCAAATAGTTATCAGGTTTAAGGCAACTCACATTAAAAAGTACTATATACTGTAATTAGTAGGGATATACAGATAAAATACTGTGTTCTACTTCTAAGTGATGCAGGATCTGGAGGACGTTCATGACCAAAACAGTGGGAAGAAATTCTATTTTTAAACATCCAGATAAACAATTTAACTGTCTCCCCAGTAAAATGAAAGAAATGCAAAGTGGAAATAATGACAGCAGGGTGGTATACTTGAATATGCATAAGAAGAGAGAAAAAAAGGGATGGCACCAACTGCAGAAAAAATAATTTAAAAGATGATCTGCAGGGACAGATTAAGTAAATTCCCAGGGTGGTTAAATAGGGAGACCAGGGTACAAATTCTCCCATTGCCATGAATTTTATTGGGTGACCTTGGGATAATTAAAATTAGCCTACCCACTGCTCTGAGAATAGAGGATTAAGGAAGGAATTTGTATTATGTCAGCTACTATAAAAATATAAGCACTGAAAAGCTGGAAAAATGACTAAGATGTACATATACATAACAGAATAAGAACTGAAACTAAAGGTGGTAAAGTTCAGATGCTTCAAGATCGAAAGCAACATGTATCTTGTTAGTGTCCTTATGTTAGGAAACCCTATGGATGAATAAGGTAGCAATCAGTATCTGAATATTTATTTTTAATTGAAAATTTCAGGTAGCTGACAATTAGTCTTCCACTCCCATCTTTTTACTGGATCTTAAGTATTTTGAAGCAAACCTTCCTTGGATTATTTTTGTACATCAAACATCACATTCAGCTTTTATTCCTTGACATCTACTTTTGAGCTCAGAATAACTTGACTAATGAAATGCAAAGAAAGTTCTAAATGATATTGTCCTTTGAGTCTATTTCTCCTCTACCTACCCTCCCTAATTCCATATTTCTCTGTCTTGGCTCAAGAACCCACAGGGAATTCACATGTCACTGTAGAAGCCCGCAAAAAGAAATTGCTCTGTGCATATTAGCTATTCTGCAGTCTTTCCATACAACCAGTCATAGCAGTTTCTTACACAGCAGCTCTGTCAGCAGGACAGCATAAATAATTATATGCGCAGGTTTGCTCAACACCCAGAAGTTGGCACCTTCTGTGGCTTGTAGATTTCCTAATTGTGTTTGGCACTGCAGTGATCTTTAAACCCCATGAACTTAAATAATTATCCAGCCTCCAATCTTTCTGCTATGGGTAAGGAATTGGACAGAATGATAGCATTCAAACTGAACCAATAAAGCTTCTGAAGAAGATTTGGAAGCTCTAATTGGCATGAAGTGCAGAAAAGAAATCTCTCTGATTTTGTGCAAACTGTCCAAGCTTTTGGTCCCAATTCAAAGAGCTGATCTTCTTAAGCTTTAAAACTTGAGAAGGCCTGTGATCAAGCTGTTTGAAGTACTGCATTTATCTAGCAAATCTTGTCTATGAAATATCAGCTACGTCAAAGAACACTTGAAAGCATCCACTATTAAATCTATTAGGTTGTCATGCATAAGAGATGGAGACTTCTCAACAGTGGCTTGCTATGACAATTCTTCCTATAGCCGCCAGTCTCAGGACTGGCCCTACTATTAGGAAGATTGACGTGCTTGCATCAAGCAAGAAATGATGGTGACTTCCGGTGGGAACATGGCGGACTGAACAGCTGTGCTTGCGGGCTCCGCAGACAGAACTGACAATGTGGCAGGTTTTTTGGGCTCAGGCTTTTCCTGAATCCCAGGAACATTTTACCGGGAAAGGAAAACGCTCAGAATCACCCCATTTGTCCTCCAGGATGGCAGCCTGCAGCCAGGAGATCGTAAACAGCATTTGCGCTCGACTGGTAAGAGTTACCAGGAGGCTAGGACGTCACCATTTTCCAAGCCGCACTGTAGCCTTAAAAGGACATTAAGTCCAGCCACCCCATTTCTAAATCACACAACTTATATATTTTTTAAAGTATATATACCCTAAGAGAGGCTTTCTACAGCAAGGAGAAGCGGGCTCTCTTGGTGCTTATTGTTATTTTTCGGATTAATTTTTTTTTAAAAAAAATTAA
This sequence comes from Charina bottae, assembly GCA_023362775.1. NCBI lineage: Eukaryota > Metazoa > Chordata > Lepidosauria > Squamata > Charinaidae > Charina > Charina bottae. The sequence goes on along the minus strand of JALMGJ010000008.1, from coordinate 20,240,219 downwards.
GTTTTGGCTTGTTTTCCATCCAAATATTTAGGAAGATTGAGAGTAAATAATTGTCTTCCTGTTATTATCTTTGTGCAAAATTTGAAGAAATTAGCATTTTCCTACACATTGAATCAGCTGTTTTGAACTTTCACTTTTCTGCTTCTACTTTCCTTGGGGAATTGTCTGCAATCTCACTCTCACTTAAGTAAACACATTCCTTCATATCTTCGAATTTCACTGGTTAAACTCTTAGGGGGCGCCATAATCTACTGCGTGAGACATGGAGGACCTCAAACAGACTTTCTCAGACTTCCAACGAGACCTCAAGAAGATTTTTTCTGATTCTTACCAAGTTTTTATGCAAGGCATTCAGGATATTGTGGAAAATATGAATTTTAAAGTGTCTCATCTAGTTGGGGATGTTGGGGATGAAATTGAGGAATTTAACAGCGTCAGGAATGTCTCTTCGACTTCTGCTGAGATTCTGGAGGAAGATTGGATAGTTGAGTTGAAGAAATTAAAGGGAGAGATTGACTTACAAGTCATAAGTGAAATTGATCTGATGGAATGCCTTGGAAAAGAAGGGGTTACTATGTATGGGAGGTTTCTTGAAGAGAAGTCAGAGTTTTTGAGGGGTGCAGTTTGATTTCTTTAAGAAAAAAGCTTTGTGTGTATCGTGGGGATATGTAAATGCTTTGGTTTATTTTGAGGTGGGATAAAGGTTTAAGAATATTTATCTGGATTGCTTCTAAGGTTTGGCTGATTATGGAATGCATAGAATAGTAGGAAGGAAATAATTAAAGAAATGTTATCTTTGGGGGGGAAGTTGATTAAGAGGTTTATATATACTCTGTGTGTGTGTGTGTGTGTGTGTGTGTGTGTGTGTGTATGTATGTGGATATATATATATATTCTTTTTTCTTTTAATATAAGGGGAGGGGGCAACTATACTTAGTGACTTTTACAATGTGCCAATGGTATGATTTATAAAAATAATGTGATTTTGGTCTAATATTGAGTAATGGATTGATTATGGATTTGTTGTATATCCTTGCTGTTAAAAGTCAGAAGTCACCTCTTTTTGTAACTTAAAAAAAATTCTCTTGTGTTTCCACTTTTTGGTTTTCTTTTTTTCTTTATAGTTTTTTGTTTTTCTGTAGCTTTTATCTCTATTTGAAACTTAATAAAATTCTTATTAAAAAGCAAGAAATGATGGCTGGTATGGAGGGTTACAGCAGCAGCTTTGGATGTTCTTCAAACATTAATAAATTCAAATACATAAATTAAATAAATAAATGCTGTTATCCTGAGCTGTGTTGGCTACATAGTCAGTACTTGGTTTGCAGAGAAACAATTTCACCACAGGTATTGGAATAAGTGTGAGGTGTAGGTAGAATGGGAGGAAACACTACCTTATCCTTTGCTTTAGTCACAAATATATCTTGGATTGGCCTTGATATATTTAGTCTTGCTGTGCAGCTATTTTGACAGATAGCAGTTTTGTTCAAAACTGTATTCAGCTGAATTCTTAGTCAACAGATATAAAAATATTTTATATGCTTATCACTGCAGGTGCTATGACACTCCTCTAAGACTGTACCTCTGTGTATGCTGCTTTATAAAAGTATAGTCTTGAAAATAATGCTTTAAATCAAAGGTGGGCAACCTGTGGCCTACAAATTAGGTTAGGCTCCCTGAAGATCACTTTCTCAGTCCCATAAGTCTCCCCGGTATTTTCAGCCTTTCCGCTTGCTTACTTCTGTATTTGAGAGATTTCGGGAAGCTTTACAGGAAGAATGAGTACCTTAAACTGGATTGGCTAAGGTAAGAAGAGTGGAGGGCATGGTGTTGCAGTATTTCTTCTCCTCCGTCCAGGGACAGTTCCAATCAGCAGGAGAGAAACAACAAGGTTAGCAACTATCCTTTATTGGATTTGATGGAGTGTCTGACAGGAGCACCCAGAAAGCAGGAACAGCTAGAAAACTAACCAGGACCATATTTATAATTAGGAGAAGGAAAAAGTTGCCTCAGGTGACAGATGCTGCAAGTCAAGGGACTCTGCCAATTTGTCTATTCATTCAGTGGTGAACCTGTAGGCTTTCCTGTTGCAAAACAAATAAATCAGATATAAACTGTACATGATAAAACCTTTTCTTTGTCCATCTATTGAAAAGGCTGACTTACTCATGGCTGCTGGATTATTTATTTGTGCAGTAGATTAAGACTGGAACACCAAGAGATGGAGTGGTTGTAATCTATAGGAATGATACACACTGAAAAAATGCTCCATCTAACATTCCACCAAATTTGAGTTCATGCTGCTGAATTTGAATAGCTGTGACAGTATAAGGAAACTGCTACTATATCCTCCTCCTTACTAACTAGACCAGGGCTTTCCAAAGTGCCGCCACTGGTGACACGCCAGCGGCGGCGGCGACGGCGCGGGGGCGGCGTGCGGCGGCGCGCGCGCACGGGGGCGGTGCGGGGGCGGCGGCGCGCGCGCACGGTGGCGGCGTGGGGGGGCGTGCGGTGGCGCGCGCGCACGGTGGCGGCGCGGGGGGCGTGCGGCAGCGCGGGGGGCGGCGGCGCGCGCGTGCATGGCGGCCGCCGTGCACACGCGCGCCGCCGCTTCCAGGTGGTGTGGCGACACACCACACTGTGTGTGGCGACACACTTTTGTGTCGCAACACACAGTTTGGAAAGCTCTGGACTAGACTATCTGACAACAGTATCAGAGAACTGCCCTGCCCATTTTCTGATCTCCAGCTCCACCCAAACAGAATATCAAATCTAACGTGTACTCTGCTGAATGCATGTGGCCAGATACTAGTTGGGATAAATTCATGGTTATCATGGAGGGCATGAAATCTAGTGCCTTTCCCGACAGGGCAGCCTCAGTGTGGACAGTCAGATCATCCCAACATGAAGCCTAAATTAATCCAGTAACACACTGCAGTAGCTCAGGAAGAAAAAAAAGTAAACCACTTCCATGGCCATTGCTGATAAAAGAGTAGAAAAGAATTCCAGAAGCCATGCTGTCCCTGTCTCTGCCTACTGCAGTATCAACACTGGATGGTTCACAAAGGAAGAAGAAAAAAGACGTAGATTTTCTAATTGAAACAAGAGTTTGAAAACTTAGCAAAAAGGCTAAATGGGAAATAATTTATGGGAAGCTAATTTCTGCAGTTAATGTAATAAATTTAATCGTATTCAGAATATTTAGAAAACATTGTTCAATTGACCTGAAAATATTAATCCACTGAATTGGAACAGTGCTTTTTAAAAAGAAAAGTACATGTAAAATTCTGAAACAGTAAAGCATAACTAACTTACCTAGTAATCAGTGATTTGTTAGGATACTTCTACAATGTCACAATTTTCATTCCTGAATCTCAAGCCAACAGTTTCACATTCCCCACTCAATGGGGAATGGGGGCTTGTAATTTTATTTATTTATTTAAGAGCTCACCAGCTTTAGATGACTCTTGGTGGTTTACAGTCATTCAAATCAACTCAATAAAACAACAATACATGCAATAAGAAACTACAAATAAAAAATAATAAAAATAAAAAACTATGATACTGCATAATTGTTCATAGCCAGTAAGGTCCAAATACCCTACAGAAAAGCTCTATTTTCAAGGCCTTTCTGAACAATGCCAGTGTAGGCACAACCTGAATCTCTGGGGGTAGACTCCGGAATAAGAGTCACAACAGGAAAGCAATGCCTTCTGGCCCCAGCTGTTATCTTCTGACTGTAGGGTAACCTTAGCTTCCCCACCTGAGAGGACTGTACTGGGCGGGTAGGTTCCACCTGGAGAAAGTGGTCCTGAAAACACCTTAGTGAAAACCCATGCAGGGCTTTAAATATTAAAGCCACTGCTTTGAATTATACTCAGAAGCCTACTGATATGGACAGGCTTTAAAGGCATCCCCATGTAAAGTGCATTGAAGTTGACATACAGGTGGTGCTAAGGGCATGAGGCATTGTATATGGGCCTACAACTCCCATAATTCACTTTAGAATTCCCACTCACTCCACAGAGACTTCTGGGAGGAGAGGTAGTACCAACACGACTATAGGCATCAGGAAGGGAAAGGCTGCTATAAAATATAACCAGGACAGAGTTACACCTCCATATTTTCTTTGTTTATTAAGTTAAATGGGTTTATTTTTTTATCATCAGAAGCTAGTGCTGGAACAACAGTGGGAGCAGATCACACAGAGTGCCAAACTAAGTGTTAATTTATCATCAGAGCATTAAAAATATTCAAGCAGAGCTCACACGGTGCAAATTTAATAAAATTTCAGTGACTGCTATACATCAAATGCAAGCCCTATTTATACTAAAATGAAGAACATCTGCAGAGGGAATCAAAAATCAAGATGGTGGCTGCAACATGTAATTGAGGCCCCAAAACTTTTTTACATCTGTTTGCACGTGATGCATGTTAAAAAGGGATAGGGCTCCCACTGATGGTCCAGCAACCCAAACTTGTCAGCCATACAAGGTAGACGAGATCAGGAAACTGACTCCATAAGAAGATTAGAACTATACTTTATTGAGATAGGCTATAGTAACAGGATCTTGCAAGTCTGCCTGTGTGTTCCCTTCCCTCTCTCTTATAGCTCCAGGAGTCAGGGAGGAGCCAGTCTGAGTCTTTTTCTAATACTTTCCCACCTTCCTGGGCATCTGGATGGCTTCTCCAAGGTCATCTCCATGGCTCCCTCCAAAACTGCACTTTTTGACTTCCCACCTTAGGGGGCACCTTTGACTGAAATCAAGGTTCAAATTCTTTCACTTTTTTCCCCCCACCCAATGAGCTTCTAGCTTCTCTCACTTGGGCAGAAGAGAGGGTTTCCACCTCTTCCTTGTTATGGTAATAGACTAGTCTGGTTTCCACCTGTCTGCTTCTGATCTTGCCAGAACTACAGGAGGTCTCACCGAAATGTTATACAAAACCTGACAAAATAAAAGCAAACAACAGTGTGGGTTATCTCAGATACTTGATGTTATAAAATTGCAGGGAAAAAAATAACCAAGTCTTTTAAAACTAATTAAAGAATGGAAAGCATTTCAAAGCAGGATTAAATAATAGGCTTCCTGCAAATACATAAAATGACTTTTTGACCGCTTGCCTTTCACCTGTTGTCCTGCATGGAAATCTGTAATAATCTACTGCGTGCTATAAAATGTCCCAGTTTGCCAATATACCTCTTTTGGAAGAACCAGATGAATTTTCCCCAATATTATATTTACAGTAATTGATGCTTCTGCTTTGCATGAACTATTTTAATACTGCTTCCTTGCAAGTTATTATATTATACTGATAGATACCATACAAATAGAAAAGAAGGAGTCACAGATGCAGGGCACAGTGTTCTTTTGTTCATGTCAGATTCAACTTCTAGTTAAATATAGCTTAATTCATGAGGATTTTACTCAGAGGCATAAATATTCTGAATGCCACATCATGGCAGGAAGTGGGGATGTTCCTGGGAGAGATGAGTGAAGAACGTCGGGAGCGTATGCCAAGAGATTATATTTGTTAAGTATATATTTGTTATATATTTGTTGTTATATATTTGTTATATATTTGTTGTTACATATTTGTTATATATTTGAGTTATATATTTATTATGGGTATATATTTGTAAGAGTATATATTTGGCTATATAAATTTGTTAAATACATAAATATTCCCAGCAGGGTCACCCAAGGCATGAAGGTCTCTGTACTACCCTGCTAAAGCAAGCAGGCACCTATATTGGGCAGCAGCGATATAGGAAGATGCTGGAGGCAGGTGATCACTTTAGTGACAATGGCAAAGGCATCAATTCATACTGTGTGGGAGAAGGCAATGGTAAACAACTCCTGTATTTTTATCAAGAAAACCACATGAATAGAGAATATAAAATGATGGATGATATAGTGCTGGATGCCTGTTGGATGGCATTCAGCATGCTACTGAGGAAGAGCAGAAGATTTTTCAGAGCACCAATGTTTTTATGGCATGGCTATATTCAAGCCTTTGGGATGTCTAGTTGTTGATGTTGCCATACAGGGAAAAAAATCTGAAACTGCAAAGACCAAAATACAGTGGGAGCACGGAACGTAATAAAGCTCAACACAGTAAATGATTAAATGAAACAATTACAAATTGACATCTTAGGCATCAGCAAAGTGAGATGGACTGGGATTAGACACTTGTTTACTACTCAAGAGATGAAAAACAATGAAAGAACGGCATTGCTTTTATAGTTAGGAGGGTATAACAAGAACAGTACTTGGCTACAATACAATCAATGAATGAATAATATCAATTAAACTTCATGGCCAGCCCTTTAACATGACAATTATCGAAGTTTATGCTCCAATCATTGGTGCAGAAGAATAGGTTAATGAGTTTTATGATCAATTTGAAATCAACAGAAAATGCAAGTGAGATGTGCTGCTTGTGATTGGACTGCGAAAGTTGGAAATATTAAGTTGGATTGTATGGCTTAGGAAACCAAAATAAAGTAGGAAAACAACCTAATGATTTCTGCCAATCCAATTATTTCTTCATTGTTAATACTGTCTTCAGACATCCAAGATAACACCTGTACATATGGACATCACAAGATGGAGTACATAGAAATCAGATTGACTACATTATTGCTAAAATGAGGTGGAGGATCTCAATTATAACATCAAAGACATAGCCAGTTGCTGACTGTGGAACAGATAATGAACTGCTCACATGCAAGTTCCAAGTTAAGCTAAAAAAAAAGAAGAAAGCTAATAGTTTCCACAATATGATCTTGAACATACCCACAATTTTCAAAGAGAACTTCAGGAATCACTTTGAAGTCCTGAACCTCATTGATACCTCACTGAGAACCAGAGGAACTGGAATTAACTTAAAGAAGTCATGGAGAAAGAGTGTGAAAAGAGACTGTCAAAGATGAAGAAACAGAAGAAAGCAAACTGGATATCAGAACAAACTCTGGAAATTGCAAAGAACAGAAGAGAAGACAAAGCCAAGAAAGACAAAAACCTTAGGAAGGAACTTAACAAAGAATTTTAGAGAACTGTTAGAAGAGACAAGAAACAGTGTTACAAGAGCATCTGTAAAAACACTGAAGATGGAAAGAGACATGGAAAAACAAGTCTTCCAAAACATCTGCAAACTCAGAAGGAGGTTCCAACCCTGAATTAAAAACTATACTTTAAGTATCTGAGTTTGCCTATGACGCATGATATATAGAAAAGCCATTCTTGCTTAAATTTAGTCAAAACTTCTATCCTGGATGTATACTGTTAATTTTGCTGCTGCTGCTGCATATTCCCCAAGTTTGGTTTCCCAATCTGATATTGTCAGCGAAGTATTTCTTCTCCAACGTTGGGCTAAATTTGTCCTTGTGGCCATTAATATATTTCTTAATAGATTGTGATATTTTTCATTTATTTGTTCTGGAAATATTCCTAGTAGAAAAAAAACCTGAGGATTCAATTCAAGATCTATTTTTAAGATTTTTTTTTTAAATAATGCTCTGTATTTCTTTCCAGTACTTTTTTAAAGTACTTTCAAGTACTTCACTTGACCACCACATATGATAAAATGTTCCCTCTGAGTCACATTTCCAACCTTATTTATCATCATCATCATCATCATCATCATCATCAAATAATAATAATAATAATAATAATAATAATAATAAATGTTGAAATAAAACTGTTTTGTTTATGTGTTGTGTCTGCATGGATGTATGGGTACATTAAGAGCTAGCAAGAAACTATAGCTGAAAGCAAGTTCATCATAAAGTGTTCTTTCTGTGTTAGCTGTTACTCAGCTCCTTTTCTTAAGATTAAAGAAAATTTGTGACAGAGAACTATAATGGGCGTTAAAATTGTTTACAAGTAAGCCTATCTTTGTTGAGAACAGTCTAGATTCTGGTTTATGAGAAACACTTAAAATAGAATTGATGACATCTCTGGTGGCAAAGTGAAGAGAAGGGACCAGTTTGGAAAGAAAGTACCAGATGAAGAAACTGTATCAAGCAGGAATGAATCACAAGTCTGCTACTCCCCATAAACACTGAAGATATACCAGCCCAAATAAAGAACAGAAAACTGTTTTTTACATTTCTGCCTCCTCCCCAACATATCATTATCCAACAGGAGTCCAAACTAGAGCAAGTGAGGAGATGGAAAAAGCCAGTCAAAAGGCAGGCAAGCTTAGGGATGTTAGTGAATTAAAAAACAACTGCACCCCAAGCACAGTGTCTTTTACCCCAAATACAGTGTCTGTATTCCTTTCAGTTCCTTTCATCTTCCAGTTGTTTACATTTTCCTTGCACTGAAAATACTTTATCTCAGTTCTCTTGCACTGAAAGCCAGGGCTCAGTATCCTAAATTTTAAATATTTTTCCTCATTTACCTTCTGAATTACTTTTTTGATCTAGACCAGGGGTGGGGAACCTTTTTTCTGCCAAGGGCCATTTGGATATTTAAAGCATCATTCGAGGACTGGGGGGCGGGGTTTGCGGGAGGGAGCCAATCACGCGTAAGGGGGCAAGGTTTGTGGGCAGGAGCCAATCACGTGTAAGGGGGTGGGGGTTGCGGGCGGGAGCCAATCACAAGCACCAGGGGCAGGGTTTGCGGGCAGGGGCCAATCGCGTGGAAGGGGGCGGGGTTTGCGGGCGGGAGCTCCTAGAGGGCCAGACCAAATGATTTTGCGGGCCTTATACGGCCCACTGGCCAGACGTTCCCCACCCCTGATCTAGACTTTCCTAGAGTTTTTTCATCTGAATCCACAGGATCCTGTCCCTTAGAGCTCAGCTGGGAATTGGTTTACTTTTTTTCAATCAAACGTTAGGCTACATTGCTGTATGAATAACTTAAAGTCTAACTAGTTGAACTGGTAGAAGTTTAGATGGAGCTAGAATCAAAGAATAATTAACAATAAATAGTTTGCTTATAAAAATTATTTAATAAGAGAGAATACTGTCTCCGGATTCATCGCTACTTGGCAACCACTTATAGACTACTTGTGTGTGATGGAAAAAAATGAAGCTTTAATTGTGGGTTTTAGTGACTAAATGGTTTGCTTTGAAAGAAACAATATTAATATGGTTTAATTACTGGTAAGAGATTATATCTCAAATTGTATTTATATCTGTAGTGGAGAAATCGGAAACCATCTTTCGTTTCTTCACTTTTATAGTTTTTTCTTTGTTCTTTAGCTATATTTTCTTGCTTTCCTATATTTTTATATTGTATTTTAACTATATATGTTGAAATTGAATAAAGGTCTTATTAAAAAAATAGTTTGCTTATAAAAATCTGCCATGTTATTAATTATTTCATCTGCTAATTTATATAATGTTAATTTCTTAAATTGTGGTAATCTTTGTATTTTAACAGATGCCATTTGACATTTTTTTGTATTTCTCTTCCTTGTTTCCTCTGTGTGAAATTCACCTTCATAAATGAGAAAATATTCACTGGTTTTCTGCTTTAATTGTTTAATTAAAATTTGCAGAATATGTATAAATTTGGGTCTGGTCATCCTTTTCACTAGCAGCTGCTGGCTAAGGATCCTGGAAGTTGTAGTCCAAAGACATCCGGAGGGCACTAGTTTACATTGTCCTAAATCATAGCCTAACTCTAAACTGGGGCTCTAGAGGAAAAACTAATAGATAAAACCCCATAAGAAATAAATATTTTGAACTTTGCCAAATTAGTAGACTGAAGAGGGTGGCATTCACTTACTATATATAAACTATACGTATATAGTATATTATATTTACTATAATATAAATAATCAAAGTGACTCTTAATGCACCAAACTAATAGATTTTAGTACAATGGAATTTCATTTATGCATATTGCTTATCTATATATGTACAGTAACTTGATGCCTGCAATTTCTGTGTGAACAAACCAATTTTTGAAGAAATATAAATCATCTAATTTATTTGACAGCTGGGAAGTGTGAAATTAAATAAATGAAATAACAAACATGACTGGACATTATGAAGGTTAATCACTACACAAGCAATCCCATTGAAAACAAGTATAAAGGATTATGTAGTCACAGAAGTGTGCAGTTTTACTGAAGAAAGCAGAGATAGATGATAGAGAGAGAAGATGAGATTGAGATTGAGATGGGATGGGATGGGATGAGATGATGAGAGATGATGAGATGAGATGATGAGATGAGATGAGATGAGATGAGATGAGATGAGATGAGATGAGATGAGATGAGATGAGATGAGATGAGATGAGATGAGATGAGATGAGATGAGATGAGATGAGATATCTGGCAACACAGAGCTTTATTACTGAGCATTTTAGAAACTATGAATGAATGCCTTTTGCAAATACCAAAAAGTCATGCAATTTTTGGAACTCAAGGTTTCCATGATAATCTATGTGCACAATTTAAATTGGTCTGTGACTTGCAGGGATAGAAGTCTTTTCCTCTTTTGCTGCAGTCCCAATGAAAATCCCCATCCAAGCAAGACAATCAAAATTAGGTAAAAGCTCCCATTGGTAATATTGGAATGTCTTTTTCTACCCCTAATGTTAATTGTCACCAAATGGAATTATTTTTATTATTATTTTTATTGAGAACACTGCTGAGGAGGAAAGGATTAACTTCTTATCCTCATATTCTGCAAAACTGGTTTGGCTGAGCCTAGACAAAATTGGCTTTTCTGTGTCTAGATTAAAAAAAATACAACAACCAGTTGTGGCTACTGAGCATGTAATCAAATCAACATCTGTTTGGTCTCTGGTGAGAATCTGATAAATTAAGCGTCAAAATTCTCCTTTTTATTTTCATCTTTATTGCATGTTTGAGCTACATATTGAGTACAGATGGTTCTACAGCAAGTTACCAAGATGGCTATGGAACTGGAGAAGACTGAGAACTCAGCTATATGCCTCCCTTCTCTCCTTCAGTAGTACACAAAACAGAAATCTTCAGTATATGCTGCTCTTAAATATTGGGGGAAGAAAAAAAAAGGAAAGTTGTTTCAGATGTAATAAAACAATTATGGCATTACTCTCTACAAAACAAAATGCAAATGCAAACTATAACCCGTTGCCACACATGCCACTTCTGCAGTGTTTATTTGTGTTCCATTTTTTTTTTTTTTGACACTTCCCATAAAAATGTAGCGAGAAAGATAGCTATGTGCCCGATCAAATATACATATAACAGATGAAGCACAGCTGTTGTATACTTTTATAGCCAGAAGGGTTCTTTGTATAGCAAACTCATCATATTCTTCGAAAACTGTCAACAGGCTTAAATGGGAGAGTGAAGCCAAGATAGTTTCTCATCCTTATTGTTGGTTAGGAAGAGAATGCAAAAGTTGTCAGCAGTTTCATATTTTTAAACTGAAATATTGAATGCTACAAAATTGAATAAATATGAATAATAGAAAAGTTTCAGTAAACATAGGCAGACACCAATGTTCCTAGCATTTATTATTATTTTATATATCCCACACTGAGAACATTAGGTGAATATATCCAGAGGAATTAATTAGGCATCAGAAACAGTTCTTTGCTCTTCAAATATTAAATTTAGATATGGTTTTGCATTTCATGAATATTAATTACATTTAGTTGCATTCCATCGTTTAAAACAGTTGTTCATCTCTCCTAATGTTCAACAAGGGATCCTTGTTAGTTATACAATGTAAGAGTTTAAGATCATATTATTCTGGAACTTCCACATTTTATGTAATAAGATAGGCATACTTTGCTAACAATGTAACAATAACAAAATAATAGAACATACGTTCCATATCTATATTAACATTATATTCCATTATATAAGTGCTGATGAGCCTGTCTTGCAGACCGAAACAGTATTTTTGTTCTGCATTGCAAGTCAGTTCCAACTGCAAATGAGGGAAAGACCCCCAAGGCTCTTTAAGCCAACTGACAAATATCCCTTCCTAGTGATCCATGTAAGAACAAATGGCACAACCATAGAGTTGAAATTGCAAGGGATAAAAAAAGCACAAGGCAGGAGGGTAAAGGAGCTGAGGTCAATGGGAACAGGTGCATTCTTTGCTAATGGGATATAGTTCCAAGAATAAGGGATTCCTGGCAAGAGAATTTGCACCTGTACCTGACCGTAATGTCAGAACAAAATTGTACTTGACCAGAATGGGGAAGAATGCATTTGGACAGCACCTTACAGAGAGCTTTAACGTGAATCCTGTGAGAAGAGAACTGAGAAAAACAGAACACCAGTACGGGGAACAGGACAGGGAAGGGTATGCACAATATGGAGGCATCCAATAATGAGCACAGAATACTGGAAGGAATAGGTCAAGATATATGACCCAAGGATTCTGGTGTCCCTATGCAAATGCAAAGAGTACAGGAAACAAACCTGAAAAATTAAATGCAGCAAGCTAAATATGAGTTAGAAGGCATTATTGAACTCGGCTGAAATAAAACTCATAAGTGCAATGTAAGATTGAAGGATATAAGTTATTCAAAAGGTATAAATCAGGCAAATGGAGATGTAGAGTGATATTATATGTGAAGGAAGCACACACATATATAGTGATCCAGGAATTTGAATGTAAAAGTCCAGTTACATGAGAGTATTTGGGTAAGAAAACAGAGAAGAGGAAACAACACAGATATTATTTGGGGGAAGGGAGCGTGCTTTGCAGTCGCTGAAGAGGAAAAAGCAGTGACGACTTTGGAAGGAAATCATCACATACTCTTGTGGGCCAAGATACTATGGAAAAGGAGATTGGAATATGGTCTAGATGCACTTCAGATTGTAGGAAAGCCAATTTAAACAAGCATTAAGAAACAGTAGTCAGGGACTCATGCAGAGAAATCCTTAAGTCAATGGGAATACTTTAACACTAAAACCAATAGATAGGTATAGGTATCGCATAGGTATAGGTACTGTATATGTCTGTGTCAATAGTAAAAATAGTAGAAAAAGGAAGGGGCATAATCTGCTGCTAGGAAAATAGTCAGGCGATGTGTAAGGCGCTCCATCCGATATCTGTAATCTCCCTACTCTAGAGTAACTCACAGACGCATGAGTTCTTAGAAGTAGGATAGTTTATTACAGGATACAGAAGCTAGCACGAACAAAGACTGGAATGGCGATTCTGGGAACAAGCAGCATATTTAAACCTTTCCCTCCCCCAGGGTCCTTTGCTGCTGACACGTGTGGTCAGGTCTACCTGGTTGCTCCGGCAACCGCCTCCCAGATGTGTATTCCCGTGCGTCGGGTGGATGTCAGCTTCGCGCCACTTCCAGGCTTCTGCGGAGCTCTTTGTCTGCCTGCCCTTTTGGCAGAGATCGGGTGATCTCTGACATGCTCCCGCCCCAAAACTCACCCCCCCGGTTCAGTGGGGTTTGTCTGGGAATTCTTTATGGAACTTCTTGACTAATTTAGGGGCGCGTGTGTGTTTGGCGCTGACCCATTCCTTGTCTCCAATTGGTAGGTGTTGCCACTTCACTAGGTACTGTAGCTGCCCCTTGTGTCTTCTGGAGTCCAGGATTCTATCAATCTCGAAATGTGGTTCGCCCTCCACCAACAATGGGGGGGGTTCCTCTGGTTCAGGGTGCCAGTGTTGTGAACTGTGGTGTTGTTTCAACAAACTGATGTGGAACACAGGATGCACCTTTCTTAGCGCTTTTGGCAATTGTAATTTTGCCGCTACTGGGTTGATGACCTCAATGATTGGGAATGGACCTATGAATTTTGGTGCCAATTTCCGTGATGGTTGTGTTGTCCGCAGATTTTTTGTTGACAAATACACCTTGTCTCCTACTCTTAATTCCCATTCTTCCCCCCTCTTGCGGTCTGCATATTTTTTGTAACTAGCTTTGGCTTCCTGCAATGTTTGCACCATGACTGGCCAATTGCTGCTTAGTTTCTCTATCCATTCATCCGCTTTTAGGGGTTGTGGCAATTCCGTGTTGTGTGACATGGCCAGTTCGGGGATAGTTACAAAGTCCTGCCCTGTGGCGACTTTGAATGGTGAAAACCCCGTGCTTTGATGTACCGCGTTATTGTAAGCAACCTCTGCGAACGGCAACAGTTCCGCCCAATCATTCTGTTGGTAGTTAGTGTAACATCTAAGGTATTGCTCCAATGTAGCGTTCAGGCGTTCGCTCGCACCATCTGTGCAAGGATGGAACGCACTGCTGAGCCCCTGTGCCGCTCCAATTAAAGTCAAAAAAGCCCGCCAAAATTTGGAAGTAAAAGTGCTGCCGCGATCACTGATTATGCGTTCCGGCGTTCCGTGGGCTCTATAGATGTGTTGTATGAACAGTCTAGCTAGTTTTTGAGCATTCGGTATTCCTTTGCATGCGATGAAGTGTGCCTGCTTGGAGAATAGATCAGTGACTACCCAAATTGCCGTGTTCTTTTTGCTCACCGGCAAATCTACTATGAAGTCCATGGCAATTTGCTTCCATGGCTGTGAGGGGTTTGCTACTTCCTGCAGCTTCCCTGTGGGTTTCCCAATTTTCCTTTTGGCCATTGCGCACACTGGGCATGAGCGCACATAGTCTTTAACATCAGTGCGCAAGGATGGCCACCAAAATTTGCGTCGGATTGAGTGTAGTGTTTTTACGAAGCCAAAATGCCCTGCCGTTTTGTGATCATGATGCATGGTTAAGACCTTTTGCCTTAAGGGCTCAGGGACATAGGCTTTGTTGTCCTTCCACCCCACTCCATCCTTCTCCATTAGGTTCTGTTTGTTCTCCCCCCACCAGGTGTCTATTACTGTTGCCGCCCGCAGCTCGGCTGTCCACGGGTCGCTTTCAGCCGCGCGCTTCGCGGTGCTGCGGGTGATTGCCATGTTGCCTTCCCCCCTCCCTTCTGTTATTGCTGAGCTCTGTGCCTCCACAGGCTGGGAGGGGATGAGGGATTCAATGACCTCTTCCATTTTGCTCTCATGTTGCGGCAAGTGTGATAACGCGTCTGCCAAATAGTTTTTTCCCCCAGGAAAGTACTTCAACGTGAAGTTGAATCTACTAAAGAATTCTGCCCACCTGAGGTGCTTAGGGTTCAACTTCCTGGGTGATTTGAGAGCTTCCAAATTTTTATGGTCCGTCCACACTTGGAATGGCTCTGCTGTGCCTTCTAAGAGATGTCGCCACGTGCTTAGGGCATGTTTGACAGCAAAAGCTTCTTTTTCCCAAATATGCCATCTTTTCTCCGTCAGGTTAAACTTTCGGGAAATGTACGCGCATGGCCTTAATTTCCCCGTGTCATCCTCCTGCAAGAGTATGGCCCCCACTGCGCTAATAGATGCATCTGTGTGTATCACAAATGGTTTGTCAGCTTCTGGGTGCTTGAGTATGGGTTCTCTTGTGAACATTTCTTTTAGGCTATCAAACGCTGCCTGGCATTCCTGCGTCCATACGAGTTTCGTGCTCGGTGATGGGGCTTTCGCGTTTGCTCCCTTGCCTTTTGTCTTTAACAGGTCAGTCAGGGGCAGTGCGATTTGCGCGAAATTCTGAATAAATTGCCTATAGAACCCCGCAAAACCGAGGAACGCTTGCAGCTGTCTGCGAGTACGGGGGGGCTGCCAGCCCAGGACCGCTTTGACTTTCTCAGGATCCATCTCGATGCCCTCATGAGAAATGCGATACCCCAAGAAGTCTAGTTGTTCCCTGTGAAATTCACATTTCTCAAGTTTCACATAAAGCTTAGCCTCGAGTAATTTCTCAAGCACCCTCTTAACTAGCTCCATGTGTTCCTCCAGATTTTCAGAAAAAATCAGTATGTCATCCAAATATACAATTACCCCTTTGTACAGAAATTCATACAATACTTCGTTTATGAACCTCATGAAGATTCCCGGTCCCCCCGCAATCCCAAACGGGAGCACCCTGTATTGGAAGGAACCCAATGGGCAATTGAATGCAGTTTTCCATTCGTCCCCCTCCCTTATGCGAACACGATAGTAAGCTTCCCTAACATCTAGTTTTGTGAAAATTTTCCCCTTAGATAGCTGAGCTAACATGTCTTTCAGCAACGGGAGAGGGTACTGTCTCGTAACCGAAATTGCATTAAGACCCCTGTAGTCAGTGCAAAGCCGGAGGGACCCGTCTTTTTTCTTCCTGAACAATACCGGGGCTGCAAGGGGGGAGTTGGCTGGCTCAATGAACCCCCGTGCCAAATTTTTATCTATGAATTTGCGCAATTCTTGCAGTTCTTTTTGCATCATGGCATACATTTTGGGCTTGGGAAACGGTGCCCCTGGGATGAGGTCAATGGTTGCGTCTGACTGCCTATGGGGGGGTTCTTGCTCACATTCCTTCTTATCGAATATCTCTGCTACCGGGAGGTATTTCTCCGGAATTGTGCTTGTGAGTGTGCCACCCCCTTGGTCCTGCTCCCCCTCCTCAATTTCCATCCCCGTTGCCCCCAGCTCAATGCCGCTAGGTGTGCTCTCATTGTCCATCTCGTGATAAGTCCCATCCGTAAAGTCCAAATCTCCTGAGACCCAATCCACCTTGGGGTTTCTTGCCCTCAACCATTTCAGTCCTAACACAATGGGTCGTGTTGCAAAGGAACCGCAAAGTCTCTACATGAGTCCCCAAAGTCATTTGCAGTCCTTCAGTGTAGAACTCCACTGGCCCCCCCTTCAGTTCCGACCCGTCCAATTGGCAAAATGTGATGGGCGTTTTGAGCTTAAACAGGTCCAGTCCCATCTTTTCAGCTACGTTTGGGTGCATTAAGTTTCTAGAGCAACCTGAGTCTAGCATTGCAACCCCCACATACTTTTTCCTCCCACCCAAAGTCCTCAACTGTACCTTTAGGTGCATTGTTGGGGTGTTGCGACTACTTCCTTTGCGCCCCTTTGTGGAGGTCTGTCCTGTGGCGCTCATCAGAACAGACCTGGCTCGTTTCCCGCCATCTGGATTTCAAAGTCAGAGTCATCGCTGTCTTCTTCTAGGCCCGGATTCTGCCATGGGTTCACGGTTGTCGCAGCCGCTCCTTTTCCCTTGATGTGTGTTGTTTTGAGGGTACATCTGTCAGCTGCCTTTTTCGCCGGAGGTTTTTCCTTAACGCTTGTTTTCCCCTGAGGGCAAGCGCTAATTCGGTGTCCCTCCTTCCCGCAGCGGAAGCACAGTCCCTCTCTTGCCCGATGGTCCTTCTCCTCATCCCAATTCCGCTGTTTCACGTTCGAGCGAGGCTGGTTAATGAAAGTCCCCTCGTTCCTCTGCCTGGATTGTACGTTTCTGATACTTTGTAACTGTAGTCTGTTACTCTCAATTTTCCCAGCTAATTGGATCCACCCCTCTAAAGTTTCAGGGTCATCTCTATCTAAAGCCTTTTCCAGTAAGTCCTGTTTTAGGCCATATTGAAAGTGTTCTATCTTTATCGATTCTGGCCAGTCCGGCAGATAGGATAATAATCTTTTAAAGTCCATAGCATATTCAGCTACTGTCCTAGTTCCCTGCCTTAAGTTCCGGAGTCGGGCCCTAGCTGAGACTTTGGTCAGCGTATCTTCAAACCGTTTCCGGAGGGCATACATGAACTCTTGGAAGTCCCTTAGTTCCCTAGCCCTCCTGTCATGAAGTGTTACCAGCCAGTCCCCTGCCTCACCTTCCAGAAAACTGGAAACGTATCTAATTTTGCTCTCTTCCGTTCGGAAGGTGTATTCGAATTCGCTCATGAACCCTTGTACGTGAGTCAAGAAGCATGCTAAATTCTTGGGGTTGCCGTTGAATTTCGTTTTTAGTTCACCCATTCCAAATGGTGTATGTGCCCCCCCTGGGGTCACGAACTGGTTTTATGACGGGGTCCTGGGTGCTCTGTTGTAGGGGTAAAATTCCTCCTCTTCACTTTCGATGTCTCCCTCTCCCTTGGGTGGCCCCAGGTTCAGTTCCCGCCCTTTGGGTTTATCTACATTGTCCATTACTTTCCTAAAGGCAGCGCCCAATGAGTCCATTTTATTCATCAACATTCCTATATTTAATTGCACATTGGACATCTGTTCCTCCAACCTTACGATGCGCTGGGTTGGGGTGACCTTCTTCTGGTTTCCTTTTGCCCCTTTCTCCACTAGCCCTTTGCCTACAGCTACGGACCATCCCTCTAGCTCTGGTTCGGTGCTGCTTTTCTGAATAGGGGTATTGGTTACCTCGATATGTTTTTCTTTGCTCTGCGCTTTTCTGCTCTCCATCCTCTGGTTGCCTGCGAAGCTGGGTCCCGCTTCTTCGTATGTTCCTGCCACCTCTGCCGGTTCCATTGCTTGCCGGTATCCTCTGCCCACTTGCAGCTTGGGGGCGCTGGTCGCTGCTGCCGCTTCTCCGCCACGTGGTCTCCGCCTCGTCTGCCGCTGCGTTGGATCCGCTGCCCGCTTGCCCGCCGCTGAGCTCACCGCCTCTCCGCTGCTTGTGCCCGCCGGCCTCCGCTGCCGTCGTTGGGTTCCGCTGCCGCTCCTCCGCCGCCGCTCAGCTGTCTGGGAAAGCCGGGGAAGCCGGACTCCGCCTCTGCCGCCGCTCCCACCGCTCAGCCGAGGGACCGCCGCCTCTCGCTGTCTGGCGCGCTGCTTCTGCCGCTGCTCCCGCCGCTCAGCTGAGGGATCGCCGCCTCTCAGCTGTTTGGCGCGCTGCTGCTGCTCCGCCGCTGGGGAAATTCGGTTCCTGCTTCTGCCGCCGCTCAGCTGAGGGATCGCCGCCTCTCAGCTGTTTGGCGCGCTGCTGCTGCTCCGCCGCTGGGGAAATCCAGTTCCTGCTTCTGCCGCTGCTCCCGCCACTCAGCTGAGGGATCGCCGCCTCTCAGCTGTTTGGCGCGCTGCTGCTGCTCCGCCGGGGAAATCCGGTTCCTGCCTCTGCCGCCGCTCCCGCCGCTCAGCTGAGGGATCGCCGCCTCTCAGCTGTTTGGCGCGAGCTGCTTGGGCCGCCGGTGTCCGCCGCTGCGCTCCTGCTTCTTCGCTGCTGCCAGGGATCCCCGCCTCTCAGCTGTTTGCGCTGCCGGGGAAGCCGGTTCCTCGCTCGTCTCGCCTGGTCTCCTTCCGAAAAATTTTTTCCCCAGGTCTCTGCCCAGTGTGTGTAGAAGCCGGTCTCGACCGTGAGCTGTTGGTTTCGCTCCCAGGAAAACCGGTTGGTTTTTTGATTCCAGTCTTTATGTAAGGCGCTCCATCCGATATCTGTAATCTCCCTACCCTAGAGTAACTCACAGACACATGAGTTCTTAGAAGTAGGATAGTTTATTACAGGATACAGAAGCTAGCACGAACAAAGACTGGAATGGCGATTCTGGGAACAAGCAGCATATTTAAACCTTTCCCTCCCCCAGGGTCCTTTGCTGCTGACACGTGTGGTCAGGTCTACCTGGTTGCTCCGGCAACCGCCTCCCAGATGTGTATTCCCGTGCGTCGGGTGGATGTCAGCTTCGTGCCACTTCCAGGCTTCTGCGGAGCTCTTTGTCTGCCTGCCCTTTTGGCAGAGATCGGGTGATCTCTGACACGATGTTGCACTTTACAACTGTGTTGCTTAGCAACGGAAATTCCGGTCCTAATTACTGTTGTTAAGCAAGGACTACCTGTAGTTAAGTATGTCCAGTTCTGCATATCTGATTTTAGGAAGGATATTAACAAACTGGAGCATGCCCAGAGAAGATCAGCCAAGATGATAAGCGATCTTGAAGGAGATACTTATAAAAAACAATTGGAGGCATTGGCTATTATTAGCCAGGAGAAGAGAAGACTATGGGGAAAGATAATAGTTGCCTTTAGGTATCTAAAGAGTTTCATGCAAAAGATATGGCAGAATCTCAAAATTATTCCAGAAGACAGAACAAGGAAAAAAATGAGTTTAAATTACAACGAAGTAGGTTTCAGTTTGACATTTTAAAAATTCCTAAGAGTAAGAGCTGTTCAACAATGGAACTGACTGTCTTGGGAGGTGATGGATTTTCCTTTGCTGGAGGTGTATAAACAGAAGATGGATGGCCATTTGTCAGAGGAGCAATAATAGTGGTGCTACTACTAGTATTCCCACACTGGACAGGGATTGGACACTAGATTATCACAAAGCTCCCTTCCAATTTTTACATTCTATGATTTTCACCTATTTAAGGTCTATTTGTCATACTGCTTCTTTAAAAAGCATTTCTGTCTTTAACATATGCTTTCTCTAATTATTTTCCAGGTTTTTAAAGATTAGCAATAAGTGTCTGCTTTTGTATCTCATTTAAAACTGCATAAATGATAAGAAAATTAATATTTTACTTTATGCATACTATATACATATGCCAAAACTACTTTCAGGAAAGTAAATTAGTTGTCAGTTTGCTTCCAGATGTGATTCAAGATGCTGGTTGTTACCAATACAGCCCTACATGGGATAGGACAGGGTTACTTGAGGGACCACCTGTCTCCCTTAGTATCTGCCGGGCCAATTCAATCTTGCAGGATTGGTGCGCTCCAGGTCCCTAGAACTCACCTTCTCTGTAGCAGCACCTGTCCTCTGGAATGAGGTTCCCCCCAAGATCCAAATGGCCTCCACCATACTGTTGTTTAGAAGGGCCTTAAAAGCTGGGTCTTTGCTTAGGCCTTTGGTGAGGAAGAGTGAAGACCCTTTGCTTCATTCCTGTCTGGTCTGTCATTCTTGCCATTTTTCCCCCTTGGTTTTTGTGGATTTCCCTTGTTTTAGTTGTGGTGAGCCACCCAGAGTCCTTGGGAGATGAGTGTCATATAAATATGATAGATAGTGGGGGTGAGGGGGGAGAGAATGAGATTTAGATGTTTCTGAAAATATTTATGTTTTTACTGTAAACTGCTTTGAGATGCTTTTGCACAGGACACAACATACAACTCTATTAAATAATCCTAAATTCAATTTCAAGATTGCAGCAGAGATAATAATACATGCAAAGGTCTTTTAAATCAGTGCATGGATTTTGGAGCTATTTCTCTATAAGTACTTGTAATTTCTTTGGTTTGTGGAAAATGTGACAAAATGTATCAGGAATAAAAACTCCATGATGAAGAATATCCATGGCAAATTTAAGGTAGACTGGGTAAGGAAATTCTATATAAAGAAAAAGGGTGTTCATGAGCAATAAGGGTGCTCCTCGTAAATGCACTGGAGCTGATGGTCAGGAATTGAAGTGTTTATGTGAGATATATATTCTCTGGGGGTTTTTTTCCATAAAATTAATAAATCATCATGGAAGTCAGCTAGCTAAGAACAGGAACAGCCAGCCACCAAAAATGATGCCATGTTGAACCTTTCCCTCCCCTCCCAACCCAACTCTTTTTGCAAGTTCCACCTGTTAAATTAAATTATTTGCTCCCCTAAAAATAACAAAGTGGAGACTGTATCTCACAGAGAAATACTCTGTAAAATAAAAGGAATCCAAAACTATTTTTGAAGAGTTAAAAGTGGATAAGCTTCACTACCCCCATTAGTGGGAAGAAAAAGGAAGAGATACAAAAAGTAGCTTCTTAATCATAAAGAGAGTTCTAATTAAATCAGATATTTAATTGAACAACTTAAATAACACTTTAAAAAGGGATGGGAAAAGTCTGTAACTCTCGTAGGAACACATCTTGCAGGTACATCTGAACATTACACTAAAATGTTGGAGCAAATGACTGATGTAGCTAAAACAGCAGGTTAAACCTGTGATGCTAGCATTCAAAATGCATGCAATAATTTAAAAAATTCAAAAATTTTGTAAAAATGTCTTTAAAGTATGAACTTATGCATACCTGATATATGAGTCCCACTTATCATCAGAAAGTATGCGTAATAATGATCAGTGGTTTTCATATCTCCTGAAGCAGTTTGACAGATGATTGTATAAACATGAGATGAAAAATTAGAATAATGATTGATAAAATAACTCTATAAAGCAAATCAACTGATTTCAAGTGGACATATTCCCTCTTAAAAAAGAATTATAGAAAGGAGTTCCTTTTTTTCCTGCTCAGCTAGCTTTTCTTAGCAGAAGAAGCTAGGAGAATAATTCTGGACAGATTACAAACTTTCTTTTAGTGCTAGTAGCTTTTGTATCTGTCATACCCTTAATTATTTGAAAAGTAGTTCAAGCAAGCTATTATGGTTAGAAAATACATAGTCAGTCTTTCTGCTTTGTCTGCTTGTCTTGCAAGATTCCTTTGTAGGTGGAGCCTTTTGTTCTATGCAGTGAATCTGCACTTTTTTATTCGTTATGACCCGTCAAAAGAAATATGCTCAAGCCCATGTCTAATTAATATCTCTCTACTGAAAAGATATACTTATTGAAGTTATTTTTCTTCAGACTACCCTAATGTAATTTTTGCCCCACTTATTTTATAACGTTTCTATTTGTAGATAATAGTATGCATGTCTTAGACATTTTTGTTTCTTTTTGAATAATTCATGTATCAATACAATCCTGTAGCTGCCTACTCAGAAGCAAGTTCTGCTGAGTTCAAAGGAGCTTATATTAGTCAAAGGAATGCTGCATTAGCATTTAGCAAATTCAAAGCAAAACCAAGAATTGCAAGAAAGATAATTCAGGTATCCACCACTAGTAAAATTTAAGTTCCATACTGTATTATTTCTAGTCTTCATAACCACCATAATAGGGAAATAAACATATTATTCTGCAGATAAAGACAGCAATATTATGCAAGTTAACTGCATAGACATGGATAAGATTGTAAAAGTAAAATCTCCTCAAGTCAAACTGCTGCTAACTTCATGGACAAATCCATGTAGTTTTCTTGAGAACAATATGCAAGTTGTTTGCCATTGCTTCTGCTAGGATTTTTTTTAACTTCCAGATTAGCCTATTGTCCTGGTATTCTACTTGGGACAAGTCTAACAAGATCCAATTCTTGTTTAGATTTTTGAGATCAAAGTTGGTTAGGTGCTGCCACATAAAAAAAGGTAAAGGTTCCCCCCGCACATTTGTGCAGTCATGTCCGACTCTAGGGGCCGGTGCTCATCTCCGTTTGTTAGCCGAAGAGCCAGCGCTGTCCGAAGACGCTTCCGTGGTCATGTGGCCGCATGACGCGCGCGGAACGCTGTTACCTTTCCACCGAAGTGGTACCTATTCATCTACTTGCATTTGCATGCTTTCGAATTGCTAGGTTGGCAAGAGCTGGAGCTAGTACGGGAGCTCACTCCGCATGCAGGGCTAGGGATTCGAACCTCCAAACTTGTGATCTTCCGATCAACAAGCCTGGTATCTTACCTGCCACATAGTTGGACACAAATTTCTAGGGCCGTGAAAACTAATTCTAATTCTGATAAAATTTTGTTAACATCTGAGAAACACCAGCCAATCTTTTCACACTGAACATTTTGGGCTCAACTTCTCCTCCTCCTCCTCCTCCTCCTCCTCCTCCTCCTCCCCCCCCCCCCACAACCCCTTGTGCTTCCAATCCTTCTTTCAGTTTGTTTAAATCATCCAAGCCTTCCAACCGGATTGGTAATGAACGGCAAGTGTGTGCTTGCTTATGTTTTTGACTCATGGAGGTTCTCTGATTTGTGGATCAGAAATGGCTTCAGCTTGAATCTGGAGACATTTCTGCCCAATAGCAAGGTTACTCTGTCCTTAAATGCTTTATATCCAGGCATTGCTTTGGCCTCTTTGTTTATGTAGGTCCACTCTGGCATTTTTTTACAGAATAGCCCGGTTTCGTCCACATTGAATATCTGTTCATACAAATACTTCCCTTCTGCTATGGCAGAGCTTTCCAAACTTTTCATGTTGGTGACACACTTTTTAGACATGCATCATTTTGCGACACACTCTTACAGCAGGGTATCATTTTGCGACACACTCTTACAGCAGGGCACAAGGCGGGCACTAGGACCTGCGCGGAATCACAGCAGGTTTGGAGGCAGCCAGGCACAAGGCAGGCACTAGGACCTCTGCGGAATCCTGGCAGGGCTCGGAGGCAGCAGCAGCTGCGACACACCCAGACACTGCAGCTGACACACTAACGTGTCCCGACACACAGTTTGGAAAGCTCTGTGCTATGGTATCATCAAGTTCATCCAGAAAATATTTGGCAACTTCTTCATCAGCGCTCACAGCTTCACCTGATGTATGTGTACTGTAGTACTTAAATCTTCCCTGAAATTGCATAAACCAGCCACAGCTGGCAGTGAATGTTTCTGTGTACTCCTCACCTGCTCGTTCCTTCAGCATTTTGAAAATGCTACATGACTTAGCCTGAATGAGAAGGTGGCTAATTGGCATCCTCTTTTACATCTGATATTCCATCCGAAGTATAAGGAGTTTTTCCATTTTGTGGATGAGCCCTTTTCTTTGTCTTGTTATAACCGCTTTCATTTCTGGTGATCCTTTCATTGCCTCTCTGATCCTTTCCTTATCCTTCAAAATAGTGGAGATGGTAGAGTGGGCCAGGCTTTCTTCTTACACTATAATTTTCACCCTCTTCCTGGCATCATACACTTTGATGATCTTCATCTTCAAATCGAGATCGATGGCCCAACCAACCCAACCAAATATAACTTTGAACACTTAATATGTCTGTGTTTCACTGTAACTTGTTGTCAGACAGTACTATCCTGCTACAAATTTGTGCTACCTCCCAATTACCAGGTTCCACGAGTAGATAAATAGGTACCCCCATTTCGGTAGGTGGTTCATGAAATAAGTTTCCATGAAATTCTCTAAACATCAGAAACTATCACTTTAATACATATAATTAGAAGCACTGCATGCTGTCTTCAGTAATTACATTTTTAATTTTAATCCTCATTAGTTTCTTTTTTCACTGTGAATCTAAAACAAATGAAGCAGAGTTGATGTACTGTCCCTTGCTAGAAAGAATATGACCATGTTGTAATTTAAAAGTGTTGAGGGCACCACTTCAATTAGATAAATTAAAAAGTAATATTCTACAGTAGTTCTTGTCTGCTCACATTGCTAGCTGCTAAATGTAGGGATGAAGGTAATAAAGTATATTTAGCTACAAAACAGACAAACATGACAATGAATTAAAAAGTCTACGTATTTTAACTTAAACACATAAGCCTTTTCTGACCTTCTTTGCAAACATTTTAATCTAACATTCAAGAAACTATACATACAAATGTACATTCACTGAGCATTTTGGGAAGTTTTTCTAATTGAGACCATACTGTTGGTATTTGATGTATCAAAGAGCAGGTGGCAGCTGTGGCCAGGAGGGCCTTTGCACAGCTTCATGTTGTGCACCAGTTGTGCCCATTCCTGGACCAGGAGGCCCTACTCATGGTCATTCACACCTTAGTCATCTCCCGATTGGACTGCTGCAACACACACTACATGGAGCTGCCTTTGAACAGTATTTGGAGACTTCAGCTGGTGCAAAATACAACAGTGAGAGCAGTTACGGGTGCTGGTTATTTGGCACATGTGACACTTCTGCTTCGCAAGCTGCATTGGCTACAGGTACTGTATGCTTCCAGGTACAATTCAAGGTGCTGGTGGTCACCTTTAAAGCCCCTCATGGCTTGGGGCTAGAACCATCTCTCCCCAGTGGTGTTTATTTATTATTTATTTATTTTATCTTATTTATACTCCGCCTATCCCCTCCCTAATGGAGGGCTCTAGGCGGCTTACAATCATGTACATTCATATATTATACATCATATATTATTACAATTTAACTGCGCGATAGGGAGGAGGTGAAGGAACCGGCTCTTCAGCTGCAGGCATCAGACTACATGCCCCAGAATGCCTTGCTCTGAGCCGGCTGCTGACGTCCAGGAAGTAGTTGTTCCAGATACGTCGTCCTCTGCCGCCATTGTCGGGATTCTCCAGATCTTCTTGGATTCAAGGACGACCCTCCGACGGACGCCAGCAAATTGACCCACGTGAGTGGTACCCAATTTATCTACTCGCATTCAGCTTTCGACCTGTTGGGTGGACAGAAGCCGGGGTGAATGGCGAGAGCTCACCTCGCCACGCGGTTTCGAACTGCCAACCTTGTGGTCCGCAGTCTAACGGCTCAGAGGTTTAACCCGCTGAGCCACCGCGCGTTTACCTGTCCTGTTAAATCCACCAGGAGAGGTATGCTCTGGGTCCTGTCGCAAGAGAGTGCCATCTGGTGGGACATAGGAAGAGGGCCTTTTCTGCCAATGTGCCTATCCTTTGGAATATCTCTCCCCCTGAGATCAGACATACTCTGACCCTACTGGCCTTTCACAAGGCATTCAAAACTTGGTTCTGCCATCAAGCCTGGGGTCTTGACAGTGTGAATAAGCCCGTTTCTTGAATATATTGATTGTGAGACCCTGTGAGTGTTCTCGGCTGCTATTTTATGTAATTTATGTACATAATTATTGGTTGGTTTTTTATTCTTTCTTTTTAATCCTGTTTTAACTGTCAACCACCCAGAATCGTGTATATGAGATGGGTGGCCATATAAATTTAATAAATACATAAATACATAAATAAATTCAGCAGCCACTTTGTGTTTTAGTTGGTTGTGAAATGCATTTTTCAAATTGTACTTATATTGTATTTTTTACCCTTTATCAGCTGCAGTCAGCCCTTCAAGGCAGATCAGATCAGGAATCCAATGTCATGTAGGTCAGTACTATTTTTATTGTAAAGCTATAGTAACAGAATCTTGCAAGTCTGAAGGTGCTTCCCCCTTTCCTCCCTTTATCTTTGTGAGAACTAGGGGCTTTTCTCAGATGTTTACTCACATTACATTCCTGCCCTTGACTTAGTCCTCTTTTATCTGACCATTGTCTTAGTAGCAGTCTTCCTCCTGTCTCTCAAAGCCATTCCCTCTGCCCTTTACAGCCACCCAAGGTCTCATTAGTGAGATGGGTGGCCATATAAATCAATTTAAATAAAATAAATAAATCAATGTTTTAGATAATCCAAGACTTTGGAAACTGAGTGTTTTTTTAAAAAAAATTGCTGTTATTATATACTTTTTCCATTCCAGATGGCTTTTGAAATTGTCTGTAGGTTGCATTTGCACAACACACTTAATCAGATCAGTTAAAGACTTAGTGGTTGTATTTGCACAATTTGCTAACCTTGGTTGGTTTTAACTTAATTCATTTTTGTGGCTTAGTGAATTGTACAGATCTTGCCCATGTGGTTAGTTTATGGTTTATGTATGGTGCAAACTGTGAAAATGAGTTGTTAGTAACCAAGTTAATCATGATGCACAAATAAATTAATTGAGCCTTAAAACTACATTTTGTGTGGAATGTAGTGGTTATGGAGGAAGAGGGAGAAAAAGCTTGATGGACAAGAAATACAAATATCCTTGGGAGGCAAAATTTGATGCATAATTCTTTAGCTTTTAGACACCGTTTGGTAAATTGCTCTAGAAGGCAGCTAAATACACAATGGGAAAATCATAAGTCATTCTAATGGGTCTTGTCTTAATCAGGCCAGTATAATGTATGATCCATCAAGTCAACCACAGCTCATCAGCCATGTCTGACTATTTTTGAGTAAATTGGTCATTTGAATAGGAAAGGAAATCTGATTCAAGGTCCTGCTATTAGGTAGAGATAGATAAATGTCTGTCTAGACACTGTGCTAAGTTTAAGCATTGTTTCTCTGTGTGCTATTATGTTATTTTAATCAAATTGTATTAAATGCATTAAAGTCTCTTTCTTCATGTATATTGGCAGAGGTGCTGACCTTGTCTGGATTTGGAAGATCCACAGGGTCAGGCCTGGTTGGTACTTGGCTGGATGGGATTCCTTCAGGGAATTTCAAAGTTGGAAGCTAGACTACAAAGCTAAAAAAAAACATCCTGGAAGGAGGCAATAGCAAACCACTCCTGGATTGCTGCCAAGAAAACTAGATAGACACATCCATGAAGTCACCATAAATTGTTGGTAATATCAGCAGGGGCATGAATCATTTTGGGACCGACAGCCCCACCTAGCCTTTTACCTTATAGGTAATACTTACCAAACAGTAGGTGAGGCCAGGACAAAATTAATTTACTCTATTTATATCTAAATTTAATTTAAAAATAGATTCCATTAGGATGACTGTTCCTATATATTTATTCTTTCCCATCTCTGCATCATTTAAATCATCAAAAATTACATTTGGTCTATACAATTGTTTGGTGACCATTTTTGAAGGGGCTCTACAGGACACATTCAAAGGGAGGGCACATGAGCCCTTCAACCACTGGTCTATGGTTTCAAGATGCTATGGCCACTCTTTCTAAATCTCTGCTCCAGTATGTATAGAGTTTTGTATTAGCTTCCTGCATTAACAGTTAACCAACTTGTAATCAGTGGCACCTTTTGGAGACCTCTTGGATATTTCACCCTCTAATTCCTCCACATCTCCTCCATTTCCCACCCCTTTGTGGCATGCACATATACACACATTTTTTTTTCCTTTCCTCAACACTTTCCAGAAAGCAACACTTGCATATTTTCTTTGTCATAGAATCATAGAGTTGTAAGGGGTCATTTAGGTCATTGAATCACCTGTTCAGTGCAGGAATTCAAATTACTGTGAAACATTCTAGAAAGAGGGCTGTCTCGCTTCTACTTAAACACATTCAGTAAAGGCTATTCCACCACTTCTCTGGGCCATTAGTTCCACCATCAAACTTCTCTTTCTGTTAGGAAGTTGTTTGCTCTAGCTTTCAACAATAATTTGCTTCCCGTGATTGGAATCTATTATTTTATATCCTGCACTTTGGAATGATGAAGAACAGATCTTGATCTTCTGTGTGACATTTCTCCAGGGTGTTGAAGAAACTGATCATATGCAACCCATCCTGGACTTCTTTTCTCAAGGCTAAACGTTTCTAGTTTCTTCTATCTTTTTCATAGGACTTATTTGTAATACCCTGGTTATGCTTGTTACTCTTCTCTAAGGGATAAAATTAGATAAGGATACACTTTTTCCTGATGAATTTAATTTTTTCATGCTTTCGGCAATTACGCAGGTAGCATTGGGAAAAGATGCAGTCATGCTTAGCATCTACTGTATGTTTTTCAGCCTTTAGGGATACCAAAATTTCTGCTGAATTTTAAATACATATATTTTCTTAGATGGGAAAATCTGGTTTTGATTGTATGCAGTGCTAGGCTCTGCAGAATAGACAATTGGTTTCCCTTGAGCTGGAATCCTAAAGATGAAGGATGCCAATGTCTAGGTACATGTAAAATCTCCCCACAGCATTGCAGGCAATGGTGCTATTAGTGTGGAAATTTATAGGCAATGTCAGCTGGTGGCATTCTCCCTTTCCCCAGCTTGAATGGAGGAGAAATTTAAAGCTATCCAAGGTTTCTGGAAGATGTAATTGCATTACAAAACCAAGACAAAAAAAGAGAAAACAGTGCAAGACAAGAGTTTATTTCCAAGAAGATGCACAAAAATATACTGTACATGCAACCGATGGGGAAGGACCCAGTAAGCTGCTTGTTAAATATAGTAAGAAAAGGGGAGTGTTTTTAAAATTTCTGTATTGCATATTGCACTTCTTCCATGCTGGAACTCAAGGCAGTATTCTCAAGGGGCTCCCCCAGCACTGAACAGCCTGAGACTTGTTTCAGTTCAACAGGGGAGCTTTAGTATAGACTTCCAGCTCAGTTGGCAAAATGCTAATTTTTGCTGTTTCTTTGCTTGTTCTAGTAAATGCAGATGACTAGCCTTCCTATAACCCATCTCTGCTGTATCTGTTTTACTAGAGACTAAACTTGATGTCCAAGCATGGAGCTCCCCTTGTTCTTTAATTTCAGAAAAGCCATTAATATTTCCATAATATTTATGTATAATATTTCCATTAATATTTCAAAAACAATTCAATACTTTAAAAGCCCTATCTCAGACAGAATTAAAAAAGAACACACATATCGAAAGGAAGTTGATGCCTACTGATTGAAAACTGAGTAATTTATAATGCAACCCCACTGGCTTTAAAAAAAAATAATTAAGTTGGGTTGCTGAAAACTTGATAAAGCATAAATAACTCACTGGCACCATCTTCTGGTCAGCCAAATATGTGGCTGTTAATATGGTCAACAATAAATCCACTGGCTAAGTTTTCACACCACATTAATCTATGATCGTGTACCAACAGTTTATTGAATAAAATACAATTGCCTATTCTCACAAACATGTTAAGCCATAAATCATGGCTTACAAATCACGAAGTCAAAACATGCCCCAGATTGTTATAAATCCTCAGGGGAAAAATGCAGCTGTAAATACAGTTCAGAGGGAGCAGAGCTCCTACAGGAGGGGAAAATTCAAGGGCAAAGCAGTGTCCATCTTCCAAGCCAATGACAAGTCATGTACTTTTTTTTTTTGGCCAGGCTTATATCACATTTTGCTAAATGTCACAATCCTTCCCCAAGGTCATCACTGACCCAAATTCCATCACACTGTTTGTACATCAGTATCATGATGCAGATGGCTTCATTCTGATTTCATGGCTTGTAGCAGTTCCTGTGCCAGTCTAGGGGGATTTTAAATATAAGATGTGCTCAGGTTCCACTTGAGCAGAGCTAGCAATGGTAACTCCTGATTTCTAGCCACAGACTTCTCCTAAGTAGACCAGGTGCTTCTCTATGCAGTGGCGCATTCCTGTCTCCCTGTTCTCTGCCTCTTCCTACAAATACAAGTGTGTTATCATGAACTGAGTGGATGAGGCTCCATTCAAGGTTAAAATGAGAGGGGTCAGAAGTGGTGCGTTTTGATATTTCACAATTGTTGCTAGGGCTGGGGCTGTGTCTGACTGCCTTATCTTGGTCCTCCTCTTCATTTAAGAAACATATCCTGCTTAATAACTTCTGCTGGTCCATTTGATGTTGCCCCTGTGTTCTGCCATATTTGGATGGTCCTATGAGACTGCCTGAGTTGCAGGCATCTGGGCTTGAGCCCCAAATCTAGCTCTGATTTTTGATTGAAATATTAGTGTTTGATCAGGACAGTATTAATGAAACCAGCAAGGCTAATGGAGAGGTCTTGGTGATTTGAGCAATCTTTTTTTGTTAACAAGTTTCTAACTTTTTATTTATTTTTTTATTTATTTTTTTAATCCCTTTATTATTTTTATAAATAACTCAAGGTGTCGAACATACTCCTTCCTCCTCCTGTTTTCCCCACAACAGCAACCCTGTGAGGTGAGTTGGGCTGAGAGAGAGTGACTGGCCCAAGGTCACCCAGCCAGCTTTCATGCCTAAGGCGGGACTAGAACTCTGTCTCCTGGTTTCCCATTGGCTCCTTCCTAGGGCTGAGAAACAGGGACTGGCCCAAGGTCACCCAGCCGGCTTTCATGCCTAAGGCAGGACTAGAACTCTCAGTCTCCTGGTTTCCCATTGGCTCCTTCCTAGGGCTGAGAAACAGGGACTGGCCCAAGGTCACCCAGCCGGCTTTCATGCCTAAGGCAGGACTAGAACTCTCAGTCTCCTGGTTTCCCATTGGCTCCTTCCTAGGGCTGAGACAGGGATTGGCCCAAGGTCACCCAGCCGGCTTTCATGCCTAAGGCGGGACTAAAACTCTCTGTCTCCTGGTTTCTAACCCAGCACCTTAACCACTAGGAATTAATTTTAAAATAGCTATTTTTATGGAGAATTATCAGATGGAGGAGATGTTGTATGGGACTGAGAGTGACAGAGATTTGATAAAAAGAAAGTAGTTGTTGGGTGATGAGGAAAAAACAAACAAACAAACACCCTGAATCAGCATCTTTATGAAGCCTAGATTGTATAGACAGAGTATGCTTTTCAGTTTTTTAGGTTCTTAGAAATCTTCTTGTAGCCAGGTGATTCACAATCACTCTGTATCACTTCACATTTTTAGGTGCAGACACCTTCAGCAGTCTCAAACTAGGTCTTTTGAGAGGTAGGGTGCAATGGTATTAGAATTGCTGTCAAAAATATAGCAGGGTAATAATACAGGAAATAATTAAATACATGGCTAGAGAGAAGTGGCATTATACGATTTTAATAACATTTAAATCATATTCATTTTTTTGTCCTAGTATCACCCTCAGCTTTTGGGTTCAGCCTCTCACTGCTGAAGACCAAATGCAGCCATCCTGGAAAGTTGCATAGCGCTGGTTTGGAATGCTTGTTTAACCCCAGATGACCCCCTATTCCCTTGTGATCTTGACTTCTATTTTATATTAAGCAATGAAATTATTATTTTGCAAGCATCAGTATTTTCAGCACTTTGCTTTGTGAAATTTACCTTTATTTGAATGCTTTTTATTCAACCTTCAGATCTTGGTTGGTAGTTTTAGCAGTTTCATGCAGGGTTCTCACGGTAATAATGTAATAAATATTTGGACCATTTGATCATTAATTGAGTGTCAAAACCTCTGGATAAAGTTCTTTTGCAAAATATAATAATGATTAGGATTGGACAAGGAGTCTCCCATCTGATTTGTGGCCAGATGCTCAACTTGGAAGTGCTTCGACCTACCTTGCATTTGCCTGAGAAGCTTGTCTCTATTCATTCTTGATCCTAGCATATTATTCAGGAAAACTGCAGCTCCTTTTTCCCATTATCCAGCAAAGGGGAAAATGAATCACAGAAGCACTTTAATTGTTTGAAGAAATTAAAAACCTTCCCATTCCAGGCTGGGTTCAAAGTTCATTCCTAACTGAAGTACAGAATGGTATTCTCACCATATGATTCAACATAATAGCATTAATGCTGGCAATAGGACAGAAGCTAGGTACTGGAACCATAACCCTTTATCCTCACATAGCAATACATCTTTTAGCTTTTAGCTTTATTTGAACAAGTCAGATAACCAGTGCCCCTCCTCTCCTTTTCATTTAAAGAGATATTTTACACTCTTTATTAAAGCAGGAACATCAGTTAAGAATTCACTAACTTACATGCTTTCCACACTATGTATGTGTATGGTCTAGAGTAGACCTCAATTTTCTTGAAACACTTAATGGTTACAAGGCACACAATTCAATATTGTGACATTTTCAAAATGTTTCTAATATTCAGCAGAACATAAGATAGCAGAACATAAGCATACAAGCAACCTGCACTGAAATTATAAAAGACTCAGAGATTGTGAAAAAAGCTTTCTAAGGGTTAAAGGTAGATCCTTCATGCTAATTCCAGCAAATTGGAAGCATGGAAAACATTTTTTAAACTTAAATAAAACCATGTATTCTCAGTGCTCCTAGCTGTATTCCTTTTATTGGTCCTCAGTGTACCATACAGACAACTCAGCCATTTAGGTTATAAACCTTTTTAATTGTACCAAAATCACATTATACGAGGACAGTTAATGCATAGCTCACCATTTTAAATCTATTAGCAGATGCTTTCTTTAAAACGAGTACAAAGTGCAAGATAAAGTGCAAGTTTAGCTAAGAGGAAATTTGGTTTTAGTTCTTGGAATGTATTTTACTTCCACTTTTGCAGAAAAAGAGGGATGCTCCCAGATAGCCAACTATATTAGCACTATCCTCTCAAAAGACATTGTACAATATTATACCCTTTCCTCCTGATTCTTTGGGTGAGGAAAACAGTCAGAAGCAGCAGTGGAAAAATCCCTCCAGGAAAACAGAAACATCTGGACTCACTGTGAAACTTTAATAAACAGTATTTGCATAATAAATGCTTTGCCTAGAAGCACCCCCAGATTTCTGGCTTTTGATTTTAAAAATAAAAGTACATTTATTTAGGAGGCACTTTTGTCAATTTTTTTGAATAAGGAATGTACACATGAGAGACTGGATCCAAACTTGCCTCACTGATTTTACTGGGACTCAAGTAAACCTTAAGTTTTCTTAAGGCAGTGCTTTCCAAACTGCCGCTGTTGGCGACACACCAACGGCGACAGCGGTGGCGCACACGGGGGCGTGCACGGGGGCGTGGAGGGGTGCGCGGCAGCGGCGTGTACGGTGGCAGCGGCAGCCTCACTAAAACATGGAAGTGCTGATGGCACACCGCTGCCATCGTCGCTGCCAATCACACCACCGCCACCGCGCGCACCCCCGTGCCGCCGCTGTGCACACCCCTGCTGCCGCTTCACGACACACTAAGCTGTGTGTTGCGACACACTAAACTGTCACGACACACAGTTTGGAAAGCTATGTCTTAAGGTTTCAATAAGTTTCAATTATGTTTAAAAAAAAGATTTGCATGAAACAACGTAACTTCCCTGGTTAGGAAAGTAATCCTATGTAAGCAAGCCAATACAAGAAGAAGCATTATAGTATGTGACTAACAACATGCACATTGCTTCTGACATAAAAATGCTGGCATGAATACGAAGAAGACTGCAGATCTACATAAATGCCATACAACTGGAAAAAGGCACAAGGCATGAGTTAAAATTCTGTCCTCTGTGTTACTGTAGACTTCACTAGTCTTCTCCTCCACACAGCAGCAGCAGGCCCTTCCTGTAGTGACCAGATGTGTCTTTCTATAAAGCACAGGATCAACCAGCAGTGAGTCCATACATTCTCAAAAAAGGACATTTCCCCCAGCATTGCTATTTGTATGACTATCCTTTAGAAAATGGTGTACACAATGGTGCACGCAAACTATCAAGCAAACTATTTTGATTCATCAGAAATCTAGAGCTGCAAAACCAACACTATCTACTTATCTTCTATTTGAAAACTAATAAATGATAAGTTCTAACAAAAAGAGAGTTTAAATATGCTGCTACCCTTGATCAAATGCCTACTCCAGAGCCAGTGTGTGGAGAGGTTAAGGGTGATGGACCAGGACCAGAAGTGTCAGGTTCAAGTCCACCCTCAGCTATGGAAGCTACTTAGGTGATCTGGGGGCAATCATGATCTCAGCCCTAATTGCCCACAGGGTTGTTATTGATATAAATCTTGAGCTCCTGGAGGAAGAGTGGGATATAAATCTAACATATAAATAATAAAACAAATAAAACAAATTCCTCAATCAACAAACCATGATTAAAATGCTTGTTTTAACTAATCTAGGCTGAAACATAACACAAAGCTTGGCAGCCTGTAATACATACATACTCTTTTGAAAATTATCACATGGAGCAGCAGTACTTTCTATTACAAATAGTATGAATGAATCATAATGGGTATGGTAAAATTTACCTGAATTACATGGTGCAAAGATTTTGCAACATCCCTCCTGAATGCCTGCCTAATGTCAAGTAGATCAATTTCACTCCTTGAAACCATGATTCTGATCAACGTATCATCATCAGTGCCTGCTCCCTAGTAAAACAAAGTTAAGCAATCGATTACGGGCACTGAGCAGTAGTTCTACCAAGTCCCATTGCTTAACTCTTCCCACTGGAGCCACTAACACAAAATGTCTTACTTAACAAACCATAGTTAAAACTAAACAATGACTTAGCATGATTTTTTAATTTATTTTTATTTATTAATTTTTTATCACCGCCCATCTCCCCCCAAGGATATATGAAAGTTCCCGTAGTTCTGCAAATCAAGAGGAACAATTCATTTTTTAATTTTTATTGCTTTAATACAGAGGTTCTTAAACTACTTGACCCAATTACCCCTCTTCCCAGTCTTGTATAGTTCATTACCCCCGCAAAAAAAGAGACTGTTGTTTTACACCAGCGTCTCAGCAGTAGCAATCCCAAACTGGATCCTCAACTCGCAAACAAGCAATTACAAATTGGTTCATTAGCACCACTATATGCCCAAATTACCCCCCTGGGGATAATTACCTTCAGTTTAAGAGCCACTGCCTTACTACAACTTCAAAAAGAATATAAAATATGTGAATGCAAATAAAATAAAAATTGACAAAAAAAAATAAAACAGACTAGCAAAACCAAAAAGGCTAAATCAATGACTACTGCTATATAAAAATTGCTGCAACTTAGTTTTTAAGCAACATATTGAAAATAGACCATATGATGAACACCTCATAATAGTTCTTTACTGCAGATCAACTAATAATCATCACTCAATCCTCAAATGTATATTTGAAATACTACTTCGTATATTTAACAAGCACTGAGAGAGCTGGAAAAATACAGCTTTATATTGCCTTCATTTCATTTTATTATCTCCTTTCAGCTATCTTCAACAGTAAACTAAGACTGAAATCCTACAGATGTGTCCTTAAAATGTAAAGTTCATTGAACACAATGGGCCTTATTTCTGAATAAATATATAGGGAATAACAAGAAGCCAAAATATTTATGTTCAAAAAAGTAACTTAGATATTGTCAGTCTGAGATTATTTGAATAGTAATGCTTGAAGATGTTGATTTTATTTAAAAACAATAAATACTTACTTTCACTGCATAAAAGAGAGATTCAGCCAAATATGCAGGAACGCTTCGGACACACTTCACTGAGAGAAGAAAAACAATCCATTTGAATTACAAAATATCATAGCATTATTTTATCAGATGACAACCAGCTATATAAATGGCATTTATTCCCCTGAACACAGGGAAGTAGTTTTCAAGTTTTCACAATAAATTACTTGATCCACAATTTCCATCACACATTATATATACTTAAACTGAGAATCAACCCTTGACAATTCTCTGGTCAGAAGCATTGTGCAATCTATGCCATTGGATCTGCCTCAAGGAGACCCAGGTTAATTCTTCATTTAACCAAAAAGCTCACTGGGTGACTTAGCCCAACCTTCCTTATAGTATTATTGTGGGATAAAATTGGGGTAATTCTGAGCATATGGTACTTTGACTTTCCAGAGAAAAAGTGAAGTATGCATGCAATCTATAATATAATTCCATGTACCTACAATTAGCAACAAACCCGTCAACGAAAACATAAACCTACTACTTAATAAATACTCACAGAATTGCACCACCAATATTTTGTGCTGTTGGGAAGTTTAATGTACAGGGATTTCCAACTCTTAGCTGGTAGTTACCAGTTAAATATGTCTTTGGGAGATAACAGTTAAGAAGCACCAATTTAGCAGAATACTACCTTCACATCCTTCCTGAAGGATGTTACTTACTAGCATTCTTCTTTGTCTTTCTTTTGGGGAAGTTGGTATACTTCTAAATTAAGTACCTGGCTGCTTCTGACTATTTTTATTCTGGAAAAAAAGCTTACAAGGTCCATATGGTACTTTTGAAAATAAAGGTGATGGTAAAAGTTTGCATCTGCTTTCAACCTACACGCTTCCTGGATTTTTAGTTACATTTTGTAAAGTGTTCAAGTCTGATAAAACAGGAAACTTCATGGCACTAAGGTTAGTGTCTCCAGACACAGGCTCCAAACTGAAGATCACGATCTAAGCCTCACCTTTACTCAGGTTCCTAATAGGATAACCAAGGCAGTTTAATGATCCCACCACATACCTCCTGTGCACCAAGGTCAACAATGCAGTACCCATGGGTATCCCTCTAATACCCTTGAGAAGTATTTCCACCCCTCCAAAAATAACAAAATAAAATAAAAATGTTCAAAGTCTCAAGAAATCAAACTCCCATGTGATTTTAGTGACCTTGCACAAGATCTTGGGAAACTACCAACATACTGTCACTAAGTCTATGAAGGTTCTCAGTCATCCAGGTGGAATTGTCTGTAGCTTGAATCATGTCAACTGGATTTCTATTTTCTCAGTGGAAACGTTTCGCTCCTTATCCAAGGAGCTTCTTCAGTCTGAGCAAAGTTGGTAAGGGAATCCCTTACCAACTTTGCTCAGACTGAAGAAGCTCCTTGGATAAGGAGCGAAACGTTTCCACTGAGAAAATAGAAATCCAGTTGACATGATTCAAGCTACAGATACTGTCACTAAGCATCATCATCATTATCAGAGGGCAAGAGCCAAGAGAGA
Organism: Charina bottae; assembly: GCA_023362775.1. Classification (NCBI taxonomy): domain Eukaryota; kingdom Metazoa; phylum Chordata; class Lepidosauria; order Squamata; family Charinaidae; genus Charina; species Charina bottae. The sequence goes on along the minus strand of JALMGJ010000008.1, from coordinate 20,202,494 downwards.
CAAAAGTAAACAGTCTCCTGCTGAACTCTGTTTTATATAAAAACTAGAACTATGTGAAACTTGAAAGGAATGCTCCTTTCCTTTCCTTTCCCTTCCCCTTTTTCGCTGTTGTTCAGCCTCCCAGTCCTAAGGGAGGTTCAGCAGGGCTACCTGCGACATGCATAACAACACGGTTGCCACCACCTAACAAGTATGTTGCCAGCAATCCAGGAACCACCCAGCCTGGAAGCTCTTTGGCCAGAGCTGAGGGAGAAAACTGACAGCAAACTTCTCCTACAATACTGGCCTGCAAGTGATTTGAGGCCACCCAAATCACTTAGTTAAATACTGTAGAATCTACAGTATGTTGCTTCACACAGGCCTAGTATATACAAAGTTTAGATTCATCAAAAATAGGACTGTACATTACCAATTGCCAGAAGCAGCTTCTCTAGTGGACCAGACGTTTCACGATCAATTGTTTCTTCAATTTGAAAACCAGAAATAGTCATGTATTTGTCAAAAACTGAAAGATCAAAAAAGAGGTAAAAGATAGATGGACATTTTAACTACTACATATTATTTATTTTTAGCTTCTTCAAACAAGGATAGAAAAACACACATCCAAACCCATACACATTCCTCAACATATGGGCAGAACAATGCAAGTAGGTTTCAACAGCAGGAAATTTAAATATTCAGAAACAACATATGTACAAATTCATTCCACATCAGTGTGCATCTATATATTTATTAAAGTTGTTATTAAAAACACCTATCACTACTCTTTTCAGTCCTACTCACCCTTTCTTAAGTGAGATATACTTCGAGTTCCCAGAATAGTGATAAATTTTTCTTCATTTGTTCCCCATTTCAGTTCCCCAGCTCTAAACAACTCCTGTCAGAATAAAAAGAAAAGAAAGTTCATCATTAATTAATGAACAGGAACAGTAAGATTTTTCTGTATTCTAAATAAAGCCATGGGTCATAAAGATAGCACTTATATTGGATAAGAGTTCAACATTAGCTTATGAGTCTACTGGAGAACTTTTGAACCATCCTCAACAGAACTAGCATTTTTGCATTCATTCTTTTGGTCACTTCCATATGATTCCCAATCACAATCTTCCCAAATCTGCTACCCTCAAAATGTGTTGGATTGCAACTCCCACCAACCTCAATAAGAACCAGTATTATTTTGGTCCTTCCTAATTTTCTCTTGAGGCAATAGCTTCACATTGTGGAATGTGGATAAGGCATCATGTGATAATTCTAGATGCCAGTCTTCTGTACTAAAAAACCCACACAATTTAAACTATCTCCTAGAATAAACTATGTAAGTGATCAAAAATATGGTAATTTATTTTTACACCATGACCCCTGGTGCAACTATTAATCACTTTAATGTTTCCTGATCCCATTTGTTAATTACTATGCAAACAGCTATGCATGCCAAAAAGGAAAACACAATCAACATGAAAAAAGCTAACAAATTCATTTTCATGGCTGTTTCAGTTTAAAAGTATGCAGAAGGTTCCTCAAAATGACACAACATTTCTTAACTTGGGCTTCAAATATGATCTCATGTTTTACAAAGCAAGTTCCACAATGAGGAACTCCTGGGAGAATGGAAAAGGTTTGCCTCTTGCATTATGCTGAGCTTGAAGGATATTCAAAAGTCCAGGCAAAGCCAACATTACAGAAATATGTTCCTGCCTTCTTTCCCGATTCAGACCTAGTATAGGGGACAGAAGCGACTTTCCACAAATGCATTCAGCTTTAGTGCTAAGTTGGAGACAAGGTCTGATCTAGCCCTGAAGCTCATTCAGTTGTAGAGATACCCCAACCACTGCCAGACTGGAGTCAATCCAAAGTAATGGACAAGATAGTATCCGCTATTCATTTCATATATTGAAATTGATGGTTGGCAATTATATCTTCTTTCAACATATCCACAAAACAACAGCTAAATTGAGAGGCAAGTATAGGGCCAAAGACTGCCCATAAAATGAATGGCCGAAGAAGAATCTGAGCCAGGCCTGTTTAATGCCCTACTATACCACACTGGGTCACAGTAAATACTTTTACCACAAATGCCAAATGTGTGAACCACAATGGTATATTTTACCAAATTTAGTACAAGCTCTCTTCTTCAAGAATTTGCTTCTACATTACATTCTTGAAGCATTTCCAGCTTTATTAGCTATCTCCAAATATCTAAGCCCAATTTAACACTGAGAATAGGGGCATCCATAGGAAGAGTGCATGTGTCAAAATAGTCAAGGCAGAAATCAAGATGACCAAGAAATCAAGCCGATCTTGACTTTTTTGACCACCACCTCCATGAACACCCCGATAAACATAAAACTTTTGCAACAGAAAAAAACACTTTGCATCTGTCCCAAAATTATCAGGTGTAAAATAAAATATTATGAAAAAGCAGGAATTGCCTCATTAAGAAAAGAACCTCAGTTCAGTAACTTGTTTAAAACTGCCATTTTTGTAATTAGCCTTTCTTCCTAAAATTTGTTTTCCTCCAAATAATATATGTTATAAAATTAATCTGCTTCCTCTTTTAATAAATGGCTGTTTTTTAAATGTCCAATCTATCTGATTAAAAGAGGATTCTAAGTCCAGCTCTTTATAAAAGGGGGGAAAATTAGATATACCATCTATTAGATCCATTTTTTGGAAACAGAAGTGGCTTATACCACTTCACAAGTGTTCATGGCTTCTCAAATGCCTTTCTGGAACAGAATGATTTAGTACCATCTCTGTATTTAAGTTTAAGTTCAGGACAAACCTATTGCAAAATATACTTTCATTTATTATTTTAATTCCAGATTTAAAATGATAAAGCAGAAATGATAACTTTATTCTTAACATGCTATATAAAGGAGAATTGTTGGCAAACTATTTCCAAGCATCAAGAATGTACTGAAATTTGAGCAATAAGCTATTATAACCATGTTGGAAAAGCACTTGGGCCCAATGTTTTACAGTACATATTACAAGATCAGTTATTGCCAGCCTTGTGAAGTAATCCAGACAAGCAGACTCAGAAGTACTAGCTCTAATTTTATTGTAAGGTTACATTAACAGAATCTTACAAGTCTGAAAGTACATCTCTCCCCTCTTGCCTTTACAGTCAAAGAAACTAGGAAGGGTCCCTTCTGATACGTTTGCCACGTCCCCATTCCTTCTGAGGACTCAGCTGCCTTTTGTCTGACCCTTGTCTAGTCTACGGCTCTTCCTCCTGTCTCCCAAGGTCATTCCCACATACCATTACAGGTATCAATATTATTCAAGCAATTATGTCCTGGCAGTATCATTCTAACTTTGCTACTCAATTGGCATAGACAGCCAAAATATAGCTAATAATAGCTATACCATTTTGGACAGCCTCACAAGTAACTCCTCAAGAGCCTTTGCCCATTCCCTGCTTTATTCATGTAGACTCCTCCCAGCCCCTCTGCATGACAGTACGTACCACTTGTGAGGGATCTAGTACTTGGCTACACCAAGAAGGTACTCATGTGCTATTTGGTAGCTGGCACAATAGTAGGATATGTATCAAACAAGGCATCAAAAAAGTAGAGAACAAGCAATGTGGTGAAAGCAGACAAATATAGACAATCGATATAGTAGCAATATTATGGACATGAAGATTTCATTGGGGCTGGCTTTTTTCTGTCACAAGCTGTGTCCATGGAGTATGAGGTCAAAGCTCCACTAAAAGGGCCCTTTGCCCCATTCTTCTTTCTCTTTCTTCTTGCAAACTGAGGCCCCGACATGTGATTTAAGCTTATGGAGAGAAAAAGTTACTTAAGCCACTGATTAACCATAGTACTAGCTTCTCTATTATATTGGAAGAATCAAATATGAGGATCTCATCATACCTACAGAGAAGCCAGCATAAAGATGGCAAATGTAGAATGTACGTATTTTTCATTATATCAACAATCCATTTTAGCACCACTGATCCTGAAGCCTTTTGTTTTTTCTCTTTTCAAGCCTACATTTTTCAACCATCTGAACCTTAAACTTCTGTTGACAGAAATCACTGTCCTGTAAGGAAACAGTTAAATTACTATAATTAACTATAAAGCTTATCTGATCTAAAAAGCAGTATGATCTAACCAATAATTTTGTTGCTACCACTCCTTTTTCCTGTTTGTAAACCAAATATTAACAGAGCAATGGAAAACATTATTCACCAGAAGCTTTTGCTTCCCTAAGATTCCTGGAATGGTTGTACGCTCTGTGGCAGGCTCTGGATTATAGTTACTTTGAAATAACATTAGGCAAGTAGTTTAGCACTCCTTCTTATACATCCTCCATACACTAATATAATTTCATGTCATATACCAAGATCAGCCAGTACTGATTGTGTAGCAACCTCTTCTCCATCTTGTGGTCAACCATATATGTTTGACTTCAACTAATACAATCTCCAGCCCATCATACTGAAAGGGTACCAGGTTATAAAAGACTGGTACAGAGAATAAGAGTTAAATTGGAAACACAGAGACTAAGTACTGTCATGCAGGGGTGTTGGGAGGAGTCTGAGTGAATAAAGCAGGGAATGATCAGTTATGAAACTACCAATAGACACCGTGTTTGCTCTAGCTCAATCAGCCTAATCTATCTCACTAGACAATCTTTAATTTCTTGGATATAGCTAGAACAATACACGAAATGCATTCTAAATGATATTTGAAGTTGCTGAAAATATAGTCCACCAATATCTGGAGTGCACTTCTTGCTCAAGACTGTTCAATAGATATAAGTGAAAAACCTGTATTTAGCAGAACCTCTCTGCAAATAAAGCAAGCCGGAACATCCCATCTCCTTCCCAATTTCACATACAAAGAGCAACAACTGGAGTTACAGGTGAAAAAGTAACTACTCTGCTGAGTGGAGGTCAGCTTCAGGTAGCTTCTTGGACTCCAAGAAGTTGGACCTCCAACTCCATAAGAATAGAAAAGTGGTTTGGTAGTGGTCTCCTGTTCAAATCCTAATCACGTCTGATTCTGCTTTCCTTTCTAAGATCAGTCAGGTTAGGCGCTGCCAGTTTCTTAGATACCAGATGTACAGACTTCAGTACAAAAATAGTGCATCCTGTGCAGATCTCCAGGACAGCAACTCAAAACTGATGTCTTTTGGAGCCATGAAAAAGAGGGGTACAACATATCCCCCATTTCCAATTTTTTGAAAGAGGAGGGCAATTATAAACTCTTCAAGCTCTTATTACCAACTTTTTCGTTTTTCTAGAATACCATTCTCCAGAGTTATTTTTAGGAATGGAGATTATGCTCACAACTGTTTATGTTCCTAAAACTAAATGGTGCCTGTTCTCTCAAAAGAACTACTTGCAGGCAGACATACACATTCAAATAGAAATAATTTATTTCAGATAGTTTGAAAATTCAGGGGAACATCTGAATTTTCTACCACTGATTCCAAAAAAAATGATTCATTTATTTGCTTTCATTCATATAATGCAGTAATTATACAATTATTGTTCTTCATATTGTAAGGGGAAAATTACCTAGAATTCCTGGCTTCTCTACAGTAATGAAGCCTAACTGCAAAAATTGCCAGTACCTTTTCCATACTAGAATCAAGCTCTCACTTAAGAACTCTTACTTTCCTATGTCCTTATGATTCCATTTTAGTTATGTTAGATGAAACAAGAAGAGGGAAACTTTACCTACCTGAGCATCTTGCTCAACTAGACCTTCTTTAATCTGGCCATCAGGGTCTCTATTAGCCTAAATGGAATGCAAGGAAAAAGTTTAGGCAATGACTCTGTGAATCAAACCTATAATTAGACAGTCTTTAAAAATCAGTGGTATTATGACATAGTCAAGTCTTCTATACCTGAATTATCTTTCCCTATTTTACAGCGTATGCTTTGTACATAGCCCAAGTGATTCCTTTCTACAATACTGGATGCTGTGTGGCTTTTGAGCTTTGAGTGCTGAATTAATAGGCCAAAGACTTGAACAAATCTCTATGGGAAAGTGCCCTGAACTGCCAGTGCTTCTAAAAGTGTAGCCCAACTGCAAAAAGCCAATACCAATAAGGAGAGAAAGATGGTAGTCAACTCAAGACAAGAGGTATGGAAGAAAAGGGTCTGGAAGCATCCATGGTATTTCTTTAGTCATATTTTGGAACAAAAAGATACATCAGGTTAGGCAACCTGCAGCCCTACAGCTACATGTGACGTCCAAACTGATCTTACCCACTCACCTACCCTTCCTTTCTTCCTCCTAACCAGACCCCTCTAGCTGCACTGTAGTATGTTCCCATACGTCCAGTCCCAAGATCCAATGTACATAGGCTATTACCAGAACAGGTCAATGTCTGAACCCTTTCTTGATTGATTGATTGATTGATTCAATTTTGGTGCTACCCAACTCCAAACTGACACTGGGTGTCTCACAATGAACCCTGTCCTTAAAACGTCCATACACAATGAAGTTTTGCACAATGAATCAGCTCAGGGAAAAAATCTACATTTTAAGAGCTTACTTGTAGAAGAACTACCAACATTCGCTGATAGTAGCCAGAAGTATCTGATGTTATATGATCTTCTAAATCGGCCTCATATTCTGCAGAAAGAGAATACATAAGAATTACCGTATTTTCCGGCGTATAAGACGACTGGGCGTATAAGACGACCCCCAACTTTTCCAGTTAAAATATAGAGTTTGGGATATACTCGCCATATAAGACTACCCCTCTTCAAAACCTGCAGCTTGCTCCACCCCGGGGTGGAAAATATCCACGCCAATCAGCTGTGTGGTGGGGAAGCGGAGTAGAAAGCGAATACCGTAGTAATACGAAGCGCAGCAGCGCGGGGTGTGTGTGTGGAGGAGAATATTGGGGGGAGGGGTGAGAAAGCTTTAACAATTTAAAGAAAGCTTTAATTACCTGGGCAAGGCAGAGGGGTGAAGAATACATTTCCAAGCTTTAGCGGAACAAACCATGGAGGAGGAGGAGGAGGAGGAAGAGGAGGAGGAGGAGGAGGAGGAGGAGGAGGAGGAGGAGGAGGAGGAGGAGGGTGATGAGGGGAAGTTTGAAAAAGCAGATCCAAGCGCAAAAGTTACTGAGTGAGTACTGAGCAACTCCACTTCCCCGCCGCACAGCTGATCCACGCACAGCTGATCGGTGCCGAGATTTTCCACCCGGGCCCTCCCCCCCCCCAATACATCTCCAAGCTTTAGCAGAACAAACCATGAAGGAGGAAGAGGAAGAGGGTGGTGGTGATGATGGGGGGAGGTTTGAAAAAGCAGATCCAAGCGCAAAAGTTACTGAGTCATTTCAGCCTCCCTCCCTCTCGCTCTCTTTCCCTGGTGATGGATCAGTGCGGGGGGGGTCCCTCCCTCCGCTCCCTCCCTTGCCGTTTCCTCCCTTTTCTCCCGACCCCCCCCCCCCCCCGGCACTGATCCATCACCAGGGAAAGAGCGCGAGAGGGAGGGAGGCTGAAATGACTCAGTAACTTTTGCGCTTGGATCTGCTTTTTCAAACCTCCCCCCATCATCACCACCACCCTCTTCCTCCTCCTCCTTCATGGTTTGTTCTGCTAAAGCTTGGAGATGTAATGGGGGGGAGGGCCCGGGTGGAAAATCTCGGCGCCGATCAGCTGTGCGCCGGGGATCAGCTGTGCGGCGGGGAAGTGGAGTTGCACCCGCCCTATAAGACGACACCCGGCGTATAAGACGACCCCCGACTTTTGAGAAGATTTTCCTGGGTTAAAAAGTCGTCTTATACGCCGGAAAATACGGTACCAAAATTTTAATTTAAAAATAAAAAATATTCCAGTTGTTAAGAGTTATACATGAATGATGGTTTTCTTTACACAAAGGCCAGTCATTTTATACTTCAGAATGATGTAAACATTCTGTGCACAACATATTGAGAAAATTGGCTAACAGATTTAAGTCTCCTTACCAACCACGTAAGGTAAGTTTCTCAGATGAGAATTATGACCAAGCAAACAGGGAGATTAAACAGCAGTTGGCAAGGGAGTTTAACTGTGATGATGAAGCAAAAGAAAGAGGAAGGCCCATAGGGGGACAGACTGCTAATTGATTGCCGCTGTTTCCTGACCAGTGCTGATTTTTTTCTTGACCGCTGCTGTTTCCTGAGTGCTGCTGATTGCACATGTTGCCTCTGGTTGCCTGTTGTGTGTGACTAGAGCACTGCTTCTTACTAATCTAGTTGAAGCAGCTTCAGGGAACATATACAGAAATCACCTCCCAGAAAGCAACTAACTGAGCAAATGAACAGGAAGTCAAGAGAGAGATTTGTTGGTTTGGTTTTTATTCATACATCCCACAAGTGTAGACTGATTCCCTGGAAGACAAACTGAAGGTAAACAGGCTAGACAAAACTGTACACACACACATAACGTATCTGGAAAGTTGAAGAATTCTTAGATTAGACACAGGAGGCACTTGCAGAGGGACCCTAACCCTAAAAAGCCTCCAAGAAGACAGAAGAAAGTCAGGCACTAGGGATGGAGAGATGCAGGAATTTTACTGTCAAAAAGATTTTTATTCTCTGGAGTTTCAGAATACAACAGATTCCAGGCCCTCCCCACTGATGGTTCTGGATCCCTGGTTGAAGAGCAGCTGTCACAAACCTCAGGACTTAGGAAAAGGACCCTAGCAGTTCTGCAACAAGAAGGATCTCTGCCTTTGTCCTGAACAAGAGAAAGTAATGGATGGTGGTGACTGGACACTTGCTACTGAGAGGAACTAAAGGAGGAGTCTGTTGCTGAGAAAGTCTACCAAGAGAAGTATGATTGATAGATACTGGAAGTACAACTGCACAACATTTTAATAAAAAAACAAAAGTGGGGGGGGGGGCTCAGAAAATGGTTATGGATGCACAGGGAGCTTTCAACTGAGCTAAGAGATACAAGGGATATATATAGGAAATGGAAGATGGGTACCATCATCAAGGAGTCCTACCAGCACGTTGCTAATAACTGCAAAAAAGGTTAGAAAAGGTAAAGCGTGAACGGAATTGAAACTTGAAAAAGAAGCCAAAGCAACGAAAAAGAGGGTTTTTAGCTATGTCAGTACTAAAAAAAGAAAAAGGTGGGTAGGGGAGGACAGGACTGCCATTTCAGAAGACAGTAGGATATTATTGAAGTGAAAAACTGGATAAATGCTTTCTAGATGGAAATAATATCTTATTACTACAAATAAAGGCTTTCTATGTAAAATATACAATAACTCTGATTTGATCAAGATTTTTTTTCATTTTACACTCACGCTTTATACTGTTGATGAAAAACTGAGGATATTTTGAATAAAATAAATCTTCCAAAAATTTCTCAAATGATTGCTTGAAGAAATAATTGATATTATTAAATTTAAGAAGACTGAGAGAGAGCCCCTGGTCAAGATATTGTTATCTTAAGAACAGACAAATTCAATAAACGTTATTTTTCATGAGTGGAACCAGCTGAAAAGTTGGTTAGCTCACTTGATTCTGAATTATGTTTTATTCCCAGTCCTAATTCTTTCAAACAATCATGTACAACTATCTACTGTACATCAGATGCAATCCAAAATGTTAACTTCTCAGGAACATGACCTGAACAGTTCAATAAATGAGCAAGTAAAGACTTCTCAAATTTCCCTTTTCATATAATGATAAAATCCTTTTTGCTAAGAAAAGCATCAAAAGATGGAAAAGCATAATTATATTGTCTAAAGCACTTAACAAGTACGCAAACTAAGATGGAGCACCTTTGACCAACTTTTATTAGAGGAAGAATTGAAGCAACACATTATATTCTGCTTGGCATGTATTTTTGGAATTTCACATATTCCCCACCTCCAAAAACACCCCACACTCCCATAACCAAAAGTTACCTTCCTGATAAACTTGCTTTATATTCTGGACTTCAGCAGGTGTCCGAGATGCAAGAATTTCAGTCAAGACTTTTTCATCGGTTCCTGCCCCCTGAAACCAATGTAGTAAGTTCATGAAATCATATCATTTTTGCTTAGTATTAACAACCAAAAGGATTGATAGTTCTTTCTACAATTTTGTTTTCATGCTGCCATACCAGATCAAAGTTTTTACTTTATATCCAAAATGTAATTCTTCTAAATAAAATACTTGCGTAACTCCAACATATTTGAAATAAATCCATAATGTTCAAGACTGCCAAGTTCTCTTTCCTAACCACCATATGACCCAGGGTGGGTGAAATCACATAAATAGATTCCACACTGACTCAGACAGGAAATCGGGGCAGGTCTACTGCTGAAATTTGAGTTCCTGTAAGAGAGTCCTTTCCTCCAACAGATTTGCTGGGCAGTTGTTTTAGCTCAGAGAAGTTCAGATTGCCTTTCCTTCATATCTTGTTCAGAGTTCTAAGATATTCCAAGCTTCCAGGTGTGCAATGAGACAACAAACATTTCATCTCAGGTGAACAGGATGCTATGCCCCTAAGTTCATTTTTCATTTCCTTTCTATATATGTCTCTTCTCTACCAAGTCTTGGTATAAATACATAGGAGAAAAATTAAAGACTTTTGGTAGTAGTAAAAAGGTAAAGGTTCCCCCCCGCACATTTGTGCAGTCGTGTCCGACTCTAGGGGCTGGTGCTCATCTCCGTTTGTTAGCCGAAGAGCCAGCGTTGTCCAAAGACGCTTCCACGGTCATGTGGCCGGCATGATGCGCACGGAACACTGTTACCTTCCCACCGAAGTGGTACCTATTATTCTACTTGCATTTTGCATGCTTTCGAATTGCTAGGTTGTCAAGAGCTGGAGCTAGTGCGGGAGCTCACTCCGCACGCAGGGCTAGGGATTTGAACCTCCGAACTTGCGATCTTCTTATCGACAAGCCTGGCGTCTTACCCACTGAGCCACCACGCCCCTCCCTTGGTAGTAGTAGATTAATATAATTAACAAATCTCTCTGCCAAGATTGCTTTTTGAAAATTTGAAACTTTGCTGTAACTGTCATATTTGTTCAGCAAGTAATAAAACCATGTTACATTTAATGAAGGAAATTGATGTTTTCAATCTTGTTTGGTCCAGTCTGTGTAACATTTCTAAACAATTGTATATACAGATAGAAATGCAAAGAGCTATACTCAGATTAGAACTATATAATGGATTTATTCTTATTTAAACTTTGCAGATTTTTTTCTTGCAGCACCTAACTTCCTAGACCACTCTAATAATTACATTTATTAATATCTTTTCATCTATCTACATTAAGTAAATGTAATTTACTTAACTGCCAATACATTTAGTTGCATCTTTGTTCTAATATCCACTGACTCAATAAGTTAACCTGTTTCCATCTTCCTCCAAATATTAGCATTAAAAATCAATATTTGGCTGCAGTTCTATGTAGGGATTGTTGCTGAGTGACAGCATTGGCAAAGAAATGACCTACTATCACAAGGTTCCATGGAATATTTTGAATAATATTTTTAACACCCACGCTGAATTTGAATGACAGCAGCAAATTGTGTCTAGAAAAATATTAACTGCTCACTACATGCATATTATAAAACAGTTCGCTATGTGAGCTGAAAAGGGCAGCCAAAACAATCAGGGCAGGGGAGCTGAAATATTTTACGACAGAGGGCTGAAATATTTGGAGGGCAAGTGCTAAGTAGGAAAAAGGTAACAAAGAAGATGTATGTTAAAAAGGTATGTAGTAATGGAAGATGCAGAGAAAGCAGAAGGAATTTTTTCCCCTTTCTCTATCATTGTACTAAGAACTGGACTCATCGGGGAAACAAACTGACAACAGGTAGTTAGAGTTTGCAAATTAACATATGGAATTCACAGCTGTATTACCCTGACAAAGGCTGTGCAATAATTTGAATTTGCAGTCAAAAAGGTTCCTCTGATCTCAGAAAAAGGTGCAGCTGCTTTAAGGGTTCCTGGAAGGTGCTACATTTGCACCCTTATGCACTCTGAAGCACTGTTTGTCTTCAAATCCAAAGCACTGCATAGCCCTATTTTATTTATCTATATTTATATTTATATTTATATTTATATTTATATTATTTATATTTATATTTATAATATTTATATTTATATTTATATTTATATTTATATTTATATTTATATTTATATTTATATTTATATTTATATTTATATTTATATATATAAATAAATAGACAGACTGATGGCTACTAGTTTAGATATCTTGCAAATGGAATTCAGTCGAAATAATCAAATAGAAGTTTGTTGTAATTATTATTCTTATTATTCTTGTTTTTATTGTAAACCACCCAGAGTCGCACCTTGACTGAGATGGGCACTGACTAAATTTGAAGTATAAATAAATAAAAATAAATAAATAATTATGTGCCTTTAATAAGTGGGACTGTGCAACGCAATGTTTCAGTGTGAAGTGATTTTGTTCAGGTGAGCCTATTCGTCATTCCATTCCACTTTTATCAATTTTCCTTTTGCCTCAACCATCAAATAGCAACTACCCAATGAGCACTGACCCCCTTAAGAAACTTTTTTTTCTTTTTTTTCCTATTTGGGAGTTTATTCTTCTGAATGGGTAGCATAATACTGCTGCCTCATTTCATCTACATTTAAACACTTGCATTTCTTAATCAGCCCCTTACGGCACACTTCACTGGGGTTATTTAAAATCCCAGGTCATTATGTTTTGTTTAACAAACCATGATGTAGTGCAATATGTAAATGCAGTCTGTGTGTCTGATCCTCCCTTCCAAGGATACTTTTTTCCATTCACCTTCTATTTCTTGTTTCATTTTTTTTTCCTGTGAATCTCAATTTCCTGGGTTCTACTCATCTCTCTCTCTCTCTCTCTCTCTCTCTCTCTCTCTCTCTCTCACACACACACACACACACACACACACACACACACACACACGGATGGTGCTATTTTAGCTCAGTAAGCAGACACATTCAAAATATGCTTCAAAATACCAAATGCTGGAGAAGAAGAATGAAAGTTGGCTATTACCTTCACATACAGTTTGCCGTTTTCTGTAAGCATTTAGCTGATTGCTATACTGGACACAGATTTCCTCTGCCCCTTCTTACTTCTTTGTACACAGTGTATTTAATTACAAAATGGTTGTAAGCAACTGATTTAAAAAATCACCCATTAGATGCAAAGTAGCATAAACTGAAATTCAACCATAAACGTAATTTAAAAGGAGTATTGTGACCTGCAGGTTATATGGCTTTATAATTCACACTCCTATTCAAGCCACAGGTAACGCTAAGATCTATGGATATGAAAGTAATTTTTTAATAAAATGCAAACCAACACTATAACCAAGCAGATCAATTGTCATAATTGATAACTTTACAATTAAAAGGGAAGATTCCATCCTAAATAAATGAACATCTTTTTTTAAAAAAAATGTGCCATTTATTTTACCTTAATGGCATGTTTCAGTGCGTGAGCATCATAAATCCGTGCAGGTCTCATCAGGGAAACCATGAGAGTCTCCAGTTTGCCTGTAAGTTCCGATTTTAGGTCATCAACTAAATCCTAATTGACAGAATGAAGAATGAGTAATTAATAACAAATACATATCAATACCAGTCTTTCAATTATACAAATTAGAGTATCACTTTGTGTTAATATTCCATAAAGGGGGGGGGAGAGAGAGAGAGAGAGAGAGAGAGAGAGAGATTTTCTTTTACAAAGAAGTGAAGAGCAGGAGAAATCTACAATGACCAGCAGACCAGAAACATAAACTATCATAAAATCTCTGTAATACAAATGTGGTGGATTTTGGCGGTGCCGCTGGTTTTCAGGAAGGAGGGAGCACATTCCAAGGTTCAGGATAGCCCCGCCCTAGAGTCTCCCAGGTTATTTCCCCTTAGGTTAGTTAGAGCAGCTTTAGTCTAGCACAGAGCTTTCCAAACTGTGTGGCGACACAAAAGTGTGTCGCCACACACAGCGTGGTGTGCCGCCACACCACCCGGAAGTGGCGGCGCGCGCATGCATGGTGGCAGCGGCAGCCGCTGCCGCCACCATACACACACGCGCCGCCGCCACCACTGGTGTGTCGCCAGCGGCGGCACTTTGGAAAGCCCTGGTCTAGCAAGATTCTGTCTATACGGTGTGAGCAAATAAAGAACTGGAGTTTGAATGGACTGACTCTTCGTTGTTCTTGGGCTGGGCCTGACATCAAATAAGCACAAGTAGAGTCACCTCCTTACCCTGCCAAATAAGGTTTTAAAAGCTACTGCAATTTCCTGGCGTTGAGCATTGCTTCTGTCTGTTAGAATCTTCAGGATTGGCTCTTCATCAGTCCCTTAAAATATGCAAGTTAAAATAAAATCATTCATTGAAAGAACACCAATAGTTTATAAATGAATGTAAATGAACACTGAAAGATTATATTATGCCTGAATATTCATATTCTAGAAGTCCTATGTTACTGGGAAAACTCTATATAAATATACAAGTCGTCCTCGCTTAGCAACCACAGTTGGGACTGGCAACTTGGTCATTAAGCGAAGCAGTCACTAAGTGAAACATCACGATTTTACGATTGTATTTCAGCTTTCCTTTGCTTTACAGACCTGTGAAGGTTGTAAATGTGAGGATTGGTTACAAAGTTACCTTTTCATCACCGTTGTAACTGCAGTTGCTAAACGAAGCAGTCACTAAACAAGGCCTACCTGTATCTTTTAATTGGTTCTCTTTCTCTTTTTACATATATTGCTGTAGACATATAGGTACACACACACACACACACCCATATACACATATATTCAGCAATCAAAAAAAGTGAAATGTATATTATGGGCATGTCTGAGTTGTCATCCATGAAAATGTTTGCGTCAAAAGGAGAATTTGCAAAGGAGACCAATTTTTAATATCCATCCCCTTACTCTTTTCAAGCATTCTTCTCCACCAAATTTGTGTGGATAATTGAGGATAATTATCAAGGACTATGCTTCTTTTCAAATCTGCTGCTTCAGCATCATTTAAAAGAGGAACAGAAGCAAAAACTGGCAGTAAAACTTGAAGTAACCCCAGCTGACACCACACAATTAGGGAGTCACTTGGATTTAACTATGTGACAACTTTCACAATGGAGAGCAGGTGTGTGTACCCTCATTCAGAAAAAGCTCTCAACAACACTGCACAGCTAACTGGATTTGAATGGGCAAGCATTACTGACCAGCAAAAATTTTCATAAAAGTGTTCCTGCATGTTTCAACATACCATTTGCCTCAATTTTTCCAAGATAATAAATAAGTCAGTATAAATCAAGATAAGTTTGAGGCCATGTTTTGTTTCCTACTCACTATCTGGCCATCAATATTATTTTTGTATGAATAAAAGTTAAGACAAAGTTAAGTTAATATTTGTTTTGTATAAATAAAACTTAAGATAAAGATACTGAGATAGTCATTATCATTTCAGGAATGACAGTAAAAAATTAATAATCTATAATAAAACAAGAAGTCTATTGTCCTGAAGAAGGTTTTACAGAGTACAATTGAAATAATGTTCAAAAGTACAGATTAATAAGTTATATATTTACTGGGACTTTGGTCAGAACCAACCTGGGTAGTATATCTAATTTTAGGCACAGCCATTTAATAATTCAGAGAAACTGGAACATGTTCAAAGAGCAACAGTGGCAACAAGGGGACTATGGAGAGATTCTGAAGGGATTGGGGATGCTTTAATTTGGATTCTTATACCATGTAAGGGGTTGGACTCAGTGGCCTAAATGGCCCCTTCCAATTCTACGACTGTTTTTCTCAATGTGTCGTCTTAACTTCTGCTTATGCAAATACCAATGAAAAAATGCCAAGTCAAAGTAGGAAGCAGAACATAGCCCATACTTGGTGACCACACTGATACATTTCTGATCCCACCAATAGAACACCTTAAGGCCCATTTTCAACTCTATCCAATATCCAATCAGAATCCTGTAAAGAGAAACAGGATGAGTCCAATGCCCTTGAACTCTATTTTATCCTCACTGTCTACCTCTTTAAAGTTCATACTCCGGAAGGAAGCCAGCTCTATTTCTGAACATTCCCTGAACTAATTAGTGCCTGATTCTAGATCACCAGGGAGCCTACATGATGAAGATTCCCTGCTATCAAAATTTCAGCACCAATGCATGGTAGACAAGGAGGATAGGGGATGACTACAGACAGCTCATCTTCACACTGCTTTTCACGTGACTGTAACTGTATGTAGGGAAAACTTTCAATGGGGCTTTATTTTGCTTCTGCTTACCCAGTCCTTTCATTGCCTTACGAAGAACTTCAGCATCAGCTCTGGCATCAAACCCAGGGAAGTCCTTTACAGTACCTCTTGTATACTAGAAGAAAAACAAAATTATGTTCATGCAGCACCCTTTTAGTGACATTTATCACAAAACTGTTAATCAAGAAGCATCAGTTATAAAATCTAAATGTTGATCATTTAGAAAAGAAAATCATCTGCTGTATGTCTAATTACTAGTACACTTTGCTATCCACATGATCTGGCACAATTTGTAAACTTATGCCAGGACTAAAATACTGAGTGCAAAGCTTTCTTACATAGCAAAAGTTTGAATTCAAATATTACCAATCAGATCTTGAGCAAAGCTTATAGAATTTGGAGGTTTAGGAATCTGATCTCCAACATTCCTAAAACAAGGTAGGGAAAGCATACAGAGGATGGCTTTTGGAACTATGTCCCATCCCCTTACTAGCAGAGGATGCGAAGGCACCTGTAGTTTCTTCTACGTAACAAAAGGATGTGTTGTGTCTGTATGTGTTTATGCACACTGTTACAAACAAGAAAGGAGAGAAAGACATTTTCCATAGTTTACTGATGAAACAGGTGTTGAAAATTATTTTCCCAGAAGACCATTAATAAGAAAATATTTTAACAATAGCTTCCTGGCAGCTCGTTCATAGCACAATTGTATTTTTAAAAAATCATATTCTGCTCACCGTACTAATCTTCATACGTTGGACTCTTCTGTGATTAGTTTATATAGGAGTTATATGGAAGTCAGCTGTAAAGAGCTAACCTCCTGAAAAGTCTTGTATTTGATATCTATAAAATCAGCTAATATAATTCTGATATACCTAATTTATAGTCTGTCCAACCTATGTATTGCACCCAGGTACTTGATAACTCTGAAAAACTGTTCCAACAATTCTAAAGAGCATCGGGTTGGAGAAAGCGGTTTTGATGAATATGTGACATAACAAATTATTAATTATTAAGTTATGAAATAAAAACATATTCTTAGACCTTCATTTTCTCAGTCGTTCACCTAAATCAGTGATAGACAATTCTCCAAATTTATTTATTTATTATTATTATTTATTTATTTATAACATTTATATCCCGCCCATCTCCCCCACAAGGAGGGACCCTGGGCGGTTCACAACAAATTTAAAAGAATTAAAACAATAAATATCAATAATAACAATATAAAATTACATACATACACACACACACACACACATATATATATACATACATATACATATACATATACATATACATATACATATACATACACACACACACACACACACACACACACACACACACACACACATACAGCATCATATAATTTGATCCAAAAGTGGTAGATCTTATTCCACTGATCAACAAGGCTGGTCGAAACAGATCTAAGGGGCCAGCCAACCCCAAGACTGGCTATTCCCCTCCCCTCCCCACGCCTGATGACATAGCCAGGTCTTCAAGTTTTTTCTAAAGTCCAGGAGAGAGGGGGCCAATCTTATTTCCCGGGGAAGAATATTCCAAAGGGCAGGGGCTACTGCAGAGAAGGCACGCCTCCTAGACCCCGTCAGGTGGAACTCTCTTGCCGACGGGGTTCATAGCGTGCCCTCTCTGCAGGACCGGGTGGGACGGGTTGATTGAACGGGGATGAGCCGGTCCTTCAGATAACCTGGACCCATGCCATGTAGGGCTTTAATGTAGGGCTTTAAATGCTGAACTTCAATTCCCAGGTGCCTCACTAAGCATGCCCAAACATGAGTGTTGCTGGGAGCTCTAGTCAGCAACATGTGAAGTACAGCAGGATCCTTGCCTCAGCCTCCATTATCCTAGATCTCACCTTGTTACACAAAAATGGTTGCATGAAACCCCAATATTTCAATCTAATGGAACAGTTTCAATATCAGTAAAAAAAGCAGTAGAGGACCAACTACTTCCTCATTCATAGCTTCTTAGAAACTAGCTGTATTCTTTGTTTCCAGAAAGGAACTCAACTATTGCTTGTTCAATTCAGTAAGCCCATAACATTGTTAAAAATTAGCAAAAGGGATCTGGCATAGAAAGCCACCAAAATTTAGTACAGAGAAAATGTAGAATTGTCATGTGAATATTAGTCATGTGTAATTTGGCAACAGATGTATGTCTTCTGAAGCCTGAGATGAATCACCATGTCCTAATGGGATAGCTGTCTTGACAAAGTAAAACAACCATGCTGATAGTTCTTAGATCCTCTGGTAAGTAGAAAGAGTGACTAGCCTTCCTCCCTTTGAAGCTGAAGAGGTATGCAAGATTCATTCCAGCAGGTAGCCAGCAATTTTTACTCTTCTCTCCAGCAACTAAATTTGGAGGAGGCTGACAGATATTTGGTTGCAAGGATGGAAGCTCCCAGGAGATCTCCTTTGCTAGTCAGTTAGTTGCCAAGCACTTTACAAGAAAGGCATGTATTATTTTCTTGGCCAATCAGAGACAAGGTATGCCTTCTTTCCAAAGAGCCTAAATTCCCTACAATGCCCAAGCCAGAACATCTCTGGCTGCCCTTCTACTGGAAAGGCTGGCAGGGACCTTTCTGATGATGGTAGGAAGAGGAACTATGAAAACAATGCTTGTCCTAATTAACAAGGCCAACCAATAACCCAAGGAAACTAGCTGCTCTGGGCAATCTATTCAGTTATATCATGAAAAAAAACAAAAATCTATATAACTTGAGTGCATATTCTAGATATGTCTAATGTCAAAATGAAAAAAAGGGGGGGAAGGAAAAATCTTCTAACATTAAATAATTGGTTTAGGTATGTCTGCTATTATTTTAATTCCTACACTTTAACAGAACATAAGTGCTGGCAAATTCCAACAAAGTGTTTTAAAACCAGTAAGATGTCACAGAAGAAATAATGTAATGATTGAAAACTGCATGCAGCATTGTTCAATAAACTTCCATACTGTACATACAATCAATTCCATGCACTGAACTATTTGATCCTGCAAGTAGGTACATGACTAGGATTTTGTTGAGCAAGTATGCCAAACAAAAGAAACAATGGAATTGATTATGTAGTTAACTTTCAGATCTTCAAGAGAGAAAGACCCAGGTTTTTTTTGATTGGGCTTCCTCCTCACTGGGAAAAAAAACAGGCCAGCCTAACTAAGTTTCTATTAACCAGCTGTCAATGCAATAAACTCTGTAATTGAAGCTGCAGGAAGAGATTTCAGATGAAACCATCTGTGTCTGCTCAAGGAGTGGGGAGGCAAAAGGAAGTGCATGGAGGAAATGATAAGTCAAGAGCCTCACCCCCAAACTGGAGCCCCTCTAACTGCATTCTACAATTTTCACCACCTATGGCCAGCATGACTGCCCATACTTGCTGTAGATAACAGCTGAAACTGAAAGCATCTGGAAGATAATGTTGGGCAAGGATGGGCTAATGGGTGATGCAAAGCAAACAACAAGAGTAAATTAGTGCCAAACCAAACAGGACATGCTAGAGTCATCTGCTAGTGTTTGTTTTATTTTTAAATTAAATTGTCAGCCCTTCCTGGTAAACCAGACAGGAAACATGACTAGACAAACTAATTCTACTTCACCTTACTTTATTGTAAGGCTACATTAACAGAATCTTGCAAGTCTGAAGGTACAAATCTCCCGCCTTCCCTATTTGCTTGAGTGGTCAGGGCGGTTCTTTCCTAAGTTTCTTCTTTAGACCATTCCCCTCTCCTGGAATTCCTTTCATTTTATCTGATTGTTTCCTAGGCAGCATCTCTTCCCTCTGTTCTCCAAGGTCACCCTCACATTCCATCACAGAAATATATGGAAGTTCACTGCTGTGAACTAAAGTTAAGCAGGTGAAGTAATTCCCTTTTTCCTTCCTTTATTCCCATGTTATTTGGACCTCATGGGGGGAAATTATGTTTTAATACCTGTCTCCTCCATGAGGGGAGTAATAATAAACTGGGAAACATTTAGAATATAACATTAGATGGTCAAAGAGCCCCCCTCTGTGCTCTTCTCTATCAGATTACAACCTTCTGGGACTGGATTTTAGCCTGACTAAAAATGTTAAAGTCCTTCATGCAAAGAGGGAGGCTAGGGATGAAGGCACTAGTTCCTCTCTCCCATCCTCCACTTTGTGCTGCCCTTCATATGTGGAGGGAGGCCATTCATATTCAACATCCTTTACTAGCTGGGAAGCTTCTCCACAAAATGAAACCCCCCAGAAAGGAGTGTTTTTCAATCATGTAGTGTATCCATGGTTAGAGATGCTATTTCTTATGTAAAATCTACTTTGACTCCGTAAATCAGAGATGGAGAGTCTGACATCCTTGGCCACATGGGGCCTCCAGAGACTTCCAACACTTGTCACCAAATTCTAATGTTTAATATTTAAAAAAGAAGAAATTATTATATGCATGAGTGCACAATAATTATTATCTATACTTTATTTAATTGCATTTCAATGCAAATGAAAGCAATTCAAAACTGTCTCATGTTCTGGACTTACTCCTTTTAGAAGTGTATCCTTTGCGCACTTTTTAAAAGTCATGTGCATCCCCCAGCCCAGGAAAAAAGCACACATGCCTTAAGAAAATGTTCTGAGTCAGACAACTGTTACTTATTTGCAACATCAGCCACACAAGTAAATTGTACTTTTGGCGCATCCAAACTAGCAATTTTGTTTGGGAATTGCATACAGTATAGTGCCGCAGATAGTTTTGTGAAAAGGAAGCTTTCAAGGTTTGTTCACCCATATTCTCCAGCCCTTCTCCATTAGGATACAGATTGGATTCTAAAAATGTTGTTGTTGTTATTTCTATTTATTATGGACATTTAGCCTTGGAAGAACCTCATTCTACCTGCTTCAAACACTTCCATTCAGGCATCCCACTCTTTCTGCAACCATGACCAATCTTCAGTTATTCTCTATTTAACCAGAAATAGCATTAGAACAATTTATTTAAATCAGGAGCAGCCTGGACAACCTTTTAGAGGCCAAGAGCTGGGTTTAACTTTTGGGGCGAGTGACTGAGAATCACAAAATAGGCAGATTACGTCACATACTGTATATAGACAGGCTACATCTGGGTAGGTTTCTTCTTTTTAATTACAGCATGGACATTTTGGATCATATACTTTTTCTTCTCTCGGAATGTCAGGAAACTGTCGAGTTCAATTTAGAGGGGCTCCAACAGCTCCAAAATGGGCTGTTGAAGCTGCATGGAGTTCTGAGGCCACAGCCTTTTGTTGTTGTTGCTCAGTCATTTAGTCGTGTCCGACTCTTCGTGACCCCATTGACCATAGCACGCCAGGCCTTCCTGTCCTCCACTGTCTCCTGGAGTTTACTCAAATTCATGTTCGTTACATCGGTGATGCTATCTAACCATCTCGTCCTCTGCCGTCCCCTTCTCCTTTTGCCTTCAGTCTTTCCCAGCATCAGGGTCTTTTCCAGTGAGTCCTCTCTTCGCATTAGGTGGCCAAAGTATTTGAGCTTCAGCTTCAGCATCTGTCCTTCCAATGAGCAGTCAGGGTTGATTTCCTTTAGGATTGACTGGTTTGACCTCCTTGCAGTCCAAGGGACTCTCGAGAGTCTTCTCCAGCACCACAGTTCGAAAGCATCAATTCTTCGGCCAGGACCAACCAATTAACTGTGTCAAAAGCAGCATGTTCTTGCTTTCCTATTCTATATATTTTGAGAATCGCCTAAGATTATACATATATTGCTAAAAACAGGTTATTCGTGTCTTCTTTGTAGTTCCTTGGAATGACACACAATTTCCTATCTGCAAGCGCTGCTATAGAAACAGCATTGTTAGAAAGGTAAGTCAGGGTCAAGAAAACTCCAATTACAAATAAGCAGGCAAGTAATGCAGTATGGAGGTTATTCTAGACATTAGAAAGTGGCACCACAAGATAACATTACAGCTTTTGTATTAGACATGCAGGCAACTGAAATAAGACTAAGCATATATAAGGTGCAAGGAATTGGGAAACTGCTATTAAGACTGAAGGATTATATTACTGGCAGACATATCTGTCCATTTCTCATATCCCACATTTTATGTTTGATGGATTCCTTTGAATATTGGATCTCCAAAATAAACAGGATGTAGGAGGTGCATGGAGATCCTCCACTTGATTTTCTGTTCATTTACTTGGGAACTTTTTTTATGGCTGAAAAGAACAGTTGGCTAAGAAAGAAGAAGAATGTCTCAGAAGTCTCGCTCTACTTCCTTAACTGCAAAGCAAAATGGAGGGCATCCTGTATCCCTCACCCTTCGTGAAGAAAAAAATGGGAAGGAAATTTTGAAATTTAAAAATGGACAGAGAGAAACCGCTCTCAGATTTGTTTAATGGGAAAGCAGACTTTGAGGAAGCAATTCTAAACAGCAGGGTTGTTTTTCAAAATCCTCCCCAGAGTAACTAAAACTAGAGACTAATAGGCTAATTTTCAGTTTAAAAAAACACCTATATGACTCTTCATCAGTCACCTACATAATGTCCAATTTAGTTTACTGAGAGCATTTAAATTTGTATACTGTCAAAGGGGGAAAACATCTAGAAATGTCAAAAGCTAGATGAAAGAGTGCAATTTCTTCTCTCTCCATGAACACTCATTTAAAAAATACTGTTGGGGACAGAAAATGAAAAGTATACAAGTTTGAATGTGCTTTAAAACATGAAATATTAATAAGAATCAGAACATAAATATACAAACAAAACGTAATGATTTTTGTATCATAATATATTGGCATTTTTTATCAAATTAAATTCAAAGCATAAGAAATCAGCAAAAGATAATGTATGGTTTTTTACATAACAGTTCTATACACCTTTCTTAAGAAGGCTTCCAAAGGCATTCACAATGATTAAAACATCATTTCGAGTTTTAAAACAAACTCAAAATGAAAGGAAGGGCTGACAATTTCATTTAAAAATAAAACATCATTTTGAGTTGTAATAAAAACAAAACAACATAATAGCAACCCTACCAAAGTTAAACATGTAACATTAAGACACTGAGAGTTTGCCAAACAAAGCCCTTTTGGCTGGCTGCCTAAAATAAATACAGGATACAAAATTACAAAATGCAAAGGATCAAAGATTAAAAAAAATCACTAGCAAAATTGTATTATCAAAGGCTGCAGTAATCAAGCAGTACAGTATGATTATATATTAGCAAAGTGCAAAGTCTTGGGAGCTGGTTAGTAGAGATTCTTTCAAATAAATAAACAAACCAACAAACATTAAGCCATATCAGCTAAAATCTTAAGTTCCCAAGCAAGACACGGTTTCCTTTGCAAATATGTTTCATGTGCCATAATAACTGATCAAGCATTAGAATAACAGCAGAGAGTACTAGCTATCTAAACTGCTTTGTTTTATATCCTACTCCATCCTATTAAATAACATAGCCTTGAAACTACTATCCAGGTTCTCTCTCTCTACTTGTATCCCAGATCCAATGCTGAGTTTTAGAAATGTAAGATCCGCATAAACTGGGCCAAGATTTCAGACAACTCTGTCATACCTGTTTGTTCCTTAATATCTATTCACAAGTTATCCTCTGTATGTTACAACCCTCCAGCCCCTACGAGCTCTACTCCCAGGCCTTCACATTGTTGGGCATATCCGAAGAAAAAACCAACATGCATTTTGCTTGGCAACAGTGACCTCCTTCATGTAAATCGGCATCCTAATTAAGAATGATAAAGCAATGGGGGCTCAGCTGAACACAGGTTGGTTCCCCTTTAGAGTTTTTATGCAACATACCAGGATCTGAAGGTAGAACTGATAAGAGTGGAGTGGGGATGCAGAGTTATGCGTAGCTCTACTCCGTAATAGGGTTTGGAGAGTAATTTCTGAAAGTGTCTTCAAGGATGTATTTTGCAAAATATGCATTAATCTAATTCCCACATCCACATTCATGCACATCAATTTCCAATAGCCGCTTCTATTCCCTCAATTCAGTGGCTGAACTTTTTATCAAACACAACTGGCAGATATTCCATATTGCCTCTCAAGCATCCACCAACATAGACAGATAGATCAAATAATCTATTACAACGCACGATGAGACATAAGACAGCTGTATTGTTACATTCAAAATGCTTCTTTAGTTATGTCAGTTCAAATCAGTTTTCTGCTACTTAGGCATCTCTCTGGGATTTTAGAATGAGTTTAGGAGCCATTCAACATAGCTTTATTTTCACACAATAAACGTACAAAGGTGTTCATTTGTTGAGCCAGATGTAAAGCTATCTTCAGTCTGGAACTCTCCATTGTACCAATCGAAGAGAGTATTTGTAGCTCAGGGTTGAACTGTGGAGTCCTTGGTGCTCTCTGAGCCTTGTTGTTTTCTTGCAGACGTTTCATTGCCAGGCTAGGCAACATCTTCAGTGCGAAAAGGGAGTGAGACTTGCTCTCTGTTTATATACCCTGGCTTGTCCTGCCTGTGTTGGTGGGGGTGTTGTACTCTCCTTGGTAGTACCTTGACTGGGTTTTTGTTTGCTGCTTGGTTGCTTGACTGAGTTAATAATTCCTTGATTAGGGTCTATTCTGTTGTTTGATTGTTCCTCTGGTGCTAATCTTGGTGTTAATCTTTGCCTATCTGGTTGTTTATTGTAAATGTTGTTTACCTCTATGTGTCTGTTGATGGCTGCTTTGTCTGAGTGCCAAGCTTCCAGGAATTCTCTAGCATTTTTGGATTTGGCTTGGTTTAAGATGCTCACAGTGAAAAATGCTAGAGAATTCCTGGAAGCTTGGCACTCAGACAAAGCAGCCATCAACAGACACATAGAGGTAAACAACATTTACATACCACTCACAAGAGACAATAGAAAAGCCAGAAGATAGAAGACAACCAGATAGGCAAAGATTAACACCCAGTTTAGCACCAGAGGAACAATCAAACAACACAATAGACCCTAATCAAGGAACTATTAACTCAGTCAAGCAACCAAGCAGCAAACAAAAACCCAGTCAAGGTACTACCAAGGAGAGTACAACACCCCCACCAACACAGGCAGGACAAGCCAGGGTATATAAACAGAGAGCAAGTCTCACTCCCTTTTCGCACTGAAGATGTTGCCTAGCCTGGCAATGAAACGTCTGCAAGAAAACAACAAGGCTCAGAGAGCACCAAGGACTCCACTCTCCATTGTGTTGAGCCAAAACTCCCAGAATGTCTACCCAACATGGTCCAAGTTGGTTGGTATGAATTCTCACAATTCTAGACCAAACCCTGGAGGCCATCAAGTTAAAGAACGTCTAACAGCCTCCAGAAAGGGTACAATTTGAACTGCTCTGTGGTTGAACAGCATCATCCCTGCCCTTAGGGTATTTAACTTTTTTAAAATAAATGACATTGGGACTTTGAGTCACACTATGAATAATCTGATTCTCAGCTCCTCGAGTGCCAGGTTACCATTTTTGGAAACTTCAAGAAAACTCTGTAAACATACTTCAGATTCAGTCTGATTCAAAAATATATAAAGTAGTATTCAAAAAGGCTATTTGACTTGTAAAAAAGAATACAGTATACAGGAAGTCCAACTACAAAAATGCAAAAAATACAAAAAGAATGAAAAGAGAAATCATTTTTATATTTAATTATTTATTGACCTTTTCACTGCTAAAAAGAATATGCACCAACTCACAGCACAAATTTGCAGTGCAGGAGAAACTTGGCTAAAAGAATGGAAAATGGAAAAAACTGTGACGTGGAATCACTTGAGTAGGATGAGCTCACCCTGTTCCCAACTTGGCTTCTTTAAATATTTAGATGAATCTGCCCAGATCCAATCAGCATAGAGCCACAAGAAAATCAGAGCGGAAGCAACAGTCCTCACCCATCCCCCAAACAGGGATGTCCTATTCCCAGTCATTCATCTTTACAGTCGCTGGGACTGAGGCAAGTTGTAGGAAAATTCACTGGTTGGCTAGGAATTCTGGGAGTTGTAGTCCCAGCACAGCTGGAGAATATCATATTGGGGAAAACTGATGTAAAGTGTCCTAAGTACAGGGAGTGGAGCCACCAGAGTTAAGTTATATTGTAACTTAACAATGACATCTTTTTTTTAACCCCCACCCCCAAAGTTTTTTTTCTTTTCTTTTCTTGAGGTCAAAACGTTCGTTTGGAATTACAAGCTAGCTGGGCGGTTCTTTTACAACCTAACCTATTTCAAAGGATTGCTGTGGGGATCCAAAGAATGACAGGTCGCCCTTCGGGTCTTAGGGATCGCTGTGGCTGAAAGTGCCATCAATGAACAAATGCACAAAAATGAACGTCCTGCAAAATGGTGGTAGCGTTAAAATTTGTTCAGCCCCCCTTGCACGTTAATTCTGAAAATAAATATCGAGGAGAAAGCAAGGTAGGACTTACTTTTGCCATGGCTTCGGGGATCGTTTAGGCGAAGAAGAAAAGCTGCAAAGAAAGAAAAGGGACAGGGTCAAGCCGCGAGAGTTCAAAAGAACGAGCCATCATCAAGCGCCGCCACTTCCCAGAAAACAACCGAATAAATCCATGAAAGCGCAGCAGCTCGCTTCAGTTTCGTCCGAGAAGCTCCGATTTCGGAGTACCCACAGTAGGGGCCAACGCCCCTAATCGGGGGGCCCTGCTGAACCCCAACTTGCAGCAACCGGGAAGCGCCCGGGCACTTTCTCCTGCGACGTTTCCCTGCGCTGTTGCTCCAAGCTGGGTTCAGCCAAGGCCTCCCGAGATAGAAAGCCCGACGCGCAGAGCTCTCTCGAGCATTCCACAATGGCCTCCTCCGCTCTATCTTTCACTACTTTCTTTCCTCTGTTTCAGCTCCCCAAACTAACCGCGCTCGGAAAGCATCCCCCACCCCGATACGCACCGTAGCTGTAGAATCAGCGGGCGAAGCAGCGGGACGCGAGCGCGACTGTGGAAGCAACGGAAATGGACAGACCCAAAGAAAGCCTGCGACGCTCTCGCGGCCTGCCACACCCTGCCCTCAGATTCTCCCCGCGGCTCCACGCTGGAACCAACCGCGGGTCTTCCTGCCTGGAGCCCCACCCGGAATTAGTCCGCTACTCTTCGGCGGGCTCTGGGTGCGGTGGCGTGGCTCTTTACTTCCCCTCCCGTCTCAAATTATCACAAAAGTGAGAGAATTTGCATGGACTTAAGAACGGGCGGGTGCATGGGACGAAGCTCTTTCTGGAACATTATTGCTCATATGCAGAACGGTTGCTTACACACACACTCGCACCGTTTCCATAACAGTTAAAACAACTAAGGGCAATAGTTGTACTGCCCTGTGATAAAAGTCTCAATGAAGCCTTCGACAATACATCTCAATGAAGCCATTATTTGTTTCATCATGGTAAAAATCATATCCTGACTGATTCACACAATACTGTAGGCTAAACCTATCTGGCCGGGTTCACAGAATATTCTCAGACATAAATAATGAAACCTCCCCTTGGCAAAGCTGTGAACACCTGCGCTCAAGAAAGGGTGGATAGCCTGTGTTGGCAATGGGGCAAACAGGTAGGTAGATCTGCCTCACTATCTACATGACTACCTGCCAAAGAGAGAAGGAAGGAAGGAAGGAAGGAAGGAAGGAAGGAAGGAAGGAAGGAAGGAAGGAAGGAAGGAAGGAAGGAAGGAAGGAAGGAAGGAAGGGGAAGATCTAGTTTGTGCTGATACCATCGCTAAACCTCTCCATGCTTTTTTTTTTGCCCTTGCAAATCATCCTGACCTTGACCACATGTAGAGTCATTTTTCCAAGTTGGGCAGCCATAGAAATTAAATAAACAAACTTCCCTTTGTTCTTTAAACTTCTCATCTCTCTTTCTGATATTCTTATCAACTACATCCAACCACAACTCTCAAATTTCCTTTTCCTCTCAACCAATTCTCTTTTCAAATATTCATTTTGCAATCAATCCTTATTCATTCATAAGCAAACCATTTAAACGTTTTTTCAAACTTGTCACTCAGTGTTGTATTCAGTTCACATTTATTGTTCAGCCATACATTCT
Source organism: Charina bottae (assembly GCA_023362775.1). NCBI lineage: Eukaryota > Metazoa > Chordata > Lepidosauria > Squamata > Charinaidae > Charina > Charina bottae. The sequence continues at coordinate 20,174,250 of JALMGJ010000008.1, read as the reverse complement.
TAAACGATCTCTTCCTGTTTTATGACATGTTCCCACTGCATTCAATTTGTGATGTTTCTCCTGACATAAACTTCCATATACCTAACCATGCACTTAAATACAGCCATTTTTGCTTCTTTCAACATTAATCCCTCACAGTTGACCACATTTTACTCACTACCTTTCTACTAGCCCTTGTGCATCTTAACATTTCTCCACTCATTTTCCATCTTCAGTAAACATCATACATCTAATTGCTCTAACCCAAGGGTCGGAAATGGCGGCTCGCGAGCCAGATCTGGCTCTTTGGCCCCTCGGCTCGGGCTCTCTCTCTCTGTGCGGCCCCGCCGCCGCCGCCCTTTCTCTCCGGCTCGGATCCCGGGAAGGCAGCGGGGGGCCTCGCGGAGGGAGGCAAGCAGGCAGGCAAGCGGGCGGGCGGGCGGCCCGGGCCTCCTCCTCCGCCGGCGGGAGAGGAGGAGTGGCTGCCCGCGTGCCTCCGCCCACCCTGAGGGGACCCACCCGGCGGCGCCGGCGGCTCCCCTGAAGCGCGCCGCTTGTCGTCGCCGCCCACCTCGTTTCCCGCCCCCCATCATTTCCTTGGCTATACATTGGTATATAACTCCCCAAATTATAGGCATGAACAAGAACATTGGTGAAATATGAAGATATGTCTAGCAATATCTTGATATTTCACAAAAGCTACCTCTTGCTAATTTTGAATCACTGGACACAAAATGTTTTAACTGGATACAACACACTATATAGACAATTAGAGCATTGTCATTCAGCCTGCAGCAACCATCTCCTAAGCTGCTGATTCCACATATGCAAGCAATCTTTGTATCAATGAAGTTTTCAGTTTTACTGAAAGTAGCTAAATGCTGAATTTTAAAAATAGTCAAACAGACAGAAATTAGTTTATTCTTTCTATACATTATTCAAAGTTCCCATTTGTTAAAGCCAGTTTAAGGATTTGGGGGGGGGGGCATGCAACACTATGTTCTCCCTACATTCTGCTCTAGATTAACATTGCAGATAGATTTCTTCAAAATGAAAAGTTACAACTATGTAGTCAAAATGAAATACCCATAGAACCCAACATAACTGTATATTTGCTATTAACTGTATCTGATTCTCCATATGCAGTGTATGCTAATGATTTACTAATAACAAAAATGAATCTAGAAGAAATTTCAAGTTACATACCTTAGATCATGGATCCTGGAGGTTTATAATATTGAACATAGACTGAAATTGCTTTGGTTTTTGCTATTAACTGTATCTGATTCTCCATATGCAGCGTATGCTAATGATTTACTAATAACAAAAATGAATCTAGAAGAAACAGATATAAAAGTTGCCACACAATAACATCCTGCTTAGGAGAATGACCTGTTGGCTAATATGTATGCATTTATTTATCCATGAGTGATCCCATCTGCCTGATCCATCTGTTGGTTAACCCAGAGCTGTTTCGGCCTAGGGGTAGATCTGCCTGCCTGAAAATCTTGTTGGCCCTCCCTAACATTGGCTCATAGGGGTGTGATGGCTCAGTGGTTAAGTGGTTCGAGACCTGAGCACCACATGACGGAGTGAGCTCTCACACCTGCCCCAGCTCTTACCAACCTAGCAATTCGAAAGCATGCAAATGCAAGTAGATTAATAGGTACCACTTCAGTGGGATGGTAACAGCGTTCCGCACATGTCATGCTGGCCACATGACCGCGGAAGCGTCTTCGGACAGCGCTGGCTGTTCAGCTAAGAAACGGAGATGAGCACCGCCCCCTAGAGTCGGACACAACTGTGCAGGGGAAACCTTTACCTTTTTTTTTAACATTGGCTCATGTGAGTTGTGTTACCCAGTGGATGAATCTTCCTGCCCCCAAACCCCATCCCCCTTAGGCGAACACAGGGCAGGGCAGTCTCTTTGCTTTCATGCTGTCACTTGCCCAGACCACTTTCAGACTGCTTTTTGATTAAAGGCCACATTTGTGGAGACCTCAATGCAGCTGTATATGTTGTGTCCCCCTTTAAACCAGCCCTGCCATTTGTTGTACCATCTTCAACTAGAAAACAAACAGTTTCGCTTTTTTTAAGCAAAAGAGAATGGTTATTAAAATCATCCAGAAAATATCAATGATTCAGGAACACCGGAAGTTGCCTGTTCCCAATGAAATGTTACAATCCTGAGGTCTAGAAAGAGTGAATCATAGACTGAAGACTGATTCATGCTGTGGATTATGCCATTAGATTGTGTGTAAAATGAAGTCCAGATGAATCAGTGAATCAGTATTTTTCTGCTGGCCAGGAAAAAAAATCTTTCCATTTATAGAAATCCTTGAGAGAAAATTATATACAGAGAGAGGATTATACTGAAGACAGGGATTCTGGGGGGGTCAAAAAAGTCAAGATGGTAACCGCAACTGCATAATAGAAGTCTCACCACTTTTCTATGTGCATCACATAAAAGGGGAGGTCCTAAAAGGGGTGGGGTTTCAATCATGTGGTTGCAAGCCTTCATCTTGACTTTTTTGACACCAGGCCACACCCTCACTCACATACACGCACATTCTGCAGATGCTCCTGACTGAAGATCCACCAGTTAAGCAACTGTGAGATTTGGCAGAAGTTCTATATCAGCAAAACCCAGGAACACTGCTGCCATGACAAATATTAGCAGAACAGCTGATAACACAACCCTTCTACCAGCAAAGTTACAGAACCAGGATATAATTGTAGACAGATAAGAACAACATGCATACTTCCGCCATGTCTTGTACACCTATGATCCAAGACGTGTTTCTGTCAGTGACACAATATACGATGTCGTTGTTAATTCAGTAGAAAATGATTATATATGCTTGTACTTAGGAAAGCTTTCCATTTAATCCTCTTGTTACTGATGTTTCCTCCATGAATAAGGGAGAAATAAAAATGCTTTCTCCACCAGATGTTCAACTTAATCACCCTTAGAACATATGTGTGCTTTAGTAGAATCGCCTTCTCTGCTACCTGATTGTAGATTTATTCCTGTCAAGGGGGGGGGAATTAAAGTTTTATCTAAGGAGATTTCAAGTTACATACCTTAGATCATGGATCCTGGAGGTTTATAATATTGAAGAAAGACTGAAATTGCTTTGGTTTTTGCTATTAACTATCTGATTCTCCATATGCAGTGTATGCTAATGATTTACTAATTGCAGGTTAGCAGGGAAAAGCAGGATAAATAAAGCAATAAGATGCTATCTTATCTATATAAAGCAATAAGATGCTAGTGTTGCCTGTCAGAGTCCAAACAATATCTGGGTGCCCTCACTGACTTGTCCATTGATTTAAGAAGTTGACTGATTTTAAAGGTGTTGGAGGAAATCTACTGATGTTCTGCCATTTTTGTGTTTTCTGGCTTTTCACCATGAGTAGGGAAGCCATTTCTCCTGCATAATAGCAGAATATCTCAGATGATGTAAATGGGAGGATCAGATTGCCCTGCTCATTTGCACAGAATAAATTTATTACAGCATTGCTTAAAGGTTTTCTGCTCATTTCCAAACTCCCTATGCTTTGTGTTCATATATTCATCTCACAAGGCTTTGTTGAGTGTCACAGACATCTCTCATCCTATGAAATACTAAACGTGGTCATGAAATTTTGTCATGGTTCTATTTCTCTCAAGCCTGAATATCTGAGCAAGAATGAAAAAATATGTGCACACATACACAATTCATGATGGGCACCCTTAAGAAAGCTCCCAGCACTACCAATCAAGTAGTATTATGCAGCTATTCCGTCTTTCTGCCATAACAGATTTTTGTAGTAAAAGATGAAGAAACTATGATGAAAAATATGGGAAGATTACACATAAAAGATGATGCTGTTTGGATCAATGCCTGTAAATGAGGCATCTGGAAGTACCCTGTTTCTTCCATTTCATGCAAAACAGAATACAGTGGCTGTACTCTTCTACTTTCAAAATAAACTGTATCAGGAAGAAAAACCCTATTTTCTCAGCAGCGAATTGGTTTCTCCAGATGGGGAACTGTTAGATTAAGCTCTTGTGAAATTGTCATTCCTAATACATAATCATCAGCCAGCCTTCAGGAAGGCAGAATACGGTGCATCTTGTAGTATTGTCTTATTTAAGCAAGAACTATTGCAGTATTTTATTATTTCATCTACCATTATATACACTGCTCAAAAAAATAAAGGGAGCACTGAAACAACAGAATGTAAGTCCAAGTCAATCACACTTCTGTGAAATCATACTGTCCACTTAGGTAGCAACACTGACTGACAATCAATTTCACATGCTGTTGTGCACATGGAATAGACAACAGGCGGAAAGCATAGGCAGTTAGCAAGACATCCCCAATAAAGGAGTGGATCTGCAGGTGGTGACCACAGACCACTTCTCAGTTCCTATGCTTTCTGGCTGATGGTTTGGTCACTTTTGAATGCTGGCGGTGCTTCCACTCTAGTGGTAGCATGAGACGGAGTCTACAACCCACACAAGTGGCTCAGGTAGTGCAGCTCATCCAGGATGGCACATCAATGCGAGCTGTGGCAAGAAGGTTTGCTGTGTCTGTCAGCGTAGTGTCCAGAGCATGGAGGCGCTACCAGGAGACAGGTCAGTACATCAGGAGATGTGGAGGAGGCCGTAGGAGGGCAACAACCCAGCAGCAGGACCGCTACCTCCGCCTTTGTGCAAGGAGGGACAAGAGGAGCACTGCCAGAGCCCTGCAAAATGACCTCCAGTGGGCCACAAATGTGCGTGTGGCTGCTCAAACGGTCAGAAACAGACTCCATGAGGGTGGTATGAGGGCCCGACGTCCACAGGTGGGGGTTGTGCTTACAGCCCAACACCCTGCAGGACGTTTGGCATTTGCCAGAGAACACAAGATTGGCAACTTCGCCACTGGCGCCCTGTGCTCTTCACAGATGAAAGCAGGTTCACACTGAGCACATGTGACAGACGTGACAGGGTCTGGAGACGCCGTGGAGAACGTTCTGCTGCCTGCAACATCCTCCAGCATGACCGGTTTGGCAGTGGGTCAGTAATGGTGTGGGGTGGCATTTCTTTAGGGGGCTGCACAGCCCTCCATGTGCTCGCCAGAGGTAGCCTGACTGCCATTAGGTACCGAGATGAGATCCTCAGACCCCTTGTGAGACCATATGCTGGTGCGGTTGGCCCTGGGTTCCTCCTAATCCAAGACAATGCTAGACCTCATGTGGCTGGAGTGTGCCAGCAGTTCCTGCAAGACGAAGGCATTGATGCTATGGACTGGCCCGCCCGTTCCCCAGACCTGAATCCAATTGAGCACATCTGGGACATCATGTCTCGCTCCATCCACCAACGCCACGTTGCACCACAGACTGTCCAGGAGTTGGGGGATGCTTTAGTCCAGGTGTGGGAGGAGATCCCTCAGGAGACCATCTGCCACCTCATCAGGAGCATGCCCAGGCGTTGTAGGGAGGTCATACAGGCACGTGGAGGCCACACACACTACTGAGCCTCATTTTGACTTGTTTTAAGGACATTACATCAACGTTGGATCAGCCTGTAGTGTTCTTTTCCACTTTAATTTTTGAGTGTAACTCCACATCCAGACCTCCAGGGGTTGCTTACATTTGATTTCCATTGCTTTTTGTGTGATTTTGTTGTCAGCACATTCAACTATGTAATGAACAAAGTAATTAATACGAATATTTCATTCATTCAGATCGAGGATGTCTTATTTCAGTGTTCCCTTTATTTTTTTGAGCAGCTTATATAACATTTTAAAATAAATTTTAAATAACATGCAGATTCTAACCATAAACACATCTCAGATCTGTGGATTTATAATTTTGAGGCATATTGTATTATTATATTTGGAATGACTGAAACCATTGTAAATTGTTCATTTATTCTGTTTATTCTTATATGCTCCACTCTCCATTCTTGGATCAGCATGATGTACCTGACCTGAGTCCTGCTCTGGATGTGCTTGACATGAATAGCGATGTTGCCTTCCTTGTGGTGGAATCCACGGTGTGGAAAAACTTGATAGCCTCATCCTTATTACAATTTAGTAGAGGACTAAAACATGCTATTCATTCAGGCTTCTGAATGTTTTAAGTAGACAATGGTGCTTCAGTTCTAATGTAATAAAGGAACCTGGCAAAGAATGTTCATGGAAGAAAAGTTTGCCATTTCTTCCTCTTTCCTTCAGCAACCTATGACCCAGATCCAACCTTTGAAGTGTCGGGATAAAGCACGACATGACATGAGCGCATCACTTAGCGACAGCAATCCTGACAGTGCTGGTTCCTGTTGTAACCCCGGGATGTGCAAGTTGTTAAGTGGGAAGAGGCAGGAGTCCCAGGCAAGGAGTGTGTGCGGGGTGCAGGGTGCCACAGGTGGGCACTAGGGAGCATGGGCAGGTTGGCAGGGCTGCGGGAAGGCTGGCAGAGGCCACGGGGGGGGGGGGGTTGCTGTGGGCAGGCTGCAGTACGGAGTGCAGGCAGGAGGGGGTGCTATGGAATAGGAGATCCCTGGGACCTCATACTTCATGGCAGGCTCCTCAGGAGAAAAAGCGGCGGGAGCAACTTACTGGGGTGACTTGCGACCTTCCCTGCCAGCTTCCCCATTGATTTTGCTCATGCAAACATGAGCCGGGCACCTGAGTGCAGTCACATGACCACAGGGATGCTGCAATGCCCAGAAATTTGAGAACTGGTCGTAAGTCCATTTTTTCAGTGCTAATGTAACTTTGAACGGTCGCTGAATGAATGGACGTAAGCCGAGGACTACCTATATTGCTTTCCCAGTCCTGCATGGCCAGATGGCTACTAGGGACAGTTATGTCACATTTTGCCACTTCAGTGCAGTAGTGTAAGTTTGGAGGCAAAAGTCACCCTTGCCCCTTGCCCTCCTGGTTGGGCATTACGGGAACTGGAATCCAATATATCTGATGGGTATTAGTTTGGGAAAGGTTGTTATGAGCAGAGGAGCACGCGCCAGGGTACTCCTGGGCTGTGGGTGGATCTGCCCTTTCTGTTTGGCTCATTACCACCCACCACTTCCAGGTGCAGGGACAGATGAGGTCCTCCCACTCCCCCATTGCAAAGTTTTCCAGCTCTGATTCGGAGCTGCTGTTTTTCTCCCAGTGTTATCTTGAGCCCTTTAGAGTGGATGGTCTCCAGCGCCTCATTCCAAACTGGTGGCAGGCCCAGTTCCAACTGGCGGCAGTGCCTGGCATGCCCATTTCCCTCAGGGGCTGGTCACTGTCCCGTGCAACTGTTTCTTCCTGGGCTGCCAGGCTGCCATGTGCTCTGCTGGTTGGCAGCTGCCATTTTTCCATAATCTTGCTGTTGATTGAACAATGGGCTGTTAAGACAATGACCTATCCTCACCCCTCGAAACGCATGCTTCATTCAACCCTTACAGTATACTGTATCTCCCGGTGGGCACCCTGTTGGATTCTGCCCAGACTGGGTGAAGCCTGCTCCCCTGCCCAGAACTTGACTTGACTTGACTTTTTTTCTTTTCTTCTCTTTTTCCTTTTCCTTTAAATCTTTAAATGGCAACAGGGACATTGCTATTTTGTTTCTATGATGTTCCTCCTTCCTACAAAGTTTCCATGGACCTACAGAGGTAGGAAGAAATGAAAGAAAAACCTTCTCTCCTGTTGCTTCGATTACTGCGGCATCAGAGCAAGGATCGTACCCCAAGTGGGGAAAAAGAAGGTCTCTGTTAGTGTCAAAGAAGATAATGTGCAAAGAGGTGTGCAAAGTCCTCTATGTATGCAAACTTCTGGGGAGGCAATAGCAGGGCCCTGGAAGTAGTGAGGAGGGAACAATACCCGAAAGGCAGGCACTGCCAGGCTGGTCCACACAGCAGCCAGCCAGCCAGCCAGGTTTACTTCCTCTGCATGGATGAGAAGGGCAAGAAGAAGGAGAACAACTTGTCAGGGCCTGCAGTGGCCATAGTCCAGACTGGGCACCACCTCGGCCCTTTGCCGACCCATGGCAGTCCAAACTGGAATTTCTGAAGTTGCCTCGCAAAGCAGGTGGGAGCGCTTGGGAGACAAGCAGCTTAGGCAGCAAGATGGAATTGCCCAGATAGGTCACATTTCTGGTCCTAGTAACCCATCACTGTATTCAGTTTGGTATAGTACATATTGGTGGCAATCACAACTGAACAGAATTTGGCTACGTTCTGAAGATACTAGTAGACCTATCCAATAATAGAAAATAAAAATATTTGCTCTACCAGGCAGCCCAAGCATTTAGTGAAGGGGGTGATTATTAGTTCAGAAGGCCAGGTGGCATAAAAAGAATAGCACAATAATACATAGGCAATTGTTTCAACAGCTTCCTCTATCCAGGAACATAAACAAAAATGAGATATTGCTATATCTTCCCTCTAATATTTTACATGGCAACATGATAGTCTCACTAGAATAAAAACTTTTCTGTGAGAAAAGGATGGGATGTTTTAAAAAGTCTTCAGGTATGGGGCGGGGGGAAATCAATCAAATAGTCTCCATTGTGATGGTTGAAGGCCTTAAGTCTGTCTCTCCACACCTTCAAATCAAAAAGTCTCTGGCCCCAGTAAGGGCTTTGTCAGAGCCAGGCATTTTCAAGAATGGAGTTGAGAGACGGCATGGTCAATTCCTTGCATTGGATCTATCACTAAGAATGGACTCAACCAGGGCCTACCCAAAAGACTGGTTTCATCCAGAACTTGCAAATTCTCAGATTGCAAATATTCAGAATTTGCAAATTCTCATATTGGCCTCTTGAAGGCGAAGATGAGCTCAAACCCAGGAATGTGTTACCTACATAGAAGGAAATCTGGATACGTTTCTTAGAAATTTGGATTGTAGTTTCTGAAGCACTCCAGTCTTTGAGGGAGCAAAGCTGTGCCAAATATAACAAGAGGCCCAGCGCTTTTACTCTAAATAGATTAGTAGCAGTTGGAACAAAATTACCAACAAAATTACTCAGGAGCGTATTAGGAACCTTCTAGGCATGGATTAAAATATCATAGAATTGATACCTCCATACGGTGGAAGAATTTAAGCAAAATCCCAAATGTTTTTTTTAAAACTTGACCTATTTGATTTGAGAGCCATTAATTTGCCATTTATGCTGGAAATTTGCACAACTGTTAGCAAATAGAAACCCTTTACTTCTACAAGAGTGAATTCCAAGTTCTTCTTTATGGTAAAATGTTGCAAATCCTCTCAAGCTTCACCAAAGATCAAGCCAAGTTTGTGAAAAAATAACTGCATCATCATCATGAAGTAGACAGAGATGGAAATATTAGCTAAATTGGAGGGTGAGATTCTTTTTTGATAGGGTTTTTACAATAGAGTCTATATAAAAGCAGGGCAAGAATATGCCATAGTTTGACTCCCTACATGGAAGGAATGTAGTGAGACCTCCAGTGGCAGCACTTCTGACCTGCCTGTAGGTATTGTGTGCAGCATCATGATCAGCCACAGTAGTTGTCAGTTGATGGAGGAGGCTCCCAATTTCCTCCATAGCCTCACTCTACAAGCAGTTAAAAGCCTTCTTTGAGTCAATGGAAGTGGTGTATAGACGGAATATATGCCGCTCTGAAGCCAGCTTGCTCCTTGTCCAAAACCTTCTCTTACGTTAACCCATCAATAAGTTTAATATAAAGATGTTCAGCGCACAATTTGCTGGTGATACTTAGTAATAGTGTTGCTTGCTTGGCAACAGTAGGGAAGTGAGTTACGACTGCATTCTTCAGGGATAATTTTTCTACTTCCCAGTCTACTCTTCAACTTTGGGACTTTCTGGTAGTATATCATTGCAATACTAATCAGGTCCAACTGTCCTTAGCATTTCTGAAATCAGCCAAGATCAGCTAAGTTTTATGATTGCTGGTTCTTTTTTTCCTCCAAATATAATTGTCTTTTAAGAAAAAGAAAACACATGAAGTCCATATAAATATGTCTTTAATGGTAGATTGCATCAGTGAACCAAGTTCATAAGTTGAATAAGTTGAGAAGATAACAGGAATTAATGAAAGATTATAGATGATTTATTGATTGGTTACATGGTACATTTTGCTCATTGGAGATAGTGATTATCAGTGATATTCACCATGCATTCTTGTAACAATATATGTATACTCGTTTGGTTTCTTAAATTGTCTGTGTTTTGCTTTATTTGGACCATTGTTTTTACTTGCATTCAAATAAATTCAAATGACACAAAACTTTAATAACTTAATATTAAAAATATAGAAATGGGATAGTATTGTTACATCAAGTGCCTCCACACAGAAAAATGGCATGCTGTCCCTATGATATGCACAACTGCAAACTCCCTCAAAAAGAGTTGGTGTGATCATTACAATCGGGGCAGCCGCATGGCAACATATATTTTGACAAATGTTGATATTTGTGGGCATCTAGAGCCAGTGAAATAACAATGCATGCATGATAACTTCATCACACAAATACTACAACTTGTATCATACATTAAAACACAAGTCCAAACTAGCAGCATTTGCACGATGACATCATCTTACATATTTTGTCATTCACAGATTTTACTACTTCGGCCAAAAAGAGCTTTGCAAACAGTGAAGAATAAATTTGGCGAGATTTGGTCAATGTTTATTATGTAATAAGAATCTTCATTTTGTATACATTTTGTTTTGGACAGAAAAATATGGATGTTTAAAGTATTTATATCTCCCCTCAACATTATAGAAATGCTTTACTCAAATGAGAGAAGATATCCATGTATACACACAATCAGTGTTCCTTTTATTTAAAACTAGACAACCCTGTGACCTGTTGGGTCATCCTTTGAGAGAAAGGTAGTGCGGTCTAATGTGACCAGAATGAACATTAAATTTTAGGCTGACTGTATTTTTTTTACCCCAATGCTGGACGGTCCCGTGATCATCTAAGAAGAGTTTATATCATAAATAGAAAAATAATTGTAGCGGCAAACGAACTTCAATAAATAGTCAATATTTACTTACCTAAACAGAAAAACAGAATGACCATGGGCGAGCAAAAAAGCAGTGGGAGCGGGAGCGACTTCTAACTTCCTGCCGGCTTCCCCATTGACTTTACTTGTGGAAAGTTGGCAGGGAGCATCAGAAATCATGATCACGTGACTGCAGGGATGCTGCAATGGCCACAACTTTGCAAATAAAACTGGTGTGAACATCATGGAAATTTCAATTTCCCAAGAGTAATGGGTCCCGGATTTTTTATGCATTCTTTAAGTTAGCGGATTTTAGGTACCTTGATTCAAAAATTGTTGTGGTATAATGTACCGTTTGGGCTAACTTGAGGGTACAAACAGACAAACAGATAAACATAATGAGAGTTTTAGTAGTATATAGATACTCTTGTGAAAGCTTGTACGATTAATACACCTAACATTTATTGAAGTTTCTTTCTAATAATTTATGTTATTGCAGCTATACATTGATTATACTTGGTTTTCATTCTTTGCATCTGCATCTCATAAACATTTTGTGTCTGCAATGATATAAAACATTTGAGCAATTCCTGTACTAAATGATGTGGTTTATCTTTTTTAATTGTAATCAAGTTATTTTTTCCAAAATCTTCTAATTTCTTTCCAAAATCATAATTTTATTAAAAAATCAGTTACTTTTTAAGGAAAGACCATTTTTAAAACAGGCTTTGTAATCCACTTATTGCATGGATTCTGTTGCTTTTAAATCTTTTTTTTTTTAAACAGTGAAGTATATCCATACTAAATCAAAAAGTTCACATGGGATAACTATTTCCCCATTATTTTTTGCATTATATACTGTATATATATGCCAAACTGAATGCCAGACATAAAAATCTGTAAAATAAAATAAGATGAAGGCACACTTTATATCAATTCACAGGACTGTGTAAAACATTGCAATCGCACTATCATGCATCTTACAACAAATAGTGAACACAGGATATATCCCCAATTCCATATAATGCAGTGGAATATTTTTTTCCCACTGATTTTAATAAATTATCATAAAATCCATTCTATAAAAGGGGGATGTTTGCATATATGTCAGATTTGTACTCCATTCACAAATATCCCATTCCCTATTTTTAAACTCATTCTTGAGCAGCTTTCCCCAACCTAGTATCTTTCCATAACTTCCCAGCAGAAGGCTATTCTTGAATATGATAAAAAGTGACTATTTTCCAAAGTAAAAAGTGACTTTTTCACAAAGAGTTTACCATAATTATTACAGTCACTCACAGTACAGCTATCTGGCTGTGCAATTATGTAGTTTAAACTGAACAAACATTAAAAGCTCTGCACAGTGCTCCTTTTTAAAATATTCCAGCTTCATGAATCTTTTGGAATAATGCTTAAATTTAAAAAAAAATCTGTTCTCTTCATTATTAGTGATAAAGACCAGTGCTCTTTAATCCACTGACAGGTGTATTATTTCAGGCTTAGAGTTTCCAGAAAGATAAGTACATAAATCACAAGAGAGTACAAATTTCATTTGTAGAAACAAAGGAAGGAGATGAATGAATGGAGACCTTGCTATTTGAAATTTCATTCTGGTTTATCATTCACTCTAAACAATGCCTGCCATTCAGCCACTGTTACAGTCATATCCCAAAGGAGAAGCTGACCAGATTTGGAAGAGGAGGAGGCTTTAAAAAAAAGAATATAACAAGCATTTTTAATTAACATTAACACTAAAGCATACTCATCTTGCTCCACAACCATTATTGATTATTCCACAACTTGTCCATTCTCCAGACAGCTATCTTTTTAATCGGGTTGTCTTTTTTCCAAAAAGCATCGTCTCATTATATTTTTGTTCGCTTGTTTGTTTCAAGGGCAAAGTGACCCAGCTTTAAGTCCTAATGCCCAGGAATATGGGAGGCCCATCTGGAAAGAGAGGGTAATCTCACCTGAGAAAAATCATTAACATCATGCCTTGTGTAAATTAGCAGATAGGCAAAACTAAGCAAATTATATCAGGGCAGGCACCCTGCACACTCCAGTTCCTAAAAAAAGAGAAGCAATGAAAGATTGTCTCCCACCCCCAATACCTAAATTCTATTCAGAGTTGATAATAACATCTGGCAGCCTAGGATTGGCTTAATCCATTAACAGAGAAGGTGCTAGAATAATTGATCCAAGCGTTCCTTTCCTCAGAAAGTTATTTGATGGTTTGGAGGGGGCTGGTGCAATACATTACACTGAGGCCAGTTTAAATTCCATTCCACATACACAAGGCAGCCAGGATAGTAGTTGGATCCTAGAGTGCCATACCTGGGAGTAGCAAACTAGCTTAGGGAATACCTGAACTCAAAAAGTTCTGGCACCCACAGAGGGCAATGGCTGTTAACAGTTGCCTTTGGAAGGATTCACCCTATTACCTCACCCCATCTCCACTATCTGCCTCTTGAGATTGGTAGAGACATTCCTCCAATCTGGGAGATATACAAGAGAGGGTAACAATAGAAGAGAAAATATGTAGCTTTTCATTATTGGGGTTGTTACAGTCCTTATACTGTATGTTGTAGATGACATACAGGCCAGGCAGAGCAGGGCAAGCTACTGTATATAAACAAGGAGCAAACCCCACACTCACTAGCACTGATATTACCTAGTTGGGTAATGCAAGCAAACAACCAAGCTCAGAGAGCACCAAGGGCTCCACAGGTCAACCCTGAGCTACATAAGGTATATTCTCTTCTATTGGTTTCATTACCCGACTAGGTAACACCATCAGTGCTAGTGAGTGTGGGGTTTGCTTCCTGTTTATATACAGTAGCTTGCCCTGCTGGTGTTGGTGGGGGTGTGGTTTTTTCCTTGGTAGTTCCTTGATTGGGGTATTGTTTTCTGCTTGATTGTTTGTCTGGTGTTGATCCCTGCTTATCTGGGTGTTGGTTGCTGGAAAGGATGTGTTCTGGTGTTTTAGTTTCCTTCTTAGATTTTTTTATTGTCTCTCTTGAATGGTGTGTAAATGTGCAAACCCCACACTCACTGGCACTGATGATGTTACCTAGTCAGGTAATGAAATGTCTGCAAGCAAACAACCAAGCTCAGAGAGCACCAAGGACTCCACAAGAGAAGGTAAGCCCCAAAGCTACCCTGGGTTTCAGAGTATTAAATCTGACTTCCCTTTTGAGATACAGCTGTCCAGTCAGCTCTCTTTCAAACAGTTGTGAGACTAAGGAGCTGGGTGCCAGGGGGGTGAAATCACAATTTCAATCTTGCAGCCAACTCAACAGCAGGAATGCACAAAGATTTTTAAGCCAAGGCTATGCTGCTTTTGAGCATAGGGAACATGTCAGGAACTGCACTCTAAAATGCAAGCGGGGCAAAACATGGTGGGACCATGATATAAACTAAATTTAATTTAGTTTAGTTTGCATTTACATGTAATAAAAATTAATGCATATGAATGAAATAGTTAATTGGCTTATTCCCTTATGATTCGGGGATCATAACCTTTTGGAAGTCTTCTGGAGGCTAGGGTTTATAGAATGTCTCTAAATTGATATTTCCTTCATCCATTATAATGTTTACAATGAGTTGGGGAATTATGGGAGTTAAATCCAACATATCTGAAAATTAGGTGCTTGGTGAAAGGTAGTTAAAATATCAAGAAGTTAAAGGTTATATGCTGTAGCCTTTTTGGAAATACAGAGTGAATATTAATGGGATGAATTCATAATGTCTTTGTTTTAAGACTATTAATCTATCAGTTTTATTGTGTAAGCCATCTTCAGGGTAACATTAGTAGTCCAAGTCAGGATACAGGTTTTAATTAATTAAACTCACTCCATTTCCTTTTGATTTAATGTAAATAAGATTGATTAACCTCATGCTTTTAAAAAAATGTCATTATTTGTTCAGGGTCACTGTGCTCCCTTCACTTATCAATTAATCAAGCAAGCCTTATCATTCCACCTTTTATTCCCTGTAATTTACACTGTTTTTTATCATTTTCCTGCATTTGGTCAATATTGTTCTAGTCATTAGCTGTTGTTAATGGTGTGTAACACCTCTTATGGTGATGACATTAGAGCCAAATGGCCAACTGAGTGAAATTTCTCTTTTTGCTACCTAGCAGAGCTGAAATGCATATAACATCTCATCTACCACAAACCAACACTGGTTCTTTCTTATCACTGTTTACCTTTGTCTTCTTGTCATCTCCAGATATTTATTGATCCATTCATTCGCTTTGTGGAAAAGGTCTGTGGTTGCTGAACCATATTTGTTATTTCACAGAGCAGACAAAACAGCTGCAATCCTAGTCATCCCAAAGAAAGTTCCTTCAGGCTCCAAAGCAATCATCAGATGGTCCTTCGGTCCCTTCATCAAATCAGAAGTAATTTCACCTGCCATACTGGTGGGCATTTTTTCAACAGTTGTTCTTTTAATCTTTTTAAAAAGGATTTGTATTGTTACTGATGGATCCAAATTATTACATTATCTCATTTCATTGGAAATTTAATGTACCAACTGTACATAGTTTGTTTTTACCTTTGCAGCTTATTTGCTGCCTTTAAAATATATAAATATAAACCCAATATACATACATGATACACAATTCATAAGTGTAAAATGCTAGTTAGAGGGCTATTCTGAGACTTTCCTTAAAAGAATCAACTTGGTAAATGAGAATAGCTATATTTTTGATCACAAAAAAAGAAATGTAAAAAAAAAGGCCAGGAAAAAAAAGGTACATGTTGCAATTCAACGTTAATGTGGAAGCAGATTCCAGTTGAGGTTGACTATCTCATAGCATAGAAGTCCTAGGGAAGTAAACAGGCATTAGCCTGGAAAGCTCTACAATTATTAGCTAAATAATTAGCAATCCCCCATTATTACCATATCCCATCCATTAATTGTTAGGGCATTCAATAGGCCATTGTGAAAACAAAAGACTGAACAGAAAGGTCCTTGGTTCAGCTCCACAACTCTGTATACAAATATGTTGTATATTATTTCTGCATGCATTGCGCACTGGATTCCCACTTGGGCTTCATATTTGGTTAACAGCCTTGCAGACCTGAACTGGTTACATTCTCAAGTTGCCACAGATACCTCAGAGAACGCTTAATAAGATTTGGTTACAATCATCGTATTGTTGGAGATGTTACACAGGAGTTGGAACTTTAACCCATATGGTTGGACTTGTCTTATTGTTGCCAACATTATAGGCCAACATCAACATAGGCTTACACACACATACACACACACACACACACACAAAGACTAATAGTCTAATCATTAGCCTCAAATATTAAAAGTGGTCAGGAGCTATTTACAGCATACAAAATAAATTATTTAACCATGTGTGTAATTTTTATTCCAAATGGCAGTTAGCTTCCAATCTATTCCAAATGGCAGATAGTCACAAGTATTCCCTATGCACCCTCTGAAAAAATTACCTTTATTGAAATCTGCAGATTTGACAAGGACAAGGACAATGAATATATCAGCATCAACTGAGGAAACCAGGAACTCCTAAAATACTGAAAGAGTTACTCTGTTGTCTTTGGACTTTGTCCAAAGATTTCAGGCTTCTGCTCTGAAATCTAACAAGTATTAGGAGTAATTCTGTGGGAGGAAAAACTGTTTTGAAAACTGGCATGTTGATGATCCTGCTAATTTGAGCAACTGCACAATAAATTCAGCTGTCTAAATAAGGACATACATATATTTTGAAACTAGCAATATATACAAAGGAGCAACAAGGCTATCCCACCCAAGAAATACTAAAATCGAAAGCTTAATTAAATTAAAGCCAAACGTTTTAATAATCTAAAGGCAAAGCCAGGTATCATTAAAACATTACTGCCAAAGCCAACAGCTGAAAAACACAAAAAGAATGCCTGTAGGTACATACAGATCTCTTCTCTTTAACAAGAAACTTGATGGAGCAAAAACCTTACAGATTACGTGAAATATTGTCCAAGGACATTTATAAAGTGTGTTTGTGTCCATTTTGTAAATTTCATTTGAATAAAGAGGTCTACTGACAACTGGGTGGAATGCTAAGAGTCCATTAGACTGAAGTAAGAAATCAGATGGGAATTAGAACAAGGCATTCATACTCATACTCCCACTGACGTCTTTGGGGCTTAAGTTAGTCAGAACTAAAGTTTCTCATTCATTTCCACCGGATATAATGCTCTGGATTCATGTAGCATATTTCATAATTATAGGAGTTGGAAGAGCAAACAAGACGATGGCTGTAACCATTGCTTACCAAGTTAAACTGGAGAGTTAAGATGGTCTCCAATCTCAGAAGTTTGGGGAAAGGCAGTTATTATTCAGTCATAAGAAAAGTCATGTCATGATGGGATTCACACATCACCATGGCTTGTTTTAATCATGATTTGTTGAATTAGCCACCATGGCTGTCTTATATAGCACTAAACCAAAACTAAATAGACCATATTATGGAATAACCTGATGTGCACAGAAGTTTGTGTTGACTCAAAAGCATTTTAATTGTTCTTTTCACATTTTGTGGCCTAAGCCATCACCGCAAGGTGAGGATGCAGCAGAAGCTGGTTTTGAAGTTAGCGTTTCCCAGCCCAAGGCTCCATTCCGTCGCCACTGGAGCGCACCCCCTCCCAATCCCAGAGCCACTCCAGCCCACCGAGACGCACCTGAGGCTACTCCTTGGAGCCACTCCTAGAGGGGCCGCGAAGCAGTGCGCCCTTTTCTCCAGGCGGGGGCGCCTCGCCTCACAAGGTTTGCTCGCGGCAGAAGCCCCAGGGCTCTCGCAAGGAGGGGCGCCCGGGCTGGAGGGCGCCGGTGCTGGCCACGGAGTTCTTCAGCTGCTTGATGACCCCGAAGAGGAGCAGAAAAAGCAGGAACAGCAGAAGGAAGAAAAGCGCCAGGTAGAGGAGCAAGTTGAATTCCCACTCCATGGCGCCGCTGCGGCCATCCCTCACTAACTGCTCCGCGAGGCCCCCTGCTCCGGGGAGGGAAGGATAGGGGCACACAGCCGCCCCTGGCGTCTCCTCGCCCAGCTTTTCCCCACCCTTTCTTCGCCCAGGCTGGGGGCCGACCGGGGGAGGGTTTGTACCGACTCCAGTTGGGAACCGGGAAAAAAAATCAGCCCATCGTCGTCAAGGGCTGAAGCTTTTACGAGCTCAGTTTCCACTCGCAGATCCCGCTGAAGGAACACACAGAGACACGCGCCCTCGTCGCACTTGAACCGACTGCCCAGCAAAACCAGGCTGATGCCCCGAACGATGCTCCGCGCGTTCAAGAGCGGGTCTCCACAGGTTGGGTTGGACAAGGCGAGGGCGCCGTCGGGGGAGGCAGAAACCCTCCATCAAAACAGCAACATCCCGGCAAAAGATTCCAGCAAGTGCGGCCGCGGCTTTTGATCAACCTAAAGCCCAGGGAAAGGCGAGCAGTGAGTAAGAGGGCGGGATTGGAGGAGCAACCGCTAACTAACGGAGCCTCGCTCCCCAACCTGGCGCTCTGCGGATGTAATGGATCCCGGCTCCCGTCAGCCCCTGTCCCGGTGGGCGCCCGGGACACCTGGAGGGCATCAAACCGGGAGACCTGCTAAGAGAGCGGCAGGGGGAGAGCGGGCTTTTCTGACGCAGGACGAGGCTGCCTCGATCACCCGGTCACTGCTGTCCTTTCAGAAGGCAGTGAAGTTTTTTGCTGCTGAAATTGATCGTGAACGTTTCCGGCAGCCCTGTGGCCCACTGCAGTGTTTTGTAGCACTGGGCTAGAATATGATCAGGCAACACATTCTGGTTGCTCCTTTGCACACTTCCAGCCAGTTTTGTGCCTGCCTCTTGATTCACAAGTTCTCTGAGTTCCTGAGCAGCTTAATGCCTAATACAGAGCTTTCCAAACTGTGTGTCGCCACACACAGTCTGGTGTGTCACCACACAACCCGGAAGCGCTGATCATCATCAGCGCTTCCGGGTTTTTCCGCGGCGACACACCAACAACGGCGCACAAAAACTGAAAGCGGCAGCAGCGCTTCTGGGTTTTTGCGCACTGCCGCAATGGCGGCACTTCCGGGTTTTCCCGCGGCGACACACCAACGGCGGTTGGTGTGTCGCCGCGGGAAAACTTTGGAAAGCCCTCGCCTAATAAGTTTGAATGGGACTGTTTCTTTTGACTTCCATTTGGAATTCTTAGGTTGAGGGATGACAACAGTTGATAACATTCCCTTTTTTGTATTTTGATGTATTTTCATGCGTGGAATTTCCACAAAGACATCTAAAAATCAGGCTTTATTTATAAATGTATAAATATGGAAGGGGAAGTGATACAAATCAAAATGACTCTCTAACCACAGGCACAATCTGAATGCAGAAGACGATCTTATCACCAGTGCTCAACTAAAACATCCACTGGAAAACATTATTCTTTTATGAACAACATAATAGTCTGATCATTAAACATTAACAGATTAATAGCTTAATCAAAGATTTAAAAAACACTAAAAATCCACTAAAATTCACTAAAGTACTTGTTCTAGCTACTATTATTCTTTTGGCTTGTGCCCACTGCTAGAGAAATCCATTGAATTGTGTATTTGGACTGCAGAACTATAGATGATCAAAGCCACAAAAAGAGGAATTTTTAGGTCAATAATTTTCCTACCCATCCCTTGTACTGTGAAGGATAGAAGAGGATGAATCTAAAAGTGTAGTTAGTTAGTTAGTTAGTTAGTTAGTTAGTTGACTTATTTATTTATTAGATTTATATCCCGCCTTTCTTTTGTACAACTCAAGGTAGCCTACCTAATGTTTCATCTCCTATTTTTCCCACCACAACCACCCTGTAAGGTGGGTTGGGCTGAAGGAGAGTGACCGGCCCAAAGTCTTCCAGCCGGCTTTCATGCCTAAGGGAGGACTAGAACTCACAGAAACTCTCCTGGTTTCTTGTCCAGCACCTTAACCACTTTATGGGCTTCAGAGTTTGTGGTCCATTTATCTTACCTTGATTCTCTTCCTGAAGATGGAATTCTATGTATGATATTTCAGTCATCACTGAATTTGCTTCTGCTGCCCTGGGTCTAAAGCCATTCACTTAATTACAAGCACTATTTTGTCATAGAAAGGATACTGTATACCAGTCTTTCTCAACCTTTTGACCCTGGAGGAACCCTTGAAATATTTTTCAGGCCTCGGGGAACCCCTGCACATTCAGGCTCAAATATAGGCCAGAAGTTACAAAATTATTACATTTGTTTCATGTGTAGGCCTGTATGTAATGATTAACAGTGTTTTGTCGAAGGCTTTCATGGCCGGAGTTCGATGGCTGTTGTGGGTCTTCTGGGCTGTGTGGCCATGTTCTGGAAGTTGTGGTTCCTAACGTTTCGCCAGCATCTGTGGCCGGCATCTTCAGAGGGCAGGAGCATAGACAGAAGCGAAATCTCTGCGAGACTCTACCTGGGCACAGAGATTTCGCTTCTGTCTGTGCTCCTGCCCTCTGAAGATGCCGGCCACAGATGCTGGTGAAACGTTAGGAACCACAACTTCCAGAACACAGCCACACAGCCCAGAAGACCCACAACAGCCATTAACAGTGTTCTTAAACTAAAAATAAAGAATGAAACTTACCTCTTTAATGTGAGGTTGCCCGAATTTGAAATAATTTTTTAAATGAATCATGATCTCCCAGGGAGCCCCTAGTTACCTCTCGTCAACTGCGCCTGATTATGACCTGTTTATCAAAGTAAAAAATAAAGTATGCTGTGAAAAATAACTACAGTCCAGGCACCCATGCGTGTCCAGGGGTTCCTCCCTTTATCACTTGCTGCACTTTTGATTGCCACTCAGGGGCTTCCAGGGCTTTTCTCAGTTCTCAGGCTTTGACACTACTGGAAGAACCCCCTTGATAGACTTTCAGAGATCCATTTCTCCCAGATCAAGCTTCTATTAACTTCTAGTTCACTCCTTCTGCATATAAACAAATCTGAGATAGAAGAAAGTCAAAACAACTACCTGCTACTATGTAACGGCAAGATCATTCCAGTCCTATGGCACATGGGCAATGAGGCCACCTGTCAGGTCTATGTGCATTTATGAAGGTGTCTATTTACATGGCACTTTGCCAATAATAAAAGTGCAGATGTTACTCCAGAGTGCTTGCAAACTAAAGATAGTCACTAGGAAGATAAGAAGCAAAGGAGAACAAGGAAAACATATGCAACTTTTCAGTTAGAAGACATAGGTTCCATGGTTACAGTGGGATATTCAGTCTAGGGATTAAACCATGATGCTCTAAAACGGTATCTTTGTACAAGACCTAGTGGAAAGGTTCATGGAAAAATGCTTATGTGCTAATTTGACCCTTAAAACTTTTCATAACATTTATCTTTGGAGGTGGATCGGGGAGGAGATTAGATAGCCATGATACTGGAATGATAATGTTTGTGCTTTTCAGTTTCACCTTTTCCTGAGCCTCCAGGATAATCCAAGCTTTTGACTGGCCAAGAAATCCTAATCACCACCACCACTACCAGGAAAAACATCAGAAGTTTTTTTTAGCAATGTAAAGACATTAACATTTGTTATGACATAGCTTTCAAGTGTTGGACAAAACCTTAGGCCATAGTGAATGTGTTTGTCTTTAAGGTACCAAAGTGATTTCATTACAAAACTAGGAATCTGATTATAGAAGGGTAGAACAGCATAGCCAGATCTTTAGAGTCCAAGCTGTTGATGCCACTTAGCTTTCTGATCTGCCATTTTAATGTGACTATAAATGTACTAAGTTGTTTGCTTCCAAAGAGATCCAACTTTACCATTAGGCAAAGAGAGACAGCTGTCTTAGGTAGCTGAATGTTATGAAAATAAATAAAATGAATATTTTAAAGTATATAATTCTTACATTTTTATTCCCAAGAGATTCTTGGGGGATTTTCTGCCACCAATGCCAATATAGCTAGACTAGTTTTGAGAGACATGAACTTTGACTTAGGTATCTGTTCTGCCTAAAGCAGCAGTGCATCTTGAGCCATCCCTACATTCTCAGCAGGAATGAATAAATCTGTCAATGTCAGCTTCCTTCTGTCTCATTTATTTTTGTGAATCTGCCAAAGTCAGATTTTAGAATTCTATAACAGTTTGCACTAAAATATAGATGTATTGTGTGCCTATTTCTCCAAACATGCATTTGTTTGCAAATTTTTGCAAACAATTTTCTGTATGTTAATATTTTACATTATTTTAATGAATACATTCATTTTAACAGACTTTTTTGCAATGTGCATTAATAAAGCCACCCAGAATAGTTTGGAGTGGGATGGCCTAGAAAATAAGTAAGTAACAATTTGACAAACTCCACTGTAAATTCAGAAAAATGTAAACTTTGTCAGTAAGTTTTGTTTTATATAGCAGTTCAAAAATGCAAAATTAGAGAAGTTTGAGTATAGATAATTTAAATGAATTTCTCTTCCCACCCCCTTCTTTATTTCAAGTGTTCATTTCTGGCAAGTTAGAAAAAAACTTTAATGCCCAACAGATATAATCTCTGAATGGACAGTGAGTACAATATATTGGTCAAAATGGAGAACAGCATTCACTTCTACAGTAGTCCATACTTTCTGAGGCAAAGCACATGGACAAGAAGATGCATTAGGTGTCTCGTTCCTGAGCCTATCAGTTAATTGATCTATAACTAAGCAACAGTGAATTAAACTCTTTCATTTAGGGGTGACCCTGTTTAAAAGTGTTGCAGACAATGACTTATAGTGAAAGAGTTTCTGTCAATGCAAACAAGACTGAGATCTAAAATAGGTAATTAACTTGGAATGATGTTTTTATTAAACTTTTGTGCTGATCATTGTAGATAGACAACTCAATACTTGCTTAAATATTTATGAGGATATATTTTCTTAGGTCTACTCAATCTAATATTTTATTTGTTATTTTTACCATTACTTTGCTGTATTTTAATCTTATAGAAATGAACCCTATTCTTATAAGAAATGTGTTTGCTTGGATACTCTACTATAAAATACCACATTTTGCAATCTTCAAATCCTAAAATGCTGTTTAAATAAAGAAGGAAAAAAGTTCATTGGTATCTTAGGAGATCATCTGGCACATTGTATCAGGATGTTATTCACCTCCACTTTTTAAACATTATACTGGGGATTTAAGAGCAGTCCCTGTAAGTTGTGTTCAAAATTTCCATATTCAGCTGGAATAACGTGATTCTCATAACCTCTTAATGAGATGTTTTGATAATGTACGGTACACCAGTGAGCTGGAAATGTTATCTTAATCCTGATCTCACTGATTTTACTTTGATCCTGCTATCAATTGTGCAGTTTAGATTCCAACTCAGTGACTCTTTCGTACACAGATATTACCCTTGTTCTATCGAAAAACAATTTAGCGTACTATATAAATGAAAGCAGATTGAGGCATCTGACTATTTACATTTTATACATGAAAAAGTGACTGTTTGCATTCCAATTTTTAATCAATTTGTACAAAAGTTATATGAGATTAGATTCATATTTATGTCAGATTTCCCGTATGAAATTGGCAAATATTTTCTGTACAAAGCAAAAGTGTTTTGGCCAATTGCATCTTTTACGAAGCAAAGGCTTCTCATGGTGACATGAAGTGCAGGTGCAAGATAACAAAAAGCCTTCCCATAACATTGAATGGCTTTGCTTATCATCTTCATTAGACACGAAGCTAGAAGGTACCACGTGTGTATTGTTTTGGCTAGATTGCATGGGAACAATGTCTCCTGATTCCTTCCGTGGGAAGCCTGCTCCAGGGGGAGCAGAGGGAGGGAGGAGATCACGTGCTTGCTTAGATGCAGCACTGCCACCCAATAGCAGGTGGCTATGCTATGGCCTACTGCTTTAGGCCTGGTGTGTGTCACACCTAACTTCCAGCCAATCAGAAAGCTGGAAGAACAGAATATCAAACCATGCAAAATGGTGTTCTATGCTTCTTGATTTTTTGTGTCTTTAGCCATGTAGTTCTTCACGTGTATTCTACTTCTGAGGACTGGGCAGTGTGAGCTATGCCTGGCTTTGGGTATAGGCCGTGGCAGGAACCCTGGCCCTGGGAGCAATACACGGAACTCTGCTTATAAGTTTGTTTTTGTTTTTCCTTTTGCAATGCTGTACCATGTATATTCAACTTTCCTTTTGCGATAATGTACTGTATATACATTATTGCCTTATGCTACAAGTAAATACTTTTAGCCCTAAAAGATTCACTCCATGTCTGTTTATTCAAGCCTCGAGTTTTTCCCTATAAGCCAGCGTACATCCCATCAATTTAAACAGTGAAGCCTTGCACACAGCCATCAGTAACAACCAGCAGACAGTCATATGGATTTTATTTAGTAATCCTGTGGACTATTTTATTTTGCACAGGAAGCCATTCAGAAACTCCTACTGCTGCCAGTTTTCCAGTGACAAAATAGATAAAGAAAGCCATTCCTTTGTCTATTCCTTTCCCTCAAGAATGGCAACCTTTCCCCTGATGCTAGGTGGCTGGCAGGAAACTGAGCCTTTGTAAGGCTACCTGTTTCAAGTTCTCAATCTCTCCTCTGTCCTCAGGAACTCACCCTCTTTCCCATTTATATTCATTTCAATTCAATTTATTACAGTCATTTGTTGTTCATTCGTTTAGTCGTGTCCGACTCTTTGTGACCTCATGGACCATAGCACGCCAGGCCTTCCTGTCCTCCACTGTCTCTCGGAGTTTACTCAAATTCATGTTCATTACATCGGTGATGCTATCTAACCATCTCATCCTCTGCCATCCCCTTCTCCTTTTGCCTTCAGTCTTTCCCAGCATCAGGGTCTTTTCCAGTGAGTCCCCTCTTCGCATTAGGTGGCCAAAGTATTTGAGCTTCAGCTTCAGCATCTGTCCTTCCAATGAGCAGTCAGGGTTGATTTCCTTTAGGATTGACTGGTTTGACCTCCTTGCAGTCCAAGGGACTCTCAAGAGTCTTCTCCAGCACCACAGTTCGAAAGCATCAATTCTTCGGCGCTCAGCCTTCCTTATGGTCCAACTCTCACAGCCATACATTACTACTGGAAAAACCATAGACCAGTACAAATAAAAATATGCCATATGTATCCAATAAAAGTTCTCAGCTATAAAAGAAGTAAAATCCATAGCTAAAATTAGTTTCTCCAGCAAAGGAGATCGTTACCTTGTCGTGGTGCTGGAGCTTGAGCACCTCAATGAAACCATGAGTTAAACCGTGAAGGGACACCCAAGACGGGAAGGTCGTGGCAGAGAGGTCAGACTAAATACGATCCCTGGGGAAGGTAATGGCAACCCACCCCAGTATTCTTGCCGTGAAAACTAAATGGATCAGTACAACCAGAGATATGCCGGTATACCATCGGAAGATGGGACTCCCAGGTCGGAAGATGGTCAAAATGCTACTGGGGAGGAACAGAGGTATCGATACGTTCAACTAGCCCCAGATGTGATGACGCAGCTAGCTCAAAGCCAAAAGGACGGCTAGCGGCCGACGGTGCTGGTGGTGAACGACGAATCCGATGTTCTAAAGATCAACACACCATAGGAACCTGGAATGTAAGATCTATGAGCCAGGGCAAATTGGATGTGGTTATTGGTGAGATGTCAAGATTAAATATAGACATTTTAGGTGTCAGTGAACTGAAATGGACTGGGATGGGCCACTTCACATCAGATGACCACCAGATCTACTACTGTGGACAAGAGGACCACAGAAGAAATGGAGTAGCCTTCATAATTAATAATAAAGTGGCTAAAGCAGTGCTTGCATACAATCCAAAAAACGATAGAATGATCTCAATTCGAATTCAGGGTAAGCCATTTAACATCACAGTGATCCAAATATATGCCCCAACCACAGATGCTGAAGAAGCAGAAGTAGATCAGTTCTATGAGGATCTGCAGCACCTACTAGATAATACACCAAAAAGAGATGTTATTTTCATTACAGGAGACTGGAATGCTAAGGTGGGTAGTCAGACAACACCTGGAATTACAGGCAAGCATGGTCTGGGAGAACAAAATGAAGCAGGACATAGGCTGATAGAATTTTGCCAAGACAACTCACTGTGCATAACAAACACTCTCTTCCAACAACCTAAAAGACGACTTTATACATGGACTTCACCAGATGGTCGACACCGAAATCAGATTGACTACATCCTTTGCAGCCAAAGGTGGCGGACATCTATACAGTCGGTAAAAACAAGACCTGGAGCTGACTGTAGTTCAGATCACGAACTTCTTATTGCAAAATTTAGAATCAGACTAAAGAGAATAGGGAAGACCCACAGATCAGTTAGATATGAGCTCACTAATATTCCTAAGGAATATGCAGTGGAGGTGAAGAATAGATTTAAGGGACTAGATTTAGTAGATAGGGTCCCAGAAGAACTATGGACAGAAGTTCGCAACATTGTTCAGGAGGCGGCAACAAAAAACGTCCCAAAGAAAAAGAAAACCAAGAAGGCAAGATGGCTGTCTGCTGAAACACTGGAAGTAGCCCAAGAAAGAAGGAAAGCAAAAGGCAACAGTGATAGGGGGAGATATGCCCAATTAAATGCAAAATTCCAGAGGTTAGCCAGAAGAGATAAGGAATTATTTTTAAACAAGCAATGTGCGGAAGTGGAAGAAGACAATAGAATAGGAAGGACAAGAGACCTCTTCCAGAAAATTAGAAACATCGGAGGTAAATTCCAGGCAAAAATGGGTATGATCAAAAACAAAGATGGTAAGGACCTAACAGAAGCAGAAGAGATCAAGAAAAGGTGGCAAGAATATACGGAAGATCTGTATAGGAAGGATAATAATATTGGAGATAGCTTTGACGGTGTGGTCAGTGAGTTAGAGCCAGACATCCTGAAGAGTGAGGTTGAATGGGCCTTAAGAAGCATTGCTAATAACAAGGCAGCAGGAGACGACGGTATCCCAGCTGAACTGTTTAAAATCTTGCAAGATGATGCTGTCAAGGTGATGCATGCCATATGCCAGCAAATTTGGAAAACACAAGAATGGCCATCAGATTGGAAAAAATCAACTTATATCCCCATACCAAAAAAGGGAAGCACTAAAGAATGTTCAAACTATCGAACAGTGGCACTTATTTCACATGCCAGTAAGGTAATGCTCAAGATCTTGCAAGGTAGACTCCAGCAATTCATGGAGCGAGAATTGCCAGATGTACAAGCTGGGTTTAGAAAAGGCAGAGGAACTAGAGACCAAATTGCCAATATCCGCTGGATAATGGAGAAATCCAGGGAATTTCAGAA
Organism: Charina bottae; assembly: GCA_023362775.1. Lineage (NCBI taxonomy): Eukaryota > Metazoa > Chordata > Lepidosauria > Squamata > Charinaidae > Charina > Charina bottae. Next base: position 20,147,000 of record JALMGJ010000008.1, on the reverse strand, counting down.
AAACATCTATTTCTGTTTTATTGACTATTCTAAAGCCTTTGACTGTGTGGATCATAACAAATTGTGGCAAGTTCTTGGTGGTATGGGGATACCAAGTCATCTTGTCTGCCTCCTGAGGAATCTGTATAACGACCAAGTAGCAACGGTAAGAACAGAGCACGGAACAACGGATTGGTTTAAGATTGGGAAAGGAGTACGGCAGGGTTGTATACTCTCACCCTACCTATTCAACCTGTACGCAGAACACATCATGCGACATGCTGGGCTTGAGGAATCCAAGGCTGGAGTTAAAATCGCTGGAAGAAACATTAACAATCTCAGATATGCAGATGATACCACTTTGATGGCTGAGAGCGAGGAGGAGTTGAGGAGCCTTATGACGAAGGTGAAAGAAGAAAGTGCAAAAGCTGGGTTGCAGTTAAACCTCAAAAAAACCAAGATTATGGCAACGAGCTTGATTGATGACTGGCAAATAGAAGGAGAAAAAGTGGAGGCAGTGACAGACTTTGTATTTCTAGGCGCAAAGATTACTGCAGACGCTGACTGCAGCCAGGAAATCAGAAGACGTCTACTTCTTGGGAGGAGAGCAATGGCAAATCTTGATAAAATAGTTAAGAGCAGAGACATCACACTCACAACAAAGGTCCGCATAGTTAAAGCAATGGTATTCCCTGTAGTAACCTATGACTGCGAGAGCTGGACCATAAGGAAGGCTGAGCGAAGGAAGATAGATGCTTTTGAACTGTGGTGTTGGAGGAAAATTCTGAGAGTGCCTTGGACTGCAAGAAGATCAAACCAGTCCATACTCCAGGAAATCAAGCCAGACTGCTCACTTGAGGGAATGATATTAAAGGCAAAACTGAAGTACTTTGGCCACATAATGAGAAGACAGGATACCCTGGAGAAGAAGCTGATGCTAGGGAAATTGGAAGGCAAAAGGAAGAGGGGCCGACCAAGGGCAAGATGGATGGATGGTATTCTGGAGGTGACGGACTCAACCATGGGGGAGCTGGGGATGGTGACGGCCGACAGAAAGCTCTGGCGTGGACTGGTCCATGAAGTCACGAAGAGTCGGAAACGACTGAACGAATAAACAACAAAAAATTAGTTTAGCAAGATACTTAACATTTGTATATAAAATCAAGAAGACAGCCTATTTTGCATTATGTTGAGTTCCATATATTGTGGGATCCTATGGTTATTAATTATTAACTATTAAAATTAAGTGTTAATATTAAAGTTTTAAATTTATAGTTATAAAAGAAAGTAAAATATTTACAGTAAGTTTTTCACTAAGTTACGTCGGCTCTTTAGTGCTGCTGCGCAGAATCTTGCTACCTGCGCTGTGAGTGTAATCCACTCATTTTTGAGCAAAATCTGAAGATATTCGGTTTCAGAACAGCCCGGATACCTAATAAGCATTGGGGAAATAAATTTTATTCGAATACCTCTGTAGAATGAACATCATAGAAGGACATGTCCAGTAGTTTCTATCTCTCCAGAATTACAAGGACAGAGCCTTTTATCCAATGGAATTGTTTTATATTTGTCGTCCAAGACGGCTGAGGGGAGGACATGGCATCGTGCAAGTGAGAAGGCTTTCCGGTGGTTCAATGTCTCTAACTGGCTGAGATATCTCACAGAGGTAACAGTATATCTAGTAGAGTCTGTAGCCAAAAATGTCGGGGCTTTCTCTAGATCTGCTTGCCTCTCCGTGTCCTCCACCCTTTGTCTCAGGCTTTGTTTTGCCTTGTCGTAGCCCAGCTCTAGTATTGAAGATGGAGAAAAACCTAATTTTGTGAGATTGTATTCGACAGCCTTGATCCATGAGGAATAAAATTTGTCTTGGAGAATTAGTGGTGCAAGGCCTTGTGGAAAAAAGTTGAGTTTTAGGCATAGATTTAAGGAAGCTATACAGATTCTTGACTTATCAGTCCTGTCTCCAGGCGTAAGCGAGTGTTAGAAACACAGTGAGGCATCTGTAAAATTGCTCTTATAAATTTGGATTGAACTCTCTCCAAAGGTATGAAACTAGAAGATGAGGGTCCAAGCTGGGTCCCATACAGTAGCTGTGCAAGCGACTTAGCCTGAAAAAGCTTAATTGCAGCTGGGACATAATATCCTCCTTTCGAGTGGAGAAACTTGAGAATGGCATTGGCTGATCTCTGACCAACGGCAGCTGCATGTTTGCAATGTGCGTTCCGTGAGCCGGTGGTGTGTATGACCACACCCAGGAGCGAAACGTTTCCACTGAGAAAATAGAAATCCAGTTGACATGATTCAAGCTACAGACAATTCCACCTGGATGACTGAGAACCTTCATAGACACACCCAGATATTTAAAAGTGGTCACCTGTTCTATTTTATGTCCATTAAGGTACCATGATCGGAGTTTTGGCCTTTTAGCAAAGGCCATAACTTTAGTTTTCTGAAAGTTAATTTCCAATTTATCATTATTGCAGTACTGGAGCAATGCTCGCAGGGCTCTTTTAAGACCTACTGGTGTCCTTGAAAGAATTACTGCATCATCTGTATACAATAACAAGGCGATGCTGCGATTCCCTATTTTTGGGGGGTCTTTCCCATTGATAAAGTCACCTCTTATAATGGCCACAGTGGTTTCTTTTGCTCTGCCCCATAGGCAAAAAACATGAGCTCATTGCAAATTTAAAACTGTAAGGATATTATAACATTATGTTAATTTGTTGTTTGCTACTTCATCACAACTTGGATTGTGGTGTGTACCTCATAGGAGCAGTGTGTGGGCTACCTAGGGACTACCCTGGGGCACTGAAGGGTGAAAGAGAATTTCAAAACTTCACATTGGCATCTAGCTCACAAGCTAACCTGTCTTTTGGGCTCAGTAGTCCTTTAGTTTATAGACAAATGGCCAGCAAGAATGGGTTGGAATGATGCCCCGTTCTGGCTAGAATTTTGGTAGTAAAGTAAAGGTAAAGGTTTCCCCTGCACAGTCGTGTCTGACTCTAGGGAGTGGTGCTCATCTCGCTTTCTTAGCCGAAGAGCCAGCGCTGTCCGAAGATGCTTCCGCGGACATGTGGCCGGCATGACATGCGTGCAATGCTGTTACCATCCAACCAAAGTGGTACCTATTTATATACTTGCATTTGCATGCTTTCGAGTTGCTAGGTTGGCAAGAGTTGAGGGGAGTGCAGGAGCTCACTCCATCACACAGGGCTAGGGTCTCAAACCGCTGAACTTGCAACCTTCTGAGACTTTGCTTCTGGGTGTTGAGGCTGCCGGTGCACTGAGCCGAGCTCTCTATCTCGGCTCCGCGGCTTTCCTGCTTGCAGCGGTTTTGGGGAAAAAACCCCGCTGAAATTACTTCTTTGAAGAAAAGAAGAAGATCAACCACAGAACGGTCTCTGGAATCGCCGCTCTTTCCTGACCCCCGTATTTCCACCATGGGGGAAGGGAAATTGATGCGGTGAAAGTGACTGGAGGAGACATTGTTGCTCTGCAGGAAGCCGTGAATTCTTTTAAAATAAGTAGCACCAAAACCCAACCTTTTAGACACTAGTTTCTGTTTTTTTTTTTAAATTAAGATTTGATTATTATCTAAGATATTTCTATGGACATGATTAATAATGCTGGTGCTTTTATAACTTTCTTGTCAAGGAGATTGTGAAACCGTGGGAGCTTAAAGACTAATTGACTTTGCTAGAGTAAAAGTGACATTGCCTATTGACAAATGGTCTAATTGCCTAATTGGGATTATTTTGTCTTGTCTGGACTTTGAACTTTTGCGGACTAATGAATTGCTGATTTAAAATTCCCCCTTTTCTATTTTGAGGTTGCACTTTTTTTTATGCTGTTTGAAGATTATCTGAAATATATAAGCTATTTTTTGAATGTTTATGCCCTGTAGATTATTTGGATTTTTCCTATTCTCTTTTTTATATATACAGTAATCATATACTTTTAAGATTTTAATTGCTTGTATTTTGGAGAACAAAGACAGTTGGAGGATTGAAGCCCTTTCTCTTTTTTTTTCCTTTGGTTGGACTTGTGGATATAAATCTGCCTGAGAAACTCTGGGATTGTTTACTTTTTTTTTTATTGTTTTTTTTTTTGCATTTATATACATATACATTTATTAATCATAATTATAACAAAAAAACAAAAAAAACCTTACAATGTGCACCCCACCCCCAGGACCACTATTGTCTTAATCATTCCTCTTTCCAAAAAGATAATAATTCTTTCGAAGGTATACATCCTTTCCCTTTTAATAATACATATTCTACAAATATATTCCAAATTTCTTCAAAATTATTTCTAATCTGTAATCCCCTTCTAACTCTAATATTAGATGTTAATTTATCATTGATTGCCATATCCCATACTTCTTTGTACCATTCCTCAATTTGATATTCCCCTTGTACTTTCCATTTCCTTGCTATTATTAATCTTGCTGCTGTCATTAAGTTAGTAATTAAATTTTTTGTATTCTGAGTACAGGTAACCTTATTATATATTGATAACAATGCTATTTCCGGACATGCTTCCATATTCATTCCAATTATCTCGTTTATCTCTTTAAATATCTTCTGCCAAAATATCTGTATCTGTTTACAACCCCACCACATATGGAGATAGGTACCCAACTCCTGACACCCCCTCCAACATAATACTGAATATTTCTTATTTATTTGATTTAATCTTACAGGAGTCAGGTACCATCTCCATACCAATTTAAAATAATTTTCTTTTATCCTTATGGACATAGTTTTTAAAATATGCATGTCCCAAATTTTTTCCCAACTCTGATTACTTATTTGTTTTACTAAATCATGATCCCATAATGATTTAAGATAATCTTGTTGATCTTCAGTTTCTAATAATATCTTATAAATTTCACTTGTTTCTCCTTTTATAACAAAATTTTCTTTATCTTCTCTTTCTATAATCATTTTCTCAAATCTTGTATAATCTCTACATTCTTTATTTTCCTTTATCCATTTCCGAATCCATTTCTCTAATTGTATATAGTTAAACCAAGATAACTTTCTTTCCCTTAGTACCTCTCTTATTCTATCTTTACTATTCATTTCTTTCATCCAATCCTTTATTTGAAATATTTTCTTCTCCCTCAATTCCTTTTCCAATTCCTTCTTTAAATTTATAGGGAATTTTTCCATCATCACCACTGGAGTCAAAGGAGAGACCACTGGCATTAGTTTTTCCTTACATTTTACCCAAATCTTCAAAATAGTTTTTAAAAGGGGGTTCTCAACTCCTTCCAACCATTTCTTACTAGGTTTATTAAAAAATACATTTTCCAATTTCCATTCCAATACTTGAGTCTCCATCTCCAACCAATTCAACTCTCCTTGTCCTACTATCCCATCTATAATATATCTTATTTGATTTGCTATATAATATAATCTTAAATTCGGGAGCCCCAATCCTCCAACTTTTTGAGGTTTATACCATCTTTTTTTATTCACCCTTGCTTTCTTATCTCCATTACAATAATTGTTAATCATGGTTTGCCAACTCTTCATTTCTGTCTCTGATACCATAATTGGTAACATCCTAAATAAAAAGTTTATTCTAGGTAAAATCTTCATTTTAATAATTGCTATTCTGCCAAACCACGATAATTTAATTTTCCTATACTCCTCTAACTTCTTTTTAATCTCTTGCTTTAATTTATGGAAATTTTCCTTTTCTAAACTCTCCAGTTCTCTTGTTATATTTATTCCTAAATATTTTATTGAATTCCTTAATTTAATATTTGTTTTATTATTATTCATAAACCATCGTTCTCTCTCCTTACTGTAATTAAATAACATCATTTCTGATTTAGACCAATTTATTTGTAACCCTGTCATTTCCCCAAATTCTTTCAAATATCCTCCTATTCCCTCCAACGACTCCAGTGGATTTTCAATAGTTAATAATGTATCATCTGCAAACATATTTACTTTAATTTTCCTTTTATTCCCAATCCCTTTAATACTTTCATGTTCTCTAATGACATTGGCTAAGATTTCTATAACTAAGGTGAACAAAATCGGGGAAAGAGGACAACCTTGCCTCGTACCTCGGGCTAGTTGAATTTGATCAGTCATTCCATCATTAACCACAACCATTGCATTATTTCGTTGATATAATTGATCTATCAATCGTTTAAATCTTTCACCAAATCCACAGGTTTCTATTATTATTTTTAAAGCTGGCCATTCCACACAATCAAAGGCTTTAAATATATCCAAGGCTATTAAACCTGCTTTCAATCCTTTCTTATTTATTATATTTATTATATTCAACACTCGTCCAGTTAAATTTGACATCTGCCTTCCCACAACAAAACCACATTGATCCTTATTAATATATTTAAATATAAAAGTATTCATTCTTTTTGCCATTATTGCTGTCAATATTTTAGCATCCTGATTTATTAGTGAGATAGGTCTGTATGATCCAGGATCTGTCAGATCTTTATCAGCCTTTGGTATTAATATAATTAACGATTGTTCCCATGATGGTGGCATCCTACCACCCTCTATAATTCTGTTATATAATACCTTTAATTTAGATACCAATAATTTTTTAAATATTTTGTAATATTCCGGTCCCAATCCATCTACTCCTGGAGACTTCCCCCCTTTTAATTTATCAATAACATCTTCTATTTCCTTATCTAATACTTGTTGCTCCATTACCTCCCTCTCAGCCTCCTGCAATTTTATTTTACAATACTTCCTTATATATTCTCTTATCTTCCTTATGGGGTTACCCCTTGAAGAATATAGTTCTTGATAAAAGTCTCGAAAGACTCTTATTTTATCCTTCATCCAATTATAGCTTTTTCCCATTTTGTCTTTAATCACTCCAATTAAATTCCTCGCCTTTTTCGATTGTGCAGACCTAGCCAGCATTTTAGAATTTTTATTACTGTGTTCAAAAAATTCCCTTTTCAAATATATCAAATTTCTCTGCACCTTCTCCATATCTTTATTCTCCAATTCCTTCCTCTTTGCTTGTAATCTTGCATATATCTGTTTATCCCTATCTTTTATATATTTCCACTCCAACTCTTTAATTTCTTCCTCCAATTGTTTCCCCTCCTTTTCCTGCTGCCTTTTCAATGTGGCTGATTCCCTGATACAGATTCCTCTCATTACTGCTTTCATTGTATCCCATAATACCGCTTGTGTACATTGTCCTGTATCATTAATATCCCATATATCCTGCCATTCCTTTCCAATTTTATCCACAATATGCTTGTAATTAAAAATCCTTGTATCTAACCTCCATCTCTTAGCTTCTTTATAATCTTTTTTAATTTTAATATCCATATTAATCAATGCATGGTCCGTGACCTTAATAACCTCTATTTCAGTATTCATTATTTTAGAAACTAAACTTTTAGACACAAAAATATAATCTATTCTTGAATAACTCTTAAACACCGACGAATAAAAAGTAAATTTGTTTTCTTCTCCTCGTGTTATTCTCCAAACATCCTTCAACTCATTTTTATTCATTATCATAGTTAAATCTGTAAAATTATTACGCCACTCCTCTACTGAGGGATTGGATTTATCCTTCTGTTTATCCATTACCATATTAAAATCCCCTGCCATTACAATATAACCCTTCTGAAAATCCTCCATATCTTTAAACACCTTCTCATAAAACTGTTTCTGTTTCACATTTGGGGCATAGATGTTAACCAAAGTATATTCCTCTCCCCCCAACTCCCCCTGTATCATTATATATCTACCCATAGAATCCTTTTTTGTCTTTATTACATTAAAACCACATTTCTTTGATATTATAATCGCCACTCCTCTTGCTTTAGAAGTCCCATATGCCTTTTCATAAGCAGCTGACCATCTTAATTTAAGTTCATTTACCCCCTCCTTCACCTGATGTGTCTCTTGTAAAAATATTATGTCTGCTTTGTCTTTATGCAATAGTGCTTCCACCCTCTTCCTTTTAATATTTGATCCTAGCCCTTTAACATTTAAAGTTGTAAACCTTAATGTATTCTCCATGAAATTTGAACATTTTTTCTTAGTTGGTCCTTTGAAGTGAAACCCTTAACAAACCCCCTAGTTCCCAATCCCTTACCCTCCCCCCACCCCCCCTCATACAAACACAAAAGAGCTTCCCCCCTCTTCCGGAGGTTATCAACCTCTCCCATAGTTCTCATGAACTCCTCAAGGGGGGGGGGAGGCAGTTCCCCGGTTTCACATAACAGCATCAACACCGAATCATTATCTCCCAGTCCATCTTCCTTATGTCCTGTCTCAGGTACAATATTTTCTTCACTCCTTTATAATAATATCTTGTTTCCTCCTGCTACTTCCAGTTCTTCCTCTAGTTCTTCCACTTCATCTTCTCTCTGCTTCCTTAAATCCAGCTGGTGTAACAGCTCCATCCCTTGTTCCAATGATATTATTTTATGAAATTTCCCTGCCCATCGAAACTTTAAAAATACAGGGTATCCCCAATTATACACAATTCCCTTGTTCTTCAGAACAGCAATACAAGGCTTCACACTCCTCCTCCAATTTATTGTTTCTGGGCAGAGATCATTAAAGACCTGAACCGGGACTTTCTGATATTGTAGTCCTCCAATGGCTTGTTGAGTAGCCCTCATAAAAAGTTCTTTCTTATAATAACTTTGAAATCTCATAATAATGTCTCTGGGGGTCAGTCCTCCTCTCCTAAAGGTAGCTCTGTGGATACGTTCCAAATCTGCATTTTCCCAGTTAACATCTTTTGCCACATTTTTCAACCACTCCATCACTTTTTCTCTCAAATTCTTTGGATTTTCCCCAGACTGCTCTGAGAGCCCACGAATGCGTACATTAGATCTGCGTTCTCGATCTTGAATATCAATCATCTTCAACTCCCATTGCTCAAACTTAATGTTATATTCCACCATCTTCTTCTGATTATATGTTACTGTTTTCTCCAATTCCTCCACTCTCTTACTTACAACTTTAATTTCCTGCTTAATTCCTAAGAGTGTTTTATTTACTCCTCTTAATATCTCGTCCACTATCTGAGCTCTGAGAGTCTCATTATTTTTCTGCATCATTTCTGCAAATCTTGTCATCATCTCCTCCAGATCCACAGCCATTTTCTTTTCTTTCTCTCCCTTCTCTTTCTGCCTGACGACAGCAGCTGCCTCCTGTATACGATAATTAGCTGCTCCATTACTCATTACTTCCACCTCCGAATTCCGCCTCATTTTAGACCTTTCTAAATCTTTTTTATCAGACATAATTACTTCATCAGTTTCAACTCTTTCCAAACGTTCTAAACTCCTGTCCGAGGGTTTATTTTTATTTTTAACCCTGTTCCAAGCTGGAAGAGTCTGCTGAGTTAAATTCTTCCCTCTAGGCCAGGGCTTTCCAAAGTGCCGCCGCTGGCGACACACCCGGCGGCGGCGGTGGCGCGGGGGGGGCGTGCGGCGGCGCGCTCGGCGGCGCGGGGGGGGCGCGCGGCGGTGGCGCGGGAGGGGCGTGCGGCTGCGCGGGGGGCGTGCGGCGGCGCGCGCTTGCATGGCGGCCGCCGTGCACGTGCGCGCCGCCGCTTCCGGGTGGTGTGGCGACACACCACGCTGTGTGTGGCGACACACTTTTGTGTCGCGACACACAGTTTGGAAAGCTCTGCTCTAGGCATTAGCTCTCTGCCCAGAGTTAAAACCGAAAGTAAGTCTATCCAACTTACTTTTGATAACAAAGTCAAAATAAATTATAAAGTTCCAGTCTAGGCTTTTTCAGCTTCCGACTCACCCATCGACATTTATCAATATGTTGTTTAAACGTAGGAGTCCAGCTTTTAATTTCTTTCTGACTGGGAGTTCTCCGATGCACACTGCTACTCCATGTCCCCGACGCTCCGCCCCCTGGGATTGTTTACTGTCTTCAAAGATATTTTGGCTACAACTGAGAAAAACTTCGGCCACATTTTTATCTTTTATTTTCTTTATGCAAGGACTTTTGTACTAACTAGATTACAATTTGATTGTCATGACAACTATTATGAAAGGGCAGTTTTGCTTTTACTTTTTGTATCTTTTACCCACTCCCTTTTTTAAAAAATAATTCCTACCTCCTTCTCCCTCTTTTTTTTGCTTTGTCTTTGTTTCCCTTTTCCTCCTGTCTTTTTTATCTTTACAGGAACACCGTTTACAGCATGGCGACCGTGGCTGACAGGGTGAAGAGAGACAGAGACAAGGAAAAGGAGAAAGAGACTGGAAGGATGTCCATAGATTCCACAGAAATACCTTCAGAACCACCATCAGATATGAAAAAAAAATTGGATGCGATTACAGCATTGAATAAAAAAAATGGAAGACTCAACTGCTACTTTAGAGAAAAAGATGGAAGATTCAATTGATTCTTTAGATAAAAAAATGGACAAAAAGATAAATAACTTAGGCAACAAGTAGATAAAAAAATGGAAGATATGAAAGAAGATTTAACTAAGGAGATAAAACAGGAATTTAGAAAGGAAGTACAGAAAGTTAAGGAGGTAGTGAATAGCTTATCAGGGGAACTTAAAGAGACACAAGGACAGGTACAAAAATTAGAGATTAAATCAGAATCTATTACTAAAGATATAGAACATAATCTAGATGCTATTGCACTAGCAGAAATGAGAGAGAAAGAATTTATTTTGAGACTGAGAACAGTTCCAGAACAATCAAATGAGAATACGAGAGAAAATATAGTTGGTGCTTTAGCCCAATTTTTAGAGATGGAAGAACAAGATCTTGACTCTGAAATAGACAAAATCTTTACAGTCAACTCACATTATGCTAGAGAAAAGAATGTGCCAAGAGATATATTGATATATTTTGTGAGGAAAGTTACAAAAGAGCAAATCTTGAAGAAACATTATAACACCAGATTAAATATAGCAGGGAAAGATATAATTGTTTTAAAAGAAGTACCCTTGAGAATATTAAGAAAAAGAAAAGATTACTCCTCCTTCACAGACAAATTAAAGCAAAATAACATACTATTTAGATGGGAAAGATTAGAAGGAGTATCTTTTATGTTTAAAGGGCAAAGATTTAAGATAATTTCCATTCTAAAAGCAAAAGCATTCTTGGAGAAATACAAGACAGACATGAGTGATGCATCCAAAGACTTGGAGGAAAAGGGAGAGACATCTAAAGATAAAGAGAAGAGTGAAGATTTATCGGAGATGGGAGCCTCTGGATTGGATTTAAGAAAGGACTTTTAAACATCAAAAAAAAATATTGGACATAATATACAAATGCAACAATGGGAAGATTTGTGGAATAAAGGATTAAAATTCACTTTGTGTTACAATTTGAAGGAAAAATTTTGTAAGATGATGTACAGGTGGTACATGACCCCACAAAAACTTGCCAAAATGTATGGGAATGTCTCCAACATATGTTGGAAATGTAAAAAACAAGAGGGGTCTTTTTACCACATGTGGTGGACATGTGAGGTGGCAAAGAAATTTTGGACTGAAATACATTCATTGATGCAAAATATATTACAAACAAGAATTCCATTTAAACCAGAAATATTTTTTACTTGGATTATTAGATGTACAAACAGAGAAACATTTCATTAGAATTATACAATACATGATTACAGCAGCAAGACTTCTTTATGCACAAAATTGGAAAAATCAAACGTTACCAACAATACAAGAATGGATGTTAAAATTAATGGATATGGCAGAAAATGATAAATTGACATGTTTACTAAAAGAAAATTCAAATCGTTATCATCTTAAAAAGTGGAAACCGTTGATGGACTATTTGCAAAATGCAGGCGGAGCAAAGCTTGCATGGGGTTTTGATGATTATATTATATTATATAATGTAAGGCCCCTGCTTACACTGTTTTACCCAAGTTCCTGAAGTTACCAATAACAGTCTTGAGTCGAGGCTTGGAGATATAAAATAACAGCATTTATTTTGGCCAAGACAGAGCTGGGTAAGGTCTCCACAGGCATCATGACAGTGAAATGCCTGGGAAGATACACACACACACACACACACACACACACACACACACACACACAAGTACAGTACTTATATAGGGTTTGCAAAGCTCAGTTAGAAAGCATAATGAACTCTCCTCCCAGTCAGAGGGCAAGGTTCCTAAATCTGCATAGCTAGCAGTACGCATACTTAGAGACCTCCAGGGGCAGTCTTCATGTCTCCTGGTATTCCAAACAATCCTTGGAGAGTGTTATCTCCCTAGAGACAACAGCAAAAGCCCTGCGTCTCCTTTCACCTAGTTTCTAACAGCAAGCAGTTTCCAAAAGCAAGATGGCGTAGGTTATGCTAAGCTAACCCTTACATTAATAAAATATATTAGACAAGAAATGTATATGAAAATCATATCAAATGCTAGCATGTAAGAAAAATATTTTTATGTATTCCTATGACCATAGATAGATCGGAAGTCGACTAATTTCTATACCTTTTTCTATTTTTCTATTTCTTTGCTTTGCTTTCCTACACTTTTTTCTTTCTCTCTTTGATTTGTATATCTATTTCCGTTTCGTTTCTAACTTTTAACTATGTATATTTTAAAATCTTAATAAAAAGTATATATATATAAAAAAAACTTGCAACCTTTTGATCGACAGACCTGGAGTCTTAACCACTGAGTCATCGCGCCCCATGGAATTTTGTTACCAAGGAATAAAAAATCAAGTCTAATTTGTTTGCATGGGACTTGCAGATACAAATTGCCCTAACAAAAGCAGATGAAAGTCTCTTTTTTAAAAAGAGAAGTGCCCAACAGAATAAGTTAATTCTGTTGTCATCTTAACAAAGTTCATGTTTTGCTAAGTAACTTATGATTCTTTACCCAATGCACTGATTTGCATCTTCATTCCTACATGGAATTTGCCAATGTTTGTTTCTGTTTATGGAACAGGAGTGGGTGTGGGGAAAGATGTCTCTTTGCCTCAGGCTGCAAAGCATTTTGAGTCTGCCCTAATCATTGAAAGTTAATACTGAGACTCCCAAGTGTTAGGCATACTTGCATAGGAGTAAATCCAAACAAAGAGAATTTACTTCTGAGTAGGCCTTCTGAGTAGGCCTGGATAAGATTGCACTGTCAACTGTATTCTTACAATAGTGTTAAAATTTAAATCATCACTGCATGTTTTTTTTCAGTTGAATGTTGACTTTCAAAATTTGATTGTGATGCCTGTTATTTAGAATGTTATGTGTCACTCTCAAGACAAACCACAATCAAGGTTCAGACAAAGAAATCTACTTTGTTTGCTAAAAACTGTTTCTGTTTCAACAGCGTGAAATGTGGCATCTTGATTGCACCAAAACCAAAATGAAATTCTTTTATGTTAACTTGAAAAAAAATGCAGTCCTAGAGGCTATTCTTTCTAGGCAATCAAGCAATACTGCTTACGGATGCTGAAACCATTTATTTTGGAGCAGTTTCTCATGCTATATCTGATGGAATGGAAGCCTAAAACTATTTTATGGAAATGAGAACTAAATTAGTCCCGGGCTTGTTCTGGGAGAGCAAGGCATGTGGCTCAGGCAGCAAATGCCTTGAGCCCCTGTGGTCATTCTGTGGGCCTGCTCTGGATATTGGAATCTTGGGTAAAGATAGGAATCTTGGGATTCCATCTAAGAAGATTTAATGGTGTCATGAAAATGAGGATGTATTTTATTTATATAAAAATGAATATTAAAAAGAGTTTATTTTAGTAGAAATTTAGTAGTATTCCATTTTAGTAGAAATACAAGACCAAGTACCTCTTTTCCATGCATCTGGCTATGCCTGTAATTATCTGAAAGAAAGAACCAGTTTTATCTCCCAACTACTTTTAAAAGGGAAAAGTATCTTAGGGGTCGTCTGCATAACCAAGTTGTTCCGGCACAAGTACAGGTCACTAGCTATTTCTCAAGGCCAGGAAGACACATCATGCTCTACCCAAACTCAGACTCCTAAGAAAACCACCTCTACCATCTTTTTCTGCTATTTGTCAAAAGTAGCATTTTCTGACTTGTGCCAGCTCAAGCAGTGCTGGCCAATTCACCTGCTGTGCCACAATTCATTGTGGGTACTCCAGTTGGCTTCTGTGCACTAGGGCAGGAACTCTTACCTCCCTTCTAGTCCCTGGTTGTTGTCCTCCATGGCCTTTTTGTTTTAACAAGTCCACTGGCAGAATGATGGAACCAGTTTTGTGTGTGTTTCTGTTTCTAAGTTCATAAGGTGATATTGACAAGAATTCTGCCACCTTCTCCTAGCCCAAGTGAAAGGAAAATTAGTAAAACTGTAAAAAAAAAAGTATTATTTTACTGATCCAGGAGGGATAAAGCAGCAGGGTAATCCACAAATCAGGAGTGTAGTAAATGTAGTCTAGACAGAACTTTAGGTCACCACCATAGCCAAAGTGGAGGAAAAGGTTGAAATGCAGAAAGGGATTTCTTAGACCTGCCTCATATCAAGCTGGTTTATGCAGGGCAGACAACTACTTAAGGCTGCAGTGTTGAAAAGCCCTTAGCATCACAAAAATGAAGGCTAATTAATATTTTCTTCCTTAAATTCATTGTATACTTCTTTTGAGTAAACTGAGTGCATTTTTGCAGAGTGGAATGAAAAATAATGCACAGGCATGGGGAACTTAAGAAAGTCAGGAGTGGTATAAAACAAAATTTTGTCAGCCATAAAACTAACGTCAGCATTGAGAATTACAATTTATTTCACTTTTCAGTTTACTTTATAAAATGATTGTTTTACTATGGATATGTATTTTGAGTCCATGACAGAGTATACTTAATTTCTCAGTGATTAAGTCTACTAGCTTAAATTGGCAATGAATTATCGGGGCAGGGGAGGAGGGGTGGCGGTTGTAATCCGGGAATCTCTGATGGCCTTCAGGGGTCCTGCTCCACAAGTGGCCGGGTGTGAGACCTTGTTCTTCAAGTTGGGTTTTCGAGAGAAGTTGGGGGTGTTGCTGTTGTACCAGCCTCCCTGCTGCGTAGCAACCTCCCTGCCCGAGCTGTTGGAGGCTGTCTCAGGGTTGGCAGTGGAGTTCCCTAGACTTATGGTTCTGGGGGACTTCAATCTGCCTTCCCTGGGACGTGCCTCAGACACAGCTCGGGAGTTCATGGCTACCATGGCAGCCATGGGCCTATCTCAGATTATTCGAAACCCGACTCGAGACAGTGGCCTCACTCCGGACTTAGTTTTCTTGTCGGAGCAGTGGCAAAGTGATCTGAAGGGAGAGTTAGATCTATCCCCATTGTCATGGTCAGATCACGCCCTGGTGGCCCTGAGATTTTCCTATGCCGCCCCACTCCGCAGGGAGGCAGGACCCATTTGAATGGTCTGCCCCCGGCGACTAATGGACCCTGTGAGGTTTCAGAAGGAGCTGGGGGTTATTTCCGAGGATCTATTGTACGGTCCAGCGGAGGTTCTGGCTGCAGCCTGGAACAGGGAGGCGGCCGGAGCCTTGGACAGGATCGCACCTGTGCGGCCTCTCTTGCCACATCTGACCCGATACTCCCCGTGGTTTACGGAGGAGTTAAGGGTCTTGAAGAGGGCTAAGAGACGCCTAGAGCGCCGCTGGAGAAAAACAAAGACTGAATCTGACCGAACACAAGCTAGAGTCGTAGGTAAGGCCTACCTTGTGGCGGTAAGAGCGGCGAAACGTCAATATTTCTCCGCTCTTATTGCATCCGCAGAATGCCGCCCAACGGCCCTGTTTAAGATAACACGATCTATTTTGGGTAGGGTGGAGCCTAGGACCCACCTGCAGGGCCATGCGGAAGAATTTTCTGAGCATCTGCAGGATAAAATCGCTCAGATTCGATCTAGGTTAGACTTCAGGCATGAAGCAGAGTCTGGGGAGTTGCCGAGGGAACGTCATTACCCGGTTATCTACGATCGGTTTGATCCTGTTGGGCCTAAGGAAGTGGACAGAATCCTCCGGACTGTAAGGGCCACCACATGCCATCTTGACCCTTGTCCTTCCTGGCTAGTGCAGGCAGCCAGGGAGGTTACATCAGGTTGGGTCCAGGCGATGGTTAATACATCCTTGGGGGAGGGGGTGTTTCCAGATGCTTTTAAGGAGGCGCTGGTGCACCCCCTCCTCAAGAAGCCGTCGCTGGACCATACCGTATTGGACAACTTTCGTCCTGTCTCCCACCTCCCCTTTTTGGGGAAGGTGGTTGAGAAGGTGGTGGCGCTGCAGCTCCAGAGGATTCTGGATGAAACGGATTATCTGGACCCCTTTCAGTCGGGTTTCAGGCCGGGATATGGGGTGGAAACTGCATTGGTCGCGCTTACGGATGATCTCTGGCGAGGGCGGGATGGAGGGAGTGCGTCCATCCTGGCTCTCCTTGATCTCTCAGCGGCATTCGATACCATCGACCATGGTATTCTTTTGGGACGGCTCGAGGAGTTGGGGGTGGCTGGCGTAGTTCTGCGTTGGTTCACCTCCTTCCTCAGGGGCCGGTCCCAATCAGTAGTAATAGGAGATGAGAGATCCAACTCTCGCCCCCTCGTTTGTGGGTTGCCGCAGGGTTCGGTTCTCTCACCTCTCCTATTTAATATCTATATGAAACCGCTGGGTGAGATCATCCGTCACCATGGGATGAGATATCATCAGTATGCTGATGATACACAGTTGTACATCTCCATCCCAGGTGAAGTAAGTGATGCAGTGGCCGCCCTTTCTCAGTGCCTGGAGGCTGTGGGGGTCTGGATGGGGAACAACAGGCTTCAGCTGAAACCTGGTAAGATGGAGTGGCTGTGGATTGATGGTTCTTCTGGATCTGGGAAATTATCATCTTTGGTTCTGAATGGGGTTGCACTTCCCCGTTCAGAATCAGTGCGGAATCTGGGGGTCCTTCTGGACTCACAACTCCTGCTCGAGGAGCAGGTGGCAGTCGTGGCCAGAAGGGGCTTTGCGCAACTTCGTGTTGTGCGCCAGTTACGCCCTTTCCTGGATCAGGAGTCCCTCCGACAGTCACTCATGCCCTGGTCAACTCCCACATAGACTACTGCAATGCGCTTTACATGGGGCTACCCTTGAAGAGTATCCGGAAGCTACAACTGGTCCAGAATGCGGCTGCGCGCGCAGTTATTGGTGCCCCTAGATCGGCCCATGTGACACCTCTGCTGCGCCAGCTGCATTGGGTGCCGGTATGCTTCCGGGTGCAATTCAAGGTGTTGGTTTTGACCTTTAAAGCCCTACATGGCATGGGACCAGGGTATCTGAGGGACCGCCTCATCCCCATAACTTCAAACCATCCCACTCGATTATGTAGAGAGGGCATGCTCCGGACCCCGTCGGTAAGGGAGTTTCGTTTGGCGGGGTCCAGAAGGCGGGCCTTCTCGGCAGTGGCGCCTGCCGTTTGGAACAACCTGCCCCCGGAGGTGAGGCAGGCCCCATCGCTCCTGTCCTTCCGGAAGAACCTAAAGACCTGGTTTTGCCGCCTCGCATGGGATGGGAACAGGAATAGTTCCTCGTGGGGATGGCTGGTGCCATAGAGCCCTTTTAAAGATCATGGTCTGCCTTCTTGGATTTTCTACTTAATTTATAATAATAATTAATTGTATATTGTATTTTTATGTGTTTTTATAACGGAATTTTAATCTCTATGTTTGTAAACCGCCCAGAGTCCCCTTGTGGGAGATGGTGCGGTGATAGAAGTCGAAACATAAATAAATAAATAAAATTATTGCCAAATTATTTCTCACATAGCCTAAGAAATTGCTCTATTGTATTTTCAAACATTTCTAATTTCCTGTTCTTTGATCTTTATAATAATGAAGATCCATATAACAGAAATGTTTCTTTAGAGGCAAGTCTTATTATGTTCAATTAGATTTACTTTAAAGTAACACTAAGGATTTTTTACTTGTTTTATATAAAGTTCACCGGTCCGTTCAACAGCAGACAATTTTCATGAAACATAGGTATCTCTGTTGCAGGATAACAGATGAGGATGTATAAGAAAAGCAGAATCCTATTTAAGGTTATTTGGGAAACAGTTCACAAGATTCCCTAGTAACGGTTCAGAGGATCACAGCCAGTCAGCTTCTATGGCTAAGAATGGACTTGAACCAAATCTCCACAGTCCTCATCCAACGTTAGTAGTAAGAGTATACACTCTTACTGCTAACGTTGTAATCCTTCTACCACACTGGCTTTTCCCTGAATGTTCCAATCAGCTTTATTCTTCATCCTTTGAGAGACAATAACAAGAAATTATTACTGTATAATGATGTGGTCTATCTAACTTAAGTTCCACATCAGATTGAGGGAATTAAATGGAGAAACTTAGCATCTCTTTCTCAAAAGGCTTACTTTCATGCTAGAGCAAATAGTAGAGCCATTAGTAGAGCAAAGAGTAGAGCAAATAGGAGAGCCAGTTTGGTCTAGGTTAAGGTGCTGGGCTAGAAACCAGGAGTCTGTGAGTTCTAGTCCCGCCTTAGGCATGAAAGCCAGCTGGGTGACCTTGAGCCAGTCACTCACTCTCAGCCCAACTCACCTCACAGGGTTGTTGTGGGGAAAAGAGGAGGAGGAAGGAGTATTAGGTATGTTCACCGCCTTGAGTTATTTATAAAAATAATAAAGGCGGGATAAAAATAAAAAATAGTGAATCTTTACCCACTATTGTTTCTGCTTCCCTATTTCTATAAAGCATTTTGAAACCAAGCTGTTTCAAACTTCATTTTCATATGCCTCAAAGCACTGAGAAGATCAATCAGTGCTCCCTATGGCTAAAACTTTCAGTTACAAAAATCCCCTTGTTTCCATGACAAAAAATAAAGGAGATACATTATCATCCTCCAAACTATTTTTTTGTCTGCCACACCCCAAATAAATGAGTAGTTGCTAAGTCAACCAACTATCATTCCTCTATTGTATTACCCTGAAAAGCAAGTTGTCCACTAGGAGGATGGTAGTATAAACTAAATAAAAAAGAAGATAAGAATAAAGGCCATTTTCAGTCCTGCATTTTGTTTCCAACAGCAATCACTCTGGGTGCTCACAATGGAAGATGGAGGCACACCACTCTACTGTTACTGTTCCCCTGCAACTGGTATTTGGAAGCATGCCTCCTCCAACCTGGATGTAACATGGAGGCTTCAGGACTAGAAGTCCTTGGAAGACTTGTCTTCCTTAATTTATCCTTCTGTTCCCCCTCCCCCTCCCCCTCCCCCACTCCTGGCTTCCATCACATCTTCTAATAAGGAATTCCATAATGAAGTACTTTTTAATCTAGTTTCTTAATTTCCTTCTAGTCAGCTTCACTGGATGGGTTCCTTCACCAGGCATTTTAACCTCTTTGCTTTCTCCATGTCATACATGATTTCATATACCTCAATCAAGTCCCCCTCCAATCACTTTTTTCCTAACCCTTTAGGAGCTCCACTTTTTACTTCCCTCCATTTGTAAAATTGTTTATTTAGTTTTATTTGAAAATCTGGATGTTATATTTAAAAACTGTAAACATGAGGCAAGATTGCTTCTTTTCAGTTTGTAGTGTTTTTGGATTCAAATGATGAAAAATATTTGGTTTCAAACATAATATGGTTATTACTGCATAGTATGACATGTGAACCAACCCACTGCACCTTAGGATTCTATGAGTAACAAGCAATTATGGTTTAAAAGGTCCAGACTTGGTATTATGTGTGCAGCCATCATCTGCAATGCAAGTGGAATAAATGCTGTACTGGGAGGGAGGGCGGGAGGAAGGAAGGAAGGAAGGAAGGAAGGAAGGAAGGAAGGAAGGAAGGAAGGAAGGAAGGAAGTCCACCAAAGTCCTAGGCTAGGACATTTTATTTGTTTACTTTCATCTTTATTTGTATGAGAAGATGAAGCATTCATAACTGAAATCAACTTTAGCAAATAACATTTTGCAATATTTGGCAAGTATTTTGAGCCACAGACAAGATTCCATAAAAAGAAGCACCTTTATCTGACAATATAGGCCTAGAAAATGTACTAAAAAGTAAACCTAAACTATTTAAATTAAATAGGACTTTCCCCAGGGAAGTACAGTATATACATTATTATTATTATTATTATTATTATTATTATTATTAATTAAATTTCTATGACTGCCCATCTCCCCCTCAAGGAGGGACTCTGGGCGGTTCACAGCCACAATAACACCATTAAAATACAATAAAAACAACAGTAAAAATATAAATGCAATAAATACAATAAAATCTAAGTGGCAGGTGGTTCTTACAGTGAAGCTAAACATATTTAAAATATTTGAGGCTATAGTGTACAGAACTGCAATCTGGATGTAATTCACAGCACCTGCTGGAACATATCATATTACTTGACATACACTGAAATCACATTTTATCTTAAAATACTTATAGATTACTTGATTGTCCTACAGTTGAAGACCGAAAAACATTTATAATATACAGTAGTTCTAAAAAGTAAGGTGTTCTTATCCTATTAAGATGTTTTGAAACAAATTTTAAATATTATAGAACACTTTCAAGATAATCAAAAGGCTGTGTAGTTAGTATCTGAGTGTCTGTACATCCATAAATAAATAAATGGTAAAAAAGTTCAGATTTATCCATTCCGTTTATAGTATGTATGAACTATATTGATCTAGGCTTCCTAGATTATGCAAACAAATTTGCTTAATGCAAACTCAATGACAATGAAGTATTTGAGAGCTTAAATCAAGTTCATTTATTTATCACACTGATATTCCATATTTTAATTTCATATTATACAACAAACTTCTATTGTTAAAATAATACAATGAATATAGTAAAACCAAACATCAATATAAAGCAGGCAGTACAGAATGTAAAAAGATACTACAGTGCTTTTCAAACTGCTGCTGTTGGTGACACACCAACGACGGCAGCGGCGGCGGCGCGGGGGCGTGTGTGGTGGCACGGGGGTGCGCGGGGCGGTGTGAATGGTGGTAGCGGCGGCAGCGGCCTCGTGTTTTCCGCTAAAACGCGGAAGCACTGCCGTTGTTGCTGCCGCCGCCGCACACACCCCTGCGCCGCCACTGTGCACGTCCATTTCCGGGTTGTGTCGCGACACACTAAACTGTGTGTTGCGACACACTGAAGCAGGGCTTTCCAAAGTGCCGGCGCTGGTGACACACCAGCGGCGGCAGCGCGGGGGGGCGTGCGGTGGCGCGCGCGTGTATGGCGGCGGTGGCAGCCTCCGCTAAAATGCGGAAGCACTGATGCCACGCCGCTGCCGCTGCTGCCGTGCACGCACGTGCCGCCGCTTCCGGGTGGTGTGGCGACACACCATGCTGTGTGTGGCGACACACTTTTGTGTCGCGACACAGTTTGGAAAGCTCTGCACTAAAGTGTCACAACACACAGTTTGGAAAGCTGTGAGATACTACAATAAAATCACTCCAGTTCATTAAAAGCACCAACTATGTTAATTAGCAGCTACAACTTAACCATGCTGGCATTAGATAAACTTCTTGGAGAAGTGAATAAACTTATACAGAGAACAATGCTAGATCCAAGCACATTCCCATAAAAATATATTGTTATATTTTTAATAGTATTTATATTGACATCAATGTCTTTTTTCCCACAGAAACATTTTTTTTCCTACTACTGTTGCAGGAGGCAAAGCTGATTTTGGCAACTTGGAAATCTTTTTTTGGTTTTGACCAATAAGCTAGCTATACTGTATCCTTATCTAGAGCGAAATAAGCTGGTTGCAGTTGCTGCATGCTCCAGTAACCTCTGCTAGTATGAGTCACCCCTTCCCCTGAGATAGCAAAAAAAAAGCCTTTTTGTTGCTTTCAGTTTTCCCTACAAGTCTAAATTTGTTTTAAGATGAAGGATTGATGGAGACCATTGCACTGAAGGATACAATTTGTTTAAAATAATAGAAAGAGAGGAGGAGTTGCACTGTGTGTTAATAATGTCCGTTTCTGCTCAGAGATCTGAATGAATGAATTTCACAATCTTTTAGAGAGCATCTGGATTAAAATAAATGAAGAAACAAATAAAAGTATTGCTGATGATGACTACTATTGCCCTCACCAACCCAAGAAGATGTGGATTGCAGATCTTTCAAAAGGGCATGAAATTATAGTGTTGGGGGACTTTACATACAGTACCTAATATTGAGAGAGATAGTCTGTCAAGCATGATCCTTCCAATAAATTCTATACTTATCTTGCTTTCAATTTTCTCCTTCAGAGGTGGATAAGATCACTTATCTGTGACTTGACACTAATCATTAAGGAAAAACTTAGTTGAGGAAGTGCAAGTAGCAAGAAAATTGAGAGAAAATAAATATATAATGTCAGAATAGTTAATTTTAAAGTAAAGTAAGGCTGTATTTCTTTGCTATATTTGTTGACCACCTCAATTTTATGACTCTGAGCAATGTGCAACAAATCAAAAGACAAAGGGAAAAATAATACCAAGTCCCTATACAACATAACACAAGATATTCAAATAAATGCAAACATCTACTACCAATAAAACTGAGCTAAAATAAGGTTTTAATGGGGGGGGGGCACTGTTTTAATCTCTGAGGGACGCCTGTTCCATAGTATCAGCGCCACCACAGGGAAAGCCTCCTGCCTTATCTAATCTTGATAAGCAAAATTCCATGCCAAGAGAAACTAATGGAAAAAGGAGGTCAACATAGATGGGAGTTTCTGAAAGAGAGAGCAAAAGCACTATTGCAAACAATTCCAGAATTGAATTGAAAAATTGAAGGACAGCAAAAGAAGCCAACATGGATACATGAAAAATGAGTATTTGAAAATGTAACAGAACAAAAAACAGATACAGAAAATAGATAGAGGGCAAGATCACCAAGGAAGAGTATAGTCAGAAACTGTAGCTGAGAATTGTAGAGCTGATGTCAGGAAAGCAAAGGCTCGGAATGAGCTACAGTTACCAAAAGACACTAAAAATAACACGAAGGGCTTTTTAAGATATGTTCAAAATAAAAGGGAAATAAAATAATAAGTATACCAATTGTCTAAGTAAGACAAAAATTAACAAAAGAAAGCAGAGCTACTCAATTCTTATTTTGGGTCAGTCTTCTCCATCAAAAAATGGTATGTTCTACCAGGAATATTTAAGAGCAAGATGAAGCAATATGATTGAACCTTTAGACTGACTGAAACATTGTCAAGGAACGTATCTTTACTTTGAAAGAGTTTGCATCTCAAGACTAGATAAATTGCTTCCTGGGGTGCTGAAGAAACTAGCTGATGATCTGGCTGAATCATCATCTTTGCAAAATTCTATAGAACAGATGAAGCACTAGACACAATATGCAGATTAGCAAACTAATTAAAGTGTGGGCTGGATGACATGGCGACTCAAAAATTATACTTAAAGAGTGCTTACCAATAATTCCTCATCAAATTGGAGAAAGGTATCAAGTAAGGTACCACAATAATAAATCTTGAATCCCCTACACTTCAATATTTTCATTAATAATTTGGATGAAGAGATGGTGGGAATGCTTATCAAATTTACTGATATAAAATTGGGTGGTATAGCTAATACCCTAGAAACAGAAAAATTTAAAATAATGTTGAAAGGTTGGAGTAAAAGGTAAAGGTACCCCCCGCACATTTGTGCAGTCGTGTCCGACTCTAGGGGCGGTGCTCATCTCCATTTGTTAGCCAAAGAGACAGCGTTGTCCGAAGACGCTTCCACGGTCATGTGGCCGCACGACACGCGCGGAACGCTGTTACCTACCCACCGAAGTGGTACCTATTAATCTACTTGCATTTGCATGCTTTCGAATTGCTAGGTTGGCAAGAGCTGGAGCTAGTGCAGGAGCTCACTCTGCACGTAGGGCTAGGGATTCGAACCTCCGAACTTACAATCTTCCGATCAACAAGCCTGGCGTCTTACCCGCTGAGCCACCACGCCCCTTTCAGGTTGGAGACATGTGCTAAAAATAACTTAATTAATTTAATAGAGACAAGATCTTTTTTTAAAGAAAAATTTATTAAAGCCTTTCCTTTTCAAAATAAACATAAAAACTAAAAAGATTGAAACAAAGAAGCCTACAAAGAAAAAGAATCAGAACTAAAAAGGTGTGAAAAAACACAAAACAAACTACTACAAAGTGACTTCCGACTTTCTATAACAAAGATATACATAAATCAATATCAATCTCTTACTCCAATTCATATTATAGTAAACATTATTTCTATAAAGCATTTAAATTCTCATTATTACATTCCCTTCTAAAACAAAATTACCCTCCCAATTAAAAAAAACATATAAAACCCTTCAAACATAATTTGGAACCTAATATAGTAACAAACACTATCCTTCTTCACTATAATTTGCTCCTATCTGCCAACTAAACTAACATTAACCAAAAATATAAGAATTATCGAAACAGCATAAAATTTATCTAAACCAGTGCTTTCCAAACTCCCATTGGCGACACACCAACGGCGGCGGCGCGGGGGCGTGCGTGGCGGCGGCCTCATGTTTTGCTCTAAAACCCGGAAGCGCTGATGGTGCGCTGTTGCTGCAGCCGCTGCGCGCAGCGCCACCATTGCTCTGCGCGCCGCCGCAGGGGCAGCGGCAACACACCATCACCACTTCTGGGTTTTGTCGCGACACACAGTTTGGAAAGCTATGATCTAAACCCTTAAAAAACCATCTTGATAACCGCATTTAAGCAATAACTAAGCACTTACCAAAAATGTAGGAATTTTCAAAACAGCATAACCATTTATCCAAACCTTTAAGAAACCTTCCTGATAAACACATTTATACAATTATCCCACTTCAAAGTAAACCAAGGCATTTATGTATCTCAGTATTATGTACAGAGCTTTCTTCTTGTCAATTTCAAATTCTACAACCTGCTTTAAAAAGCCCAAATACTCATCCAAAATCTTCCAGCCTGTAGAATTTAATTCTCTTTCTTGATCACGGTGTGGTGGCAACACAATCTTCCTATCTTCAACTTTCAACAACTCAATTTTCCTTTGACTATTTAAATGTAAGTCACCAATTCTCATACTTTTCCTTTGAGAAACCACTTTACTCTTTAGGTAGTTTTCAGCCTTATCAGTTTCTCTCGATCCTTGTGACAATTTGGACTCTGCAAATTCTGAGAAAGGCTCCAGGACTTGAATAACAGCATTGTAGAGATCTTTAAATATCAAATTAATTTCCTCCATATTTCTTAACAGTAAGATAGATTATGGCACCCTGTAGTGCAGAGCTTTCCAAACTTTTCCTGTTGGTGACACACACCAACGGCGGTGGCGTGTTGCGCAAAACCCAGAAGGGCTGATGGTGTGCTGCCGCACATGGCGGCAACGCGCCATCAGCGCTTCCGGGTTTTCGCGCAACACACCTGCACACCGCAGGCGACACAGTATTGTGTCGTGACACACAGTTTGGAAAGCTATGCTCTAGTGCTTCAGGAAGGTAAAGTCATTAACGCTGTAACTGAACACTCTCGCCAGCCTTTTTATCTCCAGTGTGGCCAATCAGGAAAATAAAAAGTAATAACAAACAGCATTCCCACGGGAAAGTGAAAGCAAATAGATCAGAACTCCAATCTGCAGATTCAACGAAGAGAAAGTTTTATATTCCTCAAAAATCGCTTTAATAAAAAAACAATAAAAAACAAATTCTTTAAATTTCAATTTAACAAATTATACTATATATAAAAAGCCAAATTACCAAGTTAATAATTTTCAAAAATAATGAGAATCACCAAGAGATTCCGCATTTCTTTGTTGTAGATAGCCTCTCTTTGGTAAAATTGAAACAAAAAAAACTTAGTGCTATAGAAATGGGGTGGGCAGCTTTAGGGTCCATTTCAGCTTCAGAGCGGCTTGGGAAGAAGAAGACGGCCCTGCCTCCCAGCTGATCGTTTACCATTGGTTGTGAAATGCCATTTTGCGGTCTTCTGGCTGTGACCAGCCATCCAGAGAACACGTGGGGTGATTCCTGGGGTTCTCCTTAATCTGGAGAACACTTCTGGGCTCCAAGGAAGCCTGCCTGAGCCCAAGAAAAAAAGCCGCTCTGACAGGTCAGTCCACAGACAGCAGAAAAAACCAGCTCAAGCCGCCATTGTCCCCACCGGAAATCCAAGATCTAACTTCTTCATTAAAAAAATAATCAAATGCACAGGTACAGGTTGGGTGATACCTAGTCTAGTAGTAGGACTTGAGAAAAGTATCTTGGACGAGTAATTGATTGCAGATTGAATATAAGAGCAGTGATAAGGCTGTATCAACATAAATCTAACTTCCAAATCATGGCAAATTATCATTCTACTCTATTCTGCTTTGGTCAGGCTGTATCACTTGTGAGCACTGCACTTTTAGAAGGATTCAAAGAAACGAACAGGTTGAGAGGCTGGCAAAGGTGATGATCAGAGGACTAGGAAAAGCAATTGAATCAGCTTAGCATGTTAAGTTTTGAGAAAAGACAATTGAGAGCAGATACAACAGCACTTCTCAAATACCTGAAAGGATGTCACACAGAGGAGCAAAACCTATTATCTCTCATGATACAGAATAATGGGTTTAAATTACAGGAGGGCAAATTCCAATGGAATGTTAGAAAAAACAATTCCAAACAGTAACCGTAGTATAACAGTGGGCTGTCTTCATTAGAGGTGTTCAAGTCAAGGCTAGGCAGAAGAGGAGGTTGCATCCAACGGCCCCTTCCACATCTGTCAGTCCAATTTGCCTGAAACCCCACAGCAGGACCATTTTACACCAGTGCTGCTTAGACACCTGTAGACAATGACTGGCTTAAAAACCAATTCCTTTAACATTAACAAAGGAATACTGCTTCATACATTATAATGACCAGATTATCAAAATGCAATATACAGATCCCCCAAACCTCTTGGAACTTGCAGAAAGTGACCGTAAAAAGGTGCAGCTGTGCCACTGAGTTCAACAGGGCTGAGCTAAATATGTACTGGATCTCCGTCTTAAGTAACAATCGTCAAAGACCTTCGCGCTTGGATGTGCAGGCGGTGTGAAAAAGAACAGGCGGTTTTTGTTATAGCATTGTTATATCATTGGCTCTATATCAGGAGTGGGGAACCTCGGCTGAAAAGCTCCAGTTCCGTCAGCCGCAGCTAGGGACGAACCGTCAGAGCCGATGGCGTGGTACTCTGACGTCTGAACGCTACGAACTCCGCATAGCTACTCCAGACAGATGCTGCCAGAAACCAAAGACGCTCAGCGTCTGCCCCCTCGTGACTTTACTGTCACTCAGAGTCACGCTCTACCCCGCGCACGCGCACCTATTAAACTCTCTCTTTACGCCACGTTCCTTCCATTTTACGGCCGGTTGCCTAGTAGAAACGGAAAGCCGGCTTAACAACGCTTTTCAAGTTGCGCGCTCTTGGTAACGGCGCCCGTTTATGACGTCTACAAAACACAACGGGTAAGGGAAAGACGCGACCATTTAAAGACGGGGCGAACCGGCAGCTGCTATGAAGGAAACGCCACTCTCTAATTGTGAGAAGCGGTTCTTGCTCCGGGCTATCGAGGAGAGGAAGGTGAGGGAGGACGGGTGATAATATCACGTGCACTTCAAACTCGCGTGCGCGGAGGCGCCCGTGGAACGTACGGATATTTGTTTGCGCACGTGCGTGTTGGGAGTGGGAAAGCGGCTCCCAGGAGAGAAGACCAGCCGTCTTTTGCCATCCACTTTTTAAACAAATAGAGGACTTTGGTTGAGGTTGATGTGCTAGAAGTTGCAAACGTTTTCTGTGAAAAGCTTTAGGGTTACAGTCCTCCGAGCTGGACTGTCATGAGGGATCCTGGTCTTCAGTCAGCTGAAGAGTCTTTCCTGGGACAGAGATTCCAGAGGACTAGCCCTGGATACTCTCAGCTAATCACGGTGTAACCTTCGGATTATTTTAACTCTGATAGGTAGTATTTATATGTCCTTAATATAAGATAAATTAGCAATGAGCGAAAGTCAGCATCAACATATGAAGCATTTCTCAACTCTGAGATGCAAAGATGTCCTGTTCATTTCTGCTTGTCCTTTTCTCTGAAGTCTCAGAAACTGTTTAAAAGGTGGCACCATAGAGTTAGAGCGAGTTGAAGTATGCAAGATCCCTCCACAAAGTTTTGACTCTGCATCCTTGTGTTTGTGCAGTCTTTTCTCTCTAAGTTCTTGTTCTCACGGTTAACTTTTTGCCTTAGTGACCCTATTGTTTGATGTTTATAGCGTCTGGATGGGCGACAGTGCTATGACTACAGAAACCTCCGCATTTCCTTTGGTGTTGATTATGGCTGCTGTATTGTGGAGCTTGGAAAAACTAGGTATCCAGTATTTTATAGTTTTGTGTATTTTATTTAATAGACTTAGAGTCTGCTTTTCAGGATAAAAATCTTCACAAAGGAAATTTTAACATAGTATAAATTACAAGATGTAATGAAACTGTACAGAGTGTTCAATACATCAGTCAGTGAAATAACAAAAAGATACAACAAATAAAATAACAACAGCAGATAGTATCTTAGTTAAAAGCATATTCTTTAAAATTAACACAAAGCTGACTGAAATAAATTCATTCTTAAACCCCTTGTAATGATTATCAAGAAAGTGCCATATTTGTTTCCCAGGAGATGAAATTCCACATTTGTTGGAGAATCAAAGAAAAAGTTTTCCCTAATACATATTATTCTCATAGTTCTCTGTGGTGGAACAGATATCAATGCTACTGATATTAAAACTCAGGCAGGCTTGTACAGGAGTAGGTATCTATCTACCTATCCTGTTCCTCATGGTTATTCCTTCTGCCCATTACATATTATTTTATTGTTCTGTGTGTATTTATTTGTTATTGTTTTATTCTCTGTCTTTTTATCTGTGAACCGCCCAGAGTTGCTGTGGTCAGGTGGTTTAAAAAATTCATAAGATAAAAATAACAGAAATAATAATCAAATTCACCCACATTAAACTGTGAAATGCTGATCTTTCAATATTATTTATTGTAGTTTTCTGACTTTTTTTAAAAAGATAGCTTATATCAGTAATGAGAGAGAATCAAGTTTGCACACTATTACGCTTTAAGGAAGCTTTTGCGGTTACTTTGATGTACATATCAGAAATCCAATCTATATACTACTAAAACTATTGTGCCTGTTTGATACTTTGTAACCTTTAACTAGGGAAAATGGTACATCATAGGCCAACAATTTTTGAACCAAGGATGGGCTAACACAGAGTGCATCTAAAATCCGGGATCCATGACTCTTGTGGAATAGAAATTTGGCAAATTTTATAAAACATTTTATGACATCAAAATTATAAAACATTTTATGACATAATACAAAATGTCATAAAACATTTCATGTGGTCAACTCCTGATATTTGACTGTGCTATATAGTTCAACATTGGCTATTTTCAAGGCAGATACATCTCTGAATATCTCTCTGAATTTTTAAGAACTTTTCCAGTGAAGGCAGTACATTAGAAGCTCTGCCATTTTTGAAGGCATTAAGGAATCTGGTAAGGAAATGTCTCTGAAATGATGACCTAATGGATCACAGGTTATCTAGTATAACATAAATCTAACCCTCTTAACATTTCTGGTGATGGCTGGAAAGAGTCCCTATCTGAAAGTCTGGAAGCAACATAAGTGAAGTAAAGAAGATAAGCTGTTGCTTTGATTTGTATCAAACAGCTATTCCCCACCTGCCTTCTTTTCTGCTTGATAGGAAGTATAAAGGTATTATGCCAGTTTATTACTTTCAGCTAGGTATCCAGTGAAGTAATTTCCAGATAAATTTCACTTCTGTGTTACAGTGTAGAATTTTAAAATACCTCTTTGCCAGTTTTTCTATTAACTAGTAAGTGACTAAGATTTGATTCTAAAAGTATGTGTCTTCTTTTTGCAGAGTTCTTGGGCAAGTGTCATGTGAGCTTGTCTCCCCAAAGCCAAATCGTGCCACAGAAGGCATACTTTTCTTTAATCTAGAGCTGTCACCCATGGCATCACCAGCTTTTGAACCTGGAAGGTATGAGTTGCCCCCCACCTGCAGTAACCAAAGGAGGATTCAAGTAAAACATTTCTGGTTTTCTGTGTATGAGTAAATGAAGTTGGTGGTTGTCTTTATTTAATACAACACAGAGAAAAAATAAAATAAAATAATAACCAACAGAGAAGAGAAAAAAACAATTCAGAAAAATGACATGAATTGTATATTGTAATGCATATATGAAACTTGACCTAACAGTTTCAATAAAAGATAGCTATGCTTCATTGTAATTGTATATAATCTGTATGTATATGCAACTTATTCATAAGTCACAAGTAACATCATGCCAATTTGTCTTTCCAATGCTAATATTTTGGCAATAATCAGGGCATGGAGAATCCATTTCCTTTGTCCATCTGTCAATTTCCATGCAATAGGTGTGTAGTTCGAAAGAAAGTGTGTATCTGAAAATATTAAACTGTGGAGTCCTTGGTGCTCTCTAAGCCTTGTTGTTTTCTTGCAGACATTTCATTGCCAGGCTAGGCAACATCTTCAGATGTCGCACTGAAGATGTTGCCTAGCCTGGCAATGAAACGTCTGCAAGAAAACAACAAGGCTCAGAGAGCACCAAGGACTCCACAGTTCAACCCTGAGCTACAAATATTCTCTTCGATTAATATTAAACTTTATCCCAAAGTTTATGTCCCAAATTAATCTATGGAAGTACTTCTACCAGAACATAATAACTTAGGACTGTGCAAAACAATGTATTTTAATGAAGTGTTACTCTGGTTGCATTTCCAACAATACTTTTCTGTACAGACACAATGGGGTCCAATAACTCTGAAATATTACTGTAATCTGACATCTGATAAAGTTTTTGGTATTAAGGTTAAAATATTTTCCCATTGTTTGGATAAAATGGGGGTCTCCAGTTCCTTATTCCATTCGGCCTTAACATTTACATATAAGATTGATTTATTGATAACACATTATTAAAGGCTGACTGTTTTTATTTCATAGGATTTAGGGATCCTTTCTAATAACTTAGATGTTTCTGAGACTAAAAATGCAGCTGATCCAAACTGACATATCAATAACTGTTTTAATTGTAAATATTGCCAATGGTGGCAACTGATAAATGGTATTTATTTTTTAACATAGAAAATGATAAAAACTCATTGTTATCATCCACTGGTTGACATAATGTAAAGATCCCAGTGCCCATCCAGATCTTCCACAAAAACATTTTAAATCAATTTTTAGACCTGGTTTACTTCATGGTGTCAATTTAGTATGAGAAAAGATATCAAAATGCATTTTTTCTGGGAATACTATACCAGGTTTTGAATTTACATAATAATAATAAGAGCTATAGCAAATGTATTATATTTTGAACCCAAAACAGTCAATTAACTAAAGTTGTTAAATATAAATATTCCAAAAGAGAATTTGCACTAAGATGTCCAGAATTTGGTACGAGTGAAAAGGTATGCAAGATGCAAAAGTCAAGATTTGGAAAACCCAAACTCCCATCTTTATCTGACAATGGCCTCTTTTTCAAATATATCTTTGGAAATCAAGAAATTCCTAGAAATTTAGAAACAATGTACTGAGTTTTTGAAAATATTTTCTGGATATGTAAATTGTTCAATTGTTTTAACTCTAGGCAATCTGAACTGCTTGTAAAACTGAATCGGCTGTTAGAAAGATGCCTAAGGAACTCAAAGTGTGTAGATACTGAATCTCTTTGTGTTGTTGCTGGTGAAAAGGTGTGTAGTTACATGAATTCCAAACCATAAACACTGGAAAATCTAATGACATTTTTTAATTATTCATTTATTTTAAAGTAAACTATAATTGCATTCTTTTGTACATACCAATTATGAGATTTTCCAAACTAGAAAATATAATTGTAATCTGATTTATAGTTTAATTATACAATAGCATGCCATGTTTTAGATTTTCCAACTCCCTTCTTCATAAGTTTTAACTTATGAATTTGCAATCTTTATACACTTTGCATATAAATACCATAATAAATGGTATTTATATGCTGCTGTTTTTATGTTATTTTTGTTGTTTTTAATGTTTGTTACACATTAAAATGTGAGCCAGAGTCATGTATGTGAGATGGGTGGCCTATAAATTTACTAAGTAAATAAATATATAAATAAGTGATGGATGAAAAAGATTAACCAGGAAAGTCTTTAATTTTAGTAGCTCAATCTTATGCATAACTTTATATGAGAGTAATTCCAACGTAAGTTAATAGCCTTGCCGAAAACTTTCAGACGTGTGTATGGTGTTTGGCAAAATAAATTTAGATTACATTTGAACATTAAAAACAAGCTATTGCTGTGATAAGTATTTTGGTAGGAAAATATTGTCTAGAATTGTAGATAAGATTTTTCTGTGATTATTTCATAAACATGCTCCTGCGCTTGTAGACTGTATGCAGCGTGCCATCTCTTACAGGGTTAGAAAGCAGTGTTGGCTGCCCTTGTAGAAACATTTTTTTCCAAACATTTCATAATCTTTGGGGAACCAGCAGGGGCTAGAGGTGTATATATGCATGGTATTACAATTACATGTTTTTTACAGTTTTCTCGTGTCATATTTTTCTAGATTTTTTTCATTGAGATACGTGCTAAATGTCTGGACAAAATGGGGCAAAGCAGAGATATTAGGTTGATCCTGTGAGGAGAGAATTAAAATGAATTGTTTGTTTTTTCTCAGGTGTGGCAAATTCGTGTGGACCTGCATTTGCTGAATCATAATGGAAACATCATTGATGCTGCAAGTATAGCAGCAATAGTGGCATTATGCCACTTTCGGAGGCCTGATGTGTCGGTGCAGGGAGATGAAGTAACATTGGTAAAGTGGGAATTTAAAATTGGGAGCTGACCTCAGTCTTGCATGTTTTGCTTTTTCTAAAACTGGAATGAGAATGGTCCGTAAACATGTATTAAATTTAAAAGCAATACTGTGTTTCAGATTTTCTAAATATTAAGATATACTACATTATTTTCCTTCGGAACCTAAGAATTATATCAGTCAAATCAAATTAGATGATAGATAGATAGATAGATTAGATAGATTAGATAGATAGATAGATAGATTAGATAGATTAGATAGATTAGATAGATCTATCTAATTTATCACCGCCCATCTCCCCCCCTACGAGGGACTCTGGGTGGTTAATACGTTATAGAGCAGTGCTTTCTAAAGTGCCGCCGTTGGCTACACACCAACAGTGGCAGCGGGGGCGCGCGAGGGTGTGTGCGCACGTGTGTGGCGGCGGCGGCCTCACTAAAACGCGGAAGCGCTGATGGCGCGCCCCTGCCGTCTTCGCTGCTGCCGCCACCATACACATGCCGCCGCTGGGCCGCCGCTTCGCGACACACCAAACTGTTTTGTAACACAGTAAAGTGTCGCGACACACAGTTTGGAAAGCTATGTTATAGAGGATGTTCTTTTCAGTTGATTGGAAGGTTCAAAGTCCTGTCACAATAATGAATCAGTATAGCCCCGTGCTTTGTTTTAGCAAGCAAACGTATTTAATATTTAGACATCAATTATCCATATTGTTTATGTGTATGCAATTGGCTAAGAAAAACACTGTTGTATTGGATTCTTTAGTATACACCTGAAGAACGGGATCCTGTCCCTCTGTGTATCCACCACATGCCTATTTGTGTAAGCTTTGCTTTTTTCCAGCAAGGGTAAGTTAACATTACTTTCAGTTTTCTACTATTATTGGATTTCTTATATGTACATCAAAGTAACCGCAGAAGCTTCTTTAAAGTGTGATAGTATGCAAACTTGATTCTCTCTCATTACTGATATGAGCTGTCATTAAAAAAAAGCCTGAAAACTCAGAAAACTACAATAAATAATATTGAAAGATCAGCATTTCACAGTTTAAAGTGGGTGAATTTGATTATTATTTCTGTTATTTTTATCTTATGAATTTTTTAAACCACCTGACCACAGCAACTCTGGGCGGTTCACAGATAGAAACACAGAGAACAATAAAATAATAACAGATAAATACACACAGAACAATAAAATAATATGTAATGGGCAGAAGTAATAACCATGATGAACAGGAGGAAGAGCTGCTCCCAAAACATTGGTCAGATAAAAGAAATCTGAGTCTAGGCCAGAACTGTAACTTGAGACATCATCTCAGACAAGTCCCTCCCTAGTTCTTACGAAGATAAAGGGAGGGAGGGGGGGAAGCTCATTCAGTCTTGCAAGATTCTGTTACAAAAGCCCTATAATAAAAGTATTAGCCTGCATGACTTTGGTTTCCTAGTCTGGTCTACCTTGAAGGGCTGACATAACAACAGATAAAAACAACAGAAGATGGCACAAACTGAACAACAACCAAAGCAAACCCACATTACCCAAAAGGGGGCTTCAATCACTCTGAACAAAGGCCCGGAGGAAGAGCCAGGTCTTTGAGATTCTCCAGAAACCCAGCGGGGGGGGGGGGGCATCCAGATCTAAGGGAGAACCTCATTCCAGAGGGCAGGCACTGCAGTAGTGAAGACATGCTTCCAGGGTCCCAATAGTTTAATTGAAGGAACCCGAAGCGCACCAACTCTTTGAAATGTATAGAATTAAAGCCACTTTTGAGAATATAGCTAAGTACTGACTAGGTTATTTCATTTACTGGTCTATTTTCCGTTTAATGGTTTCAGGACTTATTTACTAGTGGATCCCAGTGAACAGGAGGAACGTGTAATGGATGGCCTCCTCGTAATAGCCATGAACAAACACCGTGAAATCTGTACCATTCAATCCAGTGGTGGAATTATGCTGCTAAAAGAACAGGTAATATGGAAGCTTTTAAAATTGGAATGTTACCTGTGACACTCTTCTTTTATAAGGGGCTAGATAGAAGCTCTAGGGAGAGCTAGTCCCTGGAGAAAAGCAATGCTCAGGAAAAATGAGGGGCAGTGTTCTGGGTTTTCATAGAGGTAAACTTTAGAGTCTGTGATAAACAGCCAAGCTGGTTTCTCTAGGGAACAGGGGGATTGGGATCCTTGAAGCTTTCAGGAGGATTGCACTGAGGTGAGAGGAAACGGGGTAGATTAAACTGTTCCTACAGCTCTGATCTGAGGTTGTAATGGGCAAAAGTCAAAGATCATCCAGGAAATGCAAGCCAGAGATCATTTATGGGAGTGATCCTTTGTGTCTAAGGTACAGATAATGTTTTAGCTAAGAAACTGCAATTAGATTTTTGGCTTGCTTTAATATGCATTTTGTATGACTACTTAATTGTTTCTGGTAACTTTTGTATCTGAAGTTTATTGTGTCTTATGCTCTGTGAGCAGTGGATCTTGCCCAATGTGGATCTATTATTATTCCCCGTCAGTAGCTTTTTATGGGATAATTTGTTTGGATGCATGTTGCCCTGTATTCTTATGTAATGGAGGAAGGTAGATTCCAGTTGAATGTTAGAAAAAAAATCTTGTACAGTAAGATCAGTTTGACAGTAGAACCAACAATCCAGCGAGATAGTGGGCTCTGTATTCACTGGATTTGTTCAGGATTTGTTCATCCTCTCGGGGATGGTTTCATTTGGATTCTTGCCCTGAGCAGGGGGCTTAATCTGAAGGCCTATATGGCCCCTTCCAACTCTTAGATTCTATGATTCTGTATAAAGAATAAAATTAATCCAGTTTAGTTAAGTATAATAAATCTTATACTTCACAATTCTGACTATGACAAATATGTCAGTTTATAATTCTTTAATTAAACTTAATGTTAAATGTTGAAGGCTTAATTTTTGGTACTTGAAAAGGAGAGTAAATCCTAAAAAGTAATAATGCAGGGTCTTCTGTCCATGGTCTGAATTCCTATTATCCTCATTCTGTCCTGATTTGTGAATTGCTCTTCAGTGTGGGTTCCAAGACCTTTGGATTACCCACTTGCAAACACTCATTGGATAAAATATATTCTGTGATGAAATATTTTAAACTTGCATTATCATTTTCCACAGGTTTTGAGATGCAGCAAAATAACAGGAGTCAAAGTAGCAGAAATCACTGAGCTAATTCAAAAAGCTTTGGAAAATGATCAAAAAGTTAGGTGAGTTTTTTTTAATGCTGCAGACTTTTAATGTGGTCTATTATAAATTGATACATCCATGTTTTGTATAATGCTTACCTGGTAGATTGCAACAGAAAACTTGAATCAATATTATGGAGTCCTTGGTGCTCTCTGAGCTTGGTTGTTTGCTTGCAGAAATTTCATTACCAACTAGGCACTGATAATGTTACCTAATTGGGTAATGAAATGTTTGCAAGCAAACAACCAAGCTCAGAGAGCACCAAGGACTCCACAGTTTAACCCTGAGCTACATATAGAAACCAGGAGGCTGTGATTATGTACACTGACAGAAAAAGTTTGGGGATCCCTGATTGAGATACAGAGAAGAGTGTTGCTTTTATGTATATTTTCATGGCTGTATTTGTCTCAGTGGCATTACCACTTCATAGTAATTGCTTACTCTGTTGCCAGATCACCATGGTTTTCATTGTTTTATTCTGCTATCACATATATGTAGATAAATGTTTATTAACTTGATGTTTTTTTTAAATTGAAACAGTTCAGCATGCTAATTAAAACAATTCTAATGATTCTTATTTCTGTGAGATTATTATCTTGCCTGGGGATAATGATGCTAGATATTTAGAATGTACTTCAATGAAACTGTATTTTCAGAATAGCTTTTTAAATGCCTAAGCAGAAATCCTACATCTTTCAATGCAAGGTTTAGATTCTTTTCCCTTCACTGTCTCATCCCTATCCTAAACTTAACATGTCAGTAAGAGCTAGTAGCATAATCTTTGTTGTGAATATGCTGAGAACACATCAGTTTAGTGTCTTGAATTTAATTGAGGCATTATAAACATACTTTGACTTTAATTATCTAGTAACTTTGAGACATTTAGGGGAAAAATAAAGTGGAATATAATTATATTAATGATTAAGTATTCAGAAAGGAATAAAGTAACTTTTAGTTCTTAGTGAGTCTATGTTTTAATGCAAACGTGAACTTCTAAAGGAATTATTTTCTTTTAATAGGAAAGAAGGTGGAAAATTTGGATTTGCAGAATCTATTCCTAATGAAAGAATAACTGCCTTTAAAATAGAACAAGCCCCAGTCAATACTAATGATGTACAAGAGCAAGCTGAAGAAATAATTGCCAAAGCATTTCCTCCTCCAGAAGTGTATCTTTTGTTGCACCATAACAGTAAATTAGATTAGATGGTTGGGCTTCTATGCTCAGGATCATATTAATTTCTTTAAAAATATATTTATTGCTTCAGTATTCAAAAAAGAAGAAAAAAAGAAAACAAATTAAGAAAGGAGACAACAAAAACATTGCATGTAAAAAATATTCAGACTGATTTTTAAATTCATCATTAAATCTTGACCACACAGCCTAATATTGATCAGATTTCCATTATATTGATAGAAAGCCAGTTCATAAACAGAAAAAAAAATGATGATCCAAGATTGTAAATCTTGCACTGTTTCTCCAATATTGAAGAGTAATCTTTTTGCTGCCAACCATGTCAGTAAATCCATAATTCTTCATCAGTGATATCTTCCAAGTTTTTGGTATATAATTCAAGAGTACATTCACATCTTTAAACCTTATTGATCTTCATAACACTATTAACAAAAGTTAATAACATTAAACTAAACTGAGGAAATAGTTGAATGAGCCGATATCATATGATTAAATGTCCCTTTACCCAGTTTATACTTCTAGCATAATGAAATTGGAAGACGACCCCTTTTGAACATCTGAGGTAAACATGAAGGAAAATCTTTTGTTAAATTAACCACATTTTAAGATAATGAGAAACATAATATTCCCTAAGACCATTAGCCATTGATTTGTTAATATGGGATATTCCAACTCATTCTAGAGTACATATACACATACACTTAGTATCATCCATGTTCCACCACTAATATTTCTGGAGTTTTAGACTTTAACGCACCCAGAGCAAATTGCAAAATCAAGAATGGTTTAATTGAATATACTATTGCCTACTATTAATAGTTGTACTATTACAACTATTGCCATAGTTGTAATAGACTGGGGAGGCCTATAAATTCCCAAAATAAGATGTGTCAGCTAGCTGTTCAGTAAATGCACACACTATATTATTTTGTTACCATATGTAGGTGAGTAGCATCTTACTCTCATCTCAGAAAGTTGTGTATCCTCCCTCCCCCCAAAAGATTTATATGGCATATTTTCAACGAGCTTATTTCTCCCAAAATATGGCAAAATATGAGGACCTTTGTTTGTTTATCCTCATGTACACATTTTGGATAACAGCTAGTTTTTCCTTAATGAACTTAGCTTGTCCAAGCCAGTATTATGGGCATCTGGCACAGCCCAGATTGGAGAAGGACTTCAGAACTCATGGGCAGATTTTGAGGAATCTGAAATGGAAGAGGAAGAAGATGAAGATGGCCAGGATGAATCTCTAACAGTAGAAGACCAAAATAGAGAAATGGGAGATGTTCATATTGGAGCCAAAAATCAAAAAGGTTGGAATCCTTTTTTAAAAAAATGTGAAATAGGAAATGGCACTCAAGTTGAAATTTATTTTTGTAGGACTGTTTTTACTGTGTGTGTAATTCTAAACACTATATATGTTGAAAAGGGAGAGTTTTGAAATGTTTCAGCAGACCAGATACTGCTTTTAGTTTAAAATCCTTTCTGGCCTTCTACATAGTTAGCAGGGAACATTTTCAAAACTGCTCTCCAAGTTCTGCAATTAGGTGTCCATGGTTACAGTGCAGGAGTGTTGCATTAGGGAATTTGTTAATGTGAGAGAGGATGCTTCCTTGGGTGTGTGTCCATACTCTCAACATAGAAATTAAACTTTCTAAGAATGGAGTAGAATAGTTTTGTCAGTAACATGTTGCTGTTAAAAGATATCAATAGCGAAGTGATGCATATGCAATGATTTTTTCTGACAAAATATTAAGATATTTGTCTTTTCTGACAAAATATTAAGATAGTGAAGCTTTATTTTAACTGATTAATGGAGGAGCAGGTTATCTGTTCTTCACAAACATCTTTTGAACAGAGATTACATAACTCTTGACAATTCTTATGTCATTTGTGTAAAAACATTCATTGGTGTGCAGAATTAGTCCATTCCATGTGAAGCCTGTTGTATTGATCTGGTGAAGTGAAACTTTGCTATAACATGATTATAAACTTTGCTGAGCAGCTGCTGTGGCTTGAAATGTTCCATAGCTTCGTCTCTCCACAGTTCCTATGCATAAAACATTTTCCATTGGCCAGTAACTGCTAGAAGTGTGTAGACATTTTCCACAGCATATGGAAATGTGTTTCAGAAACTGCTCAGGGAAGATGTTGCTGTTAGGTTTGGTCTGAGTCAGATTTACGTTTAATTGATTGATTATATACCATCAAATCAGTGTTGACCCTTAGTGACCACATAGATTTTTCTCCATGAGATTTACATGCTGTAGGATTTGAAGCAATTCTTGAAAATAATATACTAAGTAGTAATTTTTTTCTGTCTTGAAGAAGAAACAATTGTGTTATCCGACAGTGAAGAGGAGGATGTTGTTATTCTAGAACCTGAAGTAACACCAAAGAACAGGTAATCTCGGGGGCATTTTCTTTTCTGTTTTACAAAAAGGTGGGAGAGGGAATTTAGCTAGGGCTGTGCAAAGGGAATGTTCCAGAATCTCCCAAATGTTGCATTTTTCTCCTAGAATGTGTTGATTAAGTTATTCTCAGATTAGTTTGTTTTCTTAAAATAATTATTCTAATATAGGAAGTAGTTCAGTGTTCAGCATATGGTCTGGACCCAAAATGGCCTTTTCATTATTTTCTGCAGAGAATTACTGTAAAACTATGGTTATGATCCATAGATCTTTTTTGCTGGCAGGTAGAACAGCTGGCACCTTGCAGACCTCTTAGAAGCTTCATCTCTTTTGGTTTTTGACCAAATGAGAATAGGAGTCTCTTCCAAAGACTGGGAGAAGCTACTACTGTTTCTTACCTTATTCATACTTAAAGGTGTGATGGACCAGAAAACATATCAGAAAAATTCAGAGGAAAAAAATGTGTCTCCTTTTTTTCTGATTTTTAAAATTTTTTTCCTGAAAATTAGGAAAAGGGGATAATGGAATAATTCATAATATTTCATATTAAATTATAAAATGGTTAGATATAAAAGAAATAGGTTGGTTTGGAAATACACATCACAAACCAAAAAACAAATAAATGAAAAAATACAGGTGGTCTTTATATAGGCAAACCTTCATTTATAGTTCATCAAAGTTATTTTTAAAAAGATCAAAAGTGGGAGCTCTAGAGAATAATAGTATTTCAATTTCAGCGAATGAGACTTATTAGAACATTTTGTGGTAAAATATGTATTCTAGGTCTTAGTTTCTTTCTAAGAATGTGTCTATTTGATATATTAGGGGACAAAATGTAGTCCAGCCCAGTCCTTGGTATTGATGGGAGACGGTGTCTATTAAAGCAGAACATCTATTAAATCAAGGGTTTACTCTCACCAAGATCCCCCCTCAGCAGTTCCCATTGCTGTTTATCTCACTGCTTTTCCAACCCTGCAACCTTCCTAGCACCTTCCCTCCCTCTGCCACCACCAGTGATCTTCCATGGCATATCCCTATTCAGCAGATGTAGTCTGTGAATTCCAGTCTGCTAAGCCAAGGTCTGTTAAATCATAAGTGTTTTCTACAATGTTGGCAATTTATTTTCAGTACTTTGTCTGCTTTTCCTAGAGGCAATTGTCTAAATGCCTCCATTTTTATACACCAAACCTTTGTATGAAAACGAAAGGAAACATTTTATGTGCATATATGTCCATTGCTTCAAGATTGTTGAAAAGTTACATCTCTGTCTATGAGACTAACCTATTTTTCTCTTAACTGTTCTGTGTAAAGTAGAGAATGTGCAAAGACTGGTGGAGACAATAAGCAAAGGCCAGGCCTGTTTCTCTACCTGACTATAGTCCAGAATACCATACTTAGTCAATTGTATGTTTTTATTCAGATGGGATAGAAAGAAAACTTGTTCATAAAATGTAACAAGGAACTATTAAATGGAAATGGATCTACTCTAAGTTCATAAAAACCCACGTTGAGATGATCATGGAGAAAATTTGAGGCAGTAATCCTCACACAACCCCCATATGCAAATGTTATTTGTTTTGAACTCTGCAGTGCGAGGTAATAGAACAGAGCTTTCCAAACTGTGTGTTGGGACACGTTAGTGTGTCAGCTGCAGTGTCTGGGTGTGTCGCGGCTGCTGCTGCCTCTGAGCCCTGCCAGGATTCCACACAGGTCCTAGTGCCTGCCTTGTGCCTTGCTGCCTCCAAACCTGCTGTGATTCCACACAGGTCCTAGTACCTGCTTTGTCCCCAGCTGTAAGAGTGTGTCGCGAAATGATGCATGTCTAAAAAGTGTGTCACCAACATGAAAAGTTTGGAAAGCTCTGTAATAGAAGCTTGTAAAAGATCTGGATAGTGCTTGCTTACTACTACTGAACTGTCTCCAATAGATAATCTTAAAAAAATGTATTAGGTGAAGAACTGTGTTGTGAACCTAACTGCACATTTTAAAAAAAAACTGTAAGCTCTTTCAGATGAAAAAGCAACTAAAGATTCCTAATTAATGAATTTTAATGACTAGGTTTAATACTGGAATTAGGGCTGTTATATTCAGGACTAAATTATTCAATTGCTGAAAGACCTTCATTTTGACCTGAAATTTCATGCTGAATGGAGAAAATGCATACCATAATTATACACACACACACACACACACATACACCCTCTTCTTTAGTGACCGGCATCCATTCCTTAAATCAGAAGCAAAATGGTCACTAAGCGTGACAGAGAACGACAGATGCTGCAAAGTTCACTGGTTGCTGCCATCTCATTCAGATAAAGTTTCCTCTACAGTGTCCTGTGCCTGACCCATTTCCCCCTCCCCTTTTTTTGCCCCCTCACCAGGCGAGATATTGTTTAAACAAGCTATCTCTTCCACAGCACAATGGTTTCCTAAAAAGTGCTAACCCCAAGTTAAGAAGAGACAAATCACACTATGTGAATCATTTTGTGCCCATTAAAGTTTCAGCATACTTATCTAAGTGTAAATTTTTGTACTAAGAAGCTAGCTTCTAAATCTTGATCCTGTTGTTAAAGAACTAAACAAAGCTGCAACTGCTTTGCACTGCTGGATCTGTACTTTGTAATACACATAAAATGGTTAGGTAGGGTGAAAAGTAGCAAAAATATACATAGCAGTCTTCACTACCCATATTGGAGCTGACTTTACAGGTAAGTGTGCCTAGAGCACCCTCAAAATTGCAACCTCTATTTTATGAGCTTCAATGTATTAGTGGATATACATGCTTTACTTGATTTCCACAGAACAAATCAGAAATCAGAAACCACAAAGAAAAGCCCAGCTGGCAAAAAGAAGAAAAAACGAACAGTTTGTTAAAAGTAATGAATCTTACTTTTTTGTGTTATGTTAAACTTTTCCTGCTTAAAAGAAACACCATTTGTATTATGTAACTCCTAGGAGTATATGTCTTTGTATAAATTAATAATTTTCTAATAAACTTTATAATGCTGAGCTACAAGATTTTTGCAAATTGTTTTTGTAATTGCTGCTCTTGGTCAAGTGAAACTATAAAAAAAATCCTTACGGTTGGAAGACTCAAAACATTTTGGTGTGGGACATGCTGCTGGAGAGGACGTCACCTGGTGAAAAAAATCCTATTTTTTATCTTCCTCCCCTCTCCATTCTCTCAATCAGTTAACATCTAAGACTTTATTTATTTAATACCCTGCCTCTCTTATTTTTATAAATAACTCAAGGCGGCGAACATACCTAATGCTCCTTCCTCCTCCTCTTTTCCCCACAATAACAACACTGTGAGGTGAGTTGGGCTGAGAGAGGGGGAGTGGCCCAAGGTCACCCAGCCGGCTTTCATGCCCAAGGCGGGCCTAGAACTCTGTCTCTTGGTTTCTAGCCCGTTGCCTTAACCATTAGACCAAACTGGCTCTCTTAATTATCACAGTAATTCATCTGGTGAAAAAATAATTTGGGGAAGATTAAGATTTATGGTTAAGGAAACACCAAGAAGAAACAGACATGTCAGTATTCAGTCTTTTTTTAGAACTTGAGATAGTAGGGAAAAATATGTATGTAACAATTTATTTTACCATTAAAATATATTGATGTTCACTATAATTAAAACCTAAGCTGCTTCAAATGTAGGAA
This sequence comes from Charina bottae, assembly GCA_023362775.1. Lineage (NCBI taxonomy): Eukaryota > Metazoa > Chordata > Lepidosauria > Squamata > Charinaidae > Charina > Charina bottae. The sequence continues at coordinate 20,103,683 of JALMGJ010000008.1, read as the reverse complement.
CCATGATAATTTGTTAAAAACTTCCCCAGAGCTAGGGGATAATAAATAGAGAAAAATTAGCATTAGCTGATTGGCCATTCCTTCTATAGTAATAGGCAGAACTGGGTGATGTTTTCTTTGAGCCAATTCTTTGATAGAACTTCTCAAACTAGGTTAACCATATATGCCCTTTTGGTTGTTTGACCACCCAGTTCCTTTTCCTTAAAGCTAAGAATTCTGCTTGTTGTATTTGACCCTTCCCTTGACTGCTATGTTTTGTCTGATAATTTATAAGATAACCACAAATGTGTTTCAAAGTACAAAGGCAGCAGTCTAAAAACAAAACTTTTCAGTACACGAAATATATTTTATACGTCAAGTTACTGCTGAGATCCTTTTAGAGGATTTTATTTACCAGCTTCTAGATGGTTACACTTAGGTCTTTCCATGCATTTATTTACTGGGAGCACATATCAAGCATTAGTTGTTTATAGGAATTTAATCCTTCTCAAATATGAATATAAAAGTTAACCCTTACAACATAGAAAACCTGGTATTTGCCCAATACACCCACTACTTCAATCCTGTTTTAGAACTTCAAGATTATACCAAGAGTAGATGTGAAAAGGTATTCGTCCTAAGGATCCTCACCACCTGAAGCCAGGATGCAGAGTGGTGTGCTCCTCCAGCAACTTAGCTGAAGTTGCCATGCAGCAGTAGGGACTCTGCATCACCTTGCTGATTGCATGGCTGTTTCATCTGAGGGTCAGGAAATTGGCTTGCTCAATTGCAAACACATTAAATTAGCCTGTTTCATGACCTTGGTTAGCAGAAGGCAGGGTTTTAATTTAATTATTTTTTTTTCTGCAGTAACTAATTTTACCCTCCTTGGTATTGGAGGCTCTTCCTTTACATTCCAGACTCACTGGTTTGAATAAAAGCTATTAATGCAGTGTTTATAAAGCTACTTTAGTAGCATATTAAAAAAAAATCACTATCCTTAATAGCTGATACAGCCTTCAAGTAGAATGGGGGTCTTTGTTGTTAGCAAAAAGTGTCACAACAGCAGCTTTCTCAAGTTCAGCTACTGGGCACTTGTTGACTATTTCAAATATACTGTTGTAACTTTATTATATGCAGACATTCCATTGAACTATCTTGATTTGCAATTTTAGAGTCGAATCCCCACTGCTCATACTGTTTTAAAAAGGTTGAACAGTGCCACTCAGCAGTTATACCTGCATGGTTTAAGTCTTTTTCAACACAGTTTTAAAGGAGCGCCATCTAAGCATGTAGAACAAGATTGCATGTACAAAAGTTTACATTAAAACATTATAAAAGTATAAAACCTCATAATTAGCTATGGTAATATACCAGATTGATTCAAGTCTAAATACAAATTTAAAACTGTACATTTGCAATGGACAATATATAGGTTTGAAATCTCAGTTATAATAAATCTAGTGTCTCTGGTGGGTCAATGAGCGACACTGCATGGTATCTGAAAAAGATAAAAGTGATATGAATATTATTTCTGCTGTCTAGCACAGTATTTATGTTTGGCTCTTTTTATGTACAAATTACTCTAACAGTTGTTTCAATTACAGAGTAAAAAGCATCTGCAGTCAAGGGTCAGACTTACTTTACAGTCTTGTATTTCTCTCTTATAGACTGTTGTGTATGCTGTGCTGCTCTGCAGTAGGTCTTGTGGAGGTCTAGGAGACAAGGCCTAATACTTTCAGTTGTATATCCTGTCACTTTAGCAAGAGAATCCGTCTGTGAAGGAAAGCCAAATGTTTAAAACTTCAGAACTACTATTCTTGATGTTCGCTCATTTCAATTGCCAGGTGAGAAGGCAGAAGAGAGCATTCAGCCTGGATCTGATGAAAATTAGGTCTGTGGAGCTTGTGGAAGTGTGACTGCCATAGGCTCCCAGAAATAGGTGTAGCTTAACTTAACTAAATCGCTAACTGATACTACAGTTGTGCTTCAAAGCACCTTTCTGGAATTTAATCTGAAGCCCTAGTTAAAAAAAAATCCTTATGACTGAGTAGGTGTCCCCAAGATTACCCTTTTCAGCTCCCTCAAAAAAAGGGAATATGCAGCATGTGTTTAGAGTCAAAGATACTACATTTTAGAAATGGGGGGGGGGGAGCAAAAAGAGTGGGATGCACAGCTAAGAGGAAGTTTTCTGTTACACAGAACTAATACTGTCCAAACTCTGATACAGAGAAATTAGAGGCTACAGGATTATGAACAGCAGAATTATCTTTCATTTAATAATCACAGTATAAGGCTATTAAATTATAGGAGTTTCACCAAAGCAAAACATTTGTGATTATAGGTCACTAAATTCTAATGCAGTGCTTTCCAAAGTGCGGCGCTCCACTAAAACACAGAAGCACTGATGGCGCGCCGCCCCTGCCGCCGCTTCCGGGTTGTGTTGCGACACACCAAACTATGTTGCGACACACTAAAGCAGGGCTTTCCAAACTGTGTGTCTCAGCAGAATACTGTGTCGCCTGGGGGCCCCAAGTGTGTTGCATGACAACCTGGAAGCGGCGGCAGCGGCTGCCCCTTCGAAAGGGCAGGCTCCGGGGACCCCGAAAATGCCCTCGGTTCCAGCAGGGAGGCAAAAAGCCTCGCCGTGCGCGCATGCTGCCGGGATTCCTGGCACAGCTGATGGGGGCCAGGGTGGAAATTGAGCACCGGAAAGCGCGGCAACGTGCGCGGGGAGGCTTTTCGCCTCCCTGCCGGAACCGAGGGCATTTTCGGGGTCCCCGGAGCCTGCCCTTTCGAAGGGGCAGCCGCTGCTGCCGCGGCGACAACCCAGAAGCACCACCGCCACCACTTCCGGTTTTTGCGCCACACTGGCCGCGGCGCTTCTGGGTTTTTGTGGGCTGGCCGTTGGCCAATGGCAAAAGTTTGGAAAGCCCTGCACTAAAGTGTCGCAACACAGTTTGGAAAGCTATGTTCTAATGAAATAGTTGCATATTTTAACACACGGTGATGCACAGGAGAACTCTTCATCTCCTGCAATGTTGATAATAAACAAACAAGCCTTACCATTTAATAGTCATTCCTGGACTGTTCACAGGAAATAATATGTAACCGCTGCACAGCAAGATATGACACAGCATACAAGACCCATTCAATTAAAAAGACTGAAAAACGAGAGGTCTTCAGCTGATGCCCAAAAAGGACGATTAATATAAATATAAGGCAAACCTCTCTGGAAGAACTTTGTCGAGGACGACTGTCCCCAGCTATCACTTGCCTCTGATCAACAGCTCAGATAAAGGCTCTGAACTGATCCCCTCTACAGGCAGCAGGATGTGGGAGTCGGCTGTGTTAATGCGTATTTCTGAGGGACAAGTTGGAAGGGCAGGCAGATTGTTTCTATACATACCCAAGTTTTCCCAGAAATTGCATAGTTTGCTATATGAAATGCTGCAGCAGCAATTACCGATGGCAAATATTTCAGATATGTGTCTGCATCAATTAAACTCAGTTCACCCAAGTACTGTAGAGAAATAGAAAACATAATCTTAATTTCTAATACCAAAATATCCTTGTACATTTTCTATCAAGCAATGCAAGGTCAAAATGTTTTATAAAGCCTATTTTTAAGTCAAAGAGTTCGTTGTGAAGTTTTATATTGATCAAGATATTAATTAAAAGCCTGCCCTGTTATCTTATGAAAGCTAAAACATAAAGGTAGGAAAATATTTATTCTGCTTATAAGAAGATGCAGAAGTTAAATTTGACAACATTTATTTATTTGTATTTATATATCAAATTTATTCCCCACCCATCTCACTCACTGCGACTCTGGGCAGGTTACATAAAACAGGAATAAAACACTAATTAAAATACAGTAAAACAGTAAAACAGTACAGTAAAAACAATCTTAATAAATGTGTTCCAAAAAGATGACTAGTAAAAAGTTCTTGATTTAAATTCCAGGGAGTGACTTTAGGGTGCTAGCCACCCCCAGGGTTGGCCGCTCCTCTTCACCTCCCATGCGAGATGACAGAGCCAGGTCTTTACTCCTTTCCGGAAGGCCAGGAGAGTGGGGGCCCACCTCACCTCGGGGGGAAGAGTATTCCATAGGGCAGGGGCAACAGCAGAGAAGGCCCTCTTCCTGGGACCCGCCAGATGACATTCTTTCGGTGACAGCACCCGCAACATGCCCTCTCTGCCTGACCGGGTGGGACGGGTCAATGTAATGGGGACGAGGCGGTCCCTCAGGTAACCTGGACCCATGCCATGTAGAGCTTTAAAGGTAATAACCAACACTTTGAATTGGACCCAGAAGCAGACTGGCACCCAATACAGCTCCCGCAGCAAAGGTGTTACATGTGCCACCCTAGGGGCACCCAAAATTGCTTGCACGGCCACATTTTGAACCAGTTGTAGCTTCCGGATACTCTTCAAGGGTAGCCCCATGTATGGCGCATTACAATAGTCTATATGGGGGATGACTAGGGCGTGAGTGACTGACCGGAGGGCTTCCCGATACACTTCCCGGGGTGTAACTGGTGCACAACACGAAGTTGAGCAAAGGCCCTCCTGGCCACAACTGCCACCTGCTGCTCGAGCAGGAGTCATGAGTCCAGGAGGACCCCCAGATTCCGCACCGGGTCTGTCTGGGGCAGTGCAACCCCATCCAGAACCAAAGATGGTAAACTCCCGGATACAGAGGAGCCCCCAACCCACAGCCACTCCGTCTTACCAGGGTTCAGCTGAAGCCTGTTGTTCCCCATCCAGACCCCTACAGCCTCCAGGCACCGCAAAAGGGTGGTCACAGCATCACTTAAATCACCTGAGATGGAGATGTGTAGTTGAGTATCATCTGCATATTGATGATACCTCATCCCATGGTGGCGGATGATCTCACCCAGAGACTTCATGTAGATGTTAAAAAGGAGTGGGGAAGAGTATTGAACCCTGCAGCACCCCACACAGGAGGGGCCGCGGGCTGGATTTCTCAATATGCTACACCTTCACTTCTCTAGGATTACTTTTTTATCCAAATAGCCAGAAAACAGTCTGAAGCAAAGCTGTTTTCTTTAGAACTTAAAAGTAGTGTATTCTCAAGATACCAATTGCAACAGGTGAGCAAGTTTTTAAAAACTGCTTCTAATATATTCACTTTTTTTCCTTTTTGAAAAACTCCAACACTTACCATTGCCAGGTTTTCCACTAGGGAGCTGGCTGGCTGATGTAAGAAGTATTGAGAAAGGAACTGATTTATTGTAGGAGCTGCCAGATCAAATGACAAGACTTTTAGGACTAAGTGCTCCATTCTGAGAACTTGTTTCTTCGTGTAAGTGTCATCTGTGATATAAACAAATTCTGCTACTTCTGGAGGGTAGATTTCTTCAAACTTTCTACAGTAGGAAGAAAAGCACTGTTATATAATCAATTGTTGGCACCAAGCATTTCTTTTTCCACAACTATATTGGTTCATTGATTCAGATATTATTTGGTCACAGTAGCTAGTGTTGTTAGCTTTTATCCTACACTGTAATTTCTTACTGCCAAATGCCTACGTGCACATTCTACCTGGGAAAAATATTAAAAGTAGAAAAGGAAACACATGTTTGTGGTGGATGTTTAAGTTTATTTGACTTATTAACCTAAGATTTAAAAATATCTATAGTTCATATGTTCTCTTTGAGAGATATCCTGGATTTGTATTAAGCATCCCTATATTTATATCTCAGAAAATACTGTCAGGTAGAACAGAATTTGCACAGATATAAGTTTAATGTAATTAACACTACATTAAAAGACATGAACATTTTTTTTAATAAATGGAACACTCCAAACTCTTCATCTACTTACGATGCCAACAGCATAGCTGCAGTTCCCACAAGCTGAAGCTTTCCTCGTAGCACTGACATTGAAGAGAGAAACCTATCAATGTAATTTACAGCCAAATGCAAAGTTTCATTTTGTAGTTTGTATTCTTCACCAACTTCCACTAGCCAATCCACAAGAATAGCCCGCATATTATTTGTAATATCTGGCTGTTTCTTCATATAACCCACTTTGGGTTTGCATTTCACCTGTAAAGAAATTAGCAGTTACCTCTTGTCACATTGAAACGTCTCTAGCTTCTATATAACAAAGCTGATTTGCAATTAAGTTACTACCAAATTGCAAAAAAGGCTATCAAGCCTTTAGTGCACGCACGCGCCGCCGTTTCCGGGTGGTGTGGCGACACATTTTTGTGTACAGTTTGGAAAGCTCTGCTTTAGTGTTTTGTCCCAGTTGGTACTTCTGCAGTATTATCCTATTAAACTTTTTAAAATGAAATGAAGTCCATTTGCTCTTAGTTAGTGGGCAGCCAGCTATGGAAGTACACCTCAAACTGAAAGAGGAAGGCATTAACAAGTTTTAAACATGCATGCTTATAGTTTCTTTTTGATATAGGAAGAAAAGGCATTGGATTACCCACTAGCTATGCAAGAGCTACATTCTATAAAGGTAGACAAGAGAGCAAAGACAAACTTCATTTTTGATCAATTGAAACCAGCATGCTTCAACTCTCTCCACTGCCAGTATTTGGAGCCTTGGAGATGATAATTCCTGCTCTTATCACACTGAAGTTAGACTATGGCAATGTGTTTTACACGTGGCTGCCTTTGAAGCCTCCTGAGAAACTCAACTGGTGCGGCTTCCGGTGGGGAACATGGCCGACTGACCAGCTGGATCCGCGAGACCTGCGGACAGATCTGACAACGCAGTTTTTTTGGGGGCTCAGGCAGGCTTTTCCTGCAGCCCTAGAACATTTTCATGATTAGAAAACACTTGGAATCATCCCATTTGTACTCCAAAACGCTGTCTTGTAGCCAGAGAATCACAAACAGCGTTCGCGATGATCTGGTAAGGGACGATGGGAGACGGGGACACCATCATTTCCATGCCACATTGTAGCCTTAAAGGGACAATAGGTTGAGCCCCCCATTTCTAAATCACTCGATTTATATATATTTTTAAGTTTTGTACCCTAAGAGAGGCTTTCTGCAGTATGAAGAAGCAGACTCTCTTGGTGTCTATCGTTATTTCTGGATTAATTTTTAAAATCTTTTTAAGTTTTGGCTTGTTTCCCCATTTAAAAACTAAGGAGAATTGAGAATAAATAATAGCCTCCCTGTTATTATTTTTGTATCAAATTTGAAGGGTTTAATATTTTTCTGCACGTTGGGATTGCTGTTTTGAATTTCTAGCTTTCTGCTCACTTTCTCTGAGAGCTGCTTGTTAGCCTACTTTCTCTTGTCAATTTCATTTGGAAGTTTTTTATTAACTCATAAACTCCTATCTGTGCGAGTTAAGTATTTAGGAGGTGCTATAATCTACTGCCTGAAATATGGAGGATTGTTGTGAACCTGAGCAGACTTATAAAGAAATTCTTCCAGATTTGTATCAGAATATTCTGCAGAATATGCAGGACATTGGAGAAGAGATGATTTCTAAAATGTGTCATCTGGTTGAAGTTTTTATGGAAGATGATGGAGATCTTCATAAGGATGAAGATTTTTCTACGGATAGCACAACTGAAGTAATGCCAGACGAGAACTACATTTTGGTGCTGAAGGGGTTACAGCAAAAGTCTGAGCTACAGATTACAAGAAGAGTTGTTTGTTATGACTTTCTGAGGGATTGTTATGGGAGAGAAGAGAAACTGTTCTGTGGGAGGTTTTTTTTGTTGAGAAGGGGGGCCGTTGGGTTTTCTGATTTCTGTAAGAAAAATGCCTTGTGTGTAATAAGGAGATATATAAATATTTTGGTTTATTTCAAAGTAGGGTAAAAATTAAGAATGTTTAATTGGATTGACAATGAGGCTTTTATGACTTCATTTTTCTTTAACGATTTGGATTAAGATTTATTGGGTTCTTTTTAAGATTTGTATGACTTTTAAGATTTATAAGGTATCTATAAGGTATAATACGTCCTTGATTTTTAGGTTTTAATAGGGTTAGGATTGCTATAGTATTATTAATTATAAAAGTAGACAATTTATATATTTTAGGGAGATAGGTATATGTTCTGGTCTATTTTGAAGGGGGGCAGAAATTTAAGAATGTGTAATTGGATGGATAAGGAGGTTATTATGATTTCATCTCTAATTATCTGGATTAAGATTTATTGGATTTTTATTAAGGTTTGTTTGATTTATAGGATATCTATAAGATATAATAATAAAAGTTTGGTCTTTTAAGCTTAATAGGGTTAAGACTGTTGTAGTATTATTAACTATAAAAGCAGACAATTTATATGTTTTTATAAATTGATTTTTATTATAGTGGACAGAAATATATAGAATAGTAGCAAGAAGGAAATAATTAAATAAATGTCTTATGGGGGAGGGAAGCTGATTTAGAAATATATATATATATATATATATATATATATATATATATATAGGGAAAGAACAATTGCATTAGTGATTTGTATATGTGCTAATGGAAGGATTTATAGAAATAATGAGATCTTGGTTTGATATAGAGTAAGGGATTGAATATAGAAATTGCTGTATATTCTTGCTGTTGACAGTCGGAAGTCACCTTTGTATGTAATCTTTAAAAAAAATTTCTTGTATTTTACACTTCCTTATTTTTCTTTTTGTAGTTTTTTTTCTTTTTTGTAGTTTTTATTTTTGTTTCAAATTCAATAAAATTCTTATTAAAAAAAAGAGAGAAACTCAACTGGGGAAATATGCAGCAGCCCACTGGAGCTGTATCATAGTCACATAATACCAGTTTTGTGGGTGCTATGTTGGCTTCTGATGGGTTTCCCAGGTACAATTCAGAGTGCTGGTTTTAACTTACAAAAGTTAAATTGTTAAAATTAAAAGTTGATTCCCAAATATCTCCAGGACCATCTCCTTGCACACCCCATTTTCTCATCTCAGGAAAGGAAACTTAAATCCATCCCTATTCAGATGTTAGCAGAATGAGAGCCAGGAGACGGTCTCTCTCTGTTACCGCCCCTTCCCTTTGGAATACCCTCCCTTCAGTAGCTGGCAGCTACCCTTAGCCTTAGAAATTGTATTGCTTGAACTGGCATGTAATTGTTACCAAATTTTAAAGTGGATGCTGGTGATTGTTATTAAGATGTTACTTCACTGTTTTTATTAGTTCATGTATGTTCTGTTTGTTTTGTTTCATTGTCAAACAACCAGGAGTCATACTGGAATTACAGCAATATATAGAAACTGTTAATAAATTAGACTAGATTCTTGTCCAACTTAAACCGACCAAGTTTTACGTTCACAACTTCGATCTAGCCTTTCTCGGACCAAATCAAGCTAGCAAGAGAACTGTGCACCTTATTCAATGGTAGCCATTTACTCTTTGTCTCACTTTATCAAAAGAGCTTGTGACCTTTTAAACATGAGAGAGTGCTTACATACTCTTTTCCAAACTCAGTATACAATTGCTCAACCCAGACAAATGAAGATACAAGGCAATTTAAAATAGATTAAAGGAACAGGAATTGATGTGCACCTGTAACAGAACTGAACTACATAGGCAAGTTTTCCAGCGGATATTGGTTTAGCCTGGTATAAATTAATTCACATTTTACAAGGGAGCCCATCACATACACATCAAGGAATTCCAGCAAGTGATCTAGTCTTCTGAAGAATTACTTACTTTCTTCAGTTTCCCTGGATCTTTAATATACTGTACATATTCATTGATAGGAACCATCATGATCTTCCACTTCTCCACAATAATCCCTCTAATCAATCCCACTAGGTTCACTGAACCTCTGACTTACTTGGAAGATAAAGGCTTTTCCTTCTTACATGCCAATAGCCCCTGCAAGCTGTCAGTATGCTCCAGATAGGAGTTAGAAATAGTTTCATTATAATATCACTTCTAATGATCAAGCAAAAAAAGGGGCAGAGGTCTCAGATATCCTAGCCCAACATTTCTCCACATCTGGAATAGGCTAGATGTAGTTACATGTTTAAGGTTCAACTAGGTGATTTCCCCCCCCCCATTGTGTATACATGATCAGTTCTTACCTCCATTTCTCTAAGATACTTATAGATATCCTCAATATAGTCTGGGACATGGTTAACATTAATTTTCTGTTCTGCTTCTTGGACTATTGACATATCCATAATACTCAGTGACCCTAAAATGAAAGTCATAGGTAAAGTGTCTTTTAGACTTATGAAGCCTCAAATGTAAGGCAAGCAATGAATAGTACAAAAAAACTTAAGTTCTTTCAAATCCAAAGTTGCTCTTGATTGCAGTATATACCATAAGCTCATAATACAACTTCGTACAATTTCAGTAACTTCTCAGTATTTTAAGCAGCAATATGAATCCATAATAGAACTAAACCTGAAAGCACCTCCGATTGTAACTAGTCTTCAGGCTTTCAGTGGTCCAAAGCCCTGAGAGTGACATTCACAGATAGAAGATAAACAGCTAGAGAAGCTGTTCAAATATTCTTTGAATTTTTTTAATCTGTTCAATCCTGTCCAATTCTCAGAAACTGTGTGGACAAGTCCCTACAGCAGGGCTTTCCAAAGTGTCGCCGCTGGTGACACGCCGGCGGGCGCGCACGGTGGCGGCATGCGGCGGCGCGCACGTGCATGGCGGCCGCTGTGCACGCGTGCGCCGCCGCTTCTGGGTGGTGTGGCGACACACCACGCTGTGTGTGGCGACACACTTTTGTGTCGTGACACAGTTTGGAAAGCTCTGCCCTACAGCATAGCTTTCCAAACTGTGTGTCGTGACACTTTAGTGTGTCATAACACAGTTTAGTGTGTTGTGAAGCGGCAGTGGTGTGGGGGTGCGCGCGGTGGCAGCGGCGCTCCATCAGCACTTCTGTGTTTTAGCGAGGCCGCCACCGCACGTGTGTCGCCAACGGCGGCAGTTTGGAAAGCACTGCCCTACAGTTTTCTTGGCAAGGTTTTTCAAAAGTGGTTTGCCATTGCCTCCTTCCTAGGGCTGAGGGAGTGACTGGCCCAAGGTCACCCAGCTGGCTTTGTGCCCAAGGCGGGACTAGAACACACGGTCTCCCGGTTTCTAGCCTGATGCCTTAACCACTACACCAAACTGGCTCTTTCTTTGAATAAGTGCTTAAAGCTATGCCTGGTTTCACACACACTGACTCAAGTCTTGATCTATTTATCATAGTTTTAAAATAACCATTATTGGTGTTTGCACTATAATCCATACTTAGCTAATCTCAATGTCTTGTTCATGTAACATACACAGCCAAAATCAAACAACCTACATTATAGCTAAGCGTTATTTGCCAGCCTAGCTTATATCTGTCCCTTTATCAGACCTTTCAAGTCCAGGTCTACAGAGCCTGATCTCATCCACCAGACATTCTAATCAAGTTAATGGCAATTTCCAACTTGGCATCAACTTTAGTCATTTTATTCATTGCAAAATTCATGCTTTGAATTCAGAAAATTCCAGGGGGAGCAGGGTGGAACCCACTTGAAAGGCCATGAGCTACAACTCCGCTTCCTGACCTTTTGGGCAACAGGAATGATATCACAGGAAGAAGTAGGCTGATATTTAAAGTGGCCCCCAGTAATAAAATTAAAATATTAGTTTTGTGGAAATAAGGACTAGATTCATGAGGGAACATATGGTATTAGAGCAGCAAAGTATAGGAGACACTTTTATCATTTACTTCATTACTCCATTTAATAGCAGACTCTACAGAAAGATCTCCCCTGGACCTTCCAAGTCTCTGTGGGAAAACAAACACCTTTTTGCTTCTTTGGCTGATTTATTTCCCTTCTGGCTGCCAGCTGCAAAATGTCCAAACACACACTTTTTCTTTCGCCGCCTCCAGCTGTTACACACGAAGGCTTTTATCAATAAGTAATAAGTGCCAGGAAATTCTTGGTTTTTTAGTCACATGGTCTTGAAAGTTAATAAATTACTTTCACTGAAAGGAATATGAACAATTGCCATAGTTGAAATTGACTAAATCTGAATAAGCTTTTATAGTACCACAGGCAAAAAGAAAATGAGGACACAACAATGATATATTTAGCAGAGGCTGTAAGTGTAAAATCAAGCAAAGAATCAATTACTATGATGTACATCTATTTTTAAGGATAGTATATTACCCTTACCAGAACTAAGATCCATTGGATTGTCTATAGGTGTTAGAGGTTTTCTGGTTCCCATTGAAGCAACAGCTGCCTTCAAGCCTATGGCCTCTTCACTGGGTGATGTCTTTTTACTGGACATATGTTTCTTTTGTCTCCTATCAGGTTCATCCAAGTGGATAGTAAAGGCAGGCTGTTTGTTTCCCATTTTACCACTGGGGACCCCAAGATAATTCTCATCATTTGTACTCCACGGTATTTGACCAAGGGGAACCTGCAAGAAGAAAAAAACAGCCATAGCAATCAGTCGCCTAGTACTTCACTCATCCAAATGATGTTTTCGCCCATACATTGGGAAGTAATCTTTCTAAGCAAAGATAGTGCACTGCAGTATGATGTAGTCCACATTACAGAATACAACTGAAATCACTCATTCTGAGTGAAGACAATGGAACAGGCAACGCCAAGTTAGGGAAAGATGTTATAAGAATGATGGATCACACACCACACCAAACAGGGTTCACAAACACGAAGCCACAAACCTTACTTTGCAAACCACAATGGCTGGGTGAACATAGCACACTAAGCCAAAGCCAAGTTATGTCTTGGCATGCTGCATGAAATGGATCAAATTTCTCTACAGTCCTTTAGAAGGCTGGCCAGTGTTCTGATTGCTACTAACACATTGCTCAACTTTCCTGTGTTGAATAATCCATAATCCACCTTCAGCCATGGAATTCATAAAAATGGATGGCCTCAAAGCTGCCTGAAGCTTCAGAAGAAAACATGAGATATACATGTATTAATAATAAATGAATATATTAAACCATGATATGGATTGTTTGGCTGTGGCCTAGCATGTGGCCTGAACATTGAGTTTCTGTGAGGAGGGACAGAGATGAGAACATCCATCATTACAAGCATAGATTCCCGACAGAGATATTCTCATCCAACGTCAGTCAGAGGGGCCGTCTAGCTGCTGTCCCCCAAATGGCGTTTCAGTGGGAAGCACCCGCATGTACAGACTATGGGAGAAGTGCCTTATCCAACGGCAAGCGGCGGGCCCAAGCGTTTGTCCACCCGGATCAGGTCGCGAACAGTAAGGCCTTCTGTCGTCCGACGAGCAGCCTAACTCCGTCCCTACCTGCCTGCGGAAGGCGAGTCGGTAGCCAAGCCGACAGAAAACTTCTTCCCTCCGCTTTCGAAAAGACCACGAAGCGTAAGAGGAGGAACACGCTAGCTGGTCATGCCTCTCGCCTTCGCTGCGTACAAAAAAACCAACCACAGCAACGTAGGAAGAGAGTAAGAGAGCTCTAAGATGGCGGATATGGGGTCCCCCGACTTCGGGCAGGGAGACGGGCATCCCGTCCAGGCCGGGCAGAAGGAAAAAGCGCCTTACCTGCGGCTGGGTCGAGCGGCGTTGATTTGCTTGCAGAAGCCCCAGCGCCATTCGGTGTCCAGGAGCACCCGCAACCTGGGGGACTTTTGCCCCCGGAGGCACATTTTCCTGGTTCTCCAGATCCACTGGGGTGCCGGTCAGCATGATAACGGCGCTGACAGCGGGACCCGCAAACTGAGCCAAACAAAACCACCCGCTCGCTGGCGCTGGACCCCGCTTCGCTCTCGCCGTTCAAGTAGCCCGCGACTATTGAATACACCAATGGGAAGGCGGCTCTGGAACGTCACTGCCGTCACGGTTGCTCGCGAGAGTCAGAAAAAAGAAGAGGAGGGGCGGGGAAGAGCGGGCTGCGGGAGAGATCACGTGGCTCGCGAGCTTTTGGATGCTCTGAAATTACCCTCGGGCCAAAAAAAAGGCGAGTTTCAAGAAGCTGCGATTCATAAAATTTGTTACTTCATGCGCAGAATGACTTGGTACAGAGCTAGGCGTGAGAGCTCAGCGTCCCTATTGCTATTCGACGCGGCTGGACTAAGCCAAAAGGAACTAGGAGGTGTCCCTTGTGGTGGTTTGTCTAGCAAGTGTCTTCCGAACTCAACTCCTCGTGCCACCGTAGACACTTTTGGGGGGTAACAATACGTAAGTGGCCTGGCATTACTTTCTGAATGTATTTTTCGACTTTCGAGTCTAGTCTACGGCCATACTGACGTCGCTTAACTTTGCAGAATCAACCCGTGTAGGCAAAGCATGGTTTATTCAACCCAGTATGCTGGATTGGCACAACGGAGACATAAATTAGCCAAATCCATTTTAGTTTATGGTGTTGTGCTATTGTTCAGTGTGTCCTTGGTATATAATGTAGTACATATTGGATAACATACTTGTTTTTGTCGAATTCCGTGGGCTACTGGAGCCAAGGAGTCGGAAGTGACTGAACGAATAAACAACAAAATTCACTAGGTACAAACTTGTAACTGACAGAATTTTTCATGACCATGTATTTAGTAGTTGGGATTCCAATCATACTCTGCTATACTGTTCTTACATTAGAAAAGGTAGGCTTTCCCCTGCACAGTCATGTCCGACTCTAGGGGGCGGTGCTCATGTCCGTTTCTTAGCCGAAGAGCCAGTGCTGTCCAAAGACGCTTCTGCGGTCATGTGGCAGGGATGACGCCCGCGGAACGCTGTTACCTACCCACCGAAGCGGTACCTATTGATCTACTTGCATTTGCATGCTTTCGAATTGCTAAGTTGGCAAGAGCTGGGGCGAGTGCAGGAGCTCACTCCATCACGCGGCGCTCGGGTCTCGAACCGCCGACCTTGCTGAACTTAAATCATGTACTATAGACTCTTTGGGTCAGCTCTCAGTACCAGTTGGTGGCAGAGTATACATTCAATAAATAAACCTCTCAGCCTGATTTCTCTCAACGGCCCAGAGTCCCTCCTTGAGGGGGAGATGGGCGGTCATAGAAATTTATTTATTTATTTATTTATTTATTTATTTATTTATTTATTAATAATAATAATAATAATAATAATAATAAAAAATAAACCTCTCAGCCTGATTTGCTTTTCAGGACTTACCACTTAAGAACACTTAAGCTTCTTCAAAGAATACAGTAGTAGTAATCAAAACAGCCTACAAATGCAATTCAAATACAGTACAAGTATATCTTAAGGGAGGAGGATGGAGGAATTTGCAATAGGGAATCTTTTTTAAATAGCAAAGAAATTTTTTTCAGCAAAATAAACTTCTGGAAGCAAAACAGCTATTGTACAAAATTATTACCTGCTGCCTCTGAAATGTTTCTCAAGAGTTCTCACCTGTACCTCTTGAATTTTACAGAATGTGTCCCAGGTGGATTCCCCTTTTCCAATTCTTTATCTACATTGGAGGCATAGGTATCCTTTACATGTTTTCCCTCCAGTGTTTATGCCAGTGTCAGGGTTCTAGTGTGAATCCTGTCATGTACTGGAGACATGCGTGTCAGCCTGGAAACCGATGGGAGGGGGAGTGCATTCCAGGAGCCGCGCCAGACTGCTAGAGACTGTTATGGCAAGTGTCAAGGTCGTCCACCTGCACGAGTGTGGTGGGGGCTTGAATGGAGTGAGAAAGCAACAGACACTGACATCATGGGCGCGAAGAAACTGGTGCGGGAAACCATCATTAGGATCTTTGGGAATGCTTTGATTTACATGTATCCTTAATAAAGCTTATTCTGCATTTCAATTTGATTGCATGGAGAAGCGTTTATTGGGGCATTGAGAGTCATCACAGCCAGGTTCATCCTAAAGCTCATATGTTACTTTCCTACTTGCTTTATCTTCGTTAGTATTTTCTTATATTTCCATGATAGGCTTTAAAATGCGAAGTTACTGCTCAGTTTTCTAAAGCTATTTGCAGCTGATATTGATTTATTATTTATTTCCAGTATTTTTATACCATCACAATTACACATCTGTATGCAGTTTACAAATCAAATAATAAAAATAGAAGCCATAAATATCATAACTCTTTAAAAACACCAATAAAATTTAAAACGATTCACTGCCAATGGGATCAGAAGCACTGCATAGATGTTAGCCCAAAGGCCTATCTGAAAAGCTATGTTCTAACTACTTTCCAAAAGATGACTAAAATAGGATTAGCCAGATCTCATGCAGGAACGTATCCTAGAAGGCTGGGACAGTAACAGAGAAGCATTGCTTCTGCGCTCCCACCCCCTTCCTCCACCTCGCATACCAAGGGAATCTAGAACATCCCTTCTCAAGCAGACTGGAGAAGCCAGCCAAAGTCAATTTGGAGGAGATGGTGTGGCAGGCATCCTGAACCTTTACCCTGTAGAGCCATGTAGGGTAAAGCCAGCACTTTGAATTATTCTCAGAAACCTACTGAAACCAGTGCAGTGCCCACCAACATTGCCAAATCAGCTTACGCATACCAGCATGCAGACTGCTACTTTTGTATCTATAGCAGATTCCGGGTAGTACTCAAGGGCAGCCGTGGGTAGAATGCATTACAGTAATCCTCCCAAAAAGAACAGAAATGGCAAACCAGCTAAAGCTGGGCAAAGTATCCCTAGCCACAGCTCCTACCTGCTGGTTCAGGTGAAGGTGCAAATCTAGCAGCTTCCCCAAGTTGCAATGTGCTCCTTTTGGGAGAGAGCACCCCCTCTATTGCCAATGGTCATGAACAGGCTGCAAGACTGCAATCCTATTCAATGACCTAGCAGCCTCATTACAAAAATTAACCAGGGTTGTATAAAAACTGCCCATTAGAAACTTCCCAACCACCATCAAGTATCTGGGGTGGATCTCTTAATCCATCCCCGCCCATGCAGAGGCCAACTGTAGTGACTAACCTCAGGCTGACCAGGAAGTCACCTGACAGTGACCAGTAACTCTCTCTTCTACGTTCAGATCATGCTCCAGCTGCTTCAAGGTGAAAACTAGATTCAGTATGTGCTCACTTACATGGATAAAGCCGGATATGAGTTAAAACAAACTCATGATTGGAAGAGAAGAACTCCTGAGCTGCCTCTGACCCCAGCATCAAATCATGGAGGAACACAATCATATTACAAATAGATCTGGCACTTAGCAACAGCATGAGGCTACAGTGTCCAGTGGGTACAGAACCGTGGGAAAAAACTACTGGGCTAGAAGAGGGGACTGGCACCAAATTGCCCATTACTGTATGCTTCTCCTGAAACAACCAGCCCAGGGTACACAGAAGGAGCCTCCCTGAAGATTGTTGAAATAATACAATCGGGCGTACCCTGGAAACGATGAATTGCACCAGCTAATCCTTCTAACACCAGACTGGACACGAAATAAATAAAAAAAACAACCAGCCCAGCACCTACCCTTATATCTTCCTCTGCTGGTCACTGTTAAAATCTGCTTCCCACCCTCCCACCTAAATGACATGGTCTGATCTCCATCTGCCAAGCCTTGAGCTGTAGTGCCTACTCTCCCCATTGCCTTAAGTTAGTATAGGCAATCCAGCTAATGCTGCTCTGCTAGCCAACAAAATGGAATAAAATATCCCTAACACTCAACTAGAATTCAAGAGTCTCAACCTTTCCCTGTCTTTCCTTTCACAAAGGCCATTCTTATTCCAGGATGGAGTTAGGCCAGGGGTCGGCAAACTTTTTATGCCGGGAGCCATTTTGACATGCTCGTGCACATTTTGAAATGCTCGAGAGCCAGGGGGCGGGGTTTGCGGGCGGGGGCCAATTGCGTGGAAGGGGGCGGGGTTTGCAGGTGGGGGCCAATCACGTGGAAGGGGGCGGGGTTTGCAGGCGGGAGCCAATCAGGTGGCTTATTGGGGTGGGTGGAAGGGCGAATCTGGATTTTGGGAGGGTCGGGGGAGAACGGGACCTGCCTGGCCTCTCAAGGCGGGGAGGCGAAGTGGGCTGTGCGGCTCGTTGCGGAGGGCTGTGCTTCCCGGGGCCCTTGCTAACAGGTCGGGCAAAGAGGTGCAGTCCTGCGCCCGGGGTCCTGGGTCCAAGCCCCCTTAGTGCAGTGGGACGGGCTTCCCAGGAGACCTCGGGGCTGGCGAAGGCGGAGCAGCCCCGCGGATGGGAGCTGGGCCAATCGTGTGGAAGGGTCGGGGGGCTCACGGAGGGAGGGGGCGCAGCCAGCGGCTCCGCGAACCCGGCCCGGCCGCCCCACCGGGAGTGGCGGAGAAAGATCTGCCACCCTCCGGCCGGCAGGATGGGTGCGGGGGAGCGGAAGGCTGCGCCCTCTCCACCGGGCGGGACCTGCGCCTCCTTCCCCGCCGGCGCCCGAGCGCAGACACCAGCCGGGACGCCGCGCGCCGCCAGCGCCTGACGTCAAGGCGGCTGCGCTTCCGCACCCGGCGGGCAGGCGAGGCAGGGAGAGAAGGGGAGACGGAGGGGCTCCCTCTCTGGCCTCTGCGCCCCTTCAGGCCCGTCTCTCCGAGCGCACTGAGCGAGGCCCGGCGCGGCAGGGAGGCGCTGCTGGCCCGGGACGCGGCGCTGTCGGAGGCGGCGCAGGAGCGGTTGCAGGGGCTACTGCGGCTGGAGATGGCGCTGCTCTGCGGCTTGGCGTGGTGGCGGGAGAAAGCGTGGAGTCAGGGTCCGGCGCGGAATCTAGAGGCTTCTGTGCGGGTTGTCTCGGGCAATGGAGGTAAGTCTTTTTTTCGCGCCTCTGGGAAGCAGGGCCAATCGGGCTTCGCCTTGTTCAGCCCGCCTCTCTGCTCCCCTTTGGCGCGCGCTGATTGGTGGAGGCGTCCTTCTGAGCCTCCACCAATCAGTGTCTCTGTTTCTTCCCCAGGGTTCGCGCTGCTTCTGGAGACCGGCTTTCCGGATGTCGGGCAGCAGACAGAGAGAGCCAGAGCCGAGGGGCCAAAGAGCCAGATCTGGCTCAAGAGCCGCCATTTCCGACCCTTGAGTTAGGCTATTCCCTCTCAGTTCCCCGTCTCTTACCTGAAGAGTGAGAAGCCTACTACTTTTCCTCGCTAACCCCCTTTCTTGGATCTGTTCCTGGGGGGAATAACCAAGGGCCTGTCAGCAGTAATCACACATGCCAGATTCTATAATCTCTCAGCAAAATCCCTTACAAGAGCCTCGGTATTTAACAGCAAATTGATGGCAGTGGCGGCAGCAGTGGCTCTGAAACATCCTCATTAATTAATCTAAACTCCTTCTCCATTAATGCTGGCTTCCTTTCCCAAGAATGATGGTGAGGCAGAAGGTCACTGCTTTCCACTGCTTGTCTTATACTACTTGTCCAATGTATACTCTACCATCTCCATCAACTTTTCCTCCAGTCTCATACAAAAATTGTCCATTTGAATTTTTTTTCATCTGTATGCTTCTCCAGATACTCTCACATTCTCGCCAAGTGCTGCATACCACCATTTTATCATTCTTCTTCTTGTCTCTAATGTGCTCCTTCACTCAATTTCCCTTCCATATTCTTCCTTCCTTCTTGTCCACCTTCACACTCTTCTTTCCAACTCTATTTCTCTGCACATACTATTTCTCTTCACCATCTCAATCATTTCTGCACTTACAACCATCACCAGGCTTCCTTCCCCAAAGGATTCCTGTCCTCCATCACAACCCATTTCTTAGCCTACCTGATTCCTATACTCTTCATTCCCAACCTTGGAAAGTAATCCAGAGTTAATCCAATTTGGGGGGGGGCATGGGGGCAGAACAGCCACTCTATATGTCACTCCATTCACTCAAAAGAAGGAAACCTGATATTAACAAATGTGTAATGGGCTCCTCAAGCCCCATGATGGCAACTTGCGGTTTAGAATCAGTCAGTCAGTCAGTCTGTCTGGTCTATGTATAAATTGTGGTATCACAGAACACAGCTGAGCAAAAATAATTACATTTTCATATAAAAGGTTTCTGAAAATTGTCATAGCCAATTTTTGAAAACAGTGACTAATAAATATAGCAAGATTCTCTCAAATATGTACAGTTCAATAGAAATAAAAGCACTGTGATATATATTTAAAACTAGGTAAATGAAACACCAGTTTTCTTTGTCTACGTCTTGGTCTTGGTATCTTCTCTTTAAAAAAATTTCATTGCTTTTTCAGTTCTTCTAGTTCAGGTAGCACTATCAAAAAATGCAAGCAATGTATTTTGGTCATAGCTTCCCAAAATTTCCAGGAGTAGAGGAACTTTGGTTTTCACATTTGTACCTTTGAACTTAAATTTGTCTATGAATAAATCAGTAATCATACCTGAAAAATAAAATATACAAAACATTAATTGATCAAAATCAGAAAACAATAATTTCATGTACTACTACAAATGTTTACTAAACTGAATCCATGGGAAGTATTAATTTTATGAATGGCCTATAAAACATGGGTCATGTGGAATAATCTGAAGTGAAATACAGCTGTAGATCAGAAATCTTAACAAATAAAAGAAAATCAGTGGTAGGTTTTTTGTTTTCTTCACCATATTGTGCATTTTACCCAATATTTTCACGTGTTTTGTTTTGTTTTTTACTGCAGTTCCTTTTTTCATGTACATTTATTTCAGTTTATTTCTAATATACAACTAATTCATTACATATGTATTTTCTACTTGTAGTATTCAGTATGTCCAAGGACACTGGGGAGACTTGTTTCAAGCACAGAAGCAAACCGTGATCCCTAGGGTTTGGAACATTTGGAATATTTATTTGTATTAAATTTTATATACAATCTTTCTATTATGCAGCAGTTCTATATATAATATCCACCACTGATCCATTTCCATTTTTGCCATGAAGACAAATCATCTGCATTTGTGTTTTTCATTCTAGAGCAGGGCTTTCCAAAATTTTTCCTGTTGGCGACACACCAACGGCAGCGCACGAAAACCCGGAAGTGCCGCCACTGTGGCGGCACGCAAAAACCCGGAAGCGCTGCCGCCACGGGGCTTTTGGGTTTTCGTGCACCACGGCGGTGGCGGCACTTCCGGGTTTTTGCACGCTGCCACCGCGGCGTTTTCGGATTTTCACGTGCCGCAGCGGTGGCAGCAGTGGTGTCCTGGTGTGCCGTGCAAAAACCCGAAAGCGCTGATGGCCCACCGCCATCAGCAGCGGCATGCCATCAGCGCTTCCGGGTTTTGACGCGACACACCTGGGGCCCGCAGGTGACACAGTATTGTGTTGTGACACACAGTTTGGAAAGCTATGTCCTAGAGCAGGGCTTTCCAAAGTTTTCCCGCAGTGACACACCAACGGCGGTTGGGAAAACCCGGAAGTGCTGCCGTTGCGGCAGCACGCAAAAACCCGGAAGCGCTGCTGCCGCTTTCGGGTTTTTGCGCACTGCCGCGGGAAAACCCGGAAATGCTGATGATGATCAGCGCTTCCGGGTTGTGTGGCGACACACCAGACTGTGTGGCGACACACAGTTTGGAAAGCTCTGTTCTAGAGGCTAAAATCTCTGTCATCAAAAGGTAACAACAGAAATATTTAACAAGAATAGCACATTTGCTTTCCCAGCAGCTAGAACAAGAAGTAATACTAGAAAAAAATGTTTCAATGAACTAACCATAAAGTCTTTCAAGGGATGTTGGCTGTTTCTTGTGTTCTTTGAGCAGCTGATCTGCCTCTTCCAAAATACTGCGGTATTCTGGAATCAGGAAATCCATGTTACCTTCATGAGCCTGTAATTCCTTAATCAGATGATAATAAAATGTTAAAGACAATTAAATAAATTCAACTAATATGTTGAATAGTTGGAAGATTAAACACATACAGTATGAATCCAGTTAGGAATCCAGATAAATGGATTGTTTAATTCATTCACAATTTGCCTATTTGCCCACTGAGCACAATAATGTCTGTTCTGATTTGAAGTAGTTCTCCAAGTAAAGATGGTTTGCTGCCTGCTATATGGATAATTTTAACGGCCAAGAACTACCTGGAATTTTCTGTATGCAAAAGCACACATTCTCTCACTTAATTATGGTTATTCCATTACTGAACTCTAATTATTTTGAATTCTCAAATATCATGATTAGCTGCATATTAATGGTTTTTCCCCAGAAGAAACAAACTGCTGCTGGAACTGAACAGCCCCATTTGGTATTATAGTTTAAGGATGGATCAAACTCTATCTGATCAACAATAATGTTTAGTTTATTATCTGATTATACTTTTATAAGTTGCCCAAAGCCACTGAATGGCATATAAATCTATTAGACAGATCCTATACTTTTGAAAATAATTAAGAAATAAACATGCAATACAACAAAAAAATTCACAACAAACAAGCAAAGCTATCAAATAATCTACTAAAGACTTACTTTTAAAGCATCTATTAGTTCAACTTTTTTAGCCAACATCAGTTGGTACTCTAATTTTGGATGGATAAGCTTTAAGGTATGATTCACAGATGCTTCATTTATATCTAAAAGAAGACCACCACAAGAAAGTAACTCAATAGTTATACATTTTATATGCAGAATGAGATCATAAAACGTAAGAAAAAAAGCCTTACCACATGATATATTGAGGTTAATTTTCCTTTTAGTGGCTTCTTTGGAGAGCACATCCTTGAGAATGGATATTGTGGATATATTGTCAGATTTGAAATAACCCTCACCTTTCCTAAATAAACAACATAACATTCATTTAAAAGAGATATACTTGGAGAACTACTGTAATTCTAAAGAGTACAACTAATACTTTAACATTATTTTTATGAGTTAACTAACATTAATTAAGTAGTTTGTTCATTAATTTAAACATTTCCCATTGGGAAGTTTTAGATAAATTTCAAAACATTCTAACCTTAAAACTCTTCAAACAAGTTCTATTAAACATCAATTTTTAATTCACCTGTTTAGGACTGAGGTATATAAAAGAAGAAGAACTCCAGAGGGAAAGTTAAATAAAAGGGAAAAGCTGCAGATATTTTTTTAATGTTGTGGATATTCAAAATTATCCTTTCTACACTAAACTGTAATTTATATTTTATATTTTATATTTTATATTTTATATTATTTATTTATTTATTTATTTATTTATTTATTTATTTATTTATTTATTGGATTTATCACTGCCCAACTCCCCCAAGGGGGACTCTATACCTATCACTATATATGTGATTATGCCGCTAGATACACCAAGCCAATAGCTACTGTGTATAGTAACCACAAAAGTAATGGCAAATGAACTAATTGAACTGTTCAGTAGTAAGAGCATACCTAATGAGATTCTGACACTAAAGACAGTTTATTTTCATTTTCCACAAAAACAAAAATTCTCAGATTTAACAAAAAGAGTGAATCTAACAAGTGCTTCTTGGACTCGTGAATATCAAAAATCCTTTCGGTGTGACTACTTTGTGTAGTCACTCTGAGTTAAAAGGATGAATTTTAATCTTCCATTTGTTACATATGTGGAGGTGTCCAATGTGGAATTGGGGGCAGTCAAAAATTTTAGCATGAGGAGCATCCAATTCTTTGTCTTTCAAAAAGCTCAATAAGTATGCAGCACCATAGAAAAGGAGATTTATGCTATGTAGTGGTCAATGAAGTCTCAGAGTTTACCTATGGGTCATAAACTCACTGAGGTCACAGATCACCAATCATTAGTTGAATTGGAAAAGATTAAAGACACTAACAGGTGACTCACCTGTTGGTATCTTACACTACAGTCATACAAGTTTGTCAATTCAACATTAGTCAAGGAAACAGGATCAAGTTGCTGATTTTCTGTCTAGATATGGAATTGATACAGAGATTGCTACCTGCCAAAGAGGTATCAGTGAGTTCAGTGGAAAGCTTGGGGACCACATCACAACCCTTCACTAAAAAAGGGATAGTATGTGAGACAATGGAAAAGGTAAACACTGTCTGCCATCCTTTTACATGACTTCCCACATATACACACTGTACCCATGGGTGATAGCCTGAGTCTGGGAAAAGACAAGATAAACTATTTTCCCACAGACAGCATGTCATTGGGGGGTGCGGGGGGAGGATTTGAAATGGGCTAAGAAAGTAGCTGAAAGTTGGTTGTTAAAAAAGTTGGAGTGGGAGAGAAAGAGAAAGAATAGAATAGAATAGAATAGAATAGAATAGAATAGAATAGAATAGAATAATAGAATAATAACTTTATTGTCATCCCAGTATACACTATACAAGTGCACAATAGAATGAAATTTCGTTGCAGTTGGCTCACAAATTCACTCAAGCAATAAAATACTAATAATAATAAAAAACCATAATTACTATAAAATACCCATTCTTATAAAATATACATTCTTAAAAAATATACATTCTTTAACTCACAAAAGAACCTATTTGGCATTCAAGAATCGAATAGCCTGGGGGACAAAGCTGTTTCCCAATCTGGCTGTTCTACATCGGATACAGCGGAACCTCTTCCCAGAGGGTAACAAAGAAAACAAACCATGATGAGGATGGGAGGCATCACTGATTATCTTTTGAGCTCTGGACAAACAGCGTGCATGTGCTAAATCTTGGATGAGGGTAAGGTTAGCAAGCAAAGTTGCAATTAGGCAATTTCAGGCTGTTGAAGAGATGTAGGTTCCAAGGTGACTCAGGACCACTGAAGAAGAATCAGAATGGGGTTGCTCATGGAAGGAGGATGACACAACAGTACATTTGTGTATCATGCATAGATACACTATGCATAGATATACTCTGGGAAATGAAAAGAAGATTGAGGTTTTGCTAGTCAGGATAAGTGACCAGCTAGGTTTTAAGTGAGTTCTTGATTAATTCTTTAGGAAATTTAGTAGCAGTAGTATTTTAGAGTAGGCCTCTCTTATTTTAGCAGAGGGGTTACTATTACCAGCAGGGAGATGGTTAATCTTGGAATTGTAGTTAGGGTATATAGAAACTGGCTACATTCCATCCTCTTTCAAAGGCAGACACCAGAGGCAGGCAAAGGGGGAGAACTGTAGGTTGTTTATATGCATTAGTTTAAATCCTCTTGCTTGTTTATCTGACTGGAAAAGTGAATATTTCAAACAAAATTTCTTTATATCTGTTATGCTAAAAAAAAGGTAATATGGTTCACAAGAAGGTCCTTCTTTGCTGTATTTTGTCTGATCAATCCTGAGAACTCATAAAATAGCATTTTATTTATTAATTTTCAAAAAAACCTAGTATGCTTCAATAATTGTGTTTCATTTTACCGGTAAGTACATTCAAGCTGTGTATCCAAAAAAGTGTTCTGAAAGTAGAAGCTGACACTCTCCCCCACTGGTGTCTTTTCAGGAACTTCAGGCAAACAAAATACAATCCAGGAATGAACTTCGGCAAAACTGAATTGTCCTTTGAGGGTCAATGTATTCATGGGTCTGGATAACAACAAAATAAAGTAAATATATGCACCCAAAGTAGATTAAGTTCTTTTAAAATCATTAGAAGAAAGACTGCTTAATTCATGAGGACACAGGTGTAAGAAGTCATTCAAGCCATTGCCTCAGAAAATTGCTTTCAGTGCCACAGTGATATTCAGGACAAGAATAGTCCCTTCCTACTTTCACATTTGGAGGCTAAGCACATTTATGCAGAATAACTTAAATTAAAATCAATGAAGTTTATTTCTTAAGTAAAGATTTGAAATCATAACATCTTTTAAAAGTCTTCATCGCTTCAACACCATTATTCAACACTAACTTGCAGTTTAGATTAAATGTGCCACAACTCTCAAAAAATACCTATCACGGTCAAGGCAGTGTGTCCTCTGATGAAGCGAAAGAGGCTTAATCTGATACTGCCGAACTTGACAGGTTTTGGGTTGAACTCTTGGAGTTACATATGCTTGCAGAGTTCCATAGCGACCTTCGATTGACAGAATCTGTTCAGGGAACACAGAGTATAAAGGTACCTAAATTTAAGTTAATATCTAAAACTTCTAGTTTTAAAAGACAATCTTTTAAAGATTGTGTTTTATTAACACAAAAAAATTCAATCTAAAAATAGTTTAGGGTGTTACTTAGTGATATTCTGTACATTTTAAAGCTTGTAATTAAGGATCGTAATTCAGAGGAAAAGCCAGTTACAGTGCAATTCTGTCTACTTAGACATTACAAGTCCCAATGAACTCACTGGAAATTACTTTCATATTAATTTAAGATTTCATTAAACAGTCTTAAACATTGCCATGTCATATATAGTATCTATTTCAACTGCTAACTTAATGTGTAAATAATGTCTTGCATATTCTTTATATAGTGCCATATTGTGCCTATTTGATAAAGAATGCCTGATACTGTACTGATTATTCCTTTTACCTTGCAATGCACTGCCCTAACTATTACTACTACCATTACACTACTGTATTATTAATATGCTGGTCAATGAACACTGAACTGAATCTCCCTCTTCAACAAAAAGAGGGTGAGGCAGACCACACCGCAATATTAGATTTATAGATTGACATGCATAAGATGTTATGCTATTAGCAAAGAGATTTTTAGAATTTATACTTTTTATTAAAAGGTAAAAAATTATATGATCTTTAGATAAAATTGTGATACACCTCAGATAACAGAAATGTTTCCTACTCCTTCATTATATTACAACACTGCCAAAGAAAATATACTACTTCGTGAATTTGTAAATTTATGGAGCTCTATTCCAATAGTTTTAAACTTAGCCTATTATTTAAAATAACATTTTTTCTTTAAATGAAATAATTATGATGTCATTCTACTTCAACTAGTTTTCATCTAATTTGTTACTGAATTAATATATATACACACACACACACATAAATACACACATACATACACACAAACATACATATGTATATATTGAAACTGCTATCAACACAATTGCCTTCTTGAAAAATGCTTCATTTAGATGTCTGAAAAGTAGATTGAAGAACTATTCAATTCAAGCAGCCTACATCTACAATATGCTTCCACAAAGAACTAGTCATTTGAAATTTGGATGAAAAGTAGATGACAACTAATCACATCATAATAAAATAGGGAGGATTAATGAACTTTCAAAGGTCATCTTACAGATAATTTTTATACATGCACACAATCTCAGTTTTAATCATTTGATTCAGATATATGCTGAACTTAAGTAAAAATACAATTATATTACAACGTATCAGTGAAACTTATTCTGAGTAGGTGGAGACAGAATTTTACAGTAACATATTCCAAAACCCTAGTACAGAGCTTTCCAAACTTTTCATGTTGGTGACACACTTTTTAGACATGCATCATTTTGCGACACACTCTTACAGTAGGGCATCATTTCGCAACATACTCTTACAGCAGGGCACAAGGCAGGCACTAGGACCTGCGCAGAATCTTGGCAGGGAAGGTTTGGAGGCAGCAAGGCACAAGGCAGGCACTAGAACCTGCATGGAATCCTGGCAGGGCTCGGAGGCAGCAAGCAGCCGCGACACACCCAGACACTGCAGCCGACACACTAACGTGTCCCGACACACAGTTTGGAAAGCTCTGCCCTAGTATATTCCACTGAGTAGCTTTTGGCAAGTCTTTAAATGCATAGCTTCTATTTATGTCACAATAGTATTGCATATTTGAAAATTAGTACATAAATTCAAGAATTAGTACATAAATTCTAAAACAAAAATATAACCTCCCATCTATTTTTTTCAGGATTACTGCTGCTCTGTTCTTAATATGCTTTGGAATTTACAGTTTTTGTAACAGATTCAATTATCATGTTTAAATTATTACCTTAAGTTCCAGTCGTGTAGTATTTACTTGACACCGATAAGTAGCGAGGAGGAAGTTACCATTTGGCTGTTGAAACATTTATAGTTGGAAACAGTAAGTTTAGAAACTGGAATAGAAACTCAAATTTGATTTAGTATAAAAATAAAAATTTAGTATAAACGTAAAAAGTCCATGCAATTTCCTTATTTTTTTTTTGTAATAACTTTATTAAATTTTTAAGCAAAAAAGATAAAAACTAACAGAAACTCCCATCCCTTTACTTCCCAGTGTAGTCAATAGCCCTGAAATTGTTGCTGCTTTAGTCAAAGTAACAAAAAGAGCTTCATGCTGCAAGCTCCATTCCTTCTGGGCAAGCACGCAGCATCATAATGCATGTATAAAAGGGGTGGATCTTGCACTGCAACGTTACAATGCTGCTCACATCGCTCTAACCCCCTTGCCCCAACTACTGACATCACTGCTCACATGGTTCCTCATCCAAGCAATAACCAGGGCTAACACTGTTTAGTCTTCAAGATCAGCCTTAAGAACATTCTTATTAAAAACAAAATTTATTCAAACTGATCAACAACTTTACTTTCAAGTACATTTGAAAGCCAAAATCCAGTAACTCCATAGAATTAACTGATCTATAGCAACTGCACATACCTCAGATTCACAGTCAATAACACTAACGACAGCTGAATTTTTATCCACATCCTTTAGGTCTATAGGAACATCACACTATGAAGACAAACAATATCAAATTAAAGGATAGTTGAACATACGGTTAATTCAATTCTCTTTATATAGAAATTAAGATGCTTGTGAAACCTTATGGTAAAAGGAGATATCATTGTCTAAAAGAGGAGCTGCTCCAAAGCTTGTTTCACCCTTCACTTTCCTTTTGAATGATGTCAATTATGTCAAAATATTTTAATACATTAAACAATGTTAATAGTAATATTTATCTCATGGGGCAGTCAGTATCTGATGTGACTCAACGGTTATGTACATAGCAATATATACACATCTTTTATATAAGAGCATGACAAAGTGTCAGAAATGAAAAAGGAAGCAAATACAATAAGCCCATGTCACATGTGATTGACAAATCCTTAATGCAAATGTTTAAAATCCACCACTCACTTCATATATTCCCTTAAAATAATGTATGCTATTTCTGTTTCTCCCTTAAAATAATGTACAGTATGGATTCATAAGAATATATTAGTGATGCAGGACTACAACTGAAGGGCAAAATTCAAAGTTAAGTGTATCAGAGTTGCACTGAGATAGGATTTAAAAACATAACAAATTAGTTGAAACCTATCTATTTCAATCAGATTTTCTATATTTCAATTTTTGCCAGATTGCACACGTGTCCTTATTGCCTCAGAGGTGGAGTGGAGGGAAGAGAATCATTCTACCCAAGTATAACTCTCAGAGAAAAATTAGATCACATTAGGAATTCATCTAGTTTTAAGATAAAGTGTCAATTGCCCAGATCTACGACGTTGCTATAAGCAGTCTCTCACCTGTAGCAAGACAGTATCAATTGCTGCCTGGACCTCTAAAACAAGGCTGTAGCTGGCATCATCTTTGTTTAATGTAAATTTATCATTTACACTGAATGTTGGGACTGCTGAAATAGCAGTGCTGGACTGAGATGACTGCTGGTATTTTTCACGTTCTTGAAGTACTTTCACCTGTAACTGTTCCAATTCATTCCTATGACAACAGAATAATGGGCAAACATAAAATTGCTATATACTTCTGTATGTGTGCTCTGAATGTTTTTGTGCATGAAAGAGGGAGAAAGAGAGAGAGAAGAGGGAGAGAAGGTGGTAACACTTAGAATAAAGCTATTGGAAATAAATCCTTTGATGTTAAAATTGCAAGCAGCGGAATTCTGTTCTGAAAATATATAATAGGCCGGAATGCTGGAATTATATTTTTCTAATAGTAGGTTAGACTAGTACTGTATTAAAGTATATGCAATGCTCAAAAGAGTGTGTAAAAATAAGTGTGTTTTAAAAAATATCTGCTTAATTCATTAGCTTACTGAAATCCTATCATAACTTCAAGATAACTGCTTTATTTTAAACCACAATCTGATTCTAGGGCAATTCCATCAATTCCAATGCTATATCATTGAATCTGCTTGGCTGGTCAAGTCATTTAGAGAGAGCCTGTTGCGGTTTCCCCCTTTTCCCTCTCCTTATGAGATCCATGGGTGTGAGCCAGAGACAAAACTTCTGGTGGTGGCCCCCATTTTCTGGAACATTCTCTCCCTGAAGCACATATGGTGCCTACTCTACAAGTCTTACAAAAATTGTCCAAAGCAGCTTTGTTACACTGGGTGTTGGCCCTTAGGTTAAGTCAGAGCTTTCCAAACTGTGTGTCGGGACACGTTAGTGTGTCGGCTGCAGTGTCTGGGTGTGTCGCAGCTGCTGCTGCCTCTGAGCCCTGCCAGGATTCCACCCAGGTCCTAGTGCCTGCCTCTGTGCCTTGCTGCCTCCAAACCAGCTGTGATTCCACGCAGGTCCTAGTGCCTGCCTTGTGCCCTGCTGTAAGAGTGTGTCGTGAAATGATGCATGTCTAAAAAGTGTGTCACCAACATGAAAAGTTTGGAAAGCTCTGGGTTAAGTAAATGGTGACTTTGATGTACTATTTTTTTACTATTGATTTCAATTAAGTTTTTAATGTATTATTTTACTTCATTGTACCCCACATAGAATACAGGTAGTCCTTGACTTACGATGGCAACTGGGAGCGGAATTTCCATCACTAAGCGATACGGTCGTAAAGTGCGACCGCATCGCTTAGCAATGGCAATCCCTTGAGTCCTAGTTGCTGTCATTAACCGAATCCCACAATTGTTAGGTGAGGCAACTTCCTGCCAGCTTCCCACAACCAAGTCAGTGGGGAAGCCAGCAGGAAGTTGCAAGTCCCAGGTGGCTTGCAAGCAGGCCAGCAGGCAGGCAAGTGACTGCTACCAGGTGGGGGAGGGCGTGAGGAGGTCTGCGAGGGAGGCGCGGCAAGAGTTGGGGAGGGTGCGCGGGGCTGCGAGGGAGGCGTGGCGAGCGTTGGGGAGGGGGTGTGCGGGTGTGAGGGGGTGCACGAGGGTGCAAGGGAGGTGCAGCGAGGGTCAGAGAGGGTGCGTGGGGGTGCACAAGAGGTGCAGAAAGGTTTGTGGAGGGTGAATGAGGCTGCGAGGGAGGCGCAGCGAGGGTCAGGGACAATGTGCGAGGGTGCAAAGGAGATGCGGCAAGGTTGTGCGAGGGTGCACGAGGGTGTGAGGGTGGTGCAGAGAGGCTCAGGGAGCGTGCACAGGGGTACATGAGTGGCGGGGGAGGCACAGGGAGGATGCACAGGGGTGTGTGAGTGGCCAGCACAGCACGAGCACAGAGGAGCCGGGGAGGGTGTGCAGATGTGGGACACATACCATAGTGACTTGCAATCTTCCCTGCCGGCTTCCCCATTGATTTTCTGGGGAAGCTGGCAGGGAAGGTTGCAAATGGCGATCATGTGATCATAGGGCGCTGCAACCGGTTGTAAGTGCAAGATGGTTGCCAAGCACCCAGATTGCGATCACATGACCATGGGGGTGCTGGGACAGCCGGAACTCCATAATCACCATTTGTTCAGCACCACAGTGACTTTGTGTCAGGGTTCAAAGTTGAATCCTGCTATAAATCAGGGTAGTGTTAGTGTTGAACAGTTGCTGAATGAATGGTTATAAGTCAAGGACTACCTGTTAGTCTGTTAGGACTGGGACAGAATATATGTACATGTTGTATAAATAAGTAACATTATAACATACCCAATCCCCAGCAGCAGAATATAATTTATTAGGCCAGAGCTTTCCAAACTGTGTGTCGTGACACAAAAGTGTGTCGCCACACACAGCGTGGTGTGGCGACACACCACCCAGAAGCGGTGGCACGCGCGTGCATGGCGGCATCAGATGGCGGCATCAGTGTTTCCGCGTTTTAGTGGAGGCTGCCGCCGTGCACGTGCGCGCCGCCGCACGCCCCCCGCGCCGCCGTGCACGCGCACGCCGCCGAACGCCTCCCTGCCGCGCACACGCGCACCATCGCGCGCGCCCCCCTGCGCCGCCGCTGCTGGTGTGTCGCCAGCGGCGGCACTTTGGAAAGCCCTGTATTAGGCTGTATTACTTATTTTAGCTCTGTTCAGACTACTGTTTCAGGTTGTATAACTATTGTTTATGAAACCAGGACTGAGTATCAAGGCCACGTACTCCTCTCTTAGCTTTCACTACATACGAGTTTGCAAGCAGAGTTCTGGTTTGCATTAACTCAGAAGCCTGCACTGTATTTGAACTGGGGAATTCTGACTTAATGTTAAACTAAGAAATTAAGCCAGATAAATGACAGGAGGTAAACTTAGTTCCTGATATGCATAATAACTTCATAAACTATGGTTATGAAACTTGTATTGATTGTCTCTAGGCCAACAGATGTTACCAATTAGACAAAGTGTGTTATAAAATCTGTTTTATTCTCAAAGGGCAGGAAGGGTCCCTTGCAGGGACGCTTACAAAAAATAAAATGATGCAACAAATACGTGAAATTTTATAACAAATTATCACAAACATTTGGTTGGCCATTTACAAAGCAAGTAAGAAGTAGCCAAGTATATAGTTATGGTGCACTGGTGACAGAAACTACTCAAAATGTGTGCCACATTAAGGCAAAATTATTACCTCAGTATCTTTTTTGCACTTTCACAAAATCATTACATTACCTTAAGGACAAAACTTTGTTCTGCATTTCATGAGTCATCTTTAATCCATCCCCTGATCCACATTCTCTGTGAATAGGTTCTGTAGTTAATCCAGACACCCATCCTAAAAGATGAATATATTTTTCAGATTTCAGATTCCTGTTATTATTCTGCTGCTGCTCAAACTCAATGAATCCATAAGTAAAAAAAAAAAAAAAATCTACATTCTGACAGCTGGCAATGTTGGCTGAGAAACATTGTTAAGAAATGGAAATTACATGAAACGGGGGAAATCAAGGCAAGTTCTGGAAGACCAAGAAAAATCTCTGTTAGAACTGCTCCCAAAATACTTTGCAAAAGAGAACCCTCACATTACTGAAAACAGCCTGCAGAAAAGGTCCATCATCTAGTGTTGCTTATGCAAAAATGATCTCCATGGGAGAGTTGCCAGAAATAAACTTTTTCTCTGACTTCATCACAGAAGGCACCTAAAGTATGCAAAAGAAAAACTTCATAAGCCTGAAACAATTTGGAACAAAGCGCTTTGGACTGATGAAATACGTAAAAATTGAACTGTTTAGCCACAAATACACGATAGATTTGAAGAAAAAAGTGTAATATCTTGCAAACACGTTTTGGAGTTGTAAGGCAGCAAGTATACAGGAAATATTGTGTGGATAGAATGAACAATAATTTCATCTAAATGTCAACATATCCTAGAAGCTAATGTTCCAAGTTATTGAAGAAACTGAAGCTGAAAAGAGATCAGATATTTAAGCAAAATAACAATCTAGCATATTTCCAAATCAACAATAACACACTTAGAGAAAAGTAAAACAAAGATTTTGGAATGGCCTTCACAGTACCCAAACTTAAATATTTTTGAAGATCTGTGGGGATATCTCACACCTGTAGTGACAGACCGACAGACAGAAACTTTATTTCAGTCATTGACCAATAAAAATACATTCTATAAAAAAACAAAGCAAAATTATCCCCTAACATCAATAACTGTTGGCAACCATTTGTGGGCGAAGCTTACACATAATGTAGCAGAATTTTGCTACTTTCAGAGAAATAAATTTATCTTGGTTGTTTAACAGATATTGCAAAAGCAAAAAAAAAATATCAGAGTGCCCCAGGAATTTAAATAAAACGAGGGTAACCAACTGGTGGTGAATGTCCCTGTAGAACTGACAAGACAAAAGAACGTGGGCTGTGGTTTCTATGGCACACGTGTCACAGGGGCAATATTGGGTTTCATATGGGGTTCCTATATTTCCCTTCCAAAACACCTGTAGTGCATGCAAGGAGACCTAAGAACATTTCTGAGCTAGAAGACTTACAGAGTGGAGGAAAAATCCCAAAAGGAAGAATAGTCAGACTCTAAACACAGCCAAGAAGTCTTACAATGAACTGACTAGATAGGTGTCCAGAGAAGAGCTGGGCAATACACTTAATTGATTTTTTTAAAATAATGTATTATTTTTATTCTTGTTAAATTGAAATTAAGCTGAAAAGCTCTGAAAATAAAAATAAAATTAACCTGAATATGTTGTCGTTACAATCTCATCATAGCCCTCTTTTCCAACACAGCCACCTTGGATGGAAGTGACACTCTCTGACAAAGCCTAAAACAACAAACAAAATTTTACACATATTTATTTTCTTGAGTTCTGTTTAAAATCTTACAAAATAATAAATTCTGAAAAACTCACAGATTTCAGAAAAGTTGAATATGCAGATAACAAGAAAGTCTACCTAATACAACATACTTATAAATGAAGGGAAGAAAGTTGAATAAAACTGAAAACATGATTTTAATCCACTAACTCTTACATTTTAAAAGGACTGCATAAAACATGTATTATCTGCTTTTTGTTATATTCTCCTAATTGTATATTCTTTCTCTACATTGCTCTTATATAAATCTATGGCACATCTGCATCTAGAATACTGTGTACTGTATAATTTTGGTTACCGCATTTGAAAAAGGATATAACAGAGCTGGAAAAGGTGCAGAAGTAGGCAATCAAAATGACAGGGTTTTTTAAAAACCTAGAACTTTTGAGAAAAGAAAAAAGGCAGTTGAAGGGGGACATGACAGGTTTATAAAAATCATTCATGGCCTGGAAAAAGTAGGCAGAGAGTTTTCTTCTTCTTTCAAACACAAGGATCAGACGTCATCCAAAGCAGCTAACTGGAAGAAAACTGAAAGTGGAAAATACTTCTACAATTAACCTGAGGAATTCATTACTACAATACTCTAAGGGGAATATATGGCAGATGGGTTTATTAGTTGTGAATACTAACTGTACACTGCAGGTATTTTATTATTTTTTCTTTTATTGGATGCTGCCTGACTCCAACTGACTCTGAAGAAAGCATGCTTCCATATACTAGTTGCAGAGGAACAATGTTAAGAGAGAGTTATGTCTCCATCTCCTGTTTGTGAACACCTAAGAGGGTGCTGGTTGAATACTATGGGAAACAAAATGCTGGACTAAGATAGGCCTTGCCCTGATCCAGCAGAGGTATTCTTATATTCTTCTAAATTCATATGAAGCAGCCACCTTGCTAAAACTAAATACTGTAGGTCAGCTGAGTGTTTGGATGGAGAGTAACCTGTGAACCTCAGGTATACTAGCTTGAATTCCATGCTGGTAGAAAAGCAAAACATAAATGTAAGAAAATACTTTCACAAAACCTTTCCTATTATTTCCAGCAAGCATGACACAATATGACAATAGCATTTTATGTGTATCACAGATACTTATCATGAAGAACACAAGGGCATTAGGATTTAAGAGAATTACACTCTGATACTCAAGTTTAAGCTTTTTGAATGACAGCTTGGAGTAGCTGAAATTTTTACTGACTTCAGAAAATTAACATAAAGCAACATCAAGTCCTGGGGTCTGCCTACAAAGTTCCATGTGCCAGTAAGATTCTTTCCTCCATGCAAGTAAATGGAGGTTACATACAGTATTCCCCCAAAATCTTTTTTCTTTATTGGATCTATTAAGACTGCCCAACTCCAAAGACTAATAACCCCTGCCCCAAACAGTTAATGGGTTAGAACACTCCCTTCCCAACACCACCACACAGGGTAACTGCTGCAGCAGGGTTCTTTCAAGGGCTCCACACTGTCCCCCATAGCCACTTGGAAATCCCTCCAGCTAAAAAAGCAATTCTAACCAAGAACCTGGTTGGTCCAAGGATCACTGTAAGGGAACAGGTATCTGTCCTCCCCCCAGATATCTTCATCAAGGTAGTTTCTTTCCTTCTTTTCAAATAAATGGAGTAATTTTATTTACTTGAAAAGGGAGGAATTTTTTTCTCTACCAAAAAAAATCACTCTTGACAGATATGAAAACCTGACTAATACAGTTTCCATCATCTTATTTTATTTTCCTTCCTTTTGTCTTCTTTTCTCTTATTTATTTAATCAATTTTGAACCCACTCTCAAGACCAAAGTCTTCTCCAAATTACTTAAAAAACGCTTCCCACTGTTTGGAATGGAAAGGCAGAATGGGGAAGTGGGGGAGGGCAGAACAGACCGAGAGAGAGAAACACACGAAAGGGAGATTTCTGAACATTTTGACTGATCACAGTCATTTGTGGATTATTTAATTTATAAAAGATGCTTGAAACAAAGCAATTCAATTATTTAGGAGAAAAAATGAAAATAAATTCTCTTACTTGAGGCAATAGATTTACACAATATACTTACATATTCATATTTGAGAACAGGGCTCTTTGCATTTTCAAAGTTATAGATCTCTAATATTCCATCATCTCTACCAATGAGCAATTCTTTAACTCCATCTCCAAAAATGTCAAAACTATCCATACATAATATGCCTGGAAAACAGAATATCAAACAGGTATCTATATCAAACATTAATCATTTCATCTGTTATATCTTACTAGCAATTTACAAGGGTTTGTTTTATTTTTTAAAAATATAATAATTAACTTTTACCTGGCTCTAGAATGAAATTAATTCCTCACTGGAGTTATATTTTAATCAATTTATAAATAAAGTAAGCTCCACCATTATAACCTTTAAACCTAAACTGCATAGAAAATGGCTGTTTATATTTGTTATCATAATCAACTGGTATGTATTAGGTACTAGATGAGGCCTACAATTTTGCCAATCTGATTAAAAATGCTACAAATATAGTAAGTAAAAAAGGATAGAATTTTATATACAATATTTACTGTTTTTATTCCTATTTTTTGAATAAAATGTTTTTTATCAAATTGTACTGAAAACTATTACTACTTTTTCAAGAAGGCTTGTAGATAAAGCCATTTTCAGCAGACGTTCAAAGCTTACTCAGGTTCTTTTGCCCCATTAAATTGTTTGGCAGAAACTTATGACAGAGTTTTACAGCACAAGTACAACGTCACTGCAAAGATGAGATACTACCAATATTACAGTGTAGTTAGGACCAACACAGGTGTCTCATACAGGTAGTCCTTGGTTAATGACAGCAACTGGGACTGTAATTGCTGTCACTAAGCGACACAGTAAAAAAGCACGGTCACGTGATTGCACTGCTTTGTGACGACAATTCCAGTAGTCCCAGTTGATGTCATTAAACAAGGACCTCATGTGACTACAATTTCCAACTTCCTGCCAGCTTCCCCATTGACTTTGCTTGTGGGAAGCCGGTAGGGAAGGCCACAAATCACGATCATGTGACTGCAGGATGCTGTGACGGCCAGAACTCCAAGGACCAGTCGTAACTACCACTCATTCAGTGCTGTTGTAAGTTTGAACAGTCTCTGAACGAGTGGTCATTAAGCGAGGACTACCTATATTTATCTTTTATTGTTTTGTAATGCATGTGAAAATATATTTCTTTAGTAACGTGGGTGATTATTCTTAATAGCAATGAAAAATCATTGAGCTGAGCAGTTTGCAGGAATGAAAAATAGTAGTCTGCGATCTTGGGCCAGGCTATACTTGAATTTAGATGATAAACATAGTTTTAAAAAACCTACATACCATGGTTAAAGAATGTCTACTGTCCCAAAATTAAACCCCACATTCAGTCAATATGTAACACCAGAAATGTCACAGTCCCAGTTCAAACACTGTGAGATAAGTTGCCTTACTGCAGACAAAAACTAAGTCATATATACATAAAAGGTCTGCCCACTGCAAAACACAAAAAACAAGCTCCCTGTGTTTGTGTATCCCACTATTTAATCTTAAGGCTTTTCCTCCACCTTTTTGAATCCACAGACTTTTGACTATTCTTTTCCCAACCTTCAGACTGGGAGACACCTGCTGGTTTTTCTCTGGACTGAGCAGCAATGGCCCCCATCTTACCAGCTTCAGCCCTTACTATGGTCTATGTGGAGCACCTTGGCTGTCCATATGTAAGAGTATACACCTGTTGCAGTTTCAGCTCTAGCTTTGAACCTCTAATTAAACCAAGGTTAAATATTATCTAATTCTGGTTCATGCTAGCCAGAAATGGTGGCCATTCTGAATTCAGATGATAAACTTAGCTTTAACCACACCATGGTTAAAGAATAAGATAAAAACAGGAAAGAGATTAGAAGATGGTATACATGTGTTTCCATTAACTAACTTGACTATCTTAATGTGTCAGGTGAACATGCTCATGAACTAAATATACATGGATTTGCATATATTATTTTTCTCTCTCTCTCTTTCCATCCAATAAGCAATGAAATATTGGGAGGGTTTCTCACAAGTAGAAATCTGGAATTATTACAACAGGCTAAAATAAATCTAAGTGCTTTCAGTGCAGTTAATGCCTTGACTCTTTCAGTATAACCTTTTACTCATAATTCAAAGTTTTTTGCTGGGAACTGAAATATAGAGTGTATATCTGAAAGATATGAGTGAAGAGAAGAACCTTCCAGGATGCTGCTTCTGATAAGGGCTATGGACAAATGGAAAGAGAGCTGTCATCCAGAAAGCAATCCAAGAAGCAACTGTGAATGTAATCATAGGGTTCCCCCTAAGAAAAATTTGAGGAAAATGCCAGGGAAACACCTGGTGCCTGGACATGAACAGATTCCTAGACATGAACTCATTCCTGGCAACAGTTAAGGTCTAGAAATAAAGCATAATTAGCTCATGGATTGAAAAGAAAGTCAATCCAGAGGGGAAAATGCTGCATGAACAATCTCTGAACATGATGTTCCTTTGAGAAGTTTCTAGAAGAAAGCAACTCAGGCCTATCAACCTCCCCTCACTTCACTGAACTTGCCTTGGAATAGTACAGTGACTAACACATCCTAATTATGCTATGAGAATACCACTAGGAGTGTGCACTTCTAATAGGATCACCCATGATGAGCAGATCATAGATGAGGGATGAGACTATGCTGCACTGGAGAATGAAATGGCAACCCACTCCATATTCTGCCAAGAAAACCAAATGGACTTTCACAACCAGGACAATGTCAACATGATAATGAAAGTTGAGCCTCCAGAATGGAGGTAACTAACAAACTACTGGGGAAGAGCAGAGGGCAAGTATAAGTAGTACCACTAGTGCTTATAGTGTGGTTGGATTAAGGCCAAAAATACATCCAGCTGCTGATGTGCTCAGGAGGAAAAGGGAAGTCTGATGCTGCAAAGATGTATATGAGTTATTATAGAAGACTGGTACTTCAAAAATCAAAGGCCATCAGAGAAGAAACCATCAGAAGACAAGGTGGCTAATGACATAAGCAAAAACTTACAATGATTCAAAGAAGCAGTTATTGACAGACAATCCTGGCAAACTGTTATCTGTCACAAAAATCAGAAGCAACTGAACTTCTGGTGAGCTGTAATGGTGAACTGACGTTCCTCTAAAAGAGAGGAACACATTGCGGCCAAAACGGCACCCTATTGCAGGAATTGGGCTGCTGAAATCTTTCTGGAGTTAAAGAGAGATTGTCAGATAACCCACATGTACTCCGTACAGCTGGCTTTTTTGTGAGCAGATGGCAGAAACTCGTTTTTGCGGTTGGCTTGCGATTGGCTGCAAGTCACAGGATTCCATCGTGCTTATAGCTGCTAATGTTACCTATATGGACTCTAAGTTCTACTGAGGCTTATCTCTTAACCACTTTGGACTTTAATTTTTTTTCCTCTTTGGCTTTCTTTAAAGATTGAAAACCATCAGACTGGCAAGATTTATTGTAATCACTGGGTGAGTTTGGCTTCAATCCTTTTTTAAAAAAACAGTTTAACTATAAATTTAAAGATCTGTATTTTTTATAAGAATTTTATTAAGTTTAAAGCAAAGATAAAAACTACAAAAAAGCAAAAAAACCCTACAAGATTTGTATTTTTTGGAATATACATCAAAAGGATGATTATTGTTGGCTTTAGAAAGTTTTAAATGGATTAAGGGCTCAGATGGACTTGATTTAAGACTTTGAAGTTGATTGAAAGGATCCTTTCTCATGGGGAAATCCTTTGTTTTCATTCTGAAACTGATAACACGACTTTGAAGATTAGACAGTAGAGGGCACCAGATGGCTACCTTAAAAGAAATGTTTGATGTATGGAGGCAAGAGGTTTTTGAACTATTTAACTCTTTCACAGAATCGGTTGGTGTTATTGCAGAGGAACAAGCCCCTGAATAAAATTGAAATTGACTTACAGGTGGAATTAAAAATTTCAATTTACAAGGAGATGGAAATAATGGATTTACAAAGAAATACAAACAACAAATCAGATAAGCAATCTGGATTATTTCTTTATACTGGATTTACAAGAGGGATTTGCTGGAGTTGCTACGTTGGAAGCACAAAGGGGGATTGACAAAGATGAGAACAAGAATTTTGAGAGAAGAGACAAAGAGAGTATGAGAAGGCAGATGCTAGAACTTTTCTTGAGGATTTTAAAGATTGTTTGCAGAAAGAAGAAAGAATACAGAATTGGTTTATTTGATCGTTAAAATAATGGGTTGTTATTTTGGGGGATGTTTACCAGTTTCTCAATTAGGACTGGATGATGATGGTTATTTCTGGTAATGTTTAATTGTTTTTTGAGTGGGACTGATTATTTGAAGAGAGGAAATGGGGGGATTAGTTTAAAGGGAAAGGAAGGATTCAGATTGGGTGTAATAGATATAATTTATAATATCTATGTTGTTATTACTGATAACCATTACTGGACTTGCGCTGTTTAATACGGAGAGATGAGGTTCTAGAGATGGCTTTATAGAAATTGGGGTGAGATATGGAATGAAGAGATGTTTGGTTATATTTTAAGAGGTAGTGGTAAGTTGTTAATGTTGATGATACTTGCTGGGGATGAGGGGGGAGGTTTCTTTTTTTCTTTTTCTTTCTTTTTTTTCTGCACCTTTTTTAATTTAAAAATTTTAATATATTTCTATATTTTGTAGTTGCATCAGTTTTACTTGTATAATATAATCTTTAATAAAATTATTGGAAAAAAATCAGAAGAAACTGAACAATAACAACTTTACATGATCTGTTTTTAGGAAGACTTTAAAACACCTTTATTCTGAAGAGTTTGGGTACTGATGCTACTGGGCTGCTCTAGTTATATTGTTGATGTTTTTAAATTATCATTACATTTTCTTGTATGGAATTATAAATTGCTTTGAATACTTTGGGAAATGTGCAATCTATATAATTGTATAAACAAATAAATACATGGCTTTATTCATTTAGGAAAACAACATAAGACACTTACCACCTCTTTTTCTCTCATTTCCAATTTTCCACTTTTCTATTGGAGAAACACCAGTAATCTGAACCAAGCCAATTTTGCCATCAGATGTCCCAAACAAAACTTCTTCACCAGAGTCACCTAGATATATAAATTAAAACTATTATTAGAATAATTATTAAGTAGAATTCTGCTATTTAGTGGATTCCAAATTCTTGAAAAAAAAATTTAAATTTAAGTTTTAGGAAATGTCTCAAAATATTCTAGCAAAAGAAATACCTTGCTTCACTTCCATCACTCTTGTAAAAATAATTAAGCAGAATAATTCTATGTTATAGAACATAGAATAGAATTATTATTATTATTATTATTATTATAGAATAATAGAATAATTCTATGTTATAGAAAACAGAGGTGGCAGGACACCATCAGTAAGGACATGCAAATTGATGGGCTACGCCCTGAGGATGCGGATGATCGGGCAAAGTGGTGTTTCAGGATCCGAAAAGCAGACCCCGCGAAAATAGCGGGAAAACGCTAGGAAGAAGAATTCTGTGATAGAAAATACCTATGACTATATTTGGAATTATTAAAACAATCATCAGATTAATCATTTTAATAACATTTAAAAGACCCTTAAACATTCTACTTACCACCATTTCCACTGTTCAAGGCCAGAACAGCAGGTGGACCTGGGACTTCCATTTCGTACAGCAAATTTGAACCCTCAAGAAAATGAAATGGAGATACCATTGTTTTTAATCCTTAACATTTTCTTTTATTTTAATTTAAAAGAGATATATTTTTTAAAAAGTTTCAAAACTGCGTTCCTGCCTTTAGAATGGAATGAAAAAGAGATTACTAGAACATGTTGGCGTTGCAGTTATATGCAAATTAGGAAAGTCACACCAAATCTCTTTCTCTCCTTTTTGCACCTCCATCATTTGGAGAAATGTAAGCAAATTTTATCTCATAAAATTTTGTATCTTCTATTTTTTCATGATTATATATGTAGCATTCCATTTCTATTAATCAATCTTAGTAAACTCAAAAAATGCAAAGAATGTTATTGAAATTCTATATTTATTTCTTCATAATGGAAAGAATTAAAACTGAAGAACTATAATAGGTTTAAATAGAGATGAACGAAACAAGAATATTGAGCGAAAATACATATGTATCTATAAAAATATTTTTGTATCATCTTTTGGCACTAAAGTGAACACCCATGTCTGAAAAGATTTAAACAGAGATAATTAAAATACAAAGTAAAAAAATAAGGCTAAAATAATAACTAAGTAGTTTATAAAATATACTAAAAATGGCATAATAATGTTTTAACTGATGATGGCCTAAAAGCAATTGAGAATGGACCAGTCAAGGGACTCTTAGGATAGTGCTCCCCAACCAAGATGTGTCATGGGATGGGGGGGGCGCTATTAACTAAAGTTTGATGCAATTTCTAGTGTACGTATTAAGCTTACATATACATGCAAACCATGAACACACAAAATTATGTTAACCAAATATTTGTGACAAAAATACTTTAAGCTATAATCAAAGAATTAATTTTAAAACAAAATGGATGGTAACTAACCTAAGAATATTTAGAGTTTGTCTTCTTAAAGCTACTTGACATATTACATTCTGATAGTCACAAGGTAAACTTTTCTGGTTTACTTAGCAATCTGTAATATATAAGTGTATCAAATCTATTTCTAACTAAGAAGAATTACCTGAAGGTTTTGTAGAGCCAGGCAATAAGATAAATACCCCAAAATAAATAATAATAACCTTTCATGAAACAGGAATCTTCCAAGTATATATTAGATTTTACTCACTTTACCAGAATTGCTGCAAGCAGATTTCCTTGCAAGTGATTGTATACAATTATTATTATTATTATTATTATTATTATTATTATTATTATTGGTATGAACAGTCTTTTGCTTCATTGTACTAACTTACCTTTTTAACTGTAATAAATAATGGTAATAAATAATAAATTGGACTACAATAATAGCAACAAGCAAATAAAATTTACCTGCAAAACTCTAAGAACTCTATCTTGACATGCTAATACAGGTATAATGCAAGACAGTTTATCTGCTGGAAGACAGAGAACATCATTGATTTTATCTCCTGATAGGTAGTAGTGCTGATCCTTACAGTCATAGTAATGGTTATAAATGTAGCTTGCACCAAGAAAGAGATCTGATCCAGATATATACCTAAAATAACAACAACATTGTAATTAAAACTTTAAAATAATTTAAAACACTATTTTGGGAACATTATAATTTGTTAAGTATTCATACACTTGGAATCAACATAACAATCCAGAAGAAATTGATATATATTTTTTCCTTTGAAAAGTTTTTTAAATTTTTACACCAGTTCTCTAAGGACTTCTAAATATGTTCCAAGTACCTTTGCAATTTAGCTGTGATTACAGCAGAGGACTAAAAATAACATAAAATAAGTTCTATTTATACTAAAATACTACAGACTACACACAGAACTGAAACAACACAATTTGTTAATTAAGTTTGTCAATTATGTTTAAGTAATAAAATAATCAGAA
Organism: Charina bottae; assembly: GCA_023362775.1. Lineage (NCBI taxonomy): Eukaryota > Metazoa > Chordata > Lepidosauria > Squamata > Charinaidae > Charina > Charina bottae. The sequence goes on along the minus strand of JALMGJ010000008.1, from coordinate 20,060,012 downwards.
TAATTGCCATCATACTAGCGTACAGCAGTGAATACAGGATGCTGAAAGCTCCCCATTTATACTAATCTACTCTCTTGATAGTTGTGGGGTTAAAAACATCCTCAGCTCCCCCAAAGAGAAGCAGGCATCTGATATAAGAAACATAAAGTAATTAACTCTGAATTTAAGGTGTAAGAAAGTAAGAATGTAACAATTCAAATAGGTTTTTCTTAAATATTTAAGCATGGTTCTCAATGACAGTTTATTACTGGAGAGAGAGTATATAGCTTTTCAGAAAACTGAATTTAGTATGAAAGAAAACCTCCTGCACTACACACAGAGGAAGAAACAGCCAGATGAAAGAAACAAATGAAATCTTCTAGTAAGCAATGCTTCCATTATTCTTCCATCCTACTTAAAAATTGTTGTTTGACCTTAATAATATACTAACATAACTTAACATACTATTTCAATGCCACGTCATTCCAAGTGGGAGACTGTATTTGTTATATAAGAGCAACTGTTTGTTTATTGTGACTACTAGTAATATAATGTTGTGGACAGTATATTAAACAGAAAACCATATACAGAAAAGGTAGCATTTATAGTACCCATATATAGTACTTATATTTATTAAGAATAACAGGACTATCCATTATGATCTAATTACTGTAAATTAAAAATCATATCTACCAACATATTGATAAATATTAAGTAAAAAGATTTTATAACATATCAGCATTTAATAAAAATCAGCATTATTTTGTTAACCTATATGAAGTTTTTCATCTACTTTAATTATTGCAGATAAATATTTCTGATGAAATACTACAGCAGAGCTTTCTAAACTGTGTGTCGGGACACATTAGTGTGTCGGCTGCAGTGTTTGGGTGTGTCGCAGCTGCTGCTGCCTCCGAGCCCTGCCAGGATTCCACGCAGCTCCTAGTGCCTGCCTTGTGCCTTGCTGTTTCCAAACCTGCTGTGATTCCGCGCAGGTCCTAGTGCCTGCCTTGTGCCCTGCTGCAAGAGTGTGTCGCGAAATGATGCCCTGCTGTAAGAGTGTGTCGTGAAATGATGCCCTGCTGTAAGTGTGTCGCGAAATGATGCATGTCTAAAAAGTGTGTTACCAACATGAAAAGTTTGGAAAGCTCTGTACTACAGTGTTTCATAGGTAAAGGTAAAGGTTCCCCCCACACATTTGTGCAGTCGTGTCCGACTCTAGGGGCCGGTGCTCATCTCCATTTGTTAGCCAAAGAGCCAGCGTTGTCCGAAGACGCTTTCGCGGTCATGTGGCTGCATGACGCTCGCGGAACGCTGTTACCTACCCACCGAAGTGGTACCTATTAATCTACTTGCATTTGCATGCTTTTGAATTGCTAGGTTGGCAAGAGCTGGGGCTAGTGCGGGAGCTCACTCCGTCATGCGGGGCTAGGGATTCGAACCTCCAAACTTGCGATCTTCCGATCGACAAGCCTGGCATCTTACCCGCTAAGCCACCACGCCCAGTGTTTCATGCTTATCCTTAAATTCAGCCAAATTGGTTTGAATGATTTAATTTCTCGGGCAATGGTTTATATATTTACAAAGTATTTGCATGTAAATGCTACTATACAAGTATATAATAGTTCTGAAGATCTGAAACTAGACTTTATACAGTACTAGGCACAATTAAATAATTGCTTGTTTTTACACCACCCAGAGTTGCATTGTCCAAGCTGGGCAGCCATATAAATGCTATAAATAAACCAATAGTAAATTTAATATAGGATAATAAAATTAAAATGATCCACCCAATTTAAATGTTAGATAACTCTTCTCTGTAAATACTGTAGATGCTAAGTTCCTAGTAATTCTGACTTTCCATTTTTAGGAAAGGTTGTAGAGAAAGTGGTCGCCCTATAGCTGCAGAGAACCCTAGAAGCAGCAGATCATTTGGACTCTTGGCAGGCTGGGATATAGCATGGAAACTGCATTGGCTGCACTCGTTGATGACCTTTGGAGACACCAGGATTGACCATTCTGGTCCTCCTTGATATTTTAGTGGCTTTTGATACCATGGACCATGGTATCCTTCTGGACCACCTCCAAGTAATTGGAATGAGGAACACTGCTTTACAGTGGTTCTTCTCCTGAAAGGGGAAGTTATCCACAGTACTCCTCATACAGGTTTGTGCTTACTGCTTTTATCTTCAGTTATGTTGGGAGAGATCTACCCGGAGACCTCTACTTTACAGTGTGCCTCAGGAATCTCTCCATTTCTCAGTTCTTTGGGGCATCTACATGAACTGCTGAGATAGGTTATTAGTCAGTTCAGGGTATTACCAATAAGTATTACCATTAAGTTCATGATACCAAGCCTTACATTGCATAACTCAGCTGAACAAGTAGTGCAGTGGAAATGCTGACCCAGTAGGGTCTAGATGGGGAGGAATAGACTCAGACTGAATCCCTACAAGATGGTATGGCTCTGGGTTTGTGGGCCTAACAATTCCAAGGATATACGATCTTTGTCTCCGAATGTGTACAGAGCCAAAGGATGACCTTGGAGAAACTATGCAGAAATGGTTACCAAAAAAGCATACTTAAGCCCTGGAAACACAAAGCACTAGAAATAATCTCAGACTGGCTCCATCTAATTCATTGGGGTATAAGAGGGAGAGAAGGGAAAACACAGTCAAGCTTTCAAGATTCTGTTACTATAGCCTATCAATAAAGCATGGTTCCAATCAAACTTGTGGAATCTGTTTCCTGACCTGGCCTATCTTGAAGGGCTGGCAGAATGGAGTTTTACTCCCCCTCTCAGAGATGGTTTGCAATTTGAGAGTTCTCCTAGATTCACAGCTCCTGCTGAAGAGCAGGTGGCAGCTGTGGCTAGGAAGACTTTTGCACAGGTTTATGTAGCCATTTACAACTATTGTTGAATCAGGAGATCCTGCTCATGATTAATACCTCCTGTGGTTTAGGAACCTTGTAAAATGTTCCTTTTCTGGGTGACACAGGAGGAGGGTTCTTTACAATATGCAGATGGGGTTTGCAGCATGATGGTTTAATTATATAAATTTTGTTTGTATGTGGGTTTAGGTTATTTTTAAGTTATTTGTTGTTAGCCACCTAGAGCCGTTTAGAAAGGATGGCATATAAGTATAGTAAGTAAATAACACAATTAAATTAATGTTTAAGATACACACATAGCTTTGATGTTCTCAGTGAGGTTGGTATTAAAGGAAAGAAACTGTTTCCCTTTCTTTGTGAAACCTCGAACCTCAGAACCAGCAGCCACGAAAATTTTCTCCTGGAGAGTATTAAGAGCACCTCCCAGTTCTAGCCTTGCAATCTTTTCCCCTGGCAAAGTCTTGAATATTGGCTAAAAAGAAAAGAAAAGAAAACATATTCTGTATCATCACAAAATAAAGTTTAATAGGATCTGAATCACAGAAAATATAGGTATTTCTTTCTACAGTCATACTGTATTTGGAAATGTGACGCTTCAAAATAGATTACCTTTATAATTAGTTGACATTATAAAAGCGTAAGTTACTATATTTTGTTAATTTAAGTGTCCATGTATGTAAACGAGTAAAGGACTTACAATAGCTTCTCCTTTTTTGATTCCAAAGCAGGTAATAATACCATCATGGTCTCCAGTGACAACCTTCAAAGTAAAGTAACAAGAGGATATGTATATATTACTCTTTTAAGAGTACAAAGGAAAACCATACCTTTTGGGATCTATATTTTTTCTCTTCTATTTAATTCCTCCACTTAAAGTGCTGTCTGATACTACAAAATGGATCTCTTGGGTAAAAAGTAGTTTTGAGAAGCTATTTGAATAAAATGGGAGCAAAGATAAAATATCACTGGTAAATATTCAAGGAGGGAATTCCAGTAAATAACCCATTTAATATACTAGCAATACAAAACCTGGAAGAATTAAACTCATGGGCAGAGATATAATTGTTCCTAAAGGATAAAAAAGAAAAGATAAGGATATGGATGATGAAACTGAAAAAAAAGGACAAGTAGTCTCTCTAGAATAAAAAGTCAGTGCAGGTACTAGGGGGCTGCTGTATAGACAGGATGGATATTGTAGAAGAGAAGAGAAACATCAGGAAAATAGTTATGGAATGAAATGAAATAATTGATTCAATCTGTGAATAAACTAGACTTTTATTAAAGAAGATACAAGAAAAATAAATGTTTATTATGCTGGAAAAATAACATGACTTGCTGCCAAATTATACGGGAAAAATACAGAAAAATTAAGAGGAAAGCTTAAGATTTTTAAACATAAACAACATGAGATTAAATCACAAGATTATTATTTATATTTTAGGATATTACATACAAAGTAGACATAAAATATTTTTTCTCCACTATTTCTCTTCAGAGTACAATTTTTAAGCCTTATCTTCATCACATACAATTATTTTAATAAATACACTTTTATACTGCCTTGAGCTCCTGAACAAGGGATGGAATATAAATCAAATAAATAAATACCTTCTGTGTAGCTTTGCGTCCTGATGCAGGGAGCAACTTCATGGTTTTCTGAGATGTCACACCCACCTAGTTGCAAATACATCTTTATTAATATTTATGTTTTACTCATCCATCTTAAAACTAATTTTCATTTACCAAAATGTCAATACACTATTGTTTTAGAGAAGAACAGTTATTTAATTATTAAAATCCATACTTTCCAACATGATGTTGGTTTTCCAACGTACCAATGGGTATGCATGCTTTCTTTTTATATGTATATATGAAACTGGATAGAAGAATAAGAGATTATGATTGCAATCATAAACATGCTAAGTAGAGAAGAGTAGTCTGCAAAATATTTTAAATTTAAAATCACCCATTTTAATTTCAAAACAGCCAGCCTCAAAATATTTTACCTTGGAAATGTTTCAAACTCAAAATATTTCTAAATCTTCAAAACAGTGAATTCAAAATGATCTGCATATCCCTATTAAGAATAAGCCTCACTGAAAACAGTGGGACTTAATGGCAAGTAGGCACAACCCTTGGAACTTCAGGTCCTGCTCAAAGAGCAAGTGGCAGCCATGACTAGCTCCCTCTAGTGTGCCAACTCCAGGTGGCATACAACCATAAAAGCAAATTACAATATCCCAGCAAAAAATTAACAAGAACAAAATACACAGCCAGCCAAATTTTGAGGGAGATCATACCACAGGGCAGGCACCACAACCAAAAAGGTATGCTTTCTAAGTCTTGACAGATGACATTGTTTCAAAGAAGAGACCTGGAGAGAGCGCACTGTGCTGGAACATGTGGAATACAAGTGAGACAGGAGGTCCCACAAATAAATCAGTCCTGTGTGATGAAGGGCTTTATAAACACCTTAAATTGCACGTGAAAGCCTATTGCGAGCCTGTGCAGCTTGCATAGAGGTGTTAAATGGGCATACTGAGATACCCCTGTAACTACTCATCCGTTACATTCTGCACCAGTTGTGCCTAGGTGCTCTTCAAGGGCAACCCCATGTAGTATGAATTGCAATAGTCCAACTGTGAAGTGACTAAAGCATGAGTGACCATGAGCAAAGTCTCCCAATCCAGGAATGGGCACAATTAGCACACTAGAGTTAGCCACGGCTGTCACTTGCCCTTTGAGCAGGAGCTGCTGGTCCAAGAGCCCCCCCCCCCCCATTGTGAACTGGGTTTAAGTGGAGGGATGCTACTACCCCTCGAGAAACAGGAAACAGGCCAACAACAGAACTTAGGAAAAAACATAGAAACATACAAAATGAAGTAGTATTGAACCTTTTACATAAAGTCCATTTTCAGAAGACTGTTGTTTTTATGGTGATACTAGGGCTACCAGATCTGAGCTGCAGAAGTCTGGACACCCACTAGATGGCAGTAAAGAGTTAGACACGTCTGTATCTTGTTTGTTACTGGTGGTCATATAAACTTCTGCAGCCCAGATCTTTTAGCTGTAGTGATAAACAGGGATACAAAAACCCAGATTTTTCTGTATTCCTGGTACTCCTCAGTGGCCCTAGATTCTGAAAACAATAAAATTTGTTTAATACAGGGTTTTTGTGTCAACACACCAATATATCAAGCAAGCAAAGCACTGGGTTGAAGCCAGGGTATCTCTGGGGTGAAAGCAGTCAAGATAGTGGGCACAGCTGTGCAATCGAAGTTTCAAGCCTTTTTTACATGTGTGCAACTGATACACATATCAAAAGAGGCATCACAAACCACCATCCTGGTTTTTGACACACACCCCCGTCCTTCCCCCAGAAGTGAGGTTAGCCCCCTCTCTCCTGGACTTCAGAAAACAACTGAAGACCTTGTTCTGTCACCATGCTTGGAGTGGGGAGGGGAATAACCATCTTTTTTGGGCTGGCTGGTTCCTTAGATCTGCCATGGACCGGTTGAAATAGAACTACCATTACTTGGATTGATTGTATTTTATATCTTCACTGATTCATAGAAATATGATGTATGTATGTATGTATAAATAAATAAATAAATAAATTTCATTTTATAAGAATGCCTCTGGGACCTATATCGGGCCAGAAGCATTGTTGGAAGTATAAGCTACACCTTCTTTGCTTTGTGACGTGCTAGTCTCCCATTGCTTTAATTAGCAGATAAAGCTAAAAAATAATTAAAATTAGATAGAGCAGAAAGATTAACATATGCTAGAGAATATGTTGGCGGGTGCATAATTATCCTCAGCTTCATGATGGAGGCCCAGAGTCACTAAGCATATTTTGCTCTTTGAAAAAATAGCTCTGTGAAGCTCAAAACCTTGCATGTTTTCCTCCCAGAAGTTGTAAGTGATAATCACGTAACTCTCAACATAACACCCTGGGAAATTTTCCTCAAAGCTTCCTTACTAATAAAAGATCCCAATGATGGAAATTTAACTAACAAAAATATAAAAGGCAATTGTGGAACTATTTCACAGGTAACCCAAAAGATTGCTAGGAGAAGTATATTCACATCTCCTTATTCCTTTTTTTTTTCCTGATAGGAATCCACTGGGGTTATTATATTAGACAAACTATTCGGCAACGTATTCAGACTTCTCTTCCTGCAAATCATTGGTGAAATTGCTACTTCCTAAACAGGAATTGTCAAAATGGTGCCATCCAAATGCGTCGGGCTACAATCCCACCTCCCACCTCCCAATACTGTCAATAGGCTGTGTATTCCTACTCCTTTGGAGGGCATTTTGGGGGAAGGCTGGCATAGGAGTATGAATGGGGGTGGAGTGGTCTACATAACAACAGCATGGAGGAGGGAGACTAAAAACGATGGTTCCGGGGGGCGCAAAACAGCCGACACTCGCTGTCATAGGCATCCCGCCCGGCCGCTGTACCTGCAGGTAATCCATCCGGTTCAGACTCAGTTCCATGGCGATAGGCTTTTACAAGTTACCAAGGCTGGCTTCGGCTTCCTCTTTCCAGTGCTCCGCGGGCATCAGTATCGCTCAACAAAGTACGGCCTAAGCTACCTCCAAGTCTCCCGTTACTGTGACGACGAGGCAAGCTTGCGTAAACTACGACCATCCCCCAGCTTTCAATTGGAGGCGGCGCGCTCTTGGGAGGTTTGCTCCGCTTTAAACGCGCCTCGTGATTGAAGAAGGAGCTGTCACTCAAGAAAAAAAAAAATCACCGGCTCGTGGATCAAAACTCAAGAGCATCTAAAAGTTAGAGGCGATCCCAAGGAAGAGCTGAAGTTATCCACAGGAGCGGGGTCTTAGCACGAGAGCCGCAATCGTGCGAGAAGCTGGAACAACGAGAATAGTTTACTCCACCGTTTTCAAACTTGGCAACTTTAAGATGTGGGGACCAACTCCCAGAATTCCCCAGCCAGCCACTGGTTTAGCCGAACGCATTTATTATCGCATAAGCTTTCCATCCGAGTGGTGTGTTCACGCGGGACGCTACCCATAGTTAAATGAATCGTGGTTTGCGTGGTTAACCATGAACCGTGGTTTGCGTGGTTAACCATGAACCGTGGTTTACTTGGTTAATTCCACTTTATGGGGTTTTACAATACACTGCACTACCAACACAAGTTGGTATAACACGTCTGTTAGTGGTTGACTAGTTTGAAGTTCGTCGTGCTGTGCAAACAACTAAGCACGTGTATGCAGCATTATCCTTTACTTGCAGGTACATACAGAAAAATGTTGAAGATGTTAAATAATAACATGCAAAAAATTGTGACAATTCAGCTGAATTTTAAGTATATGCAGAAGAAGCAGGGTGATCCTAACTGCTTTGATTAGTGAATATGCACAATGCAATTTGTATCTGTCAAAGATACATGTCATTCCCTACATGGCTGGCGTGTCTGAAAAGATAAAACGGATATTTGGCAAACACCACATACCTGTATATTTCAAACCCACCAACACACTGAGACAGAGGCTTGTACACCCCAAAGATCAAACTCCAAAACATAAGAAAAGCAATGTAGTGTATGCAATCCAGTGCAGTGAGGAGTGCTCTGAACTCTACATTGGAGAAACCAAACAACCTATGTACAGGAGGATGGCACAACACAGGAGAAATAACACCACAGGACCAGAGTCAGCAGTTTATCTTCATCTAAAAGAAAAAGGACACTCATTTGAGGACATTAATGTTCACATTTTAGACAGAGAAGATAGGTGGTTTGAGAGAGGGGTCAAGGAATCCATTTATGCCAACTTGGAAAATCCTTCCTTGAATAGAGGTGGGGGCCTCAGGCACAAACTCTCCCCCATCTTCCTCCCCGTGTTGTCTTCTGTGCCTAGGAAGATTAAGACCATTTCGGAAGCTCAACAGCAGCATGGTGTTTTTAACGACCCTCCATTAGATGATAAAAGGACTTAAAAATTACATCTCAATATAACCATGACCTAGCCCCAGGTGTAAGGTCACACAGCTACCTAGGAACATATTTAGGATTCCCTTACCAACTTTGCTCAGACTGAAGAAGCCCCTTGGATAAGGAGCGAAACGTTTCCATTAAGAAAATAGAAATCCAGTTGACATGATTCAAGCTACAGACAATTCCACCTGGATGACTGAGAACCTTCATAGACATATCTGTCAAAGAATAAGATTCATTTAGTTCCACGTGGCTTAGCCTTAGATCAGTGAATACTGGACTGCCTGAATTAGAATATTGTAATGAACTCTTCAAGGCTGAAGTTAAAATCGCTGGAAGTTAAAATCGCTGGATTTTAAATTTAAATTTTAAAATGCTGGAGTTAAAATCGCTGGAAGAAACATTAACAATCTCAGATATGCAGATGATACCACTTTGATGGCTGAAAGTGAGGAGGAGCTGAGGAGCCTTATGACGAAGGTGAAAGAAGAAAGCGCAAAAGCTGGGTTGCGGTTAAACCTAAAAAAAACCAGATTATGGCAACCAGCTTGATTGATAACTGGCAAATAGAGGGAGAAAAAGTGGAGGCAGTGGAGACTTTGTATTTCTAAGCGCAAAGATTACTGCAGACGCTGACTGCAGCCAGGAAATCAGAAGACGTCTACTTCTTGGGAGAAGAGCAATGGCAAATCTTGATAAAATAGTTAAGAGCAGAGACATCACACTGACAATAAAGATCCGCATAGTCAAAGCAATGGTATTCCCCGTAGTAACCTATGGCTGCGAGAGCTGGACCATAAGGAAGGCTGAGTGAAGGAAGATAGATGCTTTTGAACTGTGATGTTGGAGGAAAATTCTGAGAGTGCCTTGGACTGCAAGAAGATCAAACCAGTCCATACTCCAGGAAATCAAGCCAGACTGCTCACTTGAGGGAATGATATTAAAGGCAAAACTGAAGTACTTTGGCCACATAATGAGAAGACAGGATACCCTGGAGAAGATGCTGATGCTAGGGAAAGTGGAAGGCGAAAGGAAGAGGGGCCGACCAAGGGCAAGATGGATGGATGATATTCTGGAGGTGACGGACTCAACCATGGGGGAGCTGGGGATGGCGACAGGAAGCTCTGGCATGGGCTGGTATATATAACATATAGTTAATGTTGGACTACCCTTCTTTCTTTAGCCTTGCCAGTTTGTTTGTTTGTTTGTTTCTTTGTTTGTTTCTTTAATAATCAAATTTATATGGCCGCCATCTCATGGAATGGTGACTCTGGGCGGCACACAATAATCCAATAAAACAACGCATATATAAAAATAATCATATAAATATATTAAAAAATCAGTGTTAAAAATTAAATATTATTAAAATTAAAGTTAAAATATACAAACACCTCATCTCCCCCTCTTCTCTAAAATAACAGATTTTTTAAAAATCCACCAAGCATGAACAATTTACTTCTGAGTAATTACAGCTAGACAAATAGAAAGGCATTTATCAAAATCTAAATATTATCCTCTTCTTGATAATATTCAGGAAAAGTCTCCAAAACAATTTCTTAAAATTCTGTTAAAATCTAATAGCTTAATAGTGATACATTAATATATATGCTTGCTTTCTTAATGAAGATAAAGATAGTTTGTTTGGCTTTGCAAAGGATAAATATAATGGGATATAAAAATAAAAATCTGGGTATTAAATTTGTGTAACAATTTTAAAATATGTAATTGTACTCTGTTATGTTTATTTGAATGAACAAGATTTCTCTTGTATCCTACTCACCCACCCCAATCCCACAGATAATAGTACAAGAACAATGTAAGTCCATAAAGTATGAATATTTTATTTAACAAGTAAGCATCAGAGGCATTATTTAGAACAATGTAACAAAACTGCAGCCCTGCATAGTATCTCGAATTTAAAAAAAAATTACCACATGAAAATGTATGTTTTGACAGTCTGCATTAACTAGAAGTAAAAAAACAACACTATTTCCTATTCTGAAAGCAAATATGATACAAATGATATGAGTAGATAAATGTAAAAGCATTATTAATATTAATATTATAATTACATTTTCTCCTTCATTTTCAACCATTCAGTTCCCATGCCATGGCTTTGAGCTTTCTTTAAGAAAGTAAATAAGGGGACATGATTCAGTGAAAGTTAAGCTAGAGCTAGCGGAACGGGGCTGTAAACACTTAAGATTTTCAATATCTTTTTCTTTGCCATCTTGTAATCATTCAGATTTTTGCAACCCAGATCTGGTAGCCCTGGTTAAGTACTTAAAATGTTTTCAGTTCTATGCACCTAGAGTAGTACAAACTATTAAACTTAGTGGCCTACTTCCAAGTAAACATGCATAAGATCAGATTGTGTTTCATTATAGTAAACTCACTGAAATCAGTGAAATTCAAAGCAGTTATAGTTATTTCAGTGGATCTATTCTAGGCATGACTAACCCTGGAACAACCCATTAATTTTAGAAAGCTTATATCTCTAAAATAATCATGCTTAACTCTTGCTAATTCATTTCAAGTAATCCCTCACTGAGCTGGCTGAACTTTTAATATTGTATCTCAGAAAAAGTCTTCACAGCAGCAAGATGGGGAACAGACATGCAGTACAATCCTAAAGCTTTAATCTACAGTGTTAATTTTTCTTCATTCAGTGCAAAGATTATTCATTTTACTAATAAAACTATTAGCAATGAAAAATTATTTAGATATTGTATTAAATAAATGCAAAATATGCTTTATACCTTAAATAAACTTAAATTTTTTTGCATGTAAGTTAATAAAATTTTCTAAGACTGTATTTCAAAAGAAGTTGTACATAAAGTCATTTAGTACTAAAAATCTACATTACATATTTTTTTCAAGTATGAGTCACTCAGAAATATTATTGCCAATACTTGTGCTATAGTCAAAATCCAGGTAATAATCTTGAAAATGTCATTTGGGATCATTCACATCTTGATATATTTGGGTTGAGTTTCTCACTTAATTTATGTATCAGAATTGCCAATTCCTCTGTCGCTTGAGATTTGTCTTCTAGAAGTTCATAGCGCAGACTAGAAATATCTTGTTTAATTTCCTTTAATTCACCTACGTAAAAACAAACAAAACTTTTAACATAACTTGATAAAGTAGCTATCTGCTACATTGTTTACAGTAATTTATAAGACCAAACAGTTGAAGTTATTCAATTTATATTGATGAATTATCACATAAACAGATATTCAAAGTCATTACAAGCAAATGTGAAATAGCTCAAAGATGTACTGCAACCTTCACTTTTTCCATTTTTTTCCCAAACAAAACAGTTCACAGTAAGCAATGATGATACATCTCTGGAAACTTTAAGGACCTGCAGAAATGGAAGTCATATAGTGTCTCTTCTTGAGGTAAAATTCATCAAACAAAGAAGCAAACAAATATAACTTCCCCTCCAGTTTGTATCTTAAAAACAAATATAATTCATCATGCAAGTTCAAATGAATATGCCTTTCCATTACAGAATAAGAATGACACACTAGGAGCACTGCTTACTTGCATCAAAGTTTTTAAAACTCAGCCATTGTCTCACTATAATGAATAATACAATGAATACAGTGGCTTCCGGTGGGAATGGCGGACTGAACGGCTATGCCCGCTGGTCTATCACTAATATATCACTAATATCACTAACTGATAATTTAGTGCCTTAGGCATGTTTTCATGCCTTAGTCATGAAAGCCGGCTGGGTGACCTTGGGCCAGTCACTCTCTCTCAGCCCAACTCACCTCACAGGGTTGTTGTTCTGGGGAAAATAGGAGGAGGAAGTATTATGTATGTTTGCCACCTTGAGTTATTTAGAAAAATAATAAAGGCAGGTTAAAAATTAATTAAATAATAATAATAATAATAATTTAACTGTATTACAAAGAAAAGACACAATCCAGCCAATTTTAAGTATGTTTAAATCTTACTAACTTCAGAAGTTAAGTATATGGTACATTCACTTTGAAATCTCTAAGTCTGAATTGTGTTTAGGTTTGTTAAAATTATCCTTCTCTAATTTGTTGGGAGTTGTGATCCAACACATCTAGAAAGATCCAGTTGGGGGAGGCTGGGTGATATTAACCTAAAACCATTATAATTCACAGTGTGAATAACTGCTATAGAAACTGATCGTTCAAATTTACTGATGGTCTCTTCATATGGGCATCTCCTATGAATTTTTATTTAACAAAAAAATCTGAGTCCAAAGGGCATACTACCAAGTAAGAATTCATAATATTGTTGCTTAAAAAGTAAACAGCAGAGAGCTTTGCTTGATTTTAACTGTGAGAGTAATATTTTTTATCAATTTCGCATTGTCAATCTATCTTAGAAATCCTGAGATTAATTCTAAGAGCATGCAATCTGAGTAAAAGATTAGTAATCTTAAAATTGCACAGAGGAATTAGTTTCAAAATTTGAGTTTTTCTAATCTGTTCTGGATGCAGAATAAAACTATTAAGATATTTGAAACTGGATTTAAACAAATCCAGGGCTCTTGTTTTTAAAAAAGCGTTTCATTTTAATGGGGAAGGGATTGTGGTTTTCATAGGAAGTAAAGGTAAAGGTAAAGGTTCCCCCCGCACAGTTGTGCAGTCGTGTCCGACTCTAGGGGCCGGTGCTCATCTCCGTTTGTTAGCCGAAGAGCCAGCGTTGTCCGAAGACACTTCCACGGTCATGTGGCCGCATGACTTGCGCGGAACGCTGTTACCTACCCACTGAAGTGGTACCTATTCATCTACTTGCATTTGCATGCTTTCGAATTGCTAGGTTGGCAAGAGCTGGAGCTAGTGCGGGAGCTCACTCCGCACGCAGGGCTAGGGATTCGAACCTCCGAACTTGTGATCTTCCGATCAACAAGCCTGGCGTCTTACCCGCTGAGCCACCACGCCCCCTTTCATAGGAAGAGTAACAGCTAAAAAAACACCCTCTAAATATAAAATGTTTGTATCTTCTAGGCTTAGTTCCAGTATGCTCGTGTTTGTGTGTGTGTGTGTGTGTGTGTGTGTGTGTGTGTGTGTGTGTGTGTGATCAAAATATCAAGTAACTTGTTCTCTTTATTTCCTGTAATTTGTTGTACAAACTTCTCATATCTTAAAGCAAGTCAGCACCCCAGAGAGATTTAGGTCGTGTATATTTTCTTTTTTATCAGCTATTTTTAGAAGTGAATCCAACTCATGTGGATGTTTTTAAAGGTTAAGGCTGCTGCACTTTGAAGGTTTAATATTTTTAGCCATTTTCAGTTCAATTACTTTTACAGTCTGATCTAAACAGTAGTTACAAGTTTATTTCTATAAAAATAATTTATCCAAATGCAAGTCTTTTATTAATTTAATTAGTTTAGTTTAGTGTATGGTTTAGTGTATGGTTTGGTTTGGTTTGGTTTGGTTTGGTTTGGTTTAGTTAAAAACACTATATGTTTTCTCTAATTACATTATTTTTACCCACATTTACAGTGTTAAATATCTGACTTGAAGCCCAAAGCAGAAACAACTCCTTCTCACATAGTCCAAACCTATGGTTTCTCAGATACCAACACTTTTTACTTTTTTCTTCTGCATTTATATTACTGCATAAATAACTCTGTAGGCTCTTACCTTCATTAACTTCATCATTTTCCTTGTCTACCTGGGCTTTCAAAACATAACGTTTTATAAGTCTCTTCATGATTTGCTGTTGGAGGGAAAAACTTAATCAGATTCTTATTTATTTATTTGCCATCCTAACTTTAAATACATGTTCCTGATAAGTCCTGAGAAAATCTCTGAAGCTTCTGTTGTAATTCGGTCAGGCTACAGTATAAGTTACAAAAGTGGGTTTAGTCCCTCTGAAAGCAACCTCCCATTTCAGTGCAATCAAACGTTCCATTTTCACATTTTTACAGCATGAGTAGCATTCAGTTTACAGCATTTCACATTCAACTATATGATCTTAAATTCCCTTTAAAATTATATTTTCACCTTAATAATACAAAATTATATTTTCACCTTAGGATTTTAAAAATATACGATTCTGAAGTATGATTTAAATGAAATGCTGAACACATAAACACTCTGAATTAAGCCCTTCCACTCTGCTACCATTTACACCACTATCTGCAGGACAGAAGGCGGGTTAGTTTTCATAGGATCCAGGGCCTGGGTTGTGACTCCCATAGAAGCCAACACAGATATAGGTGCATGCACATAGCTTCTCTCCAGTAGACAGTTGTAGTCAGGGTTTCTCAACCAGGGTTCCAATGGCAGTGCTTCCGGGTTGTCACCGCGGCAGCAGCGGCGTCCTTGAACCCAGAAGCGCTGATGGCCCCCCGCCGCCGCTGCCCCTTCGAAAGTGCAGGCTTCGGGGACTCCGAAAATGCCCTCGGTTCTGGCAGGGAGGTGAAAAGCCTCGCCCCGCGCACGCACACATGCTACCGGGCCATTTCCCACCGCACAGCTGATTGGCGCGGAGAATTTCCCAAACCCCCCGCGCCGATCAGCTGTGCAGCAGGGAAGCGGCCTGGCAGCATGCACTCACAATTTTCACCTCCCTGCCAGAACCGAGGGCATTTTCATCAGCACTTCCGGGTTGTCACGCGACACACTTGGGGCCCCCAGGCGACACAGTATTGTGTTGGGACACACAGTTTGGAAAGCCCTGCACTAGAGCTTCGACGCTTCATCTCAGCGTGGTTCTTCACTCTTAGTCAGGACACACTATAACTAAAAAAGCTTGTGTATGTCTGTGCAGATTAGTATTTAAACTATTTACGTTTTCTCTTTTTCTTTTTGAACTTTAAATTTTAAAACAAATTATATTCTGACCTAAGTATTTTTCTATAGTTCCAGCATTCAATATCAGCATTCTAAAAATATAAACAGCAATACAATTTTGATTTTTCAATACTAGAACCTATATTCTTTGAAGCTGTTAAGTTTTAATATAGATAAAGAAGATAAAAATCACGTTTTCCTATCACACTATGTGTATAGTGACAACCCACCCCAAAATCTGCATGGGCATTCAGTTTATATGACTGCATAAGTTACCCAAGTAACTACTTACCTGATAGCGTGAAGGTTGATTGAGAATGCTGTTAAAACTGTGTGATTCAAAAACTCTTGAGTTGGACTGAGAAAAGAGATTTAGCTAGAAAACAATATTTCTGAATTAAAATATCTTCCATATCATTTGTGGCTACTATATAAGATGCTAATGCTTTATGACTGATTACAGAAATTAGTACCATTCAGGATAAAATTCTGAAAGAAACAAGTTTCAATTCTTCATATTACTAACATGTGTTCCTAGTTTGAACAATGAGAGTAGACTGTCAGAAGAGAAGCTTGTTATTTTCTGTTATTTTTCATGCATCTAACAGCATAAAAAAGAAAGCTTCTCATTATTACTGAGGTTTAGCTACTGCAGCATAGCAAGAGGCTGATAGGACAGGAGCCATAGACTCATTGAGGACAAAGAAGAGGCAGCAACAAAGGATGAAGACAGGGATAATTCTAACTGATTGATGGCACATTCTTCAGACATCCAGTAAGCCCAGCTTGTGCATACGAAAACTAAAAATAAAAACCGTTTTCCTTGAAAAAGATATGAGATACCGAAATATGCATGAAATAAAGAACAATCTACGTAGTTGTTGCCCTTGATACATCTTATACATCATATCCCTCATACAAGGACAATTTCTCTTGAGTTTTTGCTATTTAACTGACATAAGGCTTGCATACTAAGGCATTTCTAAGCTAAAAAGGGAATTACTTAGAGGGGGACCTGAGATACTGGGAAAAGGTAGCACTCCTAATGTCTGAGCACTTACAAGCCACTTTTAGTTTATTTAGCTGAATTGAAAAGGGCTCTTGCACACTTTGAACTAAACACAGAGGTCAGTGGGTTTCACCTCCCTCTCTGGTACATGGAAGGTTCCAGAGATGTCTGTCGAAATGTTCATTCAGTTGTGAGTTTTCTAACCCATCCACATGTTTGAGGTGGACAGGTTTTGATAGTGCTGCATTCATTAATCAGCATCTCTTACTATCTTATGGTACCTATTTAAAAAGGACAAAACCGCTCTAGAAATCTACCCTGAAAAGAAAGGAACAGTGAAGGTGTTTCCAAATAGGTCATTACTGTTATCATGTTTCATTTGTCTTCTCCCTCAAAATATTCCACTGAAGGAGTATTGTCCCATATATGTAACCTCATCTGCACTGCAGCACATTTACATAGTCGGTCTTGTCCATCCTTCCTAATGCAAATAAAGCCTCATCTCTGCAAGAGATGGAGGCAGGGATACCAAATCTACCCCATTATGTTCTAGCCAAAGCATCTCTCTCTCTGGAAGTGTTCCGAAGAGCAGGAATCTAAGCACTTATTACTGAAGCAGATTTTATTACTATAACATAAATAAATGTATTTAAGAGAATACATGATAGGCGTAGGCAAAACCTAGCATCTAACTAATTACAAGAAAGAGAATTAGAGAATCAGAGCTTTGTACTGAAAGCAAAGGCAGAAGTAAATAACCCTGAGATTAGCTATCTCATAGACAAAGAGCAGGATAGTGATAGACACTGTAAATCTTAACTCTCTATACCAGAGCTTTTCAAACTTTTCATGTTGGTGACACACTTTTTAGACATGCATCATTTCGCGACACACTCTTACAGCAGGGCATCATTTCGCGACACACTCTTACAGCAGGGCACAAGGCAGGCACCGGGACCTGCACAGAATCCTGGCAGGGCAGGTTTGGAGGCAGCAGCAGCTGCGACACACCCAGACACTGAAACTGACACACTAACATGTCCCGACACACAGTTTGGAAAGCTCTGCTCTGTACTTCACTGCCCCTTGTGGTCAGTATATTGTGAGGTGATGAAGAGTCATTGCCACTGAAGTCCCACTAGTCACTTTTAGCACTTATTTAGGTGGATAAATGGATATGACTTCATACACTGACATTACAAATATGTAGAACTTCAATCAAGAATGCATGTCTTTTAAATGAAAACCATTATTTGGGATTCAACAAACTCAAAAATAGAAAACACTGTTTCATGAAACACAGAGAACCTACCCTGGATTTTGAGTTACCTATTCCCATTTCCATATCTTTCTGTAATCTTTTCCTTCTGCACCTGAATAATTTAATGATCCTCATGAAGAAATAAAAGAAAGATTTTGGACTTGGTACAACACTGAATGGAGGTGGTAGGGTTTTTCCATCATCAAAATATGATAACCAGAGTTTGGAACGAGCAAATTTCCACTCCACATCACTGTCATCCTGTGACAGAAACAAAGAAATGTGTTTGAATTTTCCATTTAAAAGTTATTTTCTTTTTTTTAACTATTGAAGTAAATGCTGCTGCTTTCCCATCTTTTCACAATTTTGTCAGTCCAGCTGTAAATGTACTTATCCAGATTTACTACTACATGGAAAATCTCTACTTAGAAAAAATATATATTCTAGGTAGTTCCAAAAGCTTAGCTAAAGCAAGTGATTTTTTCATTATCTTCCATTGAACAATTGACTGCTTTTGAAAAAGCAAGTCATTAAAAAGAATTGTTATTAATCCACACCTTAATTTCATTACTAGGTAGTACATCTTGAAAACTATGCATCTAAACAAACAAAAGAAAAGAAAAAATTGAATATAGGGAAATCAATTGGTTATATTGGATCTGCTGCACGGTCCAGCGGAGGTCCTGGCTGCAGCCTGGAATAGGGAAGTGGCCGGGGCCTTGGACAGGATCGCGCCTGTGCGTCCTCTCTTGCCCCATTCAACCTGACACTTTCCATGGTTCACGGAGGGGTTGAGGGTTTTGAAGAGGGTTAAGAGACATCTAGAGCATCACTGGAGGAAGACAAAGACCGAATCCAACTGAACACAAGCTAGAGCCGCTGTTAAGGCCTACCTTGTGACGGTAAGAGTGGTGAAACATCAATATTTCTCTGCTCTTATTGCATCCGCAGAATGCTACCCGACGGCCCTGTTTAAGATTATTTGATCTCTCTTAGGTAAGGTGTAGTCAGTGTCCAACCTAGAGGACCGGGCGGAGGAGTTTTCTGAGCATCTGCAGGATAAAATCGCTCAGATCCGTTCCAAGTTGGACTCTTAAGTGTGAAGCACAGTCTGGGGAGATGCCGAGGGAACGTTCTTACTCTATTATCTGGGAACAGTTTGACCCTGTTGGACCTAAGGAAGTGGACAGGATCCTCCAGATTGTAAAGGCCACCACATGTCATCTAGACCCATGGCCTTCCTGGCTTGTGAAGGCAGCCCAGGAGGTGGCATGTGGTTGGGTCCAGGCGATGGTTAATACATCCTTGGGTGAGGGGGTGTTTCCAGCTGCCTTCAAGGAGGCACTGGTGCACCCCCTCCTCAAGAAATCATCAATGGACCCTACTGTGCTGGACAACTTTCGTCCTGTCTCCCACCTCCCCTTTTTGGGGAAGGTGGTTGAGAAAGTGGTGGCATTGCAACTCCAGAGGATTCTGGATGACACGGATTATCTAGACCCCTTCCAGTCAGGTTTCGGGCTGGGATATGGGACAGAGACTGCATTGGTCGCACTTATGGGTGATCTCTGGCAGGAGCGGGATGGAGTGCATCCATCCTGGCTCTTCTTGACCTCTCAGCAGCTTTCGATACCATCGACCATGGTATCCTTTTGGGACAGCTCAGGGAGTTGGGGGTGAGCGGCGTGGTTCTACGCTGGTTCACCTCCTTTCTCCAGGGCCGGTCCCAATCGGTGGTGATAGGAGATGAGAGATCCGACCCTTGACCCCTTTGTGGGATGCCACAGGGTTCGGTTCTCTCCCCTCTCCTGTTCAACATATACATGAAACCACTGGGTGAGATCATCCGTCACCACGGGATGAGGTATCATCAATATGCCAATATACTCAATTATATATCTCCATCCCGGGTGAGGTAAGTGATGCGGTGGCTGCCCTTTCTCAGTGCCTGGGGGCTGTGGGGGTCTGGATGGGCAACAACAGGCTTTGGCTGAAACCTGGTAAGATGGAGTGGCTGTGGGTTGATGGCTCCTCTCGATCCGGGAAGTTGTCATCTCTAGTTCTGGATGGGGTTGCACTACCCCATTCGGACCCTGTGCGGAATCTGGGCGTCCTTCTGGGCTCACAGCTCCTGCTCAAAGAGCAGGTGGCAGTCGTGGCCAGAAGGGCCTTTGTGCGCCAATTATGCCCTTTCTTGGATCGAGATGCCCTCCGAACAGTCACTCATGCCCTGGTCATCTCCCATATAGACTATTGCAATGCGCTCTACATGGGGCTACCCTTAAAGCGTATCCGGAAGCTTCAGCTGGTCCAGAATGCGGCTGCGCGGGCAGTTATTGGTGCCCCAAGATTGGCACATGTGACACCTCTGCTGCACGAGCTGCACTGGGTGCCAGTTTTCTTCCGGATCCAATTCAAGGTGTTGGTTATCACCTTTAAAGCTCTACATGGCATGGGCCCAGGTTACCTGAGGGAACATCTCATCCCCATAACATCGAACCGTCCCACCTGGTCATGCAGAGAGGGTATGCTACGGACCCCGTCGGTAAGGGAATTTCATTTGGCGGGGTCCAGGAGGTGAGCCTTCTCTGCAGTGGCGCCCGCCCTCTGGAACATTCTTCCCCCGGAGGTGCGGGGGGCTCCCTCACTCCAAGCCTTCTGGAAGAATTTGAAGACTTGGTTCTGCCGCCTCGCCTCAGATGGTAAGGGTAATAGTTCCTCCTGGGGGTGGCTGGCACCATAGAGCCCTTTTTAAATATGATCTGATAGCCTCTTGGATTTTATACTTAATTTATTATCTATTTATATGATTGTATTGTTTTTATCTCTTTTATTGTTTTAATAGTCGATTTCATTGTAAACCGCCCAGAGTCCCCCTTTTTGGGGGAGATAGGCGGTGATAGAAATTGAATGAATGAATAAATAAATAAATAAATCCATTTTCAAAGCCCAGCAGAAAAAATTATCAAGATCAAAATGATTTTACGTCTAAATACAAAGAAAGTATTGAGACATACCTCTATTTCTTGGTATGAGCTGTTAATCATTGCAATCAGCATGTTCAATAAAACCACAACCATTGTTACATTATATATTCCATACAACACGTAGCCAATATTCTCAATGAATTTATGATCATATTTGAGGACAACTGATGTGACTTCTGATAAACCAAATATTGACCAAAATAAAGTCTTAAAGCTTTCTTCAACACTGCATGAAAAAATAAAACATTAGTGTATTATTACAAGTTCTTCTATAGTTTAATTAGCTTTCAAAGGAAAGTTATAGAGGGCCTAATGCGCACAACATAAAACATTTTCACTGAGAAATTGATTCTGCTATGCCTTATTGTATATGGCCAATTAGGTTTGTGGATGTGGAGCTTCACTGTTTGACATTGTAAGTCACATATTGCCATTTCTGATATCCTCAAATACTAGGATATAGCCTTACTACTTATATTGATTAATTGTCTAACAGAAAAATTACTCCACAGATTAAAAGAATTATCAACCAGCACCACAAGAATGAATGGATACAGCAATCTGGCTTGCACATTATACAAAAGCAAAATTTTAATGATGGTTTACTAAACATCATTTGGTTGGATTTCTGCAACATACAAAGTCATAAACCACACATTTCAAGCCACAATAGCTGGGTTTACATATTGTTACAAGACATGAGCATATACAGACACAGCGTAATACCCACTATACAAAAGTAAAGTAGACTTCTCCAAAATGGTTTGGAAAGTAAAGAGAGGTTCTTACTGACAAGCTGCTATAGAAGTACCATCATTTTATAATAGTGATATATGCCAACAGGAGAGTTCTATCTAAACAGGACATTAATGTCAGCCCAGGTACCCAACATAATCTAATATTATAGGAGTACTATACAATATATTCTAATTCAGAAACAAACAAGCAGACAGTTACAAATGCAAATAAACAGAACAGAAAATATTAGACAAAAGCAAGACAATCTGAAATTCAGAAGTCGTCTAAGTTTTTGGGTCATCCATTCTGTTACTAAACAATTCAGGGTAGACAAATTGGTGCCCTCTTGATATTTTGACAACTCCCACAATTCCTTACTATTAACCATTATAGCTGTATCTGATGAGTGTGGAAGTCCAAAATATCTCAAGAACTCTAGGTTTACTACTCTTGCAGTGACTGATTCAACATAGCCAGTTCAAAGTTTCTGCTGAAAGTCACAAGTGTTAGAATTGTTTGCTGGTAATGCAGGGTTAACTTCAGTGGTACAGACAAACTCCTTTTCATGCATCTACAGATACCATATTGTGTCTTTGAAACCACCATTGTGTGGCTCCTAGTCAGCCTCTTCATCCTCTTTCCCAGGTGTTTCTCAAGCTTTTAACACACATATCTGTATTTTCACATATCCAGCTCTCTTTAACCTTGTATTTCCTTTCCTTCCTCCTTAATTTTATCACTGTCAAGTTTAGTTGAAATTTCCTTTCCTTTCCTTATATAGCTTTGTAGGAAAACAAATTGCAAACTTCTTCGGTATTATTGTCAAGAGAACTCCATAGATGTACCTTCCTATATGTAGTCATCAGGAGTTTAACTCTACTCAAGAAACACCTTACCTTTAACACAAGGTACTATAATTTGAGGCCTTCCAAAGGGCTAAATGCTCAGTTATTATCATGATCAATGCACATGTAAATCAATCTTTGCTGTCAACCTTCCAGCAGATCTGATCAGAAATGGGTATAACAAATAATGGTTGTTTCTGCACTTGTTACTTACGTAGTAAACGCTGCATTTACTTTGGCTCCAAGATAGTACGAGTACAATATGAACATCCCAATCATAAAAGCAAGAAATACCATAATAAAAAGAACCATAAACTTGAAAATGTCTTTTACAGTCCTTCCAAGTGAAATCTGCAGTGGACCGAAACTCTCATTTGCAGGTAGAATATAAGCAATCCTAGAAAAACTAAGCACAACAGCAATTGCGTAAAGACCTTCCGATATGATTTGTGGATCAGATGGGAGCCATTTATCTCTAGCTAGAAAAAAAGACATAAGAAACTCATTTATCTATTGTTCATTGTGTTATCAAAACAATTACACAATTAGCAATTTTATAAGTGTTTATGTCTATTTCTTTTTGTATATGTGTCTATGTATGTATGTGTTTAAAGATCTAAGTAAATATTTTCAAATAATTAGTAGTCAATAAATATTCTGAGCAGTATTTTCTCTGGACTAATCAAACAACAATTAGTTATCCTCTTTAGAAATTCCAGCTATATAACATTTTTGCTTTAACATCTTTTTTCAGATTAAACTAGTTTCCTAGTTTAATGAACCTAACTAATTAACAACATCCTAACTAACAGTAAAAAAATATATAGCTAAATTTAATGAGCAATCACTATTCTAAAGCAGGGGTACACAGTCTATGGCTAATATACAGCCCCAGAAGGCCTTCCATAATGTGTTGCTAAATCTGCCACGTGAGATAAAAATAAAGTGCACTCAGGCTCTGTCAGTTGAATTAGCTACCTCTGTTTTAAAGAGTACTGGCCATTTTAATATACCAGAGACGCGGCAGCATTTTTTAACTTACCGTAAGTAAAATACTCTATGTCTGGTGGAAGGGTGACCACAGAGAGATCTGTCTCCTGGATATATTTGTCCACATAGTTTTGTGCTTTTGTAGCTTGTAAAAAGGCCAACAGCCTAGCTGTGAAAGCAGCAATAAAAATAGATAACATTCCAAAATCGAGAACATTCCAAAGCTGCAGAATATATTCACGGAGTCCTTCTATCCAGAGCTCCTTGCATTCAGACCACATCATACCTGAAACAAGAAATCCAATGAAACCCAGCTGAGAGTAATTAAGAATAGAACCCAAAACATACCAAGCTGAGTCGATGAAGATTCTCAGTCATCCAGGTGGAATTGTCTGTAGGTTGAGTCATGGCAACTGGATTTCCTTCTTTTGGTTGAAACGTTTCACTGCTTGTCCAAGTAGCTTCTTCAGTCTGGGCAAAAGTTGGTGAGGGGACCCCATATATGTCTTCCAGGGTGGCTGTATTGACCTTACACCTGATTGGCTTGTTAATTGGGCAATCACCAACTTTTGCCCAGACTGAAGAAGCTACTTGGACAAACAGCGAAACGTTTCAACCAAAAGAAAGAAATCCAGTTACCATGACTCAACCTACAGACATACCAAGCTGAGATTAAGCCACATTAACTTAACTAATTTGACTGATTTTTAATAGACCTGAATATGATTGCACTTTCAGACCAGAAACAAAAGCCATGCACAAGTCAGAATGATGCAGATGTTTGTCAGGTTGTGTCCAACACCAATGCAAATTTTGTGCAGAAAATTGCAATGATTTCATGTACCATGTATGACAGATGCAGACATTTTTACTTTATTATGTGAGCATTTAGTAGGAAAATAGACCCATTATTACTGGTAAACTATTCAAAACTGGCTTGGAGAAGACATTGTTTAAAAAACTACACCAAAATCAAAGAATCAAACAATGGAGGGCAGCAAATTGTTATTTTCCTTATTATAAATTATACAGTTTCTTACTTAAATGAAATAGTGTGGAATGGAGTCACATAGTAGCAGCATCCACATTACTGAAGAAATACAGTAATGGGTCCCTTTAAGATAAGATACTGGGCTAAAATCACTGTAATATCAGTTGTCTAAAAACTTAATGGTTGATATGTGGGGGCCACTGTACTGTAGACCAGTGTTTCTCAAGCTCTGCAACTTTAAGATACTGTATGTGGACTTCAGCTCCCAGAATCCCCCAGCCAGCATGGGGAGTTGAAGTCCATACATCTTAAAGTTGCTGAGGTTGAGAAACACTGCTGTAGAAGGTAAGGTGTTGGTATCCTAAGTGTGTGTTAGTGTTTAATTAAGAGGAAGATATCAACTTTTTATATGCTTTTATATCTTTGAGGTAGAAGGTTGGAAGTTACCTGTCTCTTATACCTTTCTATCTATTCTTGCACTGTTTTAGTTTTATTTGTTTCTTTTTAGATCTGTATTCTATCTGTTCTATATTCTGTATTTTAATTATATTTAGAAAAATAATAATAAAGCTTTAATAAAAAAACTAATGTGTGTTAGTATGCTGCATACACATCCTAGCTGATGGGATGTCAGCAATAATACATTGCCTTGTAAGGTAGTCTCTAGATTAGAGTTCCTACTTTGCATAGAGTAACACAAGCTATTTAGAATAAAACTGGGCTTTCATTGTGCTCCTTTAAATCTTTAGTTCACATTTGATGTCTGCAGCAGCTTGGTGAAGAATATGTATGAATGCATTAGTACAACCCATATAAATAAAACTGGAAAGAGATATGTAATTGGCATACTGTGATTGGCATCTGCCAATACCTTTTGACACAGAGGTTTTGTGTCATAACACTGAAGACTCCTATCTTTATATAGCTTTGCATTCATTCCTAGAAAGACTAGGATGCCTGAAATGATAGCAATAGCCTTTTAAAATGTAAGCCAGCCTCTCCTTCCTCTTCTGATCTAGACAGCCATTTTTTTCTAGCAATTGAAATCCCTAGAGCTTGTTAACTAAATTCAGAAAAATATTATTAATTCAGGGTAAGTAGAAACTTAAAGGCACCCCACCTGCTGAACAGGTAACTTTTCCTTCCATCCCATTTTTTTTAAAGTCCTTTGAATATTCAAGAGAAAAACTTCAAGTAATGTTGACACATTTTACAAATTATACTCTGAACTAGGTGCATGGGAACGTTCAGACTTTGAAACGGACCATTCCAACTTTTCTGACTTCAAATTGAGCACTCTGGGTGTTTCAGAAGTGACCCAACCCTCAAAAAGGTGAGGTCAGGCAGCTTCTAGAACTCTCAAAACAGCCAGAGTCAAGGTTGAGAAGTTCTTTGATGGAATGATTTGAACATCTGTAGTCTGAATCATGACTTCATTTATTGCAAATTATCTATATTATCAATTCTACATGTTCTAGAGATCTGCTTAGAGATCTATTTACCATTACAGCATCATGCAGAAATGGTAATAGAAAACCCATCTATACAAAAAAAAAAGTATACACTGCAATGAGGAAGTGATAAAAGATATACATACCAAGCACCCATATCATGATCAGCATCTCTGTCCAAGTGAACTGAGTTGTCTTAACTCGAAAGATCTGTTTTGGGTAATCAATAACTGTCTCATTTGGTAATACTGAGATGCCTTCAAATCTATCTGAAGCATTAAATACTAGTAGTCCCAGGAAAATAATGAAGGAGGCTGCGTGCGCCACAAATTTCATAAATGGACTCCGGAGAATTTTCCCAAGCTAAGAAAGCAAATTAAAACATATGGTTTTTGTTTTGGCTGTTTTTTAAGCTACACATGCTTTCATTTTCAGCAAATAGCCTAAAGGCATAAAATACATTTAGGTTTACATTTGCCTTCAAAGATTTCCCAACTTTTTTGTTTTGTCCATACATAGTACTAAACCATAATATGTGTTTTTTTCATTTTTGCCCAATGTGTGAGCTCACTTATTATGCCTTAAGTTGGAACCAGACTGAGACAGCTTTTTTAAAAAAATATTGAAAATGATGGGTTATATATATTACTGAAGGCAACTTTATTTTTCAATTCAGCCAACAAAAAGTACATATAAAGAACATTTTGAAGAAAAATTTCATAAATTTTGTAAACATCAGACCCAGTTTGTCCTACTAGTATGTTCATCTTATAGGAATGTGGGTTTGTGTGTGTTTAAATTAAGCATGTAGAAATTTCTTAAAGCTCAAAATGAATTTGAAAAAGCTGTTTCAAGTTTGAAATGTCCTGTCCTCACCCAACCAGGAAGGTTCCAAGCTGAAAACAGCCATTTTTTGAGCTTGGAAATCTTCCGGGTAAGGAATGAAAGATTGGAACACCTTTGAAAATAAAGTTAGTGAAGTCAGAACAGCCCATTTTGATTTCAAACATTCAAAACTTCTTACATGCCTATATTAACTATACAATTAAGGTAACTGTTAGACGGCAGAGCACTGAATAATGGGTCTGTTTTCCCCTTGTTAATGTTAAAAATTCCAAACTATCAAAATGAAACGTAACAAAACGGACCAAGTACGTTGTTTGTTTGGGGGCCAGTTATCAAAATAGCAAGAGTAAAGAAGTTTTTGACCACTCCACTGTAATTTTTTAAAATACATCTTAGATTAGCCCTTTATTTAAATACAATGATAGATACACTGCACAATCATCATAAGAGGGAAGTGTATAAGATGCAAATCATGTTCTCCAGGTTATTGTTTCTCAACTGATGGGATACAGAACTAGTGTAGATGGAATGCAAAGCAAGGCACATGTAATAAGTCAACTATGTGCTGCCTAGCCCACTACAGCCTTTCAGCTTGCACACTTCAGGAGGAACTACTGGAATATACCTTTGTTTTCTCTCATTATCTGCTTAGCTTTCTTCAAGCATACTGTTGGTCTGCTAGCCCTTTTCTGAGATTTTGCAAGCACTGCCCAAGAACTTAAGATGGCAGTGAAGGTGTTTCCTAGTAAGCCAGCAACTCATTCATACTGGATAAATTAAGGAAATTAAGGCACAGTGTCCTACTGGATAAAAAAAGGATTAGCAAGCATCATTTATAGTGTTTTGATATATCTATGATTAATTCCCTTTTCCAAATTCAAAGGTATGGTAGCATCTACATCAGATGGTACCAACAGAAGTGTTCCAATGGCTCTTCCCCCACCACCAACTGTGGCAGGAGCCTTCTTTTCCCTCTTTTCCAGTCCATTAAAGAAAATGGGCATCTAGTTATTTGTCTGGCAAACATGTATGGACAAAGTTCCGGAGCATCTTAGAACCAGCCAAGTTTCAACTCAAGTCTGCTCAGAAGTAGAACTCTATTAACAATTCTACTAAGTTCATCAGAACCAGTTTTTGTGTGTACATGGTCTGACCTGCCACCTTTTTATTATTATTGGAAGTAGACCTGTGCAAGGTTGCTTTGATCCTTTATGAACAAATGTGCTGCAAAGGTAGTAACAGTGTGACTCATTGCCTTCAGCCCTTTGGAAGATGGAAGATATTTCTATCCATGTGTAGAAGCATAAATATAAATAAGCCCATATATATTCCAGATTCATCTGTGCACAGAATAATGACAAGGTAAGGAAAGCAACATATTTTGTTCACTACACTAAGTAAAATAAATCAATAATAAATATCATGATGGTTTGTACCTGACAGGTACAGAAACAGGTATTTGGTCATCAGCATTGTTACATCTTTCTCTTTAAAGAGAGGCTTCCACACAAAGGCATTTTTCCCAAAGGTAATTAATTTAGACCCAAGGAAAGAATACACACAAAAAAAAACCCTGTACCCTGCTACACGGTGCAATCCAGTATCCTGTGGCAAGAAATGGAAGGCCCAGTGCAACAACCAGCACAACCAGACACTTGACAGCTATGGCCTGTTCCCGTAATCCTGAAAGGTTTTCATACCAGATAGTCAACAGCTGTTGCTGACAGTTAGGATGGGCCACAAACTGTGGGAAAACAGAAGAAAAATCAAGTTACACAGCACTGTAATTAGTCTCCTGCAATACAACAACACTTCTTTAAAATACAGGTAATCCAAGCACCAATTTTTCTTTTTTTTTTTCAGTTTTATAATTCTTTTGTTTTATGATTGTATTTATTGTCTTATCAACTGTAACCTGCGCAGAGTTGCTTTTAAGATGGGAAGCCATACAAATGTTTTAAATAAATGAGTATGTTGACAATAAAACAGAAATAACTTGAATGTGTAAAAGGCGATTTCACTGTTGACAGAGAGAGAGGGAGGGAAGGAGGGAGGGAGGGAGATCTTTCCTTTGACCAAACAAAAAAGGTAGCTGATCAAGTCAATGGTGGGAGGTTTTTAAGCTTCCATATCTCATCCAAATTAGAAGCAACTTGCATCCAATTTAGGTCTCTGCTGCTGGATACTAGCTCTGTCTGGGGTACCAAGTTTAATTATGCTAAAATATGTTTTAATTTATGAGCAACAGAATATAGAGTTGACTAGAGGTTATTTGTTTCCTTGTGGGCTACTGATTCAACAGGGAGAGAAATTTTAAAGCCTGACTACTTCCAACAACTGAGCTTTCAAACTTACTTTGATGTAACAGAAGTACATGATACCTAGAAGAGTTACTTCAAACACTTTGAGAAAGGAACTGTAGTAGTCACATATCCTCACTGTTGTATTTTGTTATATTGTTCTACTGGCATCACTAAATGCCTTTTTGGTTTAGAAATTATTTAAGTCTCTAACATAGCTGAGTAGAATAGGGGAAGATATAGGATGGCCCAGACACTTGATTAACACAGTAACAAAGGAACACATTGATATTAAATAACTAAAAGTGTTTTTTAAACTGGTTCACTTACTTCTGCAAAGTATTTCCAGTCCTAAAAATATTCCTAATTCTGTCTCCACATCAAGAGGAGTTATCCCTAGGTTTGAACATTGAGTCTTCTTCAGATCTGTCTTCTACCTACACCTCCCAAATCCCTCTCCTCCTGTTCCCTCCTCTTGAAATGTAACCTGAGAGGAACTTGATGGAAGGGAAAGAGCTACTTGCAGTGTACTTTAGAAGCACGTTGCATAGGCTGTGGCAGAAGAAAGTAAGTATTTTATTTAGTTCTAGTTTCATAAATCAAAGCTCTAGTGCAATGTATAAAGTGTTTGCTGTACCAATAATACAGTTTGTTTCAAATTTTGTAGCTGGGTGAGAGAATACATATTTTGCATGTAGAAAGTCCCATGTTTAATCCCTAGCACAACTCTACCCAGTATGGTGCTATATAAACAGATTTCTGCGCTGGCTGGAGCATATCGGATCAGCCCTTACAGTCTAGCCCTTACAGTCTAGCACAGAACCTATTTAGGTCAAGTTAACAGTCTTAAAAGATACTCTGTTCTCGCTTTCAGAGTACTGTACAAGCTAAAAGGGTTTGTTTTTAGCAAAAATATCCAGGAAGAACAGAGGCAGCTTAATGAGGAACACATTAGCTATTATAATATTGACAGATCCATAATCCAAGTTCGATTATAGATTGTTTATCAAAGCGAAGTCCACTAGATACAATACCTTCCATCAAAGCAATAATGAAATGGATAACAAGGTTCAGGTATTATCGTTAATTTCCATAATAAATTATACTTCTGACTTGGGGCATCTATAAAAATGAGAAAGATTTCAAGCTCCGTGCTCTGAATATATATCAAGCTCTGCATATTAAGTAATGTTGGAATTCTCATTGGGGGTTATGTATGACAGCAAAATTGTGTCATATGTTGCCAGTACAACTTGGTGGTTTTATAAGATTATCAGCTACTAAAACTATATATTAACAAATCTGCATGTTGCCACTGTTCTTAAATCTAACACTATTTTTGAGAAAAAATGCAAATAAAATAAAAATAAATAAATAAATTAAATTATAAGCTTCTCCAAATGGGATATTTGAAGCTATTAAAGACTTCTGACTATATTAATTCCTACTGCTGTACCATTTTATCCTATTATTAGATCTGTTTATTTAGCATGTTTCAAAGTTGCCAACATCACAGTTAACACTTCAACAAGCTCAAATGAGATTGGAGATATATTTTAAGGCACTAAAAATATTAACAGTTGCTCTTTCCTTGGGTGCAAATGGATTTTTTATTTTGGTCATCACTCATGTATATGATTTTGTCTTATTTAAGATTCAGTAATTGCCTATAAACATATTTTAAAAAAATGGTTCCTTATGTGCAATAAGGATATATAGATGATAAAATATCAGGTGAGATGAGACCTCAAACAAAACGTTGCAGTATGGAGTGCTTCTGTTCAGCGTTCCAGCCAGCCATGCCCTATCCCTGACTTCATGCCCTATCCCTAGACATTTCACTTTATGGCTATTCTGTAAGGAACTTTCTTAAAGAAAGTTTTTTTTTCAAATGTTGAGCAAATGAATTTCCCCAATATGGGAGAAGGGACATCATTTATAGATGGTGCATTTTAACTGTATAAGGAATGGCACTATTAAGTATGAGATTGCATATGGAAGCAAGGCCCTAGAAGAAAATGTTGGTTGAAGAAGAAATGGTTGGATTCTTGCATTATGCTAATTCCTGATTTATTTAAATATGGTTTGCTGAATGAAATATAAATGGCACCACACTAAGTCACACTGCCATGGCTACATTCACATATATGTAACAGCAAAAACCAAACAAACTACATTATGGTTGTGTGCAATGTATGCAACCTGTCAACGCATCCTCTGTCCTACCCTTTTGGAGATAACTTTGCTGACTGAGGAAGGCTGGTGGCTGAGGAAACCCTGAAATCAGGGACCAGGCCAACTGATACCACTCCTTGTCCATGCTTTCAAAAATTTCCCATCTCAGGCAGTCCTCTAGCTCCTGCTTTGTCCTCCTAGTACATGCAGACATCCAAAATTTTTCTTAATTCTTCAGTACAGGTAAATAGGTGAGTTAAGTACAGTATATATCGCACACATACATTTCAGCGAAGAAGTGACGCTATTTTCTTCATCTTTTCCTGTCCTGAATCTTCACGTCATGCAGAGACCACCCTCTTCATGGGTGATACGATACTCACTAAATCAGAATCAACATCCACCCAGAACTTGAAAAACTGAAGAAAATGGCGGTAGTCAGCAGCCAGGAAAAAAGGTTTTGCTTCTTAGATTACAAGTCCAGAGCAGTTACACATGAGTAACTCCTATACTACTATTTGTTTGTAAAATCTACAAAATCTGAAAAGCAGCATGTGAAGTTAACATAAAATGATGAATTTTTGTACAGACATACTGTATAACTTTTACCTCATATTAATTATATAGTTGTGAAACTCTGACCTGTAAAGATAAAATACCTGTAATCGGCTATTGCAATGACACTGATCCATAGTGACTCACAAATCATGACATTTGTCCAAAACAGAACAATACTATTTGAGCCGTAACTGTACTAGCACTATATCATTATAGTAGTAAACATTGGTGGATTGTTTTATTAAGATACATTATATGGCAAGAAAGAAGCACTATTACCTTTCTCTTTTTAATTTTTACACGCAAACATGTAGGTTTTAAAATAGGTTTTAACAATTAGTTATTTAAAACTAATGATGAAGTTAGCACGCATGTACAAAGTAACTTCTATTTCACAATCACATCGTTGAAATAATGTTGGCTGTTAAAATAGCAAACTTAAAAAAAACTGAGAACACCATCCATGTTAAACAGAATAAAATGGTATGACTATGAAATTAATGAATACTTATGCATTAAATATTATGGAAAGATATTAAATTCAAAGCAAAAATTTATTTACAGATTTCAGCATTTTTAATTATGAATGCCTTAGTATAAGATACTAAATCCAAACATATCAGTTGTTTAAATATACTCAGATTTTCTCTGGCTTTGTAATGAATTAAGGCATATATTAAGCCGCCTAGAGTCCTCCGTTAGGGAGGGGATAGGCGGGGTATAAATATCAGTATGTATGTATGTATGTATGTATGTATAAATAAATAAATAAATAGTTTTTGCTGTCACTATGTAACTGCTATTGAATTGTTAATCTCTCACTCACATTCATAGTAAAATTGGCACCTTGAAAAAAATAATCTTAAAGACAATTTCATCTCTAAACAACACAGATACAAATTGTTGATACTATTTTAAAAAGAAGTACGTTTTTCATCTTTTAATAAACTATGTGTTAAACTAATTTATTTAAATATGCTGCTGCATGGGTCACTCCTGAGGTTTCCAGATAATTCATTGATACACACTGGGCTTGTAACAGGACAGAGTTTTAAACAGCAAATATAAGGCCCTCTTGATGATTTTTTCTTTCAGAATAGTTTGATAATGATGCTCAGTTGCCTACTTTTTATTCATATTTCAAGGGCACGTGAAATCACTGGCTAGCCTAAATGGTGAAAGGGAAACCTGCCCCTGTAAACTGCAACACATCCATACATCCCATCCCTCTTGATTGGCAATCTGATTATTACAGCTGTGCAGAGCATCAGATCTGAAGGCAAAATGGTGCTTCCGAGGGTGCACGTAGCACCTGTCTGTAACTCCAAAAACCAATGACACGTTTTCCGGGAATTGCACTGCAGCTGCTAAGCCATTCCTGGAAACCATTCAGCTGTTTTAAGGAGCTGCAGACAACCCCTACGTGCACAGTCCTGCATGCTCCAAAGCCCTGAAGCGCTACACAGACCTACTGGTTACAGCTACATGAGAACAGTTAAGTAACCCTAAAGAAAAAATGACGATAAATATGAAAAACAAAAACAAGGAGGTGGCCCAGAGAGCCAGGAGGTTACAGCAACAGACAGATATGTGTATGTATATACATATCCAAACATTGCAAGAAAATCTCAGCTGACTCATACCAAGAGTTCAATTTAGCTATTATGACAAAATTTGATTAACCGCAGCATAGTAATTATAACTCAAGACTTGATTTTGTGCTGAAGTCAGAGATCACACCATTGCTTTTCCCAGTCTGGTGCCTTCCACTTATTCCAGACTACAATCCCCGATATCCACAGCTAATGTACGCTACATCTGCCTTTTTTAAAATGCTCATGTAAGCAGTAAAAAGTATTGGGGGGGGGGCTATTCTCATCAAGATCAGCACACATTGAAAGAAGAAAATTAAATCTCTTAATCTCCCAGTCTCTTTCTATGGCAAAATCAATTCCATTTCACTTATATAACAGTTTCAAAACAAAGATAAAATTCCTTTGGCATCAACTGACATTTTTCCCCCTTTTTTATTCCTCAAACAGCAGGGAGTCAAATTTTGTAAAGCACCTGGCATGGATAGGTTTTAGAGTTCCACCCTACATATCCGCTCGCCCCAATCAAAATCAGACTTAAACTAGCATAAGCAAAAAGAGAAAAACAGCCCCATGACCTATATTTAACATGCCATGTAATATAGCCTTCTGTAGAGGACATCAGCAGAGAAGTCAGAAGGAAGAATCATGAATGGATTTAAGATGTCTCCTGAAAGTAGCATAAACTGAATCTAAAACAAATCAGAGCACTTTCTCATTTCTGACAGTGGCACTTCCTTCCTTTCTCCAACATACCTTGTTAGTTTTTTAAAAACAGCATCTTCAAGCAATAGTTATTACAAAATATTTTTTGCCATCTACCACCTGTTCCAGTGACATCATTAGGGCAGTGTTTCTCAACCTTGGCAACTTAAAGATGTGTGGACTTCAATTCCCATTGCTGGCTGGGGAATTCTGGGAGTTGAAGTCCACACAGGTTTAAGTTGCTAAGGTTGAGAAACATTGCATTAGGGTTTCTGCTGTAGGTCTTTTCACAAATATGCCTTTAACTACTATTTCTTATCATTCGCTATGCTAATCTTGTTTATCCTGTGGCTCAGACTAACTTCCATTTAATACAGAATGTGCACATCAAGTATGAAGAAATTGGGTTTTAAACAGACAGATCCATAATATAAGTAACTGCAATATTTTATAAATGCAAACTGTTATCCAAATAATTCATTTTTCTTTCAGCCTCATAGCATGCAATGTCCTGTTAAAAATCAATGTTATTTTCCTTGGTGGCTAAATAAAAGTAAGCAACATAATTTGTATTCTGGAAGTACGTTGTTGTTTATTCGTTCAGTCGCTTCTGACTCTTTGTGACTTCATGGACCTGCCCATGCCAGAGCTTCCTGTCGGCCATCGCCAATCCCAGCTCCCCTAAGGTCGAGTCTGTTACCTCCAGAATATCATCCATCCATCCATCTTGCCCTTGGTCGGCCCCTCTTCCTTTTGCCTTCCACTTTCCTTAGCATCAGCATCTTCTCCAGGGTATCCTGTCTTCTCATTATGTGGCCAAAGTACTTCAGTTTTGCTTTTAATATCATTCCCTCAAGTGAGCAGTCTGGCTTTATTTCCTGGAGTATGGACTGGTTTGATCTTCTTGCAGTTCAAGGCACTCTCAGAATTTTCCTCCAGCACCACAGTTCAAAAACATCTATCTTCCTTCGCTCAGCCTTCCTTATGGTCCAGCTCTCGCAGCCATAGGTTACTACGGGGAATACCATTGCTTTGACTATGCGGATCTTTGTTGTCAGTGTGATGTCTCTGCTCTTAACTATTTTATTGAGATTTGTCATTGCTATCCTCCCAAGAAGTAAACGTCTTCTGATTTCCTGGCTGCAGTCAGCGTCTGCAGTAATCTTTGCGCCTAGAAATACCAAGTCTGTCACTGCCTCCACATTTTCTCCCTCTATTTGCCAGTTATCAATCAAGCTGGTTGCCATAATCTTGGTTTTTTTTTTTTAGGTTTAACTGCAACCCAGCTTTTGCACTTTCTTCTTTCACCTTCGTCGTAAGGCTCCTCAGCTCCTCCTCGCTTTCAGCCATCAAAGTGGTATCATCTGCATATCTGAAATTGTTAATGTTTCTTCCAGCAATTTTAACTCCAGCCTTGGATTCCTCAAGCCCAGCACATCGCATGATGTCTTCTGCGTACAGGTTGAATAGGTAGGGTGAGAGTATACAACCCTGCCGTACTCCTTTCCCAATCTTAAACCAGTCCGTTGTTCCGTGCTCTGTTCTTACCATTGCTACTTGGTCGTTATACAGATTCCTCAGGAGGCAGACAAGATGACTTGGTATCCCCATACCACCAAGAACTTGCCACAATATGTTATAATATATTTTAAGAAGATATTGGCATATTATTACTGTTTTCTGTTTGAAACACACCAAGAAATACAATTCTTAATACTTTATACCCATAATTCACAACACAGCTCTCTATCTCGGTAAAAGCTATAGTAAAAACACAATGTTGACCTAATTTCTATAATTCTGTTGGGTATTTTATTATTTTATAATTTATTATACTTCTCTCTAGTTGGGGGTAGAGCTATTTCCTAGCTACAGTGTTTTCCCAGCGACGATGATGAATTACCACATTTGGCTGAAAAGAAAACATTTCTATATTCAGAGAGTAGTACCCACCCCCCAAGGAAGAGTAGTCTGACTTTCTATGTGTATACACACATGTGTGCACACACACAGAGTCAAAAATCTTGGAGATTTTGCTTCCAACAAAGTGTATAAGTGATGCATGTGGATACATGTGTGGCATATATATACATATGTGTGTGGAGAGGGGTATACAGAATAACTACTGATTAAAATTAGCTGCCTGTAATATAAGGTTACCACATTTATAAAACTGACCCTCTCATTTGCATATACCAACCATCTCTATTACCCATTCTCACACACAGAAAGATTCAAGTAGTTATATTTCCTTCCAAAACAGCCCCAGGGTGAGAGGAAAAGGAAGGGAGCTGGATGGAGATGAAGGAAGGGAAAGAGGTAACTGGACAGGAAAGGAAAGGAAAGGAAAGGAAAGGAAAGGAAAGGAAAGGAAAGGAAAGGAAAGGAAAGGAAAGGAAACAGAATGAAATCTGGAAAACAACTAAGATTCACTGGCAGCAGGGATGAGCCTGGTCAGGTTAACCAGGTTAATCCTCATAGCACTATCTGCAACCTCCTATCGATGAGGTCCTGAGGTCACCAAAAGGAAGTAACTGAACCACCAAGGTTCTCAGTGAATACCAGACAACCGACTCATCTATTCTTGCCAATTCAGATATCATTATTTGGGGGGAAAGCTCTTTTTTCTACTGAGAAATACTAAAAGGTATTACCCAAACCTGAGAGACTTACCAGCTCACAGAATTCACAAAGTGCTAGTGGGGCACTTTGTGCTCAAGGGTAATATCAAAGCATGATGTTTAACAGGTCACATAAGCAGCATTCTCTCTATATACTATAGTGACTTCATTGAGTTATGAACATGCACCAAATTACATAATGTTGCTTAAAAGATCCTCAAGTATTACAAAAACAGGACTTTAGAATTAAAACATGGGGACCAAAAAAGGGCTATTCTGCTAACCTGTGTCTGAAGGCCATATGCTTAGAAAAATTGAGGACTCATTTTTATTATGAAAGGGAAAATGCACATATATACTGTATCTTTCCAACTCATCCAGGGATGTTTAGGTTATGGACCATCTCATATTATCTTACCACCTCAACTCTTAATTTTGCCTTACTTTGCAGAATGAAAATCATTAAGGAATGATCATTGTGCAGCATTTCTCTCAGGGAATTCCATGTCAGCAGTAGGAGGTCATCAAGTACACTATTGAAGTTGCCTTCCTATAGATCAGCTGCACTCCACTAGCCATATGATCAGGAAAAAAAAACAGTATAGGATGAGGCGACAAGAATATGCTTAGTCAAAGAATCAGAGGTGTTCCATTAGCACATTTCCTCTCAAAATAGAAAGTCCTTGAACATATATAATCAAGAACTTTAAAATGCATCAAATGTTGTTTTAACAATGGATGAGTCTAAGGACATTACCCATATCATTTATGCAGAGTTGTGCATCTCAGAAAGCTCACTTTAACAAGTGACTGGATTTAACACATTGAGATTTATATCAGAAGCCATGAAAAAGCTTACAGTCTCTGAGAATATAATGGCGAATGCAGACCCATTCAAGTAAAAATAAATCTAGGTGTCATTGTACTTCCATCCTGTAATCATCTAGCATTAGAGTATCAGGAGTGATGACCCAAGGTAATCTTCCATCAATAATATTATCCAGAAAGCATTGGCATGTGTTTTTTTATAGCTGTTCCTTTTTTAAAATAGAAAATCTATCCTCAGCAAGGATTTGTTTCTCTTTAATTTTTGTCAAGAAATATTCTACACATCTCATCATATGAGGTACAAATACAAGATGATCTACAGCCAAACACCATCATTTCAGTCCTGAAAATGTTTCCAGAAGTGAACTGGAAATAATAATGTTGCATTTTTGTAGGGGCATGATGTAGCATTCCAATCTGCAAACAGTGGCACAGTGCAGTTACTCGCTATAACAGCATTAGACATTTTTCAAGGCAAGCATCATTTTGGATGTCGCAGTATTATTATTTTTATATGGTGTGTAGTTAAATCTAAGCACAGCACAGACAGACAAAATCACAGCTCAGTATAAGCAAATGCATGTCTCTGTGCATGTATATATATATGGGTGTATTTGTATATTGTTGTTTTGGATTATATTTTTATACTTTATTATGTGATTTTAATTGACTATTGGTGATGAATGCTGTCCTCATCATTCGTCATCGTGTGCTGAACAAAGTGGAGATGTAGATATAGATATAAAAAATAAATAAATATAAATAAACAAATAATAAATAAATTTGTTAGATTCTTGTTGTTTTATCAGTGAAAGATTTTAGAGGAAGTTTCTCATTGCTAAGAACTCGCACTAGTGATGCCAGCAGCTGACAATCCTGAAAAGAAAACAGGAGGAAGGAAAAAGGAGGATGGTGAGGATGAAAATCTGCACGCTCGGTATTGTCAATTTTCAGTTTTAAGGCAGCAGGAATATATCAATCTGGAAATCCCAGTAAAACATTTGGAAAGGGAAGAAGAAATCAGTGAACAAAAGTGGTCTAAAAGCAGACTCGGAGGAACATGCACAGATATAGGGAAAGGCTGAGAGCAAAGAGCCACTTACCCATCTTACCTGTTGCATTTTGCATTTGTCTTACCCTGACAGTTCACACAGGATCTAAGCCCTGTGCATTTACACAGAATAGAAATATATGTACAGTAGTAAAATCACTGCCTGTATCTCATCCAAATATTTACAGATGAATGAAATGGCAATGGAGTCAAAACCAAAGAAAGAATACAGCATCCTCCTGTTTATTACAAAAAAATAATTTTTCCAAATCCTGCTCTTTATGTTGAAAGAGGGAGCACAACATGGCTGCTTCCTAATTGTATCTTTAAAGGTTTGAATAGACAAAAACAGACATACACAGAGCAGTATTAATTGGATTATGTATGACAGTGCCTACCATCTTTTCATTTAAAAAAGGCCAATTTCACTCCTATGTAACTTTGGCATCAGTTTAGCAGCATGTTATTCGAGCAGAGCACAAAGCTAAAACTGACACTAAAATGTTTAGGATTATCAATGCATGCAAGTTTATGACAGAGTCCACCAGACATTGTCTGAAAGATAGCTCTTTACCTTTTTGACTTCATATTTAATTGCCAGTTTGACACGACTCAGTGAAGCTCTGTGCCTCTGAATTTCAACTGGCTCTGCTTCCAAATCTCCATTTAGAATGGCTTCCACCTCTTCAGAATCCCGACAGAGATCAAGGACACCAACAACAAAGTCCTTGCATTGCATAGACAATTTACGGTAATCATTCTAGAAGGCAGAAATGTAAAGATTACAGATTACATATTTTGAGCCCTTGATTCACATAAAAGCACACTCCTAAATAACTTAATATTTATCTATCTTTCTATCTTGGACATATTTTCACAAAAGTTAGATTACATGTTTATAAATAATACCTTGCCTGCCATTTTTGTCACATTATTTAAATGACACTTTACAGTGCACAGAAATGCACACACACACACGAGAGATAATTAAGAAAAAAGTCTACATGTAAAAAAAATAACTCATTAGCGGCAAAACTTTAATAATTGCAAAATGTTGTTTTGGTAGGTGTGAGAGATTATGGTACATATAGTAATGGAAGATTTTTTGGAAAGATAAACATGGCTCCAACCATGCAAGGATTTCTGGCTTAGGAGTTTAGAATTGTAGACCAAATATTAAAGAAAGCAAGACACGGACCACAGGCTCAACATGACCGTTGTAATACATTTACATTAAAAGGTGAATCACTATGTTTGATAACCAGCTGAGGATTCTTAATAGCAGCTGATTGCATATTGCAGAAGTACTCTTTCATAAACTCACTGATTTATTTTATTTATATCCTGCTGCAACCAAATGACTCTCAGCAGTTACCATGACATAGGGAAAAAAAACAGTTTAAAACATCCACAGTAGGAACAGAATCAGAACAACATCTAAACAGTATAATAAAATAACTCAAGAATAAAACAACTAAAAAAAGTAAAACAGAGAAGGCCCAATCTAATTAGAATGCCCTCCCCAGTTCTGTTTTCAGCATCTTTCTGAATGCAGTCAGGGAAAGGGCCAGCCTGGTTTCCATAAGGAGGCTGTTTCATAGAACAAATGTTGCTATCAAGAAATAGTGTCTCCTGGCCTCAGCTTCCTTTACCTCCTGAAAGTGGGGTACTAGAAGCAGTTTTTCCCTAGATGTTCTAATAGGTTAGACCAGGGTTTCTCAACCAGGGTTCTGTGGAACCACAGGGTTCCGCAAGAGGTCACTAGGGGTTCCCTGGGAGATCATGATTTATTTAAAAAAATATTTCAAATTCGGGCAACTTCACATTAAAGAGATAAGCTTAATTCTTTATTTTCAGTTTAAGAACACTGTTAATGCATATATACAGGCCTACACATGAAACCAATATAATAATTTTGTACCTTCTGGCCAATATTTGAGCCTGCAGGGGTTCCCTGATGCCTGAAAAATATTTCAAGGGTCCCTCCAGTGTCAAAAGGTTGAGAAAGGCTTATCTATATTATCAATTCTACATGTACTGTATCCAGGTACCAAGCCATAAAGGGCTTTATAGTTAATTAGTCAAAGGTGTAATATGCTCCGAGCTGCAGGTGCCAATCAGCACATGGGCTTCTGCATTCTGGACTAATTGCAGCTTCCAAATGGTATTTGGAAGTGCCCTGCAGTAGTCTACTTGGTGATAATAAGGGAATGGGTTATTGTAGCAAGGTCCTCTTGTACCAGGTAAGGCTGAAACTGCTATACTAACTGAAGCTGGGCAAAGCCTCTAGCCACGGCTTGTGCCTGCTGCAGTAGCAGGAGCCACAAGTCTATCATATAGATATTAAAAAGTAGAGGAAAGAGGATGAAGCTTGTGGAACTCTGCAAAACAGGAACCACTGAGCTAATCTCTCTTCCCCTACTGTTACTGACTGAACCTGACTGCTGAGGAAGGAGTAGAACCACTGCAAAGACAGATCCTCCAATTCCCAAATTCATAAGGTGATCCATACAGTCAATGGTATCAAAAGCCATTCAGGGATCTAAGAGGACCAGAAAAGGCACATTTCGCTCATCCAGGTCCTGACAGAGATCATCAAAGTGGGTGACTAATGCTGTCTCCATCCCATACCTGGTCCTGAGCTATCCAGATAACCCAAATCGTGTATGAATGGGGTTTTATTACAGACAGATCTGGCATTAACCTTCAATACCTTGAGGCCACAAACCCACAAGTATTATCTCACCTGCCCTACAGTTACAGCGTCAATCATTTTTGTCCTTCATGCTGCATGGCTCTCAGTAACAAGAGTTTTTCATTCCGTTGTTAAAAAAAAATTCTTGTTCAGTCATTCAGTTGCTTCTGACTCTTCATGACTTGGTAATAATTATTTTGCAAGGACTTTGTCAGTTGCTGTTTCTTTGAGTTTTTGTAAGTTTATGCTTGTGTCCTCAGCAATATTATCTAGCTACAGCAATATTATCTAGCTACCTTGTCTTCTGTTGGCCTATTTTCCAATGACTTCAATTTTTCTATATTTCAGGGCCTTCTCCATTGCATTATCTACCCAAAATATTTAAGCTTTAGCTTCATTATTAGTGTTTCCATAGAGCAATCTGGTTGTACTTCATGTGGTATTGAATAATTTAGTCTTCTTGTGGTCCAAGGTATTCTCAACAATTTTCTCCAGCCCCACAGTTGAAAGATACACTTTTTGTTTTCCTTCAGCTTTTCTGATAGTCCAGTTTTCACAGCCCTGTATTACAAGTGGGAAAACCATGGCTCTGACAATGTATATCTTTGTGTAATGTCTCTGCACTTAAAAACCTTAAGCCTGGCTAGTTTTGCTAAAGCAATG
This sequence comes from Charina bottae, assembly GCA_023362775.1. Taxonomy (NCBI): domain Eukaryota; kingdom Metazoa; phylum Chordata; class Lepidosauria; order Squamata; family Charinaidae; genus Charina; species Charina bottae. Next base: position 20,018,078 of record JALMGJ010000008.1, on the reverse strand, counting down.
TTCAATAGGGTTGAAAGTTCATTCCAAGACAATTTAAGAACTATCTTTTACATGCTATGCCCCAGCTGCCTCACTCTTTTTTCTTTATCCCAGGAAACCATACAGTACAAAACTCCTAATTGCTATTATCACTGTGGATAAACCTAGCACTTAAACATTTGCAGTCTTCTTCCTGTCTACAGAAGGGTGAATATTAAATTAAGGAACCAATACCACCCCCTCAAAAAATATTAAAATGTTAAAATGTGGTCAGACAATGTCTACGTCAGTTCAAAACATCCAGTACAACTTTGTGCTCAACAGTCATTTAATTTTATGTACTCTTATGTGGCATTAGTTATATTCCCCAGTATTAGCTCATACATTTGGCAAGAGGAGAAATCTGGCAGTGAATCAGCTTGCAAACTCATCTCAGGCTAAAGTGCTATGGTCAGCTCCACATAGCCATATTCGTCATAAGTTATAAAGCTCTAAGTGATTAATTGCAGGAACTGAATCTTTAAGGAAAAATATGTCATCTGTGAAATTGCCTCTGAGTGAAAGACCTCATGGCTGTCAGGTCTGATCTAATTTTTGGATTTTCCCCATTTCTTCCCTATCTACAGCATTCTATAATGTCCTACCTGATGAAGGGTTCGGTAAAACTCAAAGGTTTACACTTTTTTACTACAGCCACTCTGTCTTATTATGTGGGGGTAAAAGGGAGAGGAGAGATCATTTTTTACATTTTCACAAATGTTGCATGAAGTTACTGGAATAGACTTCCGGTGGGAATATGGCTGATTGAACAGTTCTGCTCGCGAGTGCTGCGGGCAGACCTGACAGCATGGGTTTTTGGGGGGGCGCAGGCAGGCTTTTCCTGGTGCCTTAAAGCGTTTTCACGGACAGAAAACACTCGGAATCATCTCATTTGTACCTCGGAACGTCACCTCGTAGCCTGAGGACCGCAAACAGCATTAGCGTTAATTTGGTAAGAGGACGATGGGAGTCGGGGACGCCATCATTTTCCAGACCACGCTGCAGCCCTAAAGGGACAATAGGTCGAGCCTTTCCCATTTCTAAATCACCTGATGTATATATTCTTTACATTTTTCTACCCTAAGAGAGGCTTTCTGCAGCAAGAAGAAACTAACTCTCTTGGTGCTTATCATTATTTCTGGATTAATCTTAAAAAAAAAATAACTGTTGGCTTACTTCCCATTTAAATTTTAAGGAGGACTGAGAATAAATAATCATCTCCCTGTTACTATTTTTGTAATTAATTTGAAGGACTTAACATTTTCCTACACATTGACTTTGCTGTTTTGAGACTTTAATTTTTCTATCCACTTTTTTGGGGCACTGCAGTTGCTGGCTAGAATACTTTCATCAATATCACTCATTTCACTGAATAACTTTTGGAAGCCTTCTATTAACCCACTAGCTCCTATCTGTGCTAGCTAAGTATCCAGGGGGCACCATAATTTACTGCCTGAAACATGGACGACCTTAAAGAAATACTCTCAGAGTTTCGTTCTGAGCTTCATTGTGACTTTAAAAAGCTTCTCCATGATACCTACCAAACTATTCTGCAAGATATTTGGGATATTGCACAAAATATCAGTTTTAAAATGTGTCAACTGGTTGAGGATGCTCTAGAGGAGGAGGAAGAAGAGTCTAATCAAGAGCAAGAGGCTTTTACTGACAGCGAGATTAGAGGCTTCGAGGAAATGCCAGGAGAGGAATATGCTTTGGTGTTGAAGGAGTTAAGACAGTTTGACTTGCAAGATATTGTTGGTCTTGTTTTTCTGAGGGATTGTTTTGGAAACAAAGCAGTTCCTTTTCTTGGGAGGTTTTTAGCTGAGGAATCTGGCTTTGTAGGGGGGCAGTTGGGCTGTTTGACTTTTATATGAAAAACGCCTTGTGTGTAATATGGAAACAAGTAAATGTTCTGGTTTATTTTGATGTGGGATAAGAAATGAAGAATATGTATGTGGATTGATATTAAGGCTTGTTTGATTCTATTTTTCTTTAATGATTTGGATTAAGATGTATTCTATTGTTTTTAAAGTTTGTTTTATCTTTTAAGATTTATTGTTGTTGTTGTTTATTCGTTCAGTCGTTTCCGACTCTTCGTGACTTCATGGACCAGTCCACGCCAGAGCTTTCTGTCGGCCGTCACCATCCCCAGCTCCCCAATGGTTGAGTCCGTCACCTCCAGAATACCATCCATCCATCTTGCCCTTGGTCGGCCCCTCTTCCTTTTGCCTTCCACTTTTCCTAGCATCAGCTTCTTCTCCAGGGTATCCTGTCTTCTCATTATGTGGCCAAAGTACTTCAGTTTTGCCTTTAATATCATTCCCTCAAGTGAGCAGTCTGGCTTTATTTCCTGGAGTATGGACTGGTTTGATCTTCTTGCAGTCCAAGGCACTCTCAGAATTTTCCTCCAACACCACAGTTCAAAAGCATCTATCTTCCTTCGCTCAGCCTTCCTTATGGTCCAGCTCTCACAGCCATAGGTTACTACAGGGAAAACCATTGCTTTAACTATGCGGACCTTTGTTGTCAGTGTGATGTCTCTGCTCTTAACTATTTTATCAAGATTTGCCATTGCTCTTCTCCCAAGAAGTAGACGTCTTCTGATTTCCTGGCTGCAGTCAGCGTCTGCAGTAATCTTTGCGCCTAGAAATACAAAGTCTGTCACTGCCTCCACTTTTTCTCCCTCTATTTGCCAGTCATCAATCAAGCTCGTTGCCATAATCTTGGTTTTTTTGAGGTTTAACTGCAACCCAGCTTTTGCACTTTCTTCTTTCACCTTCGTCATAAGGCTCCTCAACTCCTCCTCGCTTTCAGCCATCAAAGTGGTATCATCTGCATATCTGAGATTGTTAATGTTTCTTCCAGCGATTTTAACTCCAGCCTTGGATTCCTCAAGCCCAGCATGTCGCATGATGTGTTCTGCGTACAGGTTGAATAGGTAGGGTGAGAGTATACAACCCTGCCGTACTCCTTTCCCAATCTTAAACCAGTCCGTTGTTCCGTGCTCTGTTCTTACCGTTGCTACTTGGTCGTTATACAGATTCCTCAGGAGGCAGACAAGATGACTTGGTATCCCCATACCACCGAGAACTTGCCACAATTTGTTATGATCCACACAGTCAAAGGCTTTAGAATAGTCAATAAAACAGAAATAGATGTTTTTCTGAAATTCCCTGGCTTTCTCCATTATCCAGCGGATATTGGCAATTTGGTCTCTAGTTCCTCTGCCTTTTCTAAACCCAGCTTGTACTTCTGGCAATTCTCGCTCCATGAATTGCTGGAGTCTACCTTGCAAGATCTTGAGCATTACCTTACTGGCATGTGAAATAAGTGCCACTGTTCGATAGTTTGAACATTCTTTAGTGCTTCCCTTTTTTGGTATGGGGATATAAGTTGATTTTTTCCAATCTGATGGCCATTCTTGTGTTTTCCAAATTTGCTGGCATATGGCATGCATCACCTTGACAGCATCATCTTGCAAGATTTTAAACAGTTCAGCTGGGATACCGTCGTCTCCTGCTGCCTTGTTATTAGCAATGCTTCTTAAGGCCCATTCAACCTCACTCTTCAGGATGTCTGGCTCTAACTCACTGACCACACCGTCAAAGCTATCTCCAATATTATTATCCTTCCTATACAGATCTTCCGTATATTCTTGCCACCTTTTCTTGATCTCTTCTGCTTCTGTTAGGTCCTTACCATCTTTGTTTTAGATCATACCCATTTTTGCCTGGAATTTACCTCCGATGTTTCTAATTTTCTGGAAGAGGTCTCTTGTCCTTCCTATTCTATTGTCTTCTTCCACTTCCGCACATTGCTTGTTTAAAAATAATTCCTTATCTCTTCTGGCTAACCTCTGGAATTTTGCATTTAATTGGGCATATCTCCCCCTATCACTGTTGCCTTTTGCTTTCCTTCTTTCTTGGGCTACTTCCAGTGTCTCAGCAGACAGCCATCTTGCCTTCTTGGTTTTCTTTTTCTTTGGGACGTTTTTTGTTGCCGCCTCCTGAACAATGTTGCGAACTTCTGTCCATAGTTCTTCTGGGACCCTATCTACTAAATCTAGTCCCTTAAATCTATTCTTCACCTCCACTGCATATTCCTTAGGAATATTAGTGAGCTCATATCTAACTGATCTGTGGGTCTTCCCTATTCTCTTTAGTCTGATTCTAAATTGTGCAATAAGAAGTTCGTGATCTGAACTACAGTCAGCTCCAGGTCTTGTTTTTACCGACTGTATAGATGTCCGCCACCTTTGGCTGCAAAGGATGTAGTCAATCTGATTTCGGTGTCGACCATCTGGTGAAGTCCATGTATAAAGTCGTCTTTTAGGTTGTTGGAAGAGAGTGTTTGTTATGCACAGTGAGTTGTCTTGGCAAAATTCTATCAGCCTATGTCCTGCTTCATTTTGTTCTCCCAGACCATGCTTGCCTGTAATTCCAGGTGTCGTCTGACTACCCACCTTAGCATTCCAGTCTCCTGTAATGAAAATAACATCTCTTTTTGGTGTATTATCCAGTAGGTGCTGCAGATCCTCATAGAACTGATCTACTTCTGCTTCTTCAGCATCTGTGGTTGGGGCGTATATTTGGATCACTGTGATGTTAAATGGCTTACCCTGAATTCGAATTGAGATCATTCTATCGTTTTTTGGATTGTATCCAAGCACTGCTTTAGCCACTTTATTATTAATTATGAAGGCTACTCCATTTCTTCTGTGGTCCTCTTGTCCACAGTAGTAGATCTGGTGGTCATCTGATGTGAAGTGGCCCATCCCAGTCCATTTCAGTTCACTGACACCTAAAATGTCTATATTTAATCTTGACATCTCACCAATAACCACATCCAATTTGCCCTGGCTCATAGATCTTACATTCCAGGTTCCTATGGTGTGTTGATCTTTAGAACATCGGATTCGTCGTTCACCACCAGCACCGTCGGCCGCTAGCCGTCCTTTCAGCTTTGAGCTAGCTGCGTCATCACATCTGGGGCTAGTTGAACGTATCCTCTGTTCCTCCCCAGTAGCATTTTGACCATCTTCCGACCTGGGAGTCCCATCTTCTGATGGTATACCGACATATCTTTGGTTGTACTGATCCATTTAGTTTTCATGGCAAGAATACTGGGGTGGGTTGCCATTACCTTCCCCAGGGATCGTATTTAGTCTGACCTCTCTGCCACGACCTTCCCGTCTTGGGTGTCCCTTCACGGTTTAGCTCATGGTTTCACTGAGGTGCTCAAGCTCTAGCACCACGACAAGGTAACGATCTCCTTTGCTGGAGTTAAGATTTATAAGACACAATAATTAGTGTTTGGTTATAGGTTTAATAGGTTTAATAGGGTTAAGATTGTTATAGTATTATTAAGTATAAAAGTAGAAAATTTAAATATAATTTGATTTTATTACAGTGGTTAGAAATATATAGAATAGTGGTAGGAAGGAAATATTAAATAAATGGGTTTCTTTTTGGGGGGGGAAGTGGATTTGGAGGTTTATATATTCGTTTATTTCTTTTTATATATACAGTATATAAGGGGAAAGAGCAATTGTTTTTAGTTTTATAATGTGCTAATGGAATGACTTATAGAAATAATGTGATTTTGGTTAGACATAGAGTAAGGGATTAATTATGGAAATTGTGGTATATTCTTGTTGAAAGTCAGAAGTCATCTTGTTATGTAATCTCTAAAAATATTTTCTTTTTCTGTTTTTTCACTCCCTTTTTTTCTTTTTTTCTTTTTTTTGTAGTTTTTTATTTTTTGTAGTTTTTATCTTTGTTTAAACTCAATAAAACTTGTATAAAAAAAGTTACTGGAATAAAATTGATAAATGAAGTTAATGAAGGTCCCCAAAGCACTGCTGGATAGAGAATGTCCACTTGATGCCTACTTGGAAGATACAGCTGGTCCAGAATGCAGCAATGTAAGTAGTTATAGGCATACCTTAGTATGCCAATGTGATAACTTTACTTTGATAGCTACATTGGTTACCAATTGGCTTCCAGGTGCAATTCAAGGTGCTGATTCTCAGTTATAAAGCCTTTCATTAAGCCTTATTTAGATCAATGAATATTCATAGGACCACTTCTCTACAATCATTTCTGCCCATCCTATAAAATAGGTTGGCATGATCCAGTCCCATCAATAAAAATCTTAGAGGACCCCATAGGCATGTCTTCTCTGTTGTCACTCTTGCACTCTGGATAGCATTCCCCCTGAGATACACATAGCTCCAATCCTGTTGTTCTTTATGACAGCTTTAAAAACCTGGTTCTTCTAGCAGGTCCTGGGCCAAGACAAATTGTGAATTTAAGTTTTTAAAAATGTATCTGAAATTATGATGATTTTATGGTTAGGGTCTCCTTGAGTCGCTGTCAGGCAGCCTTATAAATTGAATAAATAATGAATAATAATGTTGTAGGCTTAGCCGCAACAAGAACACGTTTTATTTCCAACAAAACAAATGATTCTTCTTTAAAATTTCTCTGTATAATGCAATATTCTTTAAAAATATTTAAAGAACAAGACCTGTTCTCAATGATATGTATATTCTTTAACTGAATAGAGCCTGTAGCTTTTCCTTTAATATGCAACCATGAAATTACTTGTAGGCTTTTTTAGATTAAAGGATTTCATTTTAGAGCTGTCTTGAAATCGGTTTTAAACTCTTAAAAATACTTTAATCTTAGTAATTTAATTTAAGTGCTGTATTAAATCTTGCATTTCTTAATATTTTTCACCTCTCATTCTGAATCCAATCTTTTAAATGGTGGAGAAATACTGCAGTTCTATGCATTGTTTCTAAAGAGTCAATACCACCAAAATAAATTGGACTTATCTCCAAGAAAATGCTGGTAATTTGAAAAAATAAAATGAAGCCACAAATGTTAGCTCTTTTATTTTATTTCAATCAAATCCATACTCTTTCGGACATCTCTGAATCCTGCAGCATTTCATTCCTGAACCTGCCCTAAACACTGCATAAATTATGTTTAAAAGACATCTTCATAGCCCAGATCTAATTCAAATCAGGAATGAATTTCGTTATGGTTGCAACTGGGACAGTAATCCTCCTACATATTGCTATGATTCCTTTGGAGGGAAGGAAAGAAAAAGAACAACAGCATAGCACTCAACTTTATACTTAATCTTTCATGCCATTTTTATTAAATTTCAACTAACAATTTTGGAACTTCAATGCTCTGTTGCCATTTGTTTTAACTGTGATTCATTACTACATTGCACTGGCTGGATTTTTCAACAAGCTAAACTATATAACCTAGTTATAGGTGTATAAGCCACTATAGTTGGGTTTATATATTGCATTAAGACATAGAGTAATGCGATTACTTTGTTTTGGCTTAGTAAGATTGTGTAAACCTGCCCACTGAATGAGGAAAACATTTTCACAGTGTTGAAACAGAGAGAAATTTCCACCCCTAGCACTGAATCTAACAGGATGTATCCTTCAATCCAGCCCACAACAGAGTGCCAAACACACTGAGATGATAAAAAGACATGGATAAGAAATGGTTCTTGCACATGTTGAAAAGCTGAGATGAACCTGGCTCTCCAGCACATGTGACAAAGTTGTACTAATAGTTCACAGCAGTAAACAAGAACGTAGGAGATCTGAAGCAGCTGAAATGGCAATTAAGTATGATCTTACACCTCTGCCTGCTTACATACTGTACATGTCATTATATCTAAAGTGGTACAAAGGTCTCTTTTCACCATAGCTGCTAAATCAGACCCATGTGATTTAAGCTGCCCAGGAATGACTATGCCACAATAAAGATGCCAGAATATATAACATATATTACCATAGATTCTATACATACCTTGCTATGTTCCACAATAAAAGCCTAGTATCAACTCTCAATCAAGCAATTACATAAAGCAAGGATCTTTGTAAAGTGGCTAATACGTTTTAAAATTACTTTGCAAATAATATACTAAGAGGGCTCACCTACAAGGCCCATAGAAATTTAGAGTCGATTTGTTCAATTGCTATCAGCAGTGACAATTCATTTCTAACTGTTTCGTTGTTATCATGTTCCTATAGCAATGGATCTAGAAACTGAGACCAACCACTTCTCCTTTACTTGGAAAATTGTTTGAAAGCGGCTCCTAAAGGGGCTGCCACTGAGTTGGATCTGCTCTGACTAAAATATATAATAGGTCAACAAAAGGCCACCTGCATCAGACTCAGACATTTTATGGCACACAGAAATATTCAGCCTAGCAAGAGAAAAAGAACATAGGAAGAGAAATCTCTACCGCTGAGATGCCTGTTTATTTTTTTTCCAGCAAAAGGCTTCAACTCAGCCAAGAGGCTTATTTTATTTATTTATTTTATATCATTTATATAGCCATCTCACACAAGGGGCTCTGGGCATTATAAGATTTAAAACAAACAAACCTTGTATGTTGTTTAGCAACTACAGTCTATGAAACTGCTGTTGCTTTAAAGTCGTTGTAGTTAAAAAGAAACAATACTAAGCACAATATAGGGTGAGAAAGAAATGATAAAAGCCAATTAAAATGTACAGTTAATTAATATGTGAGTCTAAAGCAAATTAAATTCTCCCCCATCCCTAATTGATACTATTTATTAATCAGGGTTTTCTCAGCAATTGCTCTTTTCTATAGCTCTTATAAATGTAAGACCTAACAATCACAAGATATGCCCTAATTAACAGCTATTAGTATTAAAGGATCAAAACTTACTAAGGCTTTGTAAATATCATTAAATATGTGCAGTTGAAAGTTTCTCAGATTCAAAATATGACATTTCTATATCACACCCTTTAGGCCAGGGTTTCTCAACCAGGGTTCTATGGAACCCTAGGGTTCTGCGAGAGGTCACTAGGGGTTCCCTGGGAGATCATGATTTATTAAAAAAATTATTTCAAATTCAGGCAACCTCACATTAAAGAGGTAAGAACACTGTTAACGAATCATTGGCGATCACTTGTAGCCGAGTAAGATTGTCTTCCAAAGGTAAAATTTTAACAGTGGATCTGTAAGTGGCTATAAAGGCCAATTCTGGATCCGCACAACCTCCCACAATGAGGGCATAGGTTTCCGGGTGGGAGACGGTCATGATGAGGGTTTGCCTGACGTGCCTTCCGTTTAGCTCTTTTCTCCCTTTCGCCCTGTACTCGTGCTTCTTCAAAGTCCATAGCGCCATTAATAAAGGCTGACCTCCAATTGAAACGCTCATGAGTTAGGGCTTCCCAGTTCTCAATGCTGATATTACATTTTTTAAAATTAGCATTGAGAGTATCTTTGAATCTCTTTTGCTGTCCACCAATATTCCGTTTTCCATTCTTAAGTTGGGAGTAAAGTAGCTGCTTTGGAAGACGATGGTCAGGCATTTGAACAACATGACCGGTCCAGCGAAGTTGATGTTGGATGATCATTGTTTCAATGCTGGTGGTTTTCGCTTCTTCTAATACGCTAACATTAGTCCGCCTATCTTCCCAAGTAATTTGCAGAATTTTTCGGAGGCAGCGTTGATGGAATCTTTCAAGAAGTTGGAGGTGGCGCTTGTAGAGGGTCCATGTTTCACAGGCGTACAGAAGGGTTGCATATATACAGGCCTATACCTTAAATGAATATAATTTTGTAACTTCTGGCCTATATTTGAGCCTGAATGTGCAGGGGTTCCCCAAGGCCTGAAAAATATTTTCAGGGTCAAAAGGTTGAGAAAGGCTGTTTTAGGCAAATAATTACTGCATTCATACATCAACCTAAGCATCATTTTTAAACTATGGATTGTTGATTTAGCTAAAATAGTTGGATTCACTATTCATTCATGTTGAACCAGAATGAAGAACGGAGAGAAGCTGTGCTCATGTCAAGTCCAAAACACTTTTTCCTAATAATTTTTAAATTTTGAAGTGTACTCCGATATTTTTACCCATTTGAAGACCGCACATGCGGTGAAGCTGGGAACTAGGCTTAGATGTGTTTGAAGGTCAGTGTCCCAAATATGCTGTTGAAAGCTATTTCAGGCACTTTCAAGGCCTAATGGCAAATGTCACTCACTTGTGTTATTGGTTTGGCATTATATGGGTTCAAGTTCAAGGAATGGAGGAATATATGCAATGCAACTACAGGTTGTGCATCAGCTACACCCTTTCCTGGACCAACAGGCCCTGCTCACAGTCACCCACGCCCTAGTCACCTCCCGTCTTGACTACTGTAATGCGCTGCACATGGGGCTGCCCTTGAAAAGTATCCGGGAGCATCAGTTGGTTCAAAATGCACAGGCCCGCATAGTTTTGTGCAAGTCTAGATTGCCACATGTGTCACCTTTCTTGCGGGAACTGCATTAGTTGCCGATTTGCTTCCGGGTCCAATTCGAGGTGCTAGTTACCACCTTTAAAGCCCTACATGGCTTGGGGCCAGGTTATTTGAAGGACCGCCTTTTCCCAGTTACAGCTACCTGCCCCACCAGATCGGGGAGGCAGGGTATGGTATGGGTCCCCTCCATTAAGAAGGTCCATCTAGTGGGACTGAGAAGAAGAGCCTTCTCCGTGGTGGCTCCTTCCCTGTGGAACATTCCCGCAGAGATAAGACTGCCCCCCACCTATTTTTCCCAAAGGCCCTGAAGACCTGGTTTTGCCAGCGGGCCTGGGGATCCCAGGTTGATACGGAGTCCATCAAGTAGTTTGTTTGAATGTATTGTTGTCGCCAGGGGGGTGGGGGTATAGTGGGTTTTGTATTTGGGGTTTTATTTCTGTAAGCCGCCTGGAGTCACCTTGAGAGAGTTGGGAGGCCATATATATTTATTCTTTAATAAATAAATAAATGCACAACTGCTACATTTTATTTATTTATTAATTAAATTTCTATGACTGCCCATCTCCCCCTCAAGGAGGGACTCTGGGCAGTTTACAACCATAACAACATCATTAAAATACAATAAATATAACAATAAAAATAGTTCTAAAAATAGTACACAGTTTCTGTCCTAAATTAACCCTGGAATTTATTTAATTTCTGTGGCCTATTACAAAAAGATTTATTGAGATAAATTATTTTATTTTTTTCCCAATAAATACTTGTTTCCATGTTCAAGCTCAACTTCATGTATCTGTAGAAAGAACTGTCACTCTGCTTTGCTTCCAAACTACTTCTTGACAATTTTTTTTGTTGAGTTTCATTCCATAAATTATACATTTATACTGTATTTCTTCAACTGAAGAAATACTGCTTTATTTGGATCACAATACCAGAATACCTGATCTTGGAAAACTTTTGTTCTAGGTATAATCACTGTCAGCAGGAGTGTCCGCAGGAGTGTCAAAAAGTCAAGATGGTGGCCACAACCATTCAATCATAAACTGTGTCTCTTTTTTACATGCAACATGATGCACATAAAAAAGGGCAGGGCTTCAACCACATGGTTGTAATTGCCATTTTCACCTTTTTGACCTCCTCCCTACAATCACTCCTAGCTGTCAGGCTTTTAGCATTTGTCTTCCTTCCAAAACTATCTTTACAATTCTTCGTAATTAACTAACAGGAAAGGCAGTTCCAAATTACATACACACAATAATGGATCACATTAATGTACAAAGTAAGAAAAAGTTGCAAAGCTGCTATAAACTGAATCAACTTCACTCATCATGTTGCAGAAAGGTCATTCATTGCGGAAAGGTCATGTTGTTCTATGAGATTATAATACAAACCATATACAAAATTTTAAAGTGAAATTATTAAATATCAAACTATTTAATCTGAATATAATGGCAGTCATACAAAACAACAGATTTGCAAATAGGTCAAGTTTTATTTTTCACAGCAGTTACTCCACACAAGAAATGTCATTGAAGCGAGCTGCTCTAAAGCTGGTTTTAGTGATATTTAAGGTGATATACAGTACTATGTCTGGAATCTGATTTATTCATTTCTATGTTTTAAGACAGACAAATAATATTTGTGCGATGACCACCAATCCTGCATCATCCCACAAATGCAGACTCATACGCAAACCAACATGTATCTTTCTTCACAGTTCTCTAAGCTTGGAACAGTTTCACACATTAATGTGTTTTCTGCCTCCTCATAATAATTTAAGGGAAAGTTAATTAAAGAAGTGTAATCCAACAGTGACCCTGAAAGTCCCTATTGAAACATTTGTTACAGTTGGAAAGAAGTGTCATTTGTATAACTAATTTGTTTACAATCTGTCTCTTCTGACCCAGTTTTTTTCTTTTTCAGTAAACAAAGATTGTTTTGGGATAGAACTATTAATTTTATGTATTAGTAGATATGGAACCTGAACAACAAAGCCGCACAAAAAGGGAGAGAAATAAACAATGAAGGAAAACATCCAGAAAAATAGACTAATCAGCATTTTGTGATGTTAAAATATGTATACATGGGGAAAAATTAAAAGTAGAACATCCATACAGATTTTAATAGCTGGCTCATGGAACTTTACTACATTTCAATCACATCAGTGACCATAGTATTCCTTGGATGGAAAAATGACAAAGGCATTCATAATTCATACCCTATAAACCATAATGTTCAAATGCTGTGAATGGACATAATGAGTTTTCTTATTTGTTGGATTTGTATCATACAGCTCAAGGCAATACATAGAGCTTCTTCTTATTTTCCTGACAACAACCACCTTGTAAAGTAGGTTGGGCTGAGTGTGAGTGACTGGCCTAAAGTCACCCAGGGGCTTTTATGTCTGTGGGTGGACTGAACCTTGGACTCTTAGGTGCCCAAGTCCAACACTTTAATCATTAGTCATTTAGGACCTAAAATTTGGTTTTCAGAGAGCTCAGATTATTTCAATTGAAGCTAATTATTAAAACCATTATTTTCCACAGAGTAAGGTTCTGTTTCCTAGATGTTTTATTTTTCATGATTATATTTTGTATTTACTATGGCAAATGCCAAAATATTTTCATTTAAAGCAAAGCTATTTTTTAAAGGATCTTTACATCACAACAGCAACACTAGTAGGATTAGATAAGGCTTGAGTCTTGGATGGATGGCACCTGCCAGGGTCTGTGCCCTTCTTGGTTTTACTTTTTTCAAAAGATAACTGAAACTAGCATGCTATAAAGCAAAATACCAAACCCACCCATCCAGATTAACAACAATGCTTCTGCTCCCTGCATGTACCCCAAGGGCATCCTTAGGAAAGAAAAATGATTGGGGGCTTCAGTCCATTGTTCGGTAGGAAGCAATCATGCCAGTTTGACTTTTAATAAATGGAGAGCTGTTTGATTCACTAAGGCCAGCACAGCCGTCATTTTATATGAGTGTCTCAAAATTCCAAATGCGCCCATTGATCCAAAAGAGGGTAAGGGCCTTTGAGATAAAATGCAGAAAAATAATGTTACACCAGAATACTCTAAAGCAAGAAAAGAGAGGGTATGGAAAAATCAGACTTACCTTGAATTCTTTTTCAATATTAGCCAGTTTGGCAAGCTCATTGCTAAGTTCTAGGGCAGTGAGGACTGGATCTTCACTAGACAGGGACAGATAGGCTGGACTGGCCAACCCTTTGTATGCATTTATCCTTGATCTAGAATGACTAAAGGAATCAATCTTCTGTTTCTCAGTGCAATCATTGCACTTACAGAAATAATCATGGGGCCTCTCTATCCTCGCCCCTTTCATTAGCAGCATGTGCACCACCTCATACTTCTGACAATGAGCAGCTAAAATGATGGGCGTGATGTCTGGGGAGAAGCGGGTGCCATCTTCATCATAAGAATAAAAGTCATCATCTTGGAGTTCCTGCTCGCAGGGGCTCAGAGTCAGCCGTTTGCTCGCTGCAAACCCAGGATGATTCAAGATTGCTTCCACAATCCGGATATATCCTTTGCTGATTGCAAGCAGCAGTGCATCTCCAATCCGTGCCAGGTTCTCCTTCTTCAACAAAAGTTCTGTCACTTCCAGATGTTCATTCCCTACAGCAAGCTGCAAGGCATTTTGGCCCATATAGTCAACACAGTTCACATTTAATGTTTTTGACTCTTCCAACATTTTGCGCACCACGGGAATGTTCCCATATTCTGCTGCATCCAGAAAACGCTCTTCCTCAGCTGTGAGGCTTGTGCCCCTCTCGTTAAACATAAAAGCTGGACCTCGGATGGCTTGCCGTCTTCCCTTTTCTCTCATCATAGTCGTTCGTCTCAAAGAAGGACTTTCATCGATGGAACTACTGAGCAAAAAGAGTCATTATGGGAATTTTTCATGGCAGCACCTCTATAAAATCTAAACCACCTTCCCCCAGTCCAGCTCCTTTTCCCAATTATCTACTGTTCACACATTTTTTTGACAGCTTTTGGTTACCTCTAAATAATATTCCATTAACAAGATTGTAATGGTAGGGTAGTAAAATTACTTTAAGACCCTGTTGTAAACAAAAGATCCACCAGAAATAATTGTCCAAAAGATCTATTTGGAAGGACAAGTACATAGCATACGTATGATGTTTGTGTGTGTAATTATATATATCACTTTCTCCCTTAACATATTATATTTTCTCAATTGCTGTGTGGTAATGTGCTTCAACTGGATATTTCAGGAAATTGGCAGTCTTATTCTTTTTTATCCCGCCTTTATTATTTTTATAAGTAACTCAAGGCGGCGAACATACCTAATACTCCTTTCTTCTCCTATTTTCCCCACAACAGCAACCCTGTAAGGTGAGTTGGGCTGAGAGTGAGTGACTGGCCCAAGGTCATCCAGCCAGCTTTCATGCCTAAGGCGGGACTAGAACTCACAGTCTCCTGGTTTCTAGCCCAGCACCTTAACCACTTGACCAAATATATCCACCATGGTGGTCATAATTATTATTATTTTCTTTAACTTTTTAATACTTTTATTGTATTGAAAAATTCTTATGAAAATATTTTTTAAAAGCTGCATTAATTTTTGATCTCTCTTCTTGTTTTACAACACACATTTCTTAAGTATCATATTCCCGCAATTTTACCTGTTCTGATCATTGTTTGTTCCTCAGAACATATCACATACTACCCACTACCTTTCTACCAGAATTTCCACATTTTTATTTTTTTTCTGCTTTCCTCCTTTAGTAAGCATGCTATCAAATTCAGCTAAATTGTTCTAATTTTTCACTACTTATGTAGAAGTTGCATATTCATATTCATTAATTCATGCTCCATTTACATTCTTTCCTATGGACCCACAGATTTGACCTCCACTGATCATAGCCCATCATAGCTTTGGTCAACTGAGGCTTTCACATAATACTTTTTAGTAAGATAGATTAGACTGTAGACTGGGTTACCAGCATTAGTCATACTGGTGTCACATGCAGCATTCCCTGCTAATGGTAAAGACGATCACTTTTTAGGTAGAAGTGCAACCAAAGCCCAGTTTTACCCTAACTATTAGGGAGGATATCTAGTCTAGAGCTTCCCTTGCAAGCCAACCTATTTTTGTCCATATCATGCCAACTAGGAAATAAATGCAAACTCAAGATACTATTTCTAGAGAAAATGCACTGTAACAAATATGCGCCATAATTCCAAGTCAGCCAAGTTAATTTGACACTTTTCTATTCATGAAATATTGTTGCAATGATGACTGCACCACACTGATGTCCTAAAACCTGTTACAGTGAGCATCATCCTGCCAAGTTATGCATAATTTCATTTAACTTTCCAACTGAAATTTTTAAAAAAACTTTAAAAATTGTATCTATATGAGGCCTTTCTATCCTTTTGAAGTGAAAACATGAAAATATAATTCAAAAACTGTCATACATCATCAAACAAAATTAACAGATTACAAAGCAGGACATTCAATTTTCATACTGCTGCAATCAAAAGATTCTCAACAATATACAAGACACTTCAATCTAAAGGACCCATGCAGATAACATTTTAAATGTCTAGGTCAGGGGTCGGCAAACTTTTTTTGCCGGAAGCCATTTTGACATGCTCGTGCACATTTTGAAGTGCTCGAGAGCCAGGGGGCGGGGTTTGCGGGCGGGGGCCAATCGCGTGGAAGGGGGAGGGGTTTGCGGGTGGGAGCCAATCGCGTGGAAGGGGGCGGGTTTTGCGGGTGGGAGCCAATCGCGTGGAAGGGGGCGGGGTTTGCGGGCGGGGGCTAATCGCGCACACTTAGGGCCTGCTGCCGCCATGCCTGCTGCAGTGCCCGCCGCCGCCATGCCCGCTGCCACGACTGCGCAGGCGGAGCTGCCTGCCTGGCACTCGGGCGCTCCGGCTGGGGTGCAGCGGGACGGGAGCATCGCCGGCAGCCCGCGAGGACCGGCCAGGGAAGGCGCGCGGGTGGAGCTCCCGTCCCGCTGCACCCCAGCCGGAGTGCCCGAGTGCCAGGCAGGCAGCTCCGCCCGCGTGCCTTCCCTGGCCGGTCCTCGCGGGCCGCCGGCGATGCTCCCGTCCTGCTGCACCCCAGCCGGAGCGCCCGAGTGCCAGGCAGGCAGCTCCACCCGTGCACCTTCCCTGGCCGGTCAAGATCCCTTCCCCGCCCCCAGCAGAACCAAATATGTTAAAAAGTGGGTAGGTAAAGCACGCTCGTGTAAACATCCTGGTTCCTTCATGATCAGTTGAGCAGCAGCCATGCAGCAGCAGCAAGCGGGCGTCTTCGACAAATTGCTCTGGAAGGGGGCGGGGGAGGTTTGGAAGAAGGGAAAGAGAGGCTCGACTGCTCCAGTCGCTTCTCTTCCGGAGCCAAATCTTCCAAAGGGGCAGCGGCAGCAGCGGCGTCCTGGAAACCGGAAGCACTGATGGCCCACCACCGCTGCCCCTTCGAAAGGGCAGACTCCGGGGACCCCGAAAATGCCCTCGGTTCCGGCAGGGAGGCAAAAATCACGCGTGCAGGCTGCCGGGCTTCCCGACGCACAGCTGATTGGCGCGGTGGGGGGGGGACGGGGTGGAAATTCTCTGTGCTGATCAGCTGTGTGCCGGGAAGCCCCGCGCACACGCGATTTTTGCCTCCCTGCTGGAACCGAGGGCATTTTCGGGGTCCCCAGAGCTTGCTCTTCCAAAGGGGCAGCAGCGGCGTCCTGGAACCCGGAAGCACTGATGGCCCACCACCGCCGCTGCCCCTTCGAAAGGGCAGACTCCGGGACCCCGAAAATGCCCTTGGTTCCGGCAGGGAGGCAAAAATCGCGCGTGCAGGCTGCTGGGCTTCCCGATGCACAGCTGATTGGCGCGGAGAATTTCCACTCCGGGTGGCCTGGCAGCGCGCGCGCACACGATTTTCACCTCCCTGCCAGAACCGAGGGCATTTTCATCAGCGCTTCCGGCTTGTCACGCGACACACTTGGGGGCCCCCGGCAACACAGTATTGTGTCGACACACAGTTTGGAAAGCCCTGGGTTAAGGCGATGGGCAAGTGCCCGTCGTCAAGATGGCTGCCGGAGACGGAGGCTTCCAAACTCTCGCGAGACTGTGTGAAGCCCGTCCCCGGAGGAAAAAGAGAGGCTGGGCCTAGGCGGTTGCCAGGGGTATGCCCACAGCCACGCACACCATGCCCGCTGCCGCGCCTGCCCCCGCCACACTCGCTGCCGCACCTGCCCCCGCCACGCCCGCCACGCCTGCCTGCGGAAGAGCCACACTCAAGGGGCCAAAGAGCCGCATTTGGCTCGCGAGCCGCCATTTCCGACCCTTGGTCTAGGTTAAAAATAAGCAGTAAGAACAAAGAACATCCCTACAAATTAAATTAACTATAGCAAAATTCCAAATAATAAAAAATAGCTTCCTCTTAATTAAACTAACTACAAGATTCTGGAAGAAATCCAGCTTCACCATCTTCCAGAAGGTCAGGGAAAGTTCCACTTCAGGGGGCAAGCTCCTACATAGCAGAGGGTGAAGAAACATCTCTGCCTCGTCTCATTCCTTTTCGCATTACAGAAGTGATGGTCCACCAGCAATTTATCTTGGGATGGCCATACATAAAAACTTAAAATATTTTGCCATGAGAATCATGAACAGAATGTTTCACAGTAAAATTATTCCCATTTACCTCAATTTAAAATGTAGTAGAATAATCACAAAATGCACAAAAAAGTGTGATAGAAGTTATCCCAGCCTGTTTCAAGTGTGGAAAAGCTTTTCATCAGAGGGAATCATTTAATTTACTGACAGATACTACTACATGATGCTTGCTCCCTGAGTAGTAAATCTGTTGGGTATTCCTTCTTTACTTGTCGGTTTTTTTTTTTATTCAGACCTAGTTCTAAACTGACCACAGTAAATTCTTCCTTTTAATGATTTCCAGTAGGAAGAGACCTGCATACAAATCACACATGCATAACCTTTACTGAAAAATTTCTTTAAATAAAATTAACTTATGGAAACAGGAACTGTAAGTCTGTTGGAAATAAATGGCAATTATACAGCATCCATCCTTTTTTACGATGGTGTGAAATTTTATGTATCAAGCCAGGAGCGCTTCCACTCTGTAGTCATGTATCTTTCTGCATGGTTCCTTAAACAAGTGTTATTGCACATCAAAAACATCTGAAAAGTTTATTCCGCCTTGGGAAGCCCTGAAAAATAGAAAGGGTCTGTGGTAGTAACTAGGAAGGACTGGTATTTTAGCACCTTCTGAGGTAACACTTCTGCTTGAGTTTTCTTCTGTTCTGACACATTGTGGCATGTTAACCCACATTTACTTTATTTTCCTGGAAACTGGCAAAAACTGTACCTCTCTAATCTGGCAGTTTGCCACTGCATTTTGGCAGCATAACATCCAGGGGATCTGGGGCCAAAAAATAAAAGAAAGAAAGAACAACTACAGCAGCCGTATGCAGGCCATGGCTGCTCATCCCAGATGCACATTTTTCTATTTATACCCTCCAGTTTATTTCACTGCTTCCCTCATTCCAACAAATGTTGACTTGCTAGAGAAATGTGTGTTTTTTTCAAATTAAGGAATATGATCAAAATATTCTACTTTTGATAAGGAAAACATACACACACCAATCTAATCCAAGGTACAAAATTACATGGCATAAAAGAAATATTGTACTAAGTTTATAAATACATGGAGTTTTTTTTAAGTACATGAGTATTTTAAATGTTAAAACTATATAATTTTGCTCTGTCTGATAAATAGATGCCAAACACATTTAATAGAACAATAGTGCTACAATATTTAATTAAATGTATCTGCTCTCAATTGTTGCAATTAAAACATTAGAGCAGGTGTCTGAAACATGGTGCCCTCCAGATGTATTGGATTATAACTTCTATCATGAGGAATCATTGATTCTACTGGCTGGACGTTGTAGTCCCACACTTCTGGTGGGCACTGGACTAGGAAATTTCTTCTACCACCCTTTAAAAAAACCACCTTGGATTAATAATATTATCTCATTGAATACACCTGTGAGATATAACCATTAAATTAAATAACCCTTAAACGTACAGTAAGATTCAACCATTGTGGATTACATACAATTTGCCTCTGACTACCGACGATACCACCCTAATGGCAGAAAGTGAAGATGAACTAAAGAGCCTCTTGATGAGGGTGAAAGAGGAGAGTGCAAAAGCTGGCTTGAAACTCAACATTAAAAAAAACTCAGATCATGGCATCTGGTCCCATCACCTCCTGGCAAATAGAAGGGGAAGAAATGGAAGCAGTGACAGATTTTATTTTCTTGGGCTCCAAGATCACCGCAGATGGTGACTGCAGCCATGAAATTAAAAGACGCTTGCTCCTTGGGAGGAAAGCTATGGCAAACCTAGACAGCATATTAAAAAGCAGAGACATCACCTTGCCGACAAAGGTCCGTATAATTAAAGTTATGGTTTTCCCAGTAGTAATGTATGGCTGTGAGAGTTGGACCATAAGGAAGGCTGAGCGCCGAAGAATTGATGCTTTCGAACTGTCGTGCTGGAGAAGACTCTTAAGAGTCCCTTGGACTGCAAGGAGGTCAAATCAGTCAATCCTAAATGAAATCAACCCTGACTGTTCATTGGAAGGACAGATACTGAAGCTGAAGCTCAAATACTTTGGCCACCTAATGCGAAGAGAGGACTCACTGGAAAAGACCCTGATGCTGGGAAAGACTGAAGGCAAAAGGAGAAGGGGACGGCAGAGGACGAGATGGTTAGATAGCATCACCAATGTAATGAACATGAATTTGAGTAAACTCCGGGAGACAGTGGAGGACAGGAAGGCCTGGCTTGCTATGGTCCATGAGGTCACGAAGAGTCGGACACGACTAAATGACTGAACAACAACAACCCATCAGTAGTAAATAAAGGCTGAAAAAAACTATTGTCCTCAAGGACTTCCCACAGGAATCTTGTCATTCACTATTGGAAACATGATGTTGGATGAGACAGCTTTTGATATGAGTCAGCAGGTTTATTCATTTTTTTATCATTATATCAGACTATCAGATCAGTTTTTCCACCACATGAAATTTATGAGCAAGATAAAGAGGTAAATGTGTATCAGTTCTCCATCTGGTTCCTTCTCAAAGAAAACCTGATAATTTTCGGTGAGAGCAGACACTAAAATGTGCAGCAGATCCTCCAAAGGCATTTATTGATGTTAAATACTGTACATGCTTCGATGATGTAAAGAAATTTAATTCTGGAAATTAGTTAAAGGTCTCATCATATTAGGATATTAATCATTTATAAGGAGCCTTCAACATTGAGCCTAGTTTGGCTAAAAAGTAGACTAGGAGCCTTTTAAATAAATTAACAATATTAACATAATGCTGGCAATGGAAATCTTATTGGGATTTGAGCCAGCTTTAGGATTTCCTACAGTGGAAGGTACAAGATGGATTGTAGAATTCTTTTTACTGGGAAATCACTTTCTGTGCAATACCAGTCATTTACAACCCAACGTTGCCACGATCGCTCTTCTATACTTCTATGAATATCACCATAAACACAATCACCAGGATTTTAATCACCATTTAATTGCTACTGCTTTTAGTATTACCTTTTACCATACTAGCTTCATTAGCATGTAGTACATGTTTCTAAGCACATGAGCTGCAACCTAAGAGGCTTTCCAAACGGCAGCCATCCATTTCTCAAGCTTTTAGAATACAAGTTTAAATGAATTTGGAACAGTTCCAAGTTCTTGTTATGTTATTTTTTTCAGATCTGTGCTGAAATTCAGAGGATCATAATTATGGGCATTTTATATATATTTGAAAATCTAGGATTGGCAGAAAAAGCCCTCCAGTTCACCAAGAACTCCAATTGCTGAGCTCACCTGTGGAACCTACTGCTCTATCAGTTAACATTGATAGGGGGGGAAAACTTGCTAGTGTCACCTGTCTTCTCCAACCCTTGACTGGGGTTTCTCTACATTTGCTTTGTAACTTGTAAAACAAAAATCCTTCTGAGAGGGCAAGAGGAGGTGTTGAGAGAAGACTAATGGTAAAAAATTCAAATGAAAAACCCTGGATATTCATGTCATTGGTCCTGGATATTATACCTCCATTATGATATAGCAACAAATACACATTCAAAAGCCTTTTAAAGTTGAGGTGGGGAAGAGAGGAAAATGAGACTGAAAAAAGAGCAGTTATAAACAACTCATGACAAACACCAAGATACGGGGATTTCCAGGAACAAATCTAAGCTTCTGCGAAAGAGGGGAGAGAAAATTGATTGTAAATGCTGTTTAATACAAAGATGAAAATTTGAAGCTATGTATAGGTGCAGAGAGGCAGGAGGTATGGCAAGAAATCCCTTCCAAGAAAAGCCTATCGTCCCATGGGCTGCAGAAGTGTGGCAGAATTTCCTGATGTAATAATAATTCCAGAAATTATGAAATCTCAAACGAAAAACCTGTTTTTCATCATTTGGGAAAATGCTGAGGAAGAAGAATGCAATGATCATGAAAAGGTTTCTAAGTTGTGAGAACTGCCAGTAGGGGGGACATTTTGCTTTGGATGGAAAGAGATTAATAGAATGCCTCTAAAATGCAATTCAGGAAGAAATCACTTGCTCTGTAAGAAACACAGCTGTTGGTTCTTTAAGGAACCATTCACACAGTAATGCAAAATAGTAAAGATAACATATAAATCTACTGTATATTTGACTCTAATTTATAAAAGGGTTTGGGGTACATAATTTTATAATGGTACACATCAGACTATGAAACAAACTACTAATGCATGTTCACCTAGAATCCCATGATCTCTAAGTTCTCACTAGTTCAGCACATCCTATTAGATTGAGAAGCAAACTAGGATACTATCACATTGGTTGTTATAGCAGAACTTATCAGGATGAGACAGATTGAAGAAAATGCATTCCAGTAAACAGCCTTCAACAAACTGAAATACAAAATATAAGCCTGAAATTAGTACTTGGATGGGAAATCATCAGGATTAAAGACTAGACTATACCTCTGGGAGAGGAGGAGGAGGAGAATGTCCAATTACTTTTGTACTGTTGCCATGAAAACTACACAGACATGTCACTAAGAGTTAAGCTGTATTTGAAGGAAACTTCAGTCCCCCTCTACATATAAATCATATTAGAGCAGTGTTTCTCAACCTTGGCATCTTTAAGATGTGTAGACTTCAACT
Organism: Charina bottae; assembly: GCA_023362775.1. Classification (NCBI taxonomy): domain Eukaryota; kingdom Metazoa; phylum Chordata; class Lepidosauria; order Squamata; family Charinaidae; genus Charina; species Charina bottae. The sequence goes on along the minus strand of JALMGJ010000008.1, from coordinate 19,995,505 downwards.
CCCAGAATTTCCCAGACAGCCATGCTGGCTGGGGAATTCTGGGAGTTGAAGTCCACACATCTTAGAGTTGCTAAGGTTGAGAAACACTGTATTAGAGAATCAAATTATTTTGTAACTATTTTACGATTTTATTGATAAGACATATAATAAAAACACATACACACATAAACTATAATCATTAGCTTTCCTAATTACTTTTTAAAACTCTCATGATGGATGATACTGCAGTACATATCATGGTTCAGAACATTTAAAGCAATTTATATGCCGATTGCACTAGGTCAGGGCTTTCCAAACTGTGTGTCACAACACAGTACTGTGTCACCTGGGGGCCCCAAGTGTGTCGCATGACAACCCGGAAGTGCTGATGGCGCACTGCCGTCGCCACGCGCGGCAGCAGCGGCAGCAGCGGCAGGCCATCAGCGCTTCCGGGTTCCAGGACACCGCCGCTGCCACCGCCACGCAAAAACCCAAAAGTGTGGCAGCAGCAACCCAGAAGCGCTGCCGCTGGCGCTTCCAGGGTTTTGCGCACCAGCCGTTGGTGTGTCGCCAACGGCAAAAGTTTGGAAAGCCCTGCACTAGGTTTTAAACAATTGCTTTTCTCTTAGAATACTATAGAAATAGAGTTAGATAAGAGTAGTTTGTCTATGATCTCATAGCTGATCAAGATTTTAATCTGCAACTTCCAATTGACAGTTGTACTTTAGGCTGCTACACTATCCCAGATCACTGCAATAATGCTTAATTCTTAAATTGGCTCTGCATTCCTTTTTTTGACCCTCTGTCATGGAAGAAATGGTTATAATATAGTCAGGGCCACAACGGGGGGGGGGGGTAAACGGGGCATATGCCCCGGGCGCCACACTGGGGGGGTGCGCCAAAATGATGCCGGGGGGGTGCCAAAATGACAAAATAACCCATGGGGGGGTGCGGAATCCATGTTTGCCCCAAGTGACACGGACCCTAGTTCCATCCCTGAATATAGTACGTCTTAACATCAGAAACAGAGTGTTACAGAAAAGCCAAGCATCAATATAGGTATGCAAGATCTCAGAAGAGCAACTGACCTCTCTTCGATTGGCAACTGACCTAGTTGATCTGATTTATTTGATTTCTGTAGCTGGGGAGCTGAGTGCAGTGCAGATCCCATAGCGCTTCAGAGGCTAGAATCCAGCACACAATTTCAGTATATCTTAGAAGTAATTGCTTTGCATAACTGCAATCACTTTGGCAAATGACAAAGAGTGTCTGTTAGCTCACACTGTGGCCTATAAAGCATGGAACCTCTCTACAGAGAAAAATTATATAGAATCTGCTTTACACTAAAGCAATCCATTATCTCTAAAGGTAAGTATTGCAAATACGAATAGCAACAGCTATCTGGCTCTCTTGCTACACAAGGTTCTTTTAAATTAAAATGTTAAACCTCCTCATGTGAAAATGAAGCTTCAAGCTAATCATCAGCTATGCTGGCTAGGAACTGTAGCTTCAAAACATTTGGAAAAGGTACATGATCTTCTATTTAATTATTGAGCCATATATATACTTTAAAAATACTATTCCTTCCTAGTTTTATTTTCTGTTCCTGTAATGTAGAAACTACCCATGTCACATATACACTGTTGATAGCTAGTTGTTCTATCCATTATTATGGTGTCTAACATACTTTATAAACTATCAAATAGTGCATTGAACAGTAAAATATCCAAATATCTAGTTATTTCTGAAGAATGAATAGCAAAATGTGAAAGGAAGCTATGAAGCCATAAAAAAGAATTTCAAAGAATTTGTTTTCTTGAACTTATAGTGTCAGAGGTAACATTAAAGTCTATCTCCAAGATTCTATTCCATTATAACCCCATAGAAAGAATGTATTATTTCAGAAATAGAGGAAAAAAATAAAGTTCTAGCATACAGGCATCTGAATCATGATCCCTCCACCACTGCTTGAGTGAATAAGAGATTGTAGGGAAGAATCATGGACAAACAAGGATTGGAATTAGAAAGCAGGATATAGGTTGGAATTTCCAATTTGCTTCTATAAAATTAATAAATTACAAAATGCAAAGGCCAAATAAAGCTTTCAGTTTATTGTAGCATGTAGATGTCCATGGTACTAAGAAATGCATATTGTGGCCTTAATTTCCCTCTACAGCTATTCCTTTTCTTTAAGATGATAGTTATGTGCTGCAGCAGCAGAGCTAAGCCCATAGGCAAAAGGTGGGCAACCTCAAGAACTCTTCCCAGAAGTCCTCTGGGCCTAGATTCCCCTCCTGCCTTGGTGTAGTGCCTTAGTAGTTACTGCTGCTACTACTATCTCCAGGGGAGCGTGTCATTTGGTATTCTACTACTGACCCTGCTGTATGAAAGAGAAGGTACTCAGAGCCTCTGAGCCTTCCTGGCAGCAAGGAAGAAAAATGACAAAAAGGAAATAAATTCTCTCACTCCTCTTCCTGGGCCTGTTGTATCGAGGCATATGTAGAGAGTAAGGAAGATGCCCTTGATGGAAATATGCAAGAACTGTTACTGAGGCAAAAGGATCTGAAACATTTTCCGAAAACAACTGAAGACCTGCCTCTGCCACCTCGCTTGGGATGGGAAGAGTAATAGCTTTTCGTGGGGATGGCTTGCGCCATAGAATTCTTTTAATACATAACATCACAGCCTCTTGGATTGTATATATTTATATTTAATTTTAAATTGATATATTGTGTTAGATGTTTTATATGTTTTAATTACTGACTGTGTTGTAAACCGCCCAGAGTCCCCTCTGTGGGGGGAGATGGGCGGTGATATAAGTTGGATAAATAAATCCAGAATAACATAACATTCGGAAGTGGCTCAGGCAGACACTTCCCTAATTTACTGAACGAGGAGGGGGGGGGAGAGCACAATCAGACTTGCAAGGTTCTGTTATAATATCAAATCTCAATAAAAGCAGTTTTAGCCTTCCTGTGGATTTGATTTCTTGGTTTGGTCTACCTAGTGGAGCTGACACATATGACCAGAGAAATCAGCTCCTCCTTCCTTTCCTCCTTTGCGAGCAGACAGGCCAATCTCACAATTGACAAACAAAATTAGGTTTTATTAAAAATAAATAAATAAATGTAAACATTTCTTTTTAGCTATAAGGACTCACACGTAAAACATTCAATGGCAAGGGAGATAAAAATATAGAGCTAATCAAAATATAGGCCACATCTAAAACAAGCCACCAATAGAAAAATATACAGGATATTGTATGGTTCTAAAAAGACCTTAAAACGTTATTGATCTCTTCTAATACAGAAACAACTTGGATATAGAAAGGTGCCAATTTGCATGAAGCATACAAGGACTGAACCTATACAGACAGTAATCACCAGAGGCAATAAATTAGACTTAAAAAAACAACAATCAAATTAAAAGTAATGACTCAATTGTTCTGGATTCACCTCCCTATAAATGAAAGATGCCCCATTTCTCTTCTCAGCCTCCATTCCCAACTTGTGCCTATGCTTTAAAAGGACAAACTATTTTTCCCTCTACCACAGAGCTTTCCCTGTTGGTGACACACTTTTTAGACATGCATCATTTCTCAACACACTCTTACAAGCAGGGCACAAGGCAGGCACCAGGAGCTGCACGGAATCACAGCAGCTTTGGAGGCAGCAAGGCACAAGGCAGGCACTAGGACCTGCGTGGGATCCTGGCAGGGCTCGGAGGCAGCAGCAGCCGCAACACACCCAGACACTGCAGCCGACACACTAACGTGTCGCAACACACAGTTTGGAAAGCTCTGCTCTAGCAGAAAGAGGTTGGGTAATCTGACTCTGCACATGATGCAGAGTGTGCAAGTGGCCCTCGTGCAGGCATAGATTCCGTGTCCAATGTGGAAGGCTGTGGACTGAAATGTGTGACCACTGAATAGTATGCACAAGAATGAATGCACTTATCACAGATCTAAAAATGCCAACTCATAATTCACTTGTATATTAGAATTTTCAAGAAATAGTGGAAGGTGCAGTGAGTGGAGGGCAAGACCAGCCCTATCATTAGGGGGAATGACGCCGCTATGCTCTTTAGCGGATGCTGGGGATCAACCACAGAGTGCTCTCTATCTTGGAAAATGGAGCTATGTGTCACGTAACTTAAACAGAGTTTGCCAATTCTTCCCAGCTCAGGTGGAAGATCCTATCCCATTGCCAAATACTGAAATAATTAAACTGCTAATACCATTGGCTTTTGTACGTGAAGTAGAGGGTCTGTAGAATTAGCCAAAATTGACTAGCCCCTGGGCAATCATTCTCCTACTTCAGGGAAAGGAAGTAACTGAAACTGGCAAAAACAGGGAAAGAGACAAATAGGCTACAAAAGCCCTGTTCAACATCCCTCATTATTTTCTGGATGCTGGAGTGAGGAAGAAGGGGGCTGCTAAAACAGACATTTCAACGTAGTGTTAAATGGAACAAACACACCCCCTCATCTTCTCCAAACAGAAATAGCAAAATCTTGCTGGAACCTGGGCAGGAGTTGGTGTCAAAAGTGGCAAAGTATGGAAGGAACTCAGGAAACGAAGTGCTAACAGAGAGGACAGACGCTGAGAGGGAGAAATGACTGTGAGGAAGGCTGAGTACTGACCAGAGAGGAGGGTCATGCCCTCGCCTCCAACACTCTCAAAACAGGCTTCCAATCACGCCTTCAACAGGCAGCTACCTCCCCTCCATAATGAATGGCAGAGCATTACATATTTTACCAACCTTGCATCTTTAGTGAGATTGTGTCAGCTTCACAGAAAAAACACTACTTCAAAAAGGGTGACAACTTAAGGCTGTTTCACTCATAGGCTGTGGCTGAGATGAATACTGTGAGACCAAAAGGGGAGACTAGTGTCACTGATACCACAGCAAAACTGAAGTAGTGGCTCTGAAATAGTGGTTCTGTACTATTCCTTAACTTCGCAAAATCAAGACAAAGATTACCACTTTTTATATATATATATATATATATACACACACACACACACACACACACACACACACACACACACTGTATACTGTAGTTAAAATCTTTCTAATTAAAATCTACATTCGTGGGTACAGCATATATGTCTTTCACTGTAATGCTGATTAATTTCTCTTGCCATGTAAAATACAAAGCAAGTTTGAAGGAAAGGTAATTTATTTTGTAACTGGAAACATAGCAAAATCATTGCATCAACTCCAAAAGCCCGAACTGACACAGGAATTGGAGCTTCTTTCTCAGCAGCTATTCTAGTGGTTTGAGAAAAACACCCCTGACTCATCTGTTCCTATTAAATAAATGTTCTCAATGTCCATTAAATGTATTCAGCAGAATATTAGAACGTGCTAGACTGAATTAACGTCTCACAATTCCATAAACTACACCAAACCTGGAGAAAAAGAGAAAAAAATCTTTCTCACTTGGACACTTTATATATTTCTTTATAATGATGATTTTATATTGATTTAAAGTGGTTATGAATATAAAGTATTCTTAGCATAAAGGAAGGTTTGAGAAAAGAAACACTTGTAAACAGGTCAGCTACCAAATTCTGGTACCTTACAGAAACTCCCTGAAATGTTCTCAAGAATGAGCTGCTTTTAAAAATGGACAGGAAGGAGCAGTGGGTTGCTTTGGGCAGCCTTGTGCCCTCCAATGGTGCTAAGTGCAACTCCCAGAATTTTCAGCTGGGAATTTTGGGAGCTACATATTTAGGAGGTACAATGTGGAAGTTCCCACATTGGAGAAGAGTGGTTTTCGAAAATCCTGACCAAGGTGCTGGATTATGTTCCACTGCAACAAGCTAGCTAGTTTCAGAAATACTTCCCAACATTGTTTAAATTTGGTCTTCTGCTCAAGCAATGGAGACAAACTGAACAGAGAAAGTAGCTACCACAAATGTATTCTAAGATATTTGGGAACTACCTATGGTTACTCAGCACCAGGACAAGCACTGTCCTTTTTCAATTATTGTGGAACTTCCTGTTATTATTTCTCATGCTTCAGTGAGCCCCAGCTCAAATTAAGCCTGTGGCACCTGTGCTCATGTTGATCATTTCAGACCCCAATATATTTTCTTAGCTTCACTTTAACTCTGGCAGAACAGAAATTCATTTTCCATCCCACCGTGAGGCCTCTTCTAATCTTCCATTTCAGCTCCAAAGAATCATCAGAAAAGATCTCATCAGTTTAGACATCATTTTGCTCATACAGTTCTTTAGATTCTCATTTTTTACTGTTCTGTCCTTGATAACTTTATGCTATTGGTGCTTCTAGGTAAGGATTTTAATGCGCAATCACCTTCTCTTATTTGTGGATTTTTACAATGAACCCAAATAACACTGTTTTCCATTAACCTTCCTGTGCCCTCTTCCCACTTCTTCCATTTTTCTTTCTAAACCCAGAAAATCCACAAAGGAGAAAAAGTTAAGTTTCACAATGTAATTTGACTGGCATATCCAGGAAACACTCTGTGACCAGCATCATTGTACCTTACAAGAAATTACACAAGATGACCCAATAACCAAAATGGCCCCTTCCAACTCTATGATTCTAGTCTGAGATCTGTATCTCTTCCTTCCATGTTCCATTTCTCAGTTGTCTTTCCTGTTGTTTTCCTAAAGATGTATCTTTTGATGTTTCCTGATACAGTGATGGAGTTCACGCACTATGTCAAGCTTAATGTAGTTTGCTTGGTTTGGGCTTAGTCGGTTATATAAAGCACATCACGCTCGTTTTATGGCTTAGTGTGATACCATCCAATTATGATCCATGGTTAAAAAAAACCATGAAAAGAATGCTCGACTGATCTGACTTCTGAATCACACCACCTTTTATCCAGAATCCACAAAGGGACTGTACTGATCCTTCTGTAGATCTCTGCTTAGTCCACACTGACATTCAAAATCAATAGACTGGAATGGTATGTGTGCTAAATTACAACCCCCTAGCCAAAAAACCCCACCTCTTTTTAATTGTAAACATTTATATCCTACAGTTTATATTTTAAAAACCTATATTCCACTATTTCTAGTTGGCTACTTTGTTAGTCACTACATGACTGAAACTGGGGCAATCAGAAATATTCAGATTTGTTGGTAACAGACCCGCCTGTTCTTTTCCATTGTTATAGCCTTTTTCCCTTCCTTGCAAGATATGGGACACCAGCATCAAGGCACTGAGGAGTCCAGTTCTAATTACTAGAACCTAAACTTTGAAACTTCTCTCAAAGTTTCTCTTCCACACATATTTAAAGGGGGGGGGAGAATAAATTATACTGTGCATATCTGTTATTTGTTAAGACCACCTCTTAAAAAATAGCCATCCTACTGGAGAAAGGGAGGTACATCTCAGCTATAAAAAAATATGCAAGGAAGCTTCATTTTGGAGCAATCGGGATCCAAAGGAGGAACCTGAGCACTGTTAAAACAGACACGCCCAGCCCAACTGTGCAGGAAAGGTGGGAGTCAAACTTCGATGCCAGAAGTGAATCAGGAGGCTACAGAAAGGGGCCGAAAATCCCAATAAGCATTAGCAATACCCAGTTATTGAATTACATGAAAATCACGGTTTAGGAATTCCTGCGCACCATATCCGCCCTCCAACACAATTCCCAAGCATTTCTTCTCCCACCAAACGCACAAGGACCTTTCTTCCCCAGAAATGGCTAAAATTATTCTTTCCCTGGCTTTAAAACCTTTCGACCGCTAATCGCACCCTCTTTTAGCGAAAGTCATTCGACGGCTGCCCACAACTCCTGAGAGTTGGCCACGACCGGTTCCCGAGGACCGAGGGCGACTCGTCTGAGGCGAGGAAGGGGAGCCCAAGGCCCACTACGGGATCGCTCTCCCACCCCCCAGCCCAGGCAGGCTTTAGGCTTACACATTGCCCACCACCGGCGAGGGCGGGTAGCAGCCGTACGTTTCCCGCTGGGTTTTCACCGCCGGGTGCTGGGGAGGCTCCAGCCCGCCATTGACCCCCCTCCACCCTCGACGTGCTCGGGGCTGTTGTGAGGGCGGCGGCAGCGGGGGCTCTTCTTCGGAGGTCCCTTCCTCCTCCTCCTCCTCCTCCTCGTCGTCTTGCTGCTGCTGGCTGAAGGTCACGCTTCCCCGCTCCTTAATTCTTTTGCCCGTGCCCGACATGCCGCGGCAGCGCTTTGGCTTCCGCTCGGTGGGCACCGGCCGCCCCTCGGCTTAGCTGCTGGTAGCCGCTGAGGTGCAAAAGAGAAGCAGAAGGCGCTGCCGGCGAAGGGGCAGCCAGCCAGCCGCTAGGGAAGCTGCAAATGTTTCTCCGGGCCGCTTTCGACCCCAGGCGGCGCTGCTAATCCGAGACTCGGCAAGAGTCCGAACGGGGACCGAGGAAAACAAGGAACTCAAAAGGTGGAAACGAGGCTCTGCTGTTACCGCTGCGCCTTTCCTTGGTCCTTTTCACCGCCTCGTGCTGGGTCTGAGCTGAGGGACGGAAGACGAAGGAGGGCGTCCGCCATCTGAGGACAGCAATCCGTCAGCAATCGGAGGAAGAGGAGCGGGACTTCTTCCTCCCTCCCTCCAGATCAGCACAGGCACACGAAGGGGAGCAAGCGCGACGCCGGGCAGTCAGAGAGCCGGCAAGGCGCTGCTAGAAAAAGGAACTCCGGCCGCGGTACAACTTGGCTGCTGCGTGCAACTGCTCTCCAAGCAGCACGCTTACAGAGCTGTAGCCTTTAAGGCGTGCATTTGCTAATGGAATCAGCTCACCCACGTGTACTACTTTTAAAGAGGCGAGCATCCCTTCCACTGTGAGACATATTATCACTGCCTGTAAGCGGTGCTCTTCTGCCTTTTCCCTCGGGCAAACAGGCCGGTCCCCATGCAAATCAACAAATGCAGCTTCAATCCATCACGGGAAACAGCCCATTCAGCATCCTCGCAGCTCCGCGGCTGACTTTAAAGTAACCGTCCTTGAATGAAGGAGGAACTTCTGTGCGCAACACCTCATCGGGAATCTCAGTTCTGTCTCCTTCATCTCTACTGTAGGCGGTGCAGGAAGCAGTTGTAAGATGCTGAAGGACAAAACGAACGGTGCTTTGCATCTTGCCCTTGTGTGTGTACCTTGCTGTCCTCCCGTGTGGTTGAGGAGGAGTAGCAGCTCATCACCAATGGGACTCCGTTATCTCATGCATCATTTTCTGGATATGAAATGGGGAAAGCACTATTCTATCCTTCACCATGAGCTGCCAAATGCCTTGGGTCAGACTTGTGTGCCATGAATTAAAAAATAGTTTGTTTGTTTTTTAAAAAAAACCACTCTAATGAACTCCATACAGCACTCTGAACCTTAAGCTGTCCAACCAACCTAGTATGCTATGAAAACTCAGCCCACACGGCTATTTTATGGCTCAGTGCATCATGTGCACCCAGAGAACTGAGTTCATTGAATAAACCATCATTCACTTACCTGAGGATTCAATGCAATTCAATTAATTTTATTTCGGTCCTAGACCAGCATATAACTAACAATTCCGCTAAAATAAAAATTAAAAAGTCATACTGTACAGGTATTAGAACCCAAAAGAATCCTGTAAAATTACAATTAAATTTTACAATGAATAATCTAAATGCTATAAACTAAGACAGATAATTATAAAAGGACCTAAGTAATGCTAGAATATATAAAATACTATGAGAATGTAAGGCTATGCTAACTTATATTAAGTCTGATAGAAGAAGAAACTTTATTACGGTCATTGGCCAATAAAATACATGAAACAAACAGAGCTATCCCCTAGTATCAGTAGTATCAGTGACTGTTAACAACCATTTGTAGGCGAAGCTTACAGAAAACGTAGCAACATTTTGCTACATTCAGAGAAATACATTCATCTTCGTTGTTTAACAGATAATGTAAGTACAAACTGTCAGAGTGGCCTGGGAATTTAAACAAAAGGGGGGTAATCAGCTGATGGAGAATATCCCTATAAAACTGCCAATACAAGAGAACGTGGGCCGTGGTCTCTACAGCACCCGTGTCACAGGGGCAAAGACAGGTTTCATATGGTGCCTTCTTATATTTCCCCTCCAAGACAGCTGTAGGGAGGGCATTCAATCGGGCTAGTGTTAGGACTCTCCTGAATTTTGGAACAGTTATATAATATAAATATGGGGCTGGTTTGGTCAGTACAAATTTGATTATTCACAAATATATCACGAGAAAAGGCAGCAATTTCTGTTTGACCTTCAATATCTAAGATCCTTTGCCTTAGTAGTGATCTAGCCTGGTCTGCCTCTAAGGCTAAGATGGCATCACTGGAGAAACCATAGAGGCTCAATCTCTTTTGGATAGCTGTTTCCCAGGAAGATTTAAAATTATCTGCCAATATTAGATGGGTCAGTCCACTGGGGTTATGATGTAATTTTAACCAGTAGGTAAAGATATTTATCCAGAGGTTAGATTCAAGTTTACTAACTCCTGCTTCTCATCGAATTACAGCATTTGGAACACAGCGGGTAACCTGGAAGATATTTCTTAGAAATTTTGTTTGGATTCTTTCTAAGGCAACCATATTGTTATATGGTCCCAATTGACCCCCATATAGCAGTTGTGCTTGGGCTTTAGCTGCAAACAACTTAATTGCAGCAGGGATAAACTGTGCTTCTCTGGTAAAATAATATGTTTGGATAGCTGATGCAGATCTCTGTGCATTGCGAGTTACATAGTCCAGGTGGGCATTTCTGCTTCCTGTAGCTTGAAAAACTATCCCGAGATATCTAAATATCTTAACCTGCTCAATGGGCTGCTCACCTAAATTCCAGTTTCTCTGTTTTGGACACTTGGAGAAAATAAGTATCTTAGTTTTGGTGTAATTTATTATTAATTCCTCCTCAATACAGTAATGCATAAGTGATCTCAAGGCTCTTTTGAGGCCAATAGGAGTTAATGACAGAATTACTGCATCATCGGCATAGAGTAATAAATTGACATGTCTTTGGGCTAATTTCGGGGGATGAAAAGTGGTGTTACTTAAATGGGGGACCAATGAGTTTATATAATAGTTGAATAAAACTGGAGCCAATACACATCCCTGTCTGACTCCCCTCCTTACAGGTATTTCCTTTGTGACATGTCCTTGGTTACTGCACCTAACTTTCAATCTTGTATTCTTGTATATTTTAATGAGCAGCAGGAGTAGACGTTTATCAATCGTGGAATTTTTCAGTTTATACCACAGTTTGGTTCTAGATACTGTCGAAAGCTGACCTAAAGTCAATAAATGCTGCATATAGGGATTGTCCTGATTTATGGGAATACTTTTCTACTAAATGTTGCAGCACCAAAGGGTGATCTAACGTTGATCGTCCTACTCTAAATCCAGCCTGTTCATCCATCAGAATGTCTTCAGATTCAAGCCAATCATTTAGTTTCTCCTGGAGATGTTTAGCCTACATTTTGCTAATCTGACTTAACAAACTAATTGGTCATTAACAAGCTAATTGGGCGCTTACCTGAGGATAAGCATGTCATATGAATACAGCCAGTATGTATTAAGTAATCTACCAGTGTTGTGTTATCGTTAGCATCACTTAATGGTCACTGCAGTGATGCATACTATGCTTTACCATACCACTACATTTTATTGCTGTATGGTGTTATTGTTGCTTCCCAACTGTTTGTTTAAATACTTACCAAGTAAAAACTCGCAATCCGTGCATTTGATGAAGTATTCTCAGGTCCATTAAGTCCATACTGTAATGATGTGTTAGCCTTTAATGGGCCATTAGTCTAATTATATCAAGTATAATTATTATAATAATAAATAATTATAATAAAGGTTTAAAGGAGATTATGATCAATTTTAATATGGTTCATTAAACAGAACATTGGTTGTTCTCAATCTAGGGACTTGACTCACTTAAAACCTTGAAGCTCTTCGATTTCATTTTATGTACACGCAGGCAATGTGAGATAGAAAGTATAAGCCATTTTAAACTGAGAATACAGATTAAAGATGAGTCGTTTTCAGTTTTATTTACAGAAGCTTTGGAAATATTTACATGTAATGTTATATATGCACAGAATTAAAATGATTTTTCAATATTATAAATGTTTTATTTAATCTATTTTATATTTGTCAATATACAGTTTTGTTCTAACATAAGTGGACAGGATCCTCCGAATTGTTAATTCCACCACATGCTATTTAGATCCCTGCCCTTCCTGCCTGGTAAAATTGGCCAGGGAGGTGACGTGTGGGTGGGTCCAGGCGATGGTTAACTCATCCTTGTTGGAGGGAGTGTTTCCAACTGCCTTCAAGGAGGCATTGGTGCACCCTCTCCTCAAGAAGCCATCCCTGGACCCCACCATTCTGGACAATTTTCGTCCAGTCTCCCACCTTCCCTTTTTGGGAAAGGTGGTTGAGAAAGTGGTGGCATTGCAACTTCAGAGGACCCTGGATGAAGCGGATTATCTAGACCCTTTCCAGTCAGGTTTCAGGCCGGGATATGGGACGGAGACTGCATTGGTCGCACTTATGGATGACCTCTGGCAGGAGCGGGATGGAGGTAGTGCATCCATCCTGGCTCTCTTGGATCTTTCAGCGGCTTTCGATACCATCGACCATGGTATCCTTTTGGGTCGGCTTAGGGAGTTGGGGGTGGGCGGCGTAGTTTTGCGCTGGTTCACCTCCTTCCTCCAGGGCCATTCCCAGTCGGTGGTGATAGGGGAGGAGAGATCCAGCCCGCGACTGCTCCTGTGTGGGGTGCCGCAGGGTTCGGTTCTCTCTCCTCTCCTATTCAACATCTACATGAAACCGCTGGGTGAGGTCATCCGACATCATGGGATGAGGTATCATCAATATGCTGATGATACTCAATTGTATATCTCCATCCCAGGTGAAGTAAGTGATGCAGTGACCACCCTGTCCCAGTGCCTGGGGGCTGTGAGGGCCTGGATGGGGAACAACAGGCTTCAGTTGAACCCTGGCAAGACCGAATGGCTGTGGATTGATGGCTTAGCGTCTTCTGGGAAATTATCATCTTTGGTTCTCGATGGGGTAGTACTGCCCCATTCGGAGCCGGTGCGGAACTTGGGGGTCCTTCTAGACTCACGACTCCTGCTCAAAGAGCAGGTGGCGGTTGTGGCTAGGAGGGCTTTTGCACAGCTTCGGCTGGTGCACCAGTTACGCCCATTCTTGGATCGAGATGCCCTCCGAACAGTCACTCATGCTCTCGTCATCTGCCATGTAGACTATTGCAATGCACTTTACATGGGGCTACCCTTGAAGACTATCCAGAAGCTACAGCTGGTTCAGAGTGCAGCCACGCGAGCAGTTCTAGGTGCGCCAAGATCAGCGCATATAACACCTTTACTCCGCGAGCTGCATTGGGTACCGGTTTGCTTCCGGGTACAATTCAAGGTGTTGGTCGTCACCTTTAAAGCCCTACATGGCATGGGACCAGAATACCTGAGGGACCGTCTTATCCCCATATCATCGACCCACCCCACCCGATCATTCAGAGAGGGCCTGCTACGAACCCCATCAATAAGAGAGTGTCATCTGGTGGGGTCTAGAAGGCGGGCCTTCTCTGTGGTGGCACCAGCACTCTGGAACACCTTGCCCCCAGAGTTGAGGCAGATCCCCTCCCTCCCGACCTTTAGGAAAGATCTGAAGACCTGGTTCTGCCGCCTGGCATGGGAAGGAGGAAATAATAGTTCCACATGGGGGTGGTTAATTTCATAATGTCCTTCTTTTTATTTAACTATCTGGTCATTTGGATTTTATAATTTATTTATTGTATTATTTGATTGTATTTTTATATTCTTTATTCTATTTTAATCAGTTTTATTGTAAACCGCCCAGAGTTCCCCGTTGGGGGAGATGGGCAGTCATATAAGTTAAATAAATAAATAATAAATAAATAAATAATATGTAAGCTCGGTTTTTCCTATAAACCTATTTCCTGGTCTTAATAAAATTATAAGTTTTAACTGCATTATAATTAATTGTTAAGTTAATTAGATGGAAAACAGTCTTGATACAGTACTGATCATTCTCATTTGAAAATCTCATTATGCTGCATCATAAAGCTACTGTGAACAAAAATCCTTATAAGTGTAAGATTAACATAATGTTATCTTACTTTATTCCCTACTTTGCATTATTAAAATGCATTTCATTGAATTCTCAGTACTGCAATTCTACTAAACCTAGCAGAGGGTTGATTAAATGTGAATCATGGGCTTGCTGAAACCTCTTATTGATTTAAATTGAATATTATATATTTGTGAATACAGGACCTATAATTAATATACTTGAAATGTATTGCTTCTTTTCTTCAAACAGATATGATCTTTGCCAAGTTGCCATCAGCAGCAGGTGCTATATGATGTGATCCAGAGGGGACTTTGAGGCAGAGATGGAGATCTCATTCAGCAAAATGAGAAGGTCTGGCTTATGTAATTTTTAATGAGTGAAATACTTTAAAGAGGAGACCCATAAGACCAGTAAATACAGTCTTTAATTAACAAATTTCACTGCAGGGAGCACCACTGACAACAGCACTCCAAGGAAGCAGTGGATTTGACTGCTGCAACTAAGTTCTAGCTTCATTTGGGTTGCAACAGTTTTTGCAACACACAACAGAAGGCACAAACTGAATTGTTATAGGCTGTATTCTTTGGCCATTAAGCTCCAGTCCTAATATTTTCCCATTTAAACTCAGGTGTATGAAAACCTCTCAAGTAAGGGTCACATTCATCTGAAGGAGACAGCTCTGTCATGAAACATTATGCCTTAATAAAATTTCTTCGGCTTTAAAGTACTATAAGAACCTGTTTTTGCTGCAACAGGCTAACATGGCAGTCCCTCTGGAAATCATTTTCCCATAGGCAATTTTTTTCTCATTGACAACAGTTATTTTTAGTAAGTAATTACACAAGGAATCTTTGGGCATCAAGATTTAATTTCCTTCTTGCACTGAGTTCAGAGTATTATACTTATTTCCTGGATACAACAATTCGTTTTTCTTTTTTCACACAAGTCCCAAAAGTCGTCTTTTTTCAAACAAGTCCCAAAAGAGACCTTTGGTTTTGCTTGGAAAAGCCGAGGATCCACTTCCCGAGAGGGAAATGCATATGTTTTCTAAGAGGAAAAAAATAATGTGCATATAGTTACATAAATATTTGTAAAATGAAGGTGAATTAAGGCAAAATAATAGGCTGTTTGTTGACATCTGATGACTTGCCTCAAAAATAATGTCAAAATGTTGTCCTGGAAATCCTGCATGGAATATTTTAATCACTAGTTCTTAGAACTGTCTGGAATTTCAAACTTCAGGAGATCAAACTGAAAGTAAGTCATGTAGTATATTCATAAATAGTATAATTATTGGTGTAATCTAATGTTAAATATAACCATGATTTGGTCCTGTTTCAGCTGTTTGACAGCATATCCTTGACTATAGAATCTTGTTGCTATTAGAGTGTTCTGCTAGTCTATCTGTCATGGATTTATCATTCCATTGGCAAAACAGTTTTATAGTAGTTAGTAGATCTTCAAATTAGGACTGAGTGCTTAGTTATTTTAAACTCTGATAGCAGGTTATACACATTGATCTTATCCAGCCACCCAGAAAATGACCTAAGAATAAGTGCTAAGAACGTATTATGGAAGTCTCTGTAAAAGCCATAAAAGAGAAGGATGTTAGTCAATGACTCAACAGCATCCACACTGCAAGGTGTAGAAGGCAGAGGGAATGGCCTGAGTGACAGGAGGAAGAGCCGCTGCCAAGGTAATAGCCAGATAAAAAAAACTTGAGTCTGGGGCATGAATGTAACATGTAAGTGTCTCAGACAAGCCCCTTCCTAGGGCTTTGGATTGGGAGCAACAGGATTTGGCTCAACCCTGGCAAGACTGAGTAGCTTTGGGTTTTGGGACCACCTGGATCTAGGAATTTACCATCTTTGATTCTGGATGGGGTTGCATTTCCCCAGACAGACCCAGTGCATGATCCGGGGGGCCTTCTGTACTTACAACTCCTGCTTGAAGAGCAGGTAACAGTTGTGGCTAGGAGGGCCTTTGCACAGCTTCAAGTTGTGTGCCAGTTGCACCCATTCCTGGATCAGGAGGCTCTATGGTCAGTCACTCATGCCCTGGTCACCTCCCATATGGATTACTGTAATGCGCTCTACATGGGGCTGCCCTTGAGGAGTATTCAGAAGATTCAGTTGGTGCAAAATGCAGCGTTGCGGGCAGTTATGTGCACGCCTAGATCTGTGCATGTTACATCTCTGCTCCATGAGCTGCATTGGTTACCAATTTGCTTCCAGGTCCAATTGAAGGTGCTCATGATAACCTATAAAGCCCTACATGGCATGGGGCCAGGTTATTTGAGGGACCGTCTCTTTCCAGTGTCATCTACACGTCCCATCAGGTCCAGCAGAAGAGGCTTGTTGTGAGATCTGTCCACTAGATCAGGGGTCGGCAAACTTTTTATGCCGGGAGCCATTTTGACATGCTCGTGCACATTTTGAAATGCTCAAGAGCCAGGGGGCGGGGTTTGCGGGCGGGGGCCAATCGCGTGGAAGGGGGCGGGGTTTAGGGGCGGGAGCCAATCGCGTGGAAGGGAGCGGGGTTTGGGGGCGGAATCCAATCGCGTGGAAGGGCTGCGCTGCGCTTGGCCGGCCGCCCCGGCCCTCACTCACCTTCCATGGCCGGTCCTTGCGGGCCGCTGGCGACGCTCCCGTCCTGCTGCACCCCAGCTCTCCAAGGCCGGGGCCACCCACACAACCCAAGGCATCTGCCAAGTGGCAGAGGGAGAGATCCAAATCACAGCCCCGCAGATGCGATTCCTCCCCCTTCCCAGCCCACCTCGGGATCGTAGCCGCTTCCCAAACGAGCGTGGAAATCCAATCGCGTGGAAGGGCTGCTCTCCCCTTGGCCGCCTCCGGTCGCTATAGTCGCCCTGGCATCTCCCTTTGGCCTGCCGTCCGCGGCCCCTGCCCCTGCCCCCGCCCCAGCGCCCAGCCCTGTCCCCCCGCCTCCCTCCCTTCAGGCGGCGGACAAACTCAGCGAGGAAGCCCGCGATGGCGGCTTCCCTCCCGCACGCACGCCCAGGCTCGGCTGCGGAGCTCAGCTCAGGAGAGGCGGCGGGAAGGAGGGAGTGTCGCGGAGCATGTGCAGAGGGCTCCGCTGGGTGCCGCGGCGTTCTCGGGCAGGCACATGTGGCCGGGTCGGGGATCGCGGCGCCGCTAATTTGGGAAGCGGCTACGACCGGAGGCGGCCAAGGGGAGACCAGGTGGCTCTTCGCCCTCGGTGCGCCGCGGGGCCAGACGAGCCTCCGGCTGCTGCTTCCTGCGCCCGTGGCCTCTTCACTGCCACCGCCGCCCGCCTCGCCTCTGCCGCTCTCCGCTTCCCCCTCGCTTGCTGGAACATATTGAAGGGGAGGACTGAATACAATATCTATAGTATATGCACTGAAATGCCTTCACTTCTACATTCTTACATGGAAAAAATATAAGTCCAAGTAATAATTCAGGTGGAAAGCAAAGGTGGAACGAAAAAGAAAAAGGACAACCAGCAGCAAGCTGGTTGGAATCATTATAGCTGCAATGGGTGCACCAATGGAAGATCTGAAGGACCACATTGGGGGCAGAGTGTCTTGCAGAAAATCTCTCTATCTGATCTCTAAGAATCAACACCAACTTGACAGAACATAATTGAATTATTATTATTATTATTATTATTATTATTATTATTATTCTCTTTTAGAAGAATGGGCAACTTGATTAGCATGCTCAATAAACAATGGAAGAGCATCTCTTTTTTCATGCCTTTCCCAACATTGCAGTTAGGGACTTCTGTGAAGTTAATTTAAAAAGTGGTTACCTGTGTTTTGAAAGTGTCAATTTTATCACAATAAGAACCAGCCGTAAACTTTCTCACATATTACTAAATATTCCATGCCATGAAATAAAATAGTAAATATCTGGGCTGTTTAGCTTTCAATCTGTGTTATCTTCTTGACAAACATTATACACAAAGAAAATTTAGAAAATATCCATTGAGCTTTGTTTTTTGCTGAACTGATTTGCTTATTGTTTAGATAAGAAAAAGAGACACCGTTCCAAAGAATTTCCCGAATAGGACAAGTAGGAGTTGGAGTAAATAATGGAGCCTGGCAGATTAAATTGCTGAATTGCTATGCAGCAATTTTTCACATGCATGCTTACTTTGGGTAGAGTTAGTACCATGAGAGATTTATGTCTCAGTGGGAATCCCATTCCCTTAATCAGCTAAGGAACTGAATCAAGACATGTGATAGCTGGATAAAACTAGATTTGAAAAACAGATTCTAATCTATAGAAAACAAACCATTTCTGATGGAGTCCCTTCTCTCCTTCTAAATTAAGACAGCTGCAGTCATACTCATTGCCAGAATTTTCTGCTGAAGTAACTTACCAGGCAAATGATAGACCTCAAACAGACCAAACGGGTGTAAGAAAGTACACTAGCAATTTTTCTCAAATCCCCCGGTGAAACCTGTACAGAGCTTTCCCCTTTTTAATGTCAACAAGGAATTCATTAACTGAAATAGCTGCACAGCCTTTTCATCTGGAATATTAATTTTACTTACGACATAAATCCTTCTAAAAACCAGGTTTAAAGTGACAAATGAAATTCAAAGTCATGATAGGTAAATGTGGAGCCTGCACAGTACATAATTAGTAACGATTTTTCTCCACTGCAAACAGCTAAGCCCAAATAAACTTGTAGAAAGCTTAATCACAGTGTAATTGGAAAGTCAGACATCAAGTTAATGAGAGATTCAGAATAGCAGGGATACGATGGTGATAAATTAACATCAGTAATTACAAATGATTATTCTGCAGTCGATTTCAATGCACAAGATTTCTTTTCAGGGTGAATAATATTTAATATTATCTACCTACAGAATACTGGCTGCCATAAAGCAAATTAATAAATCAAGCATGATCTGGCATGATTAAGATAAATTATGTATATCACTTATCCTTATATATTGAGTGAATCACAAGTACTATAGCTACAAATCAGGCATTAAATACAAAGGTAGGCTTCATTTCACAGGCCAAACATTAAATTTTAAATGTATCCTAGTATACAATTATTGAAAATAAATAGATATTTGCTGAAGGGCCAAAGATAGTTGGTGCATATAGATGATCATTGACTAATAACTATTATATTACAGCTACTAATATTCACATGGTCAGCTGGTGATTTATATATTCATGCCAAGAGTTGATGAAACGGTTACTCCATTTCAATAATTGAATAAAAATCCAGAAAAAACAGAGCAGCAGTAAAATTCTGCTAAACATTTGGCAATATAATACTGACCCAGGGTCATTCATGGGGGCAAGTGGGGTTTGTCACAATGGGCAAATTAATGACCAGGCCAGCTTCTTTCTTCGAAGAAAATATGCACCTGCAGTTAATTCTAGGATTTGTAGTTTGAGAGACAGTTGATTTAGGCTTCCCAATGGGACATGTTCTCTCATGAACTAAGTGCCATGGTCCCGTATCGTACCTATGGTGATTGGGGAGAGACAAGAAACATGGGCACTGACCTCAGGGAAAGTGGAAGCACTGTAAGCAGCACTTTTCTTCTCTCTTGCTCACAGTGTCTGACTATAAATCAGGCAGACTGAAACGTAGTCAAGAAAACAAAATGTACTCAAAGAAGGTGAAGGACAGCTGTCAATGCTGCAGGGTTTTTTCAGTCAGACAGGGCCTTTCTACAATCTGGCTTTGGCCGTGCATAAATACAAAAGCAACATGGAAATGATTTCAGTTAGAGACTATGTCTCTGGCAAAAGGCACTGGGGATGGAAAAATGCTGCTGGATACATCATGTGACTCCAATCCAATGTTTTCAAAAGATATCACCATCAACACATTCAATAGATAATTTGCACAAATTAAACAAGAGTCCTATATATCTGGGACGTGTTTTTTGTAAGGGCCCAGGGTTTTGGCCTAAACTAATAACTGGTCAAGTCCGATTCTGATTGTTCTGTCTGGTGTCCTGATGTTTGAACATACATCTGAAAAGGTGTTAGTAGGCATAAGTTTTCTGAATTTCTTCTCAAACCTAAGGCTTCCAATGAATAAATGGCCCTTCCAAAGAGAAAGCCATTCATTATGACCATATGCAATGCTACTCTTGATGTCTCCCATCAAGAATAACATGAGTTGATATTCCTATTTCTGTTTTGGAAAAAATATAATGGTACATTTAACATTAAAAAGGGGTGTATTGTCAACTTTGATACAAAAACGAGATCAGAGAACTAAAATTGTAATTACCAGTTGGAAGGATAATAAAAATGACTGCAGAGTTCAGTTATTATCAAGGTTTTAATAATGGTCTTATATATCGGGGAAAGTAAATGTTGTTCTGTGGGATGGTAACAGCGTTCCGTGTGCGTCATGCCAGCCACATGACCGCGGAAGCGTCTTTGGACAGCGCTGGCTCTTCGGCTAAGAAACGGAGATGAGTACCGCCCCCTAGAGTCGGACACGACTGTGCAGGGGAAAACCTTTACCTTTTTAAATGTTGTTCAGGCCTGCATCCTGTCCAAAAATGAATTTGCTGTTAATTTTCCTTATGCATCCCATTTACTAAACCTTGTAGACAGCAGCAAGTACTGAAACATTAATATTTTTCATTGTATGCAGCAACTTTTTGTGTTTTTCAGTGCTAGACCTGTGAAATGGAGGATAACAACAGAAAATATACCTTCTGAACTTCTTTCAAGTATTGACAACAGAAATAAGATTTTACATGCCAGAGGAATCATCTTGAATCAGAGGTAGCTCTCATTGCAGATATTACTGAAGAAGTAAAACATCTTAGATATCTGTGGCTCATAAGTCAAGAGTTTCAGTAACTTTCTGGGAACTTTACTTATGAAATGTTGCATCTGAAAAATATCAGTCTGAGAAGACATAAGAACTGGTTCCATTAATTTAGTTCAATGAGCTGTACAAAAAACAATTGCAACTAATGCTTAATGAAGCATGCATATTCTTACAGTTTTTTTGCACATTGCCAAAGATTCTAGTACAAGTTGAAAGAAGTTTCAGCAAGTTGGCACTTATCAAATTTGTAGACATTCTAATATGGTCAAGAACAAACTCATATTGCTATTTTATCTACAGATTGGGCATTTGCAAGATAAATTAACTTTGAGGAGATAACTCATGAGTCATGAGTTTGTAATGAAAAATGCTTCCCCAAAGCTCTAGAGTTAATTGTTTTGTTTATAAAATCTGTGCAGCCAGTGGGGCAGACTAGAAATGTTATATAAACAAACAAACAAACAAACAATCCATTGAAACAACAACATGTACTGGAATTAGAACAAAATCCTTTTCTTTATGATGCATGAGACTTTATGCACAGGGAATGGTGTATGTGAGGATGGATCATTGAGGTGTCTATACTATATACTCTTCATCAGTGGCAAACATTTTGAGGTCTGAAAAAAGGCAGTGGGCATGGACCTAATCCAGTCAGTTTCAAATGCTGCCTAGCAAAAGAAAGCAATTCTACAAAAGAAAGAAAACAGGACACTATTTTTCTTGTTAAACAGACCTATTTAGCTTCATCCTTCTTAATTACTTTTGTGATGGAGACCCTGCTGGGAAGAAATTATGCCAAGCCAATAAGGGGAATCTAATAGCAAACAAGCTGATATCATGAAAGATGTGTGTAGACAGAACTGGCTGTGTGTTGGCATGTACAACAGAGAAGAAGAAGCAGTCTTGGAAGTTAGGAAGAATCACCTAACTTCCAAGACTCAAAGGAGAGTATTCTTCAGAACTGATGAAAATGTGTATCAAAAGTAGTCCATTGTGAATCAATTCTAATCTGCTTTCACTGTGCTGTCTGCCAACTGGGCAGGTTCCCAATCACATAAGAACTGAGAAAAATCCTGGCTGCATCTGCAAATTCACAGAAACCAAGTGCAGAGTTAAAATTGTTCAGGAAAAAGAAAAATCATGCCAGCGTTCTTTCTGAGAGGCTGGACTCCTGTAGAGTCAGACTGGGGATTTCTTTTTCTTTTTTTCTCTTGAGAAACTTTCACTTCACAAAAGCCATTATATAAGTCTTTTACCAGATCTATTTTCAGCCTCCCATGGTACCAAATATACTACTTCTTTTATATCAAGCCTTTTTGCAAGAGAAAAGGTGTTGTGTCATTGGTTCCGGTGCATAGAGATTGAAAGTATTAATTGCACATGACGAGGTCTCCAGGGGACTCTTGTCAAATAAGAGTGCCGTCTCTGTCATGTTTTTAATGACAGGTAAGCTCACCTTGATTTCCCTTTTCTTTCTTTCTCTTTCCCAGCTCCCATATAATTACAACACTTGCAGGGGGGGGGGAAAAGACACCCACAAAGACGCACCTTTTTTATTATTATTACAAAGAAGGCTGAATGAAAATAGCTTGCTAAGTAGACATGGTTTGCTAAATGCATAAAATGACAGGAAATAAAAACCGGCTTCTAAAAGCTAAGGTCCATTCAAGCGCCAATAAAATGCCATACTGTTTTCTTAGCCATGCACTTCTGAAAAACCTTTGAAGCTAATTACAGTATTATGATGTAGTCTCTATGAGGCAACTCCAGAAGAAATTTTAGAAGGCGGTCCATAATATGGCAGCTCTGATTCTCCTGCTAAATAATTGGAAGTGGGGTCTATGATATGAGAAAAAAAGTGTCACCAATATGAAATTGTGCCAAGAAACCACAACAAGGTAAATTCCAAGGCTGCTTAAAACAAAGCATCATTTGAAACCTTTCCTAGGAATCAGGTCCTGCCACATGACATATTCAGCCATATAAAAGGAATGTTACATAACTGATTGCTCTTCTTGAAGTTTTCTCCTTCACCATCATGGGTCACAGGAGAACACAGGAGTAGATTTCCACAATCTAGTACCCTCTGAGCATTGGATTTCACCTCCTATAATTCAAGCCTGGATTTTTGGAATACAGCCATAAATGGAGCTCTATAAAGATAGCAGAAAGGGTTCCATATAGCTTAACAGTGCTTTAATAACATAAAGAAATGTGAGAGTCAAGGCAATTGGTTAGGGTTGGGGTTAAGGACTTACTGACCATAGCCCTTCAGTACTTTAGGCTGGACTTACCAGGCCTTGCCTGGAAATGCTGCAGATTGAACCTGACATTCTCCATCAAATAGCACTAATGTAGTTGATTTACAATATCTATAGTATACAAATTGTTTATAGTTTTTTGTCTTTATTTCCTAATAAAAATTTTACTCTCCAGTTAACTCTTGCTTGTTCTTTCTGGGTTCTTTGTCATATAAGGTACTGGCTCACCTTTCCTCTGTTTGTAGAGTCCTTGGTGATCTCTGAGCCTTGTTGTTTTCTTGCAGACGTTTCATTACCAGACTAGGCAACATCTTCAGTGCGAAAAGGGAGTGGGACTTGCTCTCTGTTTATATACCATGGCTTGTCCTGCTTGTGTTGGTGGAGGTGTTGTTCTCTCCTTAGGAGTTCCTTGATTGGGCTGTTGTTTGCTACTTGGTTGATTGACTGAGTTAATAGTTCCTTGATTAGGGTATATTGTGCTGTTTGATTTTTCCTCTGGTGTTAATCCTGGTGTTAATTTTTGCATATCTGGGTGTTGATTGCTGGCAAGGAGGTGTTCTGATCTTTTGGCTTTTCTATTGTCTCTTTTGAATAGTATGTAAATGTTGTTTACCTCTATGTGTCTGTTGATGGCTGCTTTGTCTGAGTGCCAAGCTTCCAGGAATTCTCTAGCATTTTTGGATTTGGCTTGGTTTAAGATGCTCACAGTTTCCCAGTTGAAAGTATGGTTGAGTCTGTCCATGTGTTGTGAGATTAAGGAGTTTTTATCGTGTCTTCTGACTGCTAGTTGGTGTTCGTGGATGAGCTCTGCTAGTCTTCTGCCCTTCTGTCCTGCATAGTGGCTGCTGCAGTCCTTACACTGTATGTTGTAGATAACTCCTGTTTTTTTTTTCTTGGGCTACTGGGTCTTTTGGGTTACTTAAGATGTTCTGAAGGGCTTTGGTTGGTTTGTGTGCTACGGTGATGCCATGTGGTTGTAACAGTCTATTGGTAGTTTCTCAGATGTTTCTGATGTATGGCAGTGTTATACTTTTCATAGCTTCTGTTGGTTGTGTTGTAGTGGGTTGGGTGGTCAGGCACATTTTGATAAAGTTGAGTGGGTATCCATTTTGCTGGAAGATGCTGTATAGATGATCTGTTTCCTTTTTCTGGTGTTCTGGGTTGCTGCAGCGAGTTAGTGCTCATCTAAATAATGTTCTTACACAGCTTCTCTTGTGTGAGGTTGGGTTATTGCTTTGGTAGTGGAGCACTTGGTTAGTGTTGGGTAGATTTCCGGTAGACTTGTGTTTCTAGAATGCCCTCATTTCCTCTACTGATGAGGATGTCCAAGAAGGGTAGTGTGTTGTTGTTTTCTTCTTCCCTTGTGAATTTTATTCCATTGAAGATGTTGTTGATGGTTTCATGTGTTTCCTCCAGTTGTTCCTTTTTTATTATGATGAAGGTGTCATCTACATACCGGATCCATACTTTGGGTTGTATACATGGGAGTGCTATGCTTTCTAGTCGCTGCATTACAGTCTCTGCTATGAGTCCTGAACGTGGTGATCCCATAGGTGTTCCTTTGATTTGTTGATATATTTGTCCATCAAACTGAAAGTAGGAAGTGAGGCAGAGGTCGATGAGGTCATTATTTCCTCTGTTTGCTATTTAGGATCACTTATTGCTTTGTGATTTTGCATCCTTTGAGTCATATTCCATGAGTACTCAAGCAACATTATTATTTCTTGTTCATAAGCTCTGAGGTGATTAACAGACTATAAATCACCTCTGATTGCATCTGGAATTATCCTGCCTGATGAATAGGTGCTAGTTCTACCTACATAAACATTGAAGAATGAAGTATAAATTGAGTTATTGAAATTCACTTGCTTAAATGGATATAGTGCTAATTTAGCACTTGGCCACAGGCTCACTGATGTTTCCTACACTTCGTCCCCCCTCCTCTTTTGGAAGATATAGTAGGGCATTGTCAGAAAAATAAAATGGTGAATTCTGGGAGGTTATAACTTACAATACAAACACTATGTTACTCCTAACAGCGGCTTAAATAAATGAAAATGATAATATGTTTATTTAATGTGATGATTTGGGCTTCATGCTATGGAAAAGTATTTGTATAGGAAATGACCCTATTAGGAAATATTTTGCCTGAAACCTTTAAAAACTAAAGCTACTACTGGATTAAGACTGTAATAAAATCCATTATAATAAATGGCTTTAGTCATTTATCGAGTCTTTACCACATATTCATATCTGTAAAATGGGAATAAAGGTATACAAAAAGGCTTAAGAGTTAATAATCTGTACTTTGAGAGAGTGGTTCTCAGGGCAGAAAAATCAGTTACGTCAAGTATAACAGCGCAGCTCCAAGACTATGTAACACAGGCAAAGAATCTGTTGAAGCATGGGAAAAGCAGCAAAACGTAGCAACAGGTTTAAACGAATGCGTACTTGAAATGAATTTCCTATCCCATTAGGAGTTACACCTGCAGGAGCCTTGTAGTAAGGCTTTCTCAAAGTTGGCACCTCTCCTGTAGAATAACTTGATCACCAATTCCCTGATGAGCTTCCTCAGAGAGGTATATACCTGGGTCTCGGAGACAGCATTTGGGGGAATGTAAATTTGGGGTCTGCCCCTGTTGGATTGCACCATTACGGTTTATATTATTTTCTGCTCCTTCTATTGTTTTTAATAACCGTTTCTACTGAATGCTGCTCGGAGCCATTTGGAGTAGAACGGTATAGAAATGTCATAAATAAATATATAAGCAAACTGCATTTGAGGAAACAATTGTAGAAAATATCTGGTATTTTAAGAGAAGAGAAAAATGGGATACTTCTCTGTCTTTCCCTGAACCAAAAAGGGTGAACTGTCATAGCACATTTTCAAGCTGAGCAATCTTATTACTTGCTGCAGAGACCTCTGAAGCCAAAGGCTGTGATTCCAATGAAATGTCTATCAGAAGAGCAATTCTTCCCCCCAGCCATCACCTCCCTGCACGTACTTCTTCCTTAATTTTTTTCCCTTTAATAAAACGGTCATATTTTTCTGCATTACTAGGATATATCTAAGGACTAGGTGGACTTTGAATGCTGCAAATTCAACATTTTCCATGATACTGAACCCCAGTTCTTCTCATTTAAACCTGACCATGATAAAGTATGAAGGCTCCTTGGAGCTTTCAGTCTGGCCTCCAGAGACTTTCTGGAAATTGTTGCCAAACTGCAAGTTTTAATATGACAAAAATGAAAACTATCAACTATAGAAGCAATTTTATTAATTGTCTGTCATTAATTTAATTTAAATTGAACTGATTTATTATCTTGGCTTCTGCCCATTTTTAGAGAAGGTTACACACACTTGTTATAAAACACCCTTTAAATAGTTTGCAATTATCAACAAAATCATTATTTAACATTAACAACTTTAATTATCTTGGATAAATTCAGTACTTTTTGAACCTGTACCCTCGTTAATTATTTGATAATTGTTTTGTCTGGGAATAAGTTAAATTGGATCACATAATTCTTAGTAAGATTTTATGAGATAGTTCAGAGAAAAAGCTGTCTGGATAACAATTAATTGAAGCAGAATTAATTATTAGAATTTTCAATAGTTTTAATTTTTTATGGACATTTTTTGAATGTAGATAAGAAACACGCTATTAAAGATTGACTGTATTTAAATCCATTATCAATTGCTAGTGGTTATTGTCAAAGATGAATTTCATGCTGATTGAGAATCCTGGGATATTGTTCGCTCGCTCTCTCTCTCTCTCTCTCTCTCTCTCTCTCTCTCTCTCTCTCTCTCTCTCTCTCTCTGGTACACTAACTGTACACCTAGAGACATAATCTGTTGCTAATCCTGGCCTGTATTTTCTTGGCTCTCAACAATTAACCACTTAGGCAAGGTCACAAGTAATCCAAGAACTACAAATAAGTAAAATTTATTGAAGGAAATAGGAAGCCATAATCAAAGGATTTCAGCAATTACAGTGATTCAAGAGCGAGCTATGCTTGGAAAGAACTTATGGGGTAGCACTTCAGGCTAATGTAACAATTAGTTTTATGCTAAAGCTTCTTCTTTTGCAGTTAAATAAAATTGTCACAAGCAATTATGGTTAGTTCAGAGCTTTCCAAACTTTTCATGTTGGTGACACACTCTTACAGCAGAGCATCATTTTGCGACACACTCTTGCAGCAGGGCACAAGGCAGGCACTAGGACCTGTGCGGAATCACAGCAGGTTTGGAGGCAGCAAGGCACAAGGCAGGCACTAGGACCTGCGTGGAATCCTGGCAGGGCTCGGAGGCAGCAGCAGCCGTGACACACCCAGACACTGCAGCCAACACACTAACGCAAAGCTTTCCAAACTTTTCATGTTGGTGACACACTTTTTAGACATGCATCATTTCACGACACACTCTTACAGCAGGGCATCATTTCGCGACACACTCTTACAGCAGGGCACAAGGCAGGCACTAGGACCTGCGTGGAATCTCAGCAGGTTTGGAGGCAGCAAGGCACAAGGCAGGCACTAGGACCTGCACGGAATCCTGGCAGGGCTCTGAGGCAGCAGCAGCCGCGACACACCCAGACACTGCAGCCGACACACTAACGTGTCCCGACACACAGTTTGGAAAGCTCTGCACTAATGTGTTGCGACACACAGTTTGGAAAGCACTTGGTTAGTTAACAGTTGAGGGGAAAAAATAGCCAATTAAACATTAGTGATAGTTTTAAAAAAACCCTTAAAAATCTCTTAATTTCCTCAAGAAAGAAACTCTTGAGAAGATATCTGCTCAGTTCTCGAAAACATTATGCATAATAATTGCAATCTAATCATTGCTGTTTCATAACATTTATTTATTTTAGCCAGTCAATCAAGTCACGTCAAACTTTATTACAGGTCACTGACCCAGACTTCATTAAAAAATAATAATAGTACGAAGTACAGTGTAGTATGCATGATAAAAGGCCTGTAGTTTTGCATAGTCTACTTTACTGTCAACAGCATGCAAATTCTATAACAGAGCTTTCCAAACTGTGTGTCACGACACAAAAGTGTGTCCCCTGCGGGGCCCAGATGTGTCGTGTCAAAACCCGGATTTTCCCGCGGCGACACACCGACGGCGGCGTGCAAAAACTGAAAGCGGCAGCAGCGCTTCCGGGTTTTTGTGCACTGCCGCAACGGCAGCACTTCCAGGTTTTCCCGTGGCGACACACCAACGGTGGTTGGTGTGTCGCCGCGGGAAAACTTTGGAAAGCCCTGTTCTATAGGCTTCAAATGTAAATTGTACAACAAACATTATCTTGGGATCTTTACTGCCAACAGTAGTTGCACATAGAATTCTTCTGTCCAATCCTGAAATGGGCTAAGAAGAGGGGTAGGTAAGTCATTGCAGGTGTCTCGGTAAAAATTACAGCACAGCAGGATGCAGTCCGGTGATTCAATGCTCCAATCATTGCAGGAACAAAGCCTTTCAGCATATGGAATTTTGTGGTATTTATCCTCCAGCACTGCTGATGGTAAGGTGTTAAACCACAACAGTGTAAAGGCCTTCTGAAGTTTGTTATTTGTAAGATGGGCCAGATATAATGCTGGTTTAAAATGAAATTTGCTGTGTGTGTAGTATTTTTTTATATGCAGTGGAAAGTAAACAATGGGATATTTGGTGAAATGAAATCTAATGGTTTAAATGTGATTGCCTGGAAAAATGTTTTTATCCCCTCTTTTAAAAGTAGCACAATACAATACATTAGGATATTTAATGAAGGCAAGTAATATTTTCAAATCTTTTCAAAGTAATGGGATTTTTTTTAAAAAAGCATCCTAACTCAGAAGGATCAGATAATTTTTGTAAACACCTTCACTAGCATGATCTCTGTCCTTGTACTGTATGTTTCCATTTTCACAAATTTGCTCCAGGAAATTATATGCATACCTTGGGTACCTAAGCTACAGGATGGTTTTAGTCTAATGTCATATTTATTGCACCTCAGGGTTACTATGAAATTATTTTTTCCCATTGTTACATGCATATAATATGCCCTACTATTCTTATTGAAATTTTCTTCCTTTTCATTTTCTCCTAAAATAAAATGTGTTTCTTAATATCTGAAGTTATGAATGACAGCAGCCTTACACATCTACATTTTTCTAGACGTAATTCCCGGCTAATACATCTTGGAGGTTCAGAACAACTAGAGTGAACCAGTTAGGGAAGGTTGGAACTAATATGAATATAGTAATGATAGGTACTGACATATAGTAGAAGGGGAATTATTATCTCAAATATGTTAAGCCAGAGATGTATGAGCAAAGCCACACAGGCATGTTCGTAGTATTACTCATACTAAAAAACATCTTGTATTTTTAAGGAGTTTCTAGAGCAGAGCTTTCCAAACGGTGTGTCGCGACACAAACATGTGTCGCCACACACAGCGTGGTGTGTCGCCACACCACCCGGAAGTGGCAGCGCGCGCGTGCACGGCGGCCGCCATACACGCGTGCGCCGCCGCATGGCCCCCCGCGCCACCACCATGCGTGCGCGCGCCGCCTCACGCCCCCCGCGCCGCCACTGTGCACACGCACTGCTGCACGCCCCCCCCGCGGCGGTGCCATGCGCGCGCCCGCCGCCGCCGCTGCCGCTGGTGTGTCACCAGCGGCAGCACTTTGGAAAGCCCTGTTCTAGAGCATGACTTTTGATATATAATCTGAAAATGGAATGCAATGTTCCATTTTGGCAATAATTACGACCATATTGGAAAAACACAAGAGTTATTATACAAATGCTGCAGATTCATGAGCAGACAGAATGTCACTTTAGATATTTACTGAAAACTTGTTCAACAATGCAGAGACCTAAATTATGACAATTCTCAGTTGTATTTGCGAGATCTTGATGGTCATTGAAGTAAATTCTAATAGATTAGAAACTGATAGATTAGAAGTAAAACATTACATCCTGAAAGCACTGCCCTCTCAGAACATATACGTTAGAATCCGTTTTGTCATCAAGTTTTAATTGCTATATAACTTATCTTACTCACTTGCCTTTCATTACAACAACCCTTTAAGGAGGATGGAAATAAAGTAATTTCCATGAAGATGCTCAGATTGAACCTACAGTAGTTCTCCTCAATAAACTGGTGTGCAAAGCAAATAATTCCTTTAGTTATAAGCAAATACAACCAGTTTTAAAGAAATTATTTAGTCTGTTTATAAAACATCAATTTAATAAATAATTTCATAAAGCAGAGAGCAGAAAGTTGTGTTGAGAAGTATACATGCATTATTAATGAAGCAAAAAGCTAATGCAAGCTGTATTGGCACAGATGGAAGGACCATAAGGTCAGGCCAGAATTATTTACAAATCCTAGTAAATGTCTATGGGAATGTCCAGTGATCAAAGAATGCAATTTACGTATATATATAAACACTGGGGATGAGTTTATGTTGCTGACTCTGGGAGATTTAGGAATGTTAAAGAGAAATGCAAACATGACAAATAAAGTTTTCAAATTATGTTCTAGAACGAAGATGAATTAATACTAAAGATAAACTTTCCAGTATCCTATATTTCTTGCAGATACTAGTGGGGTTAGTATTTGAAATTATAAACTTTATTTTGTATAGAAATTAATGTCTGGTTATGTCACCAGGCCTGGGAGTCCCAGGGAGCCAGAGATATGCTTAGATGGCTCTACTCCTGAGGTGGACATCTTCATTCTCTCCATGCCGGGGGGTTGTATATTTTAATTTTAATAGTATTTAATTTTTAATACTTTTTAAATATTTTTATATGATTGCTTTCATATATGCATTGTTTTATTGATTATTGTAAGCCGCCCAGAGTCACTTTTGGTGAGATGGGCGGCCATATAAATTTGATTAATAAATAAAATAAATACCATAGGAGGACATGAAATTTTATGCATTTTTTTTAAAAGGGAGCAAACTAGCCACCAACTCATTAATTCTAAATGATTTCCTTTAAACTCTCAGTGGAGATTGTTTATAGCACTCATATGGAACATTGTCATCTTCCATACCAGCCACCTTTGTCACTGTGTTTATCATCATAGCCAAAAGAGCATTGTGTATACAAAAGAGGCACATATCAGCACAAACCAGAGAAACACCATTTGAACATTTGAATAAATACATTTTAAAATAAAACTCTAAGGAAACCAAAAAGAAAAGAAAAGCTTAGTGAATGCTTAATAATGCTTAATGTGCAGTCGTGTCCGACTCTAGGGGCCGGTGCTCATCTCCGTTTGTTAGCCGAAGAGCCAGCGTTGTCCGAAGATGCTTCCACGGTCATGTGGCTGGCATGATGCATGCGGAACGCTGTTACCTACCCACCGAAGTGGTACCTATTAATCTATTTGCATTTGCATGCTTTCGAATTGCTAGGTTGGCAAGAGCTGGGGCTAGTGCGGGAGATCACTCTGTCACACGGGGCTAGGGATTCGAACCTCTGAACTTGCGATCTTCCGATCAACAAGCCTAGTGTCTTACCCGCTGAGCCACCACGCCCCTCTTTAATAATGCTTAGTAGCCATATAAAAATAGGAGAGCAGAAGTAAATCAAAATAGAGTATTCTAAACATTTTGTTGTAAGTCCCACTTGTCTGTCAGGAAACACGCCTTAGAGAGATTTCCAGGATATGTCCTACTTCATGCCAGTCTTTCTGCAACTCATTCCTGAGAGAATTCTGGGAGTTGAAGTCCACACATATGAAAGTTGCCAAGGTTGAGAAAACCTAGTATAGAGTATCAGGAGGTTCAGCCTGAATGGGGAAGTACTGTATGTAAGAATTACCTATTATTGGGCAACTCTTCAAGAAGGAATCTGCCAAAGAAATTTTAAATAACCCCTGTCCTGTTTGAATACACTATTCCTCTTTCATTGCACAACTAAATTTAACCAGGAGTGCCAGGTGTATTTCATATAGAAGCATATGAAGAATCATTGAAGTCAAGTTACTTAAACAGTTCAGACTTCGGCATGACCATATAAGTCATAGATGAGCTTAAGCTGTTATTACAAGCCCCACCCCACCCCCAAGATTTACGAATCCATGCCTTTCACATGATCTCTTTACTTTTTGATAATACAACAGGCTTTGTTTTTGACAGAGGTCATGGGAAACATCTGGCTTCAGAAGAGGATCACATATACACTTGTACTAAGCTGTATAACAGTAGTTGTTGCCAGATAAAGAAAGCAACCTACAATGCAGCTTTAGAGAATTTGTTCCATTGTACGTTTATTTATAATCTTGTTTACATTCCAAGAACTTGCATTAGATGTTGCCAAGTTTTGCACTTCAAAAATACTAAGTAAGAAATTGTAAATAAAACGGATAAGACACAGGGATAAATACTTGATTATATTGACATGTGAAAGTCTATATAATGAGGAAGGCCCATATTTCATTAGATTTAAATACAGTAATTTCAATATCAGGAAGAGTACAGTAGGAGGCATGTGTCCAATTTTGGAAGAAAAATATCTTATAAGACCAGACAAACAGTTTTGCACACAGGTATGAGCTAGACAGGTAGAATCAGAGATGCTTCCTACCTGGGAGAAGTCCAGAAGCCTCCATGGCCTAGGGACAGGGGCATATTCAGGGGATCTCAACAGTGTCAAAATGGCAGGGTGACCAGGGTGATCAAAGCCCTTTTTATGTGTGTATTATGCACGTGATGCACATTAAAAGGGGGCAGGGCATTAATCAGCCAGTTGTACCTGCCACTTTGAAACTGTTGACTTCTCAAAGATGCTCCTGCCTAGAGCACAAAACATCTTTCAGCTTGAAAATCACCCTTAGCAACTGAGTGACATGTCAGTGAGTGCAGTCTAAAAAAAACAGGTGGAGCCAGGACAAAATGAAATTTTAATATATATTTAATTCAAATTGACAGTTAATATGATTACTTTTCCAGTATTTAATAATTTCTCCCTTCTGTCACATTAAAAATTATAATTCAGCAGCCACTTTTAGAAGAATTGTGGGGTCAGAACTTCTACATAGCACTTACACATTGGGGAATTCAGCTTTACAAGTTATCCTGGTTAAGGCTCCAGGCTAGAAACCAGGAGACCGTGAATTCTAGTCCCGCCTTAGGCATGAAAGCCGGCTGGGTGACTTTGGGCCAGTCACTCTCTCTCAGCCCACGACATCAGGCTCGGGTGACAAGCTGGTCAGTCAATTCCTGTCGCAACCAACAGATCAACATTCGGTTGATCCGAAACAAGTGGACCCTGCACATGAGGGAAAAATGCTAGGAAGGAAAAAAAGTTATCCTAGAGACTCAAAATACATCACAAAGCAGGAAATAATAGATATGGGCAATTTGTTTGATAGGATAAAACATTTATTTGGTAGGCAAACCTTGAGCAATCTTTGAGATTTTCTTAAGCACTTCTAGACTGAGGATGTGATACTAATTAAATAATATTATTCAGCCACTTTTCCAAACCTTACAAAATTGTTACATGAAATATCACTGGTGTCTGCAGGGAGTCAAAAAAAGCAAAATTGTGGTTGCAGCAGTTCCACCAAAGCACTGCCCCTTTTTATGTGTATGATGTCACAATCTTGCTTTTTCTGACCCTGCCCCCTGCAGACCCCATCTGCATTTACACTTATTCAATGTTCCAATGGTGGAAATGGGAAGAGAATTTTCAAAACATTTACCAGAACATACATACATTTATTTATTTATTTATTTATTTATTTATTTATTTATTTATTTATTATTGTATTTATACCCCGCCTATCCCCTCCCTAAGCGGAGGGCTCTAGGTGGCTTACATTCATTGACATCATACATATTATATATTATACATATATATAATATGTATATATTATACATATTATATTATATTATATATATATAATATATATATTAACAATGATTTTACCTGCGTGTTAGGGAGGGGGTGAGGGAACCGGCTCTTCATCCGCAGGTCAGACTACATGTCCCAGAAACCTTTGCTTCCGAGCCGGCTGCTGACGTCCAGGAAGTTGTTATTTTGGGATCCGCCGTCCTCTGCCATCCTCCGCCGCCATCTACGGGAATCACCAGCTCTTCTTGGTCCGAGGGCGACCCTCCGAAAAGGACGCCAGCAAATTGGCCCACGTGAGTGGTCCCCATTCATCTACTTGCCATTAGCTTTCAATCTGCTGGGTGGGCAGAAGCTGGGGCTAGTGACGGGAGCTCACCTCGCCACGCAGATTCGAACTGCCGACCTTATGGTTGGCAGACTAACGGCTCAGCCACCGCACCCCATAACATTCTTTTTGTGTAGAAACAAAAAGTTTGGGGTTCACATGTCATGCTTGGCTAATTTTTGATTAAGTATGTTGTGTGAACCCATCCAATGTGGTTAGGTTATGATGAAATCATACGTGGCACGAATCACTGAAGTTCAGATAAAACAACAAACAAGACTTTGCTCTAGTCTTTACATGTTAAATATCACAAAATTCTGACGACATTTTGACTGTGTTAATGACTGTATATGCTAACATGTTATAGGAGCGCTTGAACAGAAAAATAGAAAGACTGAGTATGGCTAAAGCATTTTGCAGACACTAATCCAGAGCTTTCCAAACTGTGTGTTGGGACACGTTGGTGTGTTGGCTGCAGTGTCTGGGTGTGTTGCGGCTGCTGCTGCCTCCTGGCTTCCACGCAGGTTCTAGTGCCTGCCTTGTGCCTTGCTGCCTCCAAACCTGCTGTGATTCCGCACAGGTCCTAGTGCCTGCCTTGTGCCCTGCTGTAAGAGTGTGTCGCGAAATGATGCCCTGCTGTAAGAGTGTGTCGTGAAATGATGCATGTCTAAAAAGTGTGTCACCAACATGAAAAGTTTGGAAAGCTCTGCACTAATCTGTTAATGGAGCCTGATATTAAGATTCCTGATGTACATAATATATTATCATCCCCAGAAGAGTCTAAAAATATCCAAATGAATCAAAGTATGCCACCTGAATATGAAATAGACCCATATGAAAACAATGACTTAAAATGGTGCTTCTCTGTATGAATCTTTATCTGCAATCCCGGTTTTGCAACAGGGATATTGTGGTAGATAGCAGCAACCCCCACCCAAATTCCTTTCCATTTTTTTTAATGATGATAATGATGATGGTGGTGGTGATGATGATGAGTATTATCATCATCAGTATTTCTTTACTGGAATCTGTTTGGGGACAATTTATTTATTTTTATTTATTTATTTATTTATTTATTTATTTATCGCATTTATACCCCGCCTATCCCCTCCCTATCGGAGGACTCTAGGCGGCTTACATTGCAATTCATATATATTTATACATACATTCATATTAACAACGTTTACCACGCGCTCAGGGAAGGGGTAAGGGGACCGACTCTTTTTTCCGTGGGTATTGGACTACATGTCCCAGAATACCTTGCTTCAGAGTCGGCTGCTGACATCCTGGATGTTGCTGTTCGGGATCCGTCGTCTCTGTCTCCGCCGCCATTCATGAGGTCTTCTTCGCTCCAGAGGCGACCCCCAACAAGACGCCAGCAAATTCTCCCACTTTAAGGTGGTACCCATTTATCTACTTGCAATTAGCTTTCAAACTGCTGGGTTGACAGGAGCTGGGGCAAGTGACGAGAGCTCACTTCGCCACGCGGAGATTCAAACTGCTGACCTACTGATCGGCAGTCTTATAGCTTCAGCGGTTTAACCCGCTGAGCTACCACGCCCCATTAATTCTGTATTCTGTTTCATAAATAGAACATTGACTGACTATCTAGCTCATTCCAGCCTTAATCCACATATTTACTTTCCTGTTCATCTCAATGTATAAAAAGGTAAAGGTTCCCCCTGCACATTTGTGCAGTCGTGTCCAACTCTAGGGGACGGTGCTCATCTCCATTTTTAAAAATGGATCATCGGTCTTTTTAATAGATTCAAAATCAGCTTTTAAACATTTATATATTTTAAGGATGGTTTTCCTTAAGCTTCTCTGAGATGGACTCAATTCCTATGATTTCATGGACATATCCATACTTCTTTTTGGCAAAAATATGAAAGTGGTTTGTCATTGCCTTTTTTCAGGATGTTTTTTCTCCCCTATTTTACCTTACAGTCCTGTTAGAATCTGAATTGTGGTTTATATGCAGGTCACCTTTTGGTCTAGTGGTTAAGGCAACAGGCTAGAAACCAGGAGACTGAGAGTTCTAGTCCCGCCTTAGGCATGAAAGTCGGCTGAGTGACCCTGGGCCAGTCACTCTCTCTCAGCCCAACTCACCTCACTGGGTTGTTGTTGTGGGGAAAATAGGAGGAGGAAGGAGTATTAGGTATGTTCGCCACCTTGAATTATTTATAAAAATAATAAAGGCGGGATAGAAAATAAATAAATGAATAAAATATCTCTGTAGCAGCAACGCTATGAGGTAGATTGAGCTGAGAGAAAGTAACTGACTCTGAGTCACACAGTATGTTTCCATGGCTATGGGATGTCTTCAATCATTGTAACTCTAAACTTAATTCAACATCTTAAGAATGATGTCA
Source organism: Charina bottae (assembly GCA_023362775.1). NCBI lineage: Eukaryota > Metazoa > Chordata > Lepidosauria > Squamata > Charinaidae > Charina > Charina bottae. Next base: position 19,958,799 of record JALMGJ010000008.1, on the reverse strand, counting down.
TACTCTGTTTCTTAAGTATTAAAAGACTATATCAATATCAGTTCATAAAAGAAGTTGATAAAATATTGTTCATTCGTCTGTGATCCTCATGATTTAATTTGTTCAATGTACAATATATTGTGATTCATCTTGGTCAAATTATGGTGGATCTATTATAATGTAGAACTTGGTTCAGATGGTCTAAATTTCATCAGATGGCTGGTGATGCACCATTAGGAGTGGCACATAACGGTCCCTGAGTGGTTCTTGAAAGAAAAGCATTGCTCCAACCAGAGTTAACACCAACACCTCCCGCTAGAAGTGATACTGGCCCCTCCACAATGGCCATTCATAAACTGGTGAAAACTAATCTTTTCCAGAAGGCCTTTGGAGAGGCTTTGTCACCGTATTAACAGTTTTGATTTATTATTTAAGTTCGTTTGTATTTTTGTTATTGTTTGGGGTTACCATGTTGATTTTAAATTTTCTTGTATGTTTTATTCTTGCATCAAGCCCTCACAGCTACTTATACCAAGAAAGCTGGACTGTCATAGAGTTATAAACTGGATTTATTGAAAGAGAAAGGGGGCTTTAAGCTACAGAATCTTGCCAACTAGGCACACTTATTTTAGTATTCTATTTCTAAAGTTTGTTAAGCATGGATTCCTTGATCTTCTTTCTAAATGTCAACTGATATAGAGGGGAGGTAGTCACCTGTATTCTGGATAAAGGAGGAATGTACAAATGTTATGAACTTGGAAATGTTTTGTAAACCACCATCCTGTTTCTCAGACTGAAAAGTCCTTTTTATACCAGGAGTCTTGAAGGATTTGGCAACATATTTTGTTGTTTATTCGTTCAGTCGTTTCCGACTCTTCGTGACTTCATGGACCAGTCCACGCCAGAGCTTTCTGTCGGCCGTCACCATCCCCAGCTCCCCAATGGTTGAGTCCGTCACCTCCAGAATACCATCCATCCATCTTGCCCTTGGTCGGCCCCTCTTCCTTTTGCCTTCCACTTTCCCTAGCATCAGCTTCTTCTCCAGAGTATCCTGTCTTCTCATTATGTGGCCAAAGTACTTCAGTTTTGCCTTTAATATCATTCCCTCAAGTGAGCAGTCTGGCTTGATTTCCTGGAGTATGGACTGGTTTGATCTTCTTGCAGTCCAAGGCACTCTCAGAATTTTCCTCCAACATTGGCAACATATACATTCAATAAATAACTACTGTAAATATTTAACCCTAGACTTGTGCAAACTCAATGATTTTCTATGTAAGAATGAATAGGAATATGTGCCTCATAGAGTTTTAATTACAAATGGTAGGTCCTTTGATTAGAAATTCTATTTGTGAAAACCAAATGAATTATTGTAGTGAATGTATTTCATATTGGATAGTCAAAAACTTCTCACCTGATAGTGGTGAAATTTAGTAGGACTTGAATTTTAAGATGTTTCTGTGCATTTAGTGGCCCATCTTATGCTGGCTTTAGTTTTGTGTCATATACTACATACTGACATATGAATCCGTCCAATTATGACTAATTCAACAAACAGTAGTTAAACATATCTGACTTAATGTGATGCATGAACTCAGGCAATAACAAATAATAGATGCCAGTTCTAAAATAGATTCTGAAAACCAACATTTGTAAACTTGGATGGCTGTATACATAACCAGCTACAAAATATATTCAGTTATATTTCCTTTGAAGAATGTCTACCTATAGACTAGACAGATTGATTCTGGTAATATTTTGTGCTAAGTCATGGTTTGTTTAAACATGGTTTACTTAATAAACCACAATAATAATATATGGTTTCTAAAACACAATGGTAAAAACCAACAAACCATATTATGGCTTAGTACTTGGTATACACTCACTCTATTGTCATAAAGCAGGGCTTTCCAAAGTTTTTCCTGCGGCGACACACCAACCAGCGTTGGTGTGTCGCCGCGGGAAAACCCGGAAGTGCCGTCCTTGCGGCAGCGTGCAAAAACCCGGAAGTGCTGCTGCCGCTTTCAGGTTTTGCGTGCTGCAGTTGGTGTGTCGCCGCGGGAAAACCAGGTTGTGTGGCGACACACCAGACTGTGTGTGGCGACACACTTTTGTGTCGCCACACACAGTTTGGAAAGCTCTGTCATAAAGAATAATGAAACTAAAATAACAGTGAGAACTTTAGTACCAGTATTAAAATTCCAGTGCTAAGGGAAATGTTTTCTGTAGCTGGACATATTAAATAAATGTGTCTGTCTGTTCTGGGGAGGTTATATCTGATAGAGGAAATAGATTCCATACATGATCCTTACTTTAAACTGTGAAATGTTTTTACAAGCATTCTTCCCATTCAAAATTTGTGCTGGATAGAGTTACTAGAGTTTGCTGTGCTGCAAAACTAAAATGCCCATTAGGTGGAGATATTCTGCTCTACCTCTTTGTATCCATCTACTAGATGTCCACTTACTTTCAACCATATCTGCTAACTCTAGTGCTGGAGCAGGGCTTGGCTTTGTTTTGTCTGTAGTTCCAAACTGCTCTTATTTAAGATATTGTTGAGTTATGTCCAAGTGATGGTAATTCCAGTACATTCAGGAAATTCCCTGGATATCCACAGTAGTTCACACTGAGTCTTTAGGGTGCAGTGAATACCAAAGAACATCCTAAAACCTATTGTTTTGTATTGATTCCTTTCCGCTCCAGCTTTCTTCTCAAGGGAGAAACAAGATATATATAGAACTTGATTTCCTTTTTTAGTTATTTTATTAGAGAACTGTTATTACACTATAGTATTTCAAGCTGGAAGCAGTAATCTCTATGAGATTTATATATGATTGATTAGTCTCCTATGATTTAGAATACTTTGCCCAACATGTATCAGAGAGCTCTTTGCAGAAAGAGCATTGACTGGATTTCTAGACTGTAGCCATTTCCCCACTGGTAACTTATAGCAACTTCTAGTGACACTCGGCCACTATTGAGGTGATGTAAAACCTGTTCCCATTACTGTTACCAACCATCTACAATTATTTTATTTTTTTATTTATTTATTTTTTATCCCGCCTTTATCATTTTTTATAAATAACTCGAGGCGGCGAACAAACCTCATACTCCTTCCTCCTCCTATTTTCCCCACAACAACCACCTGTGAGGTCACTTGGGCTGAGTCACCCAGCCGGCTTTCATGCCTAAGGCTGGACTAGAACTCACAGTCTCCTGGTTTCTAGCCCGTTGCCTTAACCCAGGGCTTTCCAAAGTTTTCCCGCGGCGACACATCAACTGCCGTTGGTGTGTCGCCGTGGGAAAACCCGGAAGTGCCGCCAGCGCGCAAAAACCCGGAAGCGCTGCTGCCGCTTTCGGTTTTTGCGCGCTGCCGTTGGTGCGTCGCCGCGGGAAAACCCGGAAGCGCTGATGATCAGCGCTTCCGGGTTGTGTGGCGACACACCAGACTGTGTGTGGCGACACACTTTTGTGTCGCCACACACAGTTTGGAAAGCTCTGCTTTAACCACTAGACCAAACTGACTAGACTTTAGAAGATGCTATAAGTCACTACTGGAAAAATGTCCTATGATAAGGCTACAATATGTGCATTCTAGTGAATGTAACTGTTTACATTCAGTTTATGTTTTTTATACATGAAACCTTTCATTGAACAAACCTGGCTGGTGAGCTTTGCAGTCTGATTTTCTGCAAATCAGAACATTCTAATGAAATGGAATTGTAACTAGAAAAAGGAAGGAAAAATGCATTGTAACACCACGTTTTATTGCCATGAGCTATCAGTTCCTGGAATAAGTTCCTCCTGGGGATGACTGGTGCCATAGAGCCCTTTTAAATACAATCTTATCGCCTCCTGGATTTTATATTTAATTTATTTGTATTTATATGATGATTGTGTATTGTATTACTTTTTATCTATTTTAATTATTGTCTCTTTGTAAACCGCCCAGAGTCCCCTTTGCGGGAGATGGGGCGATGATAGTTAGGCAGAAAGAGCAGAGAGCTAAAATATTCTGGGATTTCTTGTGTTACCTGGAATTTTCGGCATCATTGTTAGCTTTTTAATAAAGGTGATAATGCTAATTTTTGCACAGAAAAGAAAGAAATGGTTTTGCGTACAAGGAAAATTTGGTTTTCTGAACTTCAAAAGAAGGCATGGATGCCATGCTAAAATGCTAATATCACCTATATTAAAAAGCTAATAATGAAGCCTAAAATTCCAGGTAACACTTGGACCAGTAGATATCTGTGTTTCCTTCATATATGCACAAAAATCAGAGCATCACTGGAAAGTAAAAAAAATGAGGGAGGGGAGGGCAGGGAATTGTCAAAACTCCCACTCAACATATATTACAGGGCTAGCTTTGATTTTGCTCAAAATAATATGTTTAATAATTACTTGTCTGCCAGGAAGAGGGGAGCGATGGCTCCGTGGTTAAGACGCCAGGCTTGTTGATCAGAAGGTCGGCGGTTCAAGACCCGAGCGCTGTGTGGCGGAGTGAGCTCCCGCACTCGCCCCAGCTCTTGCCAACCTAGCAATTCGAAAGCATGCAAATGCAAGTAGACAAATAGGTACCACTTCCGTGGGATGGTAACAGCGTTTCGCGTGCGTCATGCCGGCTACATGACCGCGGAAGCGTCTTCGGACAGCGCTGGCTCTTTGGCTAAGAAACGGAGATGAGCACTGCCCCCTAGAGTTGGACACGACTGTGCAGGGGAAAACCTACCTACCTGCCAGGAAACGCTTATCAGTGATAACCACAGAACTAAATTAAGATTTGGTAAAACATTGCACTTTTTGTAGTAGTATCTACCTGTTTGAAGCTTGCCTGGTTGGTCATGCAAAAGTTATGACTTACAGATTTGATTAGGGGCTGACTACTGAAAGGACAGCTTTTTAAATCTACTAATTGGCATTATTGTTAAATTACTGCTTAATAAAATCCAGTAAATCTGCTAGCTAACACAAAGTACAACATTTGACACACGTGCATGCCTTCTTTTCTATCTTTATTTGAACTTGTAGCGGATGGCAAAACATCCATGCCAAGAGGTTCAGATATGAAAGAGTTAAAGGGAAATGTAAATCTTAACTGCCAATCAAATCTTAACCTGTCCACACAGAAAGTGGACGAGACCATCAGAGCCCTGAAAGACCCAGTCCGTAGCAGGAAAATCCCCTTTCAGGTGAGCCTTAAAAAAAGGTCAGAGAAACTCCATTTTGCCTTCCTTCCTCTCTCACCTACCTGGTTCAAAGCCAGGTAAGCCAAGCCCCAATTCCCTGGCATCTGGAAAGCAGAGATCTAAGAACTATTTGTTGTTTATTCGTTTATTCGTTCAGTCGCTTCCGACTCTTTGTGACTTCATGGACCAGCCCACGCCAGAGCTTCCTTTCGGCCGTCACCATCCCCAGCTCCCCCAAGGTCGAGTCCATCACCTCCAGAATATCATCCATCCATCTTGCCCTTGGTCGGCCCCTCTTCCTTTGGCCTCCCACTTTCCCTAGCATCAGCATCTTCTCCAGGGTATCCTCTCTTCTCATTATGTGGCCAAAGTACTTCAGTTTTGCCTTTAATATCATTCCCTCAAGTGAGCAGTCTGGCTTGATTTCCTGGAGTATGGACTGGTTTGATCTTCTTGCAGTCCAAGGCACTCTCAGAATTTTCCTCCAACACCACAGTTCAGAAGCATCTATCTTCCTTCGCTCAGCCTTCCTTATGGTCCAGCTCTCGCAGCCATAGGCTACTACAGGGAATACCATTGCTTTAACTATGCAGACCTTTGTTGTCAGTGTGATGTCTCTGCTCTTAACTATTCTACCAAGATTTGCCATTGCTCTCCTCCCAAGAAGTAGACGTCTTCTGATTTCCTGGCTGCAGTCAGCATCTGCAGTAATCTTTGCGCCTAGAAATACAAAGTCTGTCACTGCCTCCACTTTTTCTCCCTCTATTTGCCAGTTATCAATCAAGCTGGTTGCCATAATCTTGGTTTTTTTGAGGTTTAACTGCAACCCAGCTTTTGCACTTTCTTCTTTCACCTTCGTCATAGAACTATAGAACTAAGAACTATATAGCAATCTAATGTACAATGCAGCTCCATGCTGATTAGGGTTTTGGATCATCTGAATTTTGGGGAATTTTTCTTTGTTTTAGTTTCTTATCCTGAGTTTTATTTCCTTCTGCTCTTGTTCTATGCGAGCGTATCTGGCTGGAGAGCAGGTGACTGAGAGAAATGTCTTCAATTTGTTGTTCTGTTCTCCATTTTGCTTTCCTTTCACCTATTGCCTTTCAGCTCCAAAGCAGTTCCTTAATGTAGACTTAGATAATATTGTCAAAGACTTTTGTTTTTTTCTTGAATCAGCCCTCTCATTCTGACAAGGAATTCGCCTATCGTCTCTACTGCTACAGAAAAAGAAAGAAAGACGCAAGGCAGGCAGTTTTCCACTTGCTTCCTCCTGAGTAAAAGTGCAGAAGAGGACTTTTTTTAGACTAAAGTGAAGGATGGCAGCACCTTGAACAAGCTCTCTCCAGGAATGTGGGAGGGACAGGAAGGCTGGAGGTCTAGAGGCCTTTTGGGAGAACCAGGAAACCCAATCTACCACTTCCCCAGCTGGGTGTGGGTTTGCAAAAAAATGCAAAATTTTAAACTGATGTCAAATCATATGAATGATTCATATCCCAATTGGATGGATGAATGGATAAATAGATAATTTTATTAAAACTGTTAGATTTTTTTAAAATTTCCTTACCAGGTTCGCTTCTGAGCCGGGACCAAAGAAACAGGCAGTTGCATGAAATTAAGTTCTTTATTCTTCATCCAAGAGCAAAAGCAATGACAGCAAGCTGTTAGGTGGGCGATCACGCAGGACCCCCATCTTACAGCATATTATATACACTCCATTCAACTCCTCCTTTAGAATACCACCCCTTACTCAGTTACCCATACTCCACCTTAACCTCATTCCGTATTAGGAATTTCCTTCCATCCTTGCTAGGGTCCCTTGACCGTTATTAAACAATACCTTTCCTCTGGAGAAGCTATCTTTGGAATGTACACTTTATCTTGTTTCTGTGGGCATAGCTATCTATCAAGGCCTGTTATAAAGGAAGAGTAAGAAAGCCAACACAACACTTCAAGGAAATATAACATGGTTTCAGAGCCATTATAAGAGTGCAAATGTTTCTAATATATTAATACTAAATATAAAATATATGAATATGAAATATATTTGTATTTAAGTTACATATATGTAAAATCTTCTATCAAAACAACAACAACAATGCATTTAATAATAATAATCCATAGCTGGATTTATTGAGGTCTGATAATTTTTAAAAACACAAATAAATAAACAAACAAACAAAGTGTTTCTAACATATGGATGGCAATCACAGTGAATGTGCATTTATTTTAAAGATATATCTGATCATTTTCAGTAAAAAAAAACATTCAATGCAGCTGAATAAGCCATGGGTTGTAATGCATAATAATAATAAGCCTAGCTGCCCTTTCCATCTGTATGCAAGTTTCCTTAATCTAGTGGTTAATGCACAGGGGTAGTTTTGTAATCCCAGAACAATTAGCAATTGATGTCAAGTTTTCTTTCAAGAAGGTGATGGGAGAAGCAAGATTTCAGCAGCTTCTTCACAGAGTGATGGATGGGCCATTTCCCTTGTCATTATTTCTTCCTGGAAGGCTGCAGATTTCCTGGCCAGTGGCAGACGCCAGCATGTGTTTCCCTTCAGTTCTGTTGTGCCAAAGCAATGTTTTTTAGCAGTTTCCCTATTGCCCACTTATAACCATTATAAACTGACAGAGTCACATCCGGAAGATGTGTTTACTTAGCCAAAGGCAAAGATCATTTCTATAAATACATTACATAGGCCTGACAAATGTGTTTTGGCTGGTTTCCCTCTAACTTTAGAAGAAATCTATGAGCATTGACTGCTGTGAAAATAAAGGCAGCAGAAGCAACAAGAAGTGTTAGAGGAAAACACTGAAAAGTATTAGGAAGTCTGTGGATAAAATATAGACACTGCTCTAGTGATGAGAGAGAATTGGGGATGGAGAGGGAAAATGGCATTCAAAAACAAAAGCTGTGGTGTTGCAGAACAGCAGCAGAACAGAAGTGGGCTTAATAATTTAATTTAATTTAATTTAATTTAATTTAATTTAATTTAATTTAATTTAATTTAATTTAATTTAATTTAATTTAATTTAATTTATTCAATTTATATAGCTGCCCATCTCACATTCATGATTCTGGGCGGCTTACAATTAAAACATGAACAATACCAAAAAAAATATCAAAAAATAAACAGCCTTACAAACAATACAAACATTAAAAATGATTAAACAATTAAAAGCCATACAATACAATCACCGAGAGAGCACAGCCATTCAAGAACAGTACAGCCATTTTATAGGCTTCACACCACTGTGGGCTTATTGGAGTTCACATCTTTAACCGGGTCTGTGCTAATCGAAATTGTCTTGGGCAATATGTGGTCCCCGCTGGTCTCTGTGTGGACATAAGTCAGTGTCTCAACTGCTTCTGCCACCACTCCCTTTGCCAAATTCCCCTCTATCCCAGATGTTGCTACTGGAGGATACCCAGCAAGGAGAGTCATTGGCACACCATTTTCCACAGTACAAACATACTCTCAGTAGCCTCTCACAGAGCAACTTGAAGAGCTGATCAGAAAGAAATTTAAATGGGGAAGAAGTTGTAGGAGAAATACATCTCTACTTGCAATCTTCCCTCTATAAATTGCATACCTTCTCTTCCTACCAGATCTCAGGATGCAAGGAGGGGATATTTAAATCATCTACTTCTGTACCCTAAGATAACCAAGTATCAGAGGGATGTCCCTCTGTGCATGTACATCTATGTCTGTATGGGATGAATAAGTGAATGTGGAGGCTAGAATGTGGGTGACCATACTCAGCTATTGACTCAGACTATCCCTTTTTCCCCTTGACCTTGTCCCATTAACTATGATGATTTTCAATCCACATGGAAACAGGCAGTGGCAACTAAATCCCCATCCTTGGGCTTCTCTCCAGGACTTCTACTCAGCATGGGTTACAATCAGGCCAAAGCACTAATTAAACAATGTGTAGCAGACACAGAGTGCCAATTGGATCTAGTCAGGACCCCAACCTTTATTGCCAGTGAATCCAACAGGTACTCTGCCTCCCCTATGGCATACCTAACTAAAATCAAAGTACCTAAACACTGGAGGGCCTTTACTCTGGCACACGTCATGCCCTCCTTTCAGCTGACCTTGAAGGCCGCTACAGGAAGACTCCTTACCTGGAGAGACAATGTCCCTGTGACTCTGGTCACATAGAAACAATAGAGCATGCACTTCTCCAGTGCCTGTATTACATAGACATTCATACTAGCCTCATCTCATCATTACTGCATCAATACCCAGGGCACCTCCCTGCTGCTTTCAGGTATCAACTGCTACAACATACAATGTTGCCAGGTTCTGCACAGCAGTGCTTAAAATTTGTTGAATGATGACCTGTGCCATAAACTAGACTTAATGACTAGTTCACCATACTAGAGTGCTCTGTAATTTGATATAGTCTTCCACATACTAAACTATGTGCTCCCCTACACCCATCTAATGCTCCTACCCCTCTTTTTAGATTATTTTAGACTCTTGTTTTATATCAGGGGTGGGGAACGTCAGGCCCATGGGCCGTATAAGGCCCGTGGGGCTCCTGCCTAAGGCCCGTGGGGCTCCCGCCCACAAACCCTGCCCCTTTCCGTGTGATTGGCTCCCACCCACAAACCCCGCCCCCTGGTGCACGTGATTGGCTCCCGCCCGCAAACCCCGCCCCCCGCTCTGGTGAAATCCTAGAAACCCCGCCCCCTGCCCCCCCGGTCATAAATATCCAAATGGCCCTTGGCAGAAAAAAGGTTCCCCACCCGTTTTATATATATACTGTATATATACTGTTTTAATATATTTTTTAAATATCATAATTTTTATTTTTTGACGCTGATGTATCTTCTATGCTTTTTAATTGACTTACCCCACCCTCCTTATGCTGGTCTATGACCATAATAAAGATTTGATTTGAATAAGTTAATTAGAATAGATCAAGAAGATAGTTCATGTTTATTTCATGTGTTTGTGTCCATATATGAAACTGGTGGGCCATTATCCATCACTGCAGTGCAGGCTTGTTGATTCAATGTTAGCAACAAAACGATCACATATTTGTGGCTATGCCTGTACTAGGACGCTTACTCAGTTATATTTTTACAGCTCTTTATGCATGGCTTTGAACACAGACGAATTATATAGCTCAGCATGTCATATGACTCAAGAGCTATCAGAGTTTGCATGCAAAAATCCAGATGGCAGCAGAGTTCTTTTCGGCTATCTAGCGGTCGTCCGAATCTTTACAGCTCAGATCTGGCAGCCCTACATGAAACTAGATGATTGATCTAAGTGAACGTGGATAACCATAGCATGCAATTGGGAGCTGAGAGTGTTGTACTGTATATCATATACTGTATATGATAAACTTCCAAAGTAGTCCATTTATAGAAAGTGCGGGGTAAAAATTTATCTCCTTTGTGTATGTCAGAGCTTTCCAAACTTTTCATGTTGGTGACACACTTTTTAGACATGCATCATTTTGCGACACACTCTTACAGCAGGGCATCATTTCGCGACACACTCTTACAGCAGGGTACAAGGCAGGCACTAGGACCTGTGCGGAATCACAGCAGGTTTGGAGGCAGCAAGGCACAAGGCAGGCACTAGGACCTGTGCGGAATCCTGGCAGGGCTTGGAGGCAGCAGCAGCCACCGCGACACACCCAGACACTGCAGCTGACACACTAACACAGAGCTTTCCAAACTTTTCATGTTGGTGACACACTTTTTAGACATGCATCATTTCGCGACACACTCTTACAGCAGGGCACAAGGCAGGCACTAGGACCTGTGCGGAATCACAGCAGGTTTGGAGGCAGCAAGGCACAAGGCAGGCACTAGGACCTGCACGGAATCACAGCAGGTTTGGAGGCAGCAAGGCATAAGGCAGGCACTAGGACCTGCACGTCTGTAGCTTGAATCATGTCAACTGGATTTCTATTTTCTCAGTGGAAACGTTTCGCTCCTTATCCAAGGAGCTTCTTCAGTCTGAGCAGAGTTGGTAAGGGAATCCTAAATATGTTTCTAGGTAGCTGTGTGACCTTACACCTGGGGTCATGGTTATATTGAGATGTTATTTTAAGTCCTTTTATTATCTAAAGGAGGATCGTTAAGATCACCATGCTGCTGTTGAGCTTGTGAAATGGTCTTAATCTTCCTAGGCACAGAAGACAGAGCCGGGAGAAAGATGGGAGAAAGATTGTGCCTGAGGCCCCCACCTCTATTCAAGGTAGGATTTTCCAAGTTGGCATAAATCCATGACCCCAGGGCTCGGAGGCGGCAGCAGCTATGACACACTCAGACACTGCAGCCGACACACCCGACAGCTCTGGTGTATGTGATTGTAAAAACAGTTTCAAACAAACGCCTGATCCCCTTCTCTCCATTTCGCTTCATTTCTACACCAGGAATTTTCAGTAAGGGAAAGAGAGAGATTTAATTGCGGAGTTTTGCAGCGAACATTATCTACAACTAAGTTGTTGCAGTGGACATATATTCATAACGGACTGGATTGAATCTCCATCAACTCTCCTCCTTATACTCCAGTAAAATATGACTCTTAATTTATCTGTTTAGGCCTCCTTTCAGCCGAGATCCAAAGTTCATTTATGCTCACTGATGTTCCATGACTTACTTGCGCCCAAAAGAAGGAAAGACTTCAGTTTACTCGGAAGTTCGGAGATGTGTGAAACTCTGTTTTATTTTTCTATGTTCGTCACATCAAAATTTCAAGGAGGCGTCGCTTCAAGGCTCACATATTACGCTATTGGTTAGCGATCATTTTCTTGCCCGCCTTCTGCTTCCGGCTGTGGCCTCTTACCATTGGCCGGTGAGTCCGGTGGCCCCTCTTGGATTGGCAGGATGACTTTGTGGGCAGGGTCGGGGGGAGTTCGCCGGTGTTTGCGGCCAGCGGCGGAGGTTGAGGAGGCGCCAGGTTCCGGATTCGTAGTAAAGAAGCGCAGAGGGGTTGGATGTAAACACCGGACCATGGGGTAAGCGGGGAGAGCTTTGGCGCTGGGGCGTTTTGTGTGGGCTGATCGGAGCCGTCCTTCTTGCGCAGGGGCAGGTGGGGCGGCAAAGCACCTCCTAGAAAAGCAGGCTTTGGCTCCGGGCCTTTCTCATACGAGAGGCTGCCGCTGGGAGCGAGGGTGAGGATGCCTGGGCTCCGCTTGTCCGAGCGGAGGGGGCGTTACGGCCGGCAGTCCAGTCGCGACTCTTGCCATCCTCACCCCCAATTAATGGCGCTTCAGGAGGTGAGATGGAAGAGGCCGACAGTGGCTAAGCGCCCGGACATGATGCGCCTGCTCGGCTGCCTTTACCTTTCAAGATCGCGAATCCCGATCGGTTGCCCGGCACTCCCACATGCCCGTCAGGGCGCCGAGCGCTGCTTGTATGATGTGCAGTTGTGCCAAACTGATCGACAGCATCATTTCACGGTCGCTCGTGCCCGCGCAGGCTAGCTCATATCCTCCTGCTCTACATTAGTTTGATGCGCAGTCCTCATCCCAATGCGTTTGGAAGATAACCTATGCTTCAGAAACCGTGAAGACGTGTGCCATATCGGTTGCGAAGAGAGAGGCTTCGGTGGTGCTTATTTTCTAGAACGGAAGTCTTCCATGTGTGCTTATATCGAAGTCTGTTCCCGTCTGCTCCGTTGAGCATGTAAATAAGGCAGGCTGGGATTATGCTTTAGAGTTCCATTATTGAACTCAATGCCCTTTGGCTATTTTTGGACTGCAACTCCCATTTTGGCTGGGGTTGATGGAAAGTGTAGTCCAAAACATTGAGGTTTCTTTCAGCACTCTCAAAGCAGTGGATAAAATACACCCGATGCACTGGAGTATTTCAAATGATTTTTAAGAAATAATCCGAATTGTGATCTTAGCTATGCACCATGGGTATATTAGAGATATATGTATGGAATGGGTGTATGTAATGTTTTCTTCTCAAGATCAAAGTTTTGCTTTCAGTGAAACAGAAGTTAATGGAGAAATGAAAGTTTGACGTCTGAGAATTTTTGGATTCCTAGTGCCTGTACAAGAGAGCCAGTTTGGTGTAGTGGTTAAGGCAGGGCTTTTCAAAGTGCTGCCATTGCGGCAGCGCGCAAAAACCCGGAAGCGCTGCTGCCGCTTTCGGGTTTTTGCGCACTGCGGTTGGTGTGTCGCTGCGGGGAAACCCGGAAGCGCTGATGATGATCAGCGCTTCCGGGTTGTGTGGCGACACACCAGACTGTGTGTGGCAACACACTTTTGTGTCGCGACACACAGTTTGGAAAGCTCTGGGTTAAGGTATAAGGCTAGAAACTGGGAGACCATGAGTTCTAGTCCTGCCTTAGGCACAAAGCCAACTGGGTGACCTTGGGCCAGTCCCTCTCTCTTGGCCCTGGGAAGGAGGCAATGGCAAACCTCTTCTGAAATCTTGCCAAGAAAACTGCTGGGACTTGTCCAGGCAGTCGCTAGGAGTCAATTCTGACTCAAAGGTACACACACAAACAGTATCTATACACACAAGATAATATTTCACCCAATCAAAGTTGCTCTCAGATTCAGGTAGTAATTCTTTTTCTCAGTTTATTTATTTATTTAAAACATTTATATAGCCCGCCCATCTTATATCGAACTCTGGGCGGCTCCCAACCAACAATTAAAACAACAACCAACAGTTGTTCTCAGACAATTGTGTTTAATTGCCTTTCTTTATATTTTCGTATACATTTCTTTTTGAGTTAAGTTTCTGACCAGAAAGAACCTTAAGGTAGCCTGCACTGGAAAATTTAATTTACAAATTTTAAAGCATCATATAAAAACAATATTGAAAGCAAAAGAAAAGGAATCTTAAAAACAGAATGCAAAGGTGTTACACTTAAACATAATTTGAAACTTAATTGGTGTGCCAAAATTTTTTTGAATACCATGCCTAAAATGAAGCAACATAACTGTATGGTAATATATTTCAAACATTGTATTTTCTTCTTAGGTGACACAGATTACATTAATATTTTAATATAACTCCATGTTCTTCATGGTCAGATCAAACCAACCTTATTATGGTCATAGACCAGCATAGTGCAAGATTTTCTAGTAAATCAGTACCCATACTATAAGTAAAAAATGAATTCTGACAAATAATGGAAAATTTTGTTACATATAATGGTAAAAGCAAAAACAGTTTGTTTTGTTTTACAAATGAATGTATACTTGGCTATATACATATATGAGTATGCACATAAAACATGTCCCATGGTTTTCTCTCAGAGAAATATAGCATAGAACAGTAATATCTGGGATTCTTGTATGCCTTTCAGTTATACCACAGGCTGCATCATATAATTTCATTTGTGATCTTGCAACTGCCCATATATTAGCAGGAACTAATTAGTGCTTCCATTTTAAAATATATAAAATGGTTGGGTGTATGGTAGCAGTGTTTCCTCAAAATGTTCATTGGAAAATTCTTTGAAATAAGTGTATTTAATATTGTAACAAAATTTTAGAGATGATATACCATGGACATTTGGTTTACTTTGGAGTAAGTTCTGTTTAACTCACGGGTAGTTTTGGATAGAATTGGCTCTTCTGCTCTTTTTGATATAGAATGCATATTGTTTGAGAAGCATTGTACTGGGTCATAATGAAACATACTCGCCTCATCAAAACTGGCTTTTATTTATTTGAAAGAAAATTAGGCTTCAGTGCATCTGAAGTTGCTTCGGAGTTGCTGATGAAGAACAAGGCTCATTCCACTTTAGATTTTTTAATGTAGAAAAGAGCTTTGACTATTCAAGGATTATATTATGAAATATGATATGTATATAATTTTGACATAATAAATTTTAGGGGTGAACAGTGTCCTCCCAATCTAGTTTAGGACTAGATTTTAGACTTCTAGAAATAGCATGATCTGGTATGGGTTGCTTTGGAGATCATTTGATACAATTTGATGTTGAGATTCAAAGTGAGATTGGGAAAAACAGCTTTATAATCCTGATATAGCTTAATGAGGGGATGAAATATCCAAGGAAATAAGTATGGGTTTTGGGTTCTTTCCTTTTCTTTTGAGGTATGGTTCTAAATTCTGATTTTTTAGAAAGAAAATTCTTGTAACTCCCAAAATTTAGATGGGTCCTGCACTTTTAACATTCTGGCAAACTTTAGAAACTTGGCTTTTCTGTAGCGCATTTGAGGCTTGATATCTTTACTGTGCTGAACCATTTTCAACATTCATTTTTAACAAATTTTAATTTAATTTTAGTTTTTGTTAATGTTATTGTTAATGTTTAAAATAAAATAAATAGTTAAAATAAAATAGATAAAATAGATAAAATAGTTACAAGAGCTGGACCATAAGGAAGGCTGAGCGAAGGAAGATAGATGCTTTTGAACTGTGGTGTTGGAGGAAAATTCTGAGAGTGCCTTGGACTGCAAGAAGTTCAAACCAGTCCATACTCCAGGAAATCAAGCCAGACTGCTCACTTGAGGGAATGATATTAAAGGCAAAACTGAAGTACTTTGGCCACATAATGAGAAGACAGGATACCCTGGAGAAGAAGCTGATGCTAGGGAAAGTGGAAGGCAAAAGGAAGAGGGGCCGACCAAGGGCAAGATGGATGGATGGTATTCTGGAGGTGACGGACTCAACCATTGGGGAGCTGGGGATGGTGACGGCCGACAGAAAGCTCTGGCGTGGACTGGTCCATGAAGTCACGAAGAGTCGGAAACGACTGAACGAATAAACAACAACAAAGAGACATCACACTGAAAACAAAGGTCCGCATAGTTAAAGCAATGGTATTCCCGGTAGTAACCTATGGCTGCGAGAGCTGGACCATAAGGAAGGCTGAGCGAAGGAAGATAGATGCTTTTGAACTGTGGTGTTGGAGGAAAATTCTGAGAGTGCCTTGGACTGCAAGAAGATCAAACCAGTCCATACTCCAGGAAATAAAGCCAGACTGCTCACTTGAGGGAATGATATTAAAGGCAAAATTGAAGTACTTTGGCCACATAATGAGAAGACAGGATACCCTGAGAAGATGCTGATGCTAGGGGAAGTGGAAAGCAAAAGGAAGAGGGGCCGACCAAGGGCAAGATGGATGGATGATATTCTGGAGGTGACAGACTCGACCTTGGGGGAGCTGGGGGTGGCGACGGCTGACAGGAAGCTCTGGCATGAGCTGGTCCATGAAGTCACGAAGAGTTGGAAGCGACTGAACGAATCTTTTCCTGCTACATCATTCCTGCTTCATCATTATTTCTGCTGAATATTGGCATTGTGAAAAGATAAATATTGTCCCAAAGTTACTGCATTATATATCACAGAATAAAGAATAAAAATAAATCAATGCAGCTCCAAAAATATTGTCATATAACTTCTAGGATAAGAGACTAACAATAGTGAGGCTCAGCTGTGTGAAACCAGTGGTCAATCAGTCCAAGGAATGAGACTCAGATTAGTAAAAGTTATTAGGAAAAAGGTTAGTTCAACAAAACAATTTCAGCAAGTAGTTTAACATTCCAAAGAGAAATTTATATACAGGCAGTTCAAAGCAGCTAGGGTTTCATTTTCTTTCTCATACTGTTTTGATTCAAGGGGGAGGTTGCTTGCTCTTTCCAGAAGGACAGACATCCTGCACCTGCAAATTGTTTTGGAAACAGCTGTTAGCCACATTATCATTTTATTTTATTTATTTATTTTTTATCCCGCCTTTATTATTTTTACTTATTATTTATTTTTTATAAATAACTTAAGGTGGCCAACATAGCTAATACGCCTTCTTCCTCTTTTCCCCACAACAACAACCCTGTGAGGTGAGTTGGGCTGAGAGAGTGACTGGCCCAAGGTCACCCAGCCGGCTTTCATGCCTAAGGCGGGACTAGAACTCTCAGTCTCCTGGTTCCTAGCCTGGTGCCTTAACCACTAGACCAAACTGGCTCCTTATCATTGTGTGAACCAGCTCTCATATAGTCAGATTGTACTACTGATTTCTTAATTCTCAGCATCTCTCCCAAGGACACTTTGATGGAGTGACCAATGATGACCGGATACTAGGATTAGTGTGCTTTAAGAATAGAGCTGTTGCTCATTAAAATCCAGTTTTCACCGCTTGTGAGAGTTCTTTACTTTCCAAGGACTTTCCAGCAGTGTCTGTCTACACACCACAGTGTAGCTGAGCTATGCATAATGCTTTATTGCGACACACACCTTTCCCAACAACAGGCTATTGCTCTGGGTTAACTCCACCCTTTTGGACTTGCAAGTTGCTGTTGTCACGTAAATGTCTTTAATACTCAGTCTTTTGATACTCAGTCCAAACAAACGTCTCAAAGTCTGTAATGTATCATACAACCTTTGCCTTTTTCCAGAAGTTCTTGCACTAGTTGGGATGAGGTGCTGCTTCAGTGTGGTGGTTCCTTTTCTAGTTGCTGCCAAGCTCCAGGCCAAGCTGCAAGCTCTGCTTTAAGCAGCGTTGCCTTTGAGCTCCCAAACCAAGCTCCAAGCAGGAATCCCACCAGGATATGCTGTTTACTGTAGCTTGTGGTCCTGGCAGTTGACTGATAGTCCTCTTGCCTGCCTGTAATAGCTGTCAATCTCCAGACATCACCTCCACTTCTCTGTCTCCTTGCGGTTTTCTTATCTCTTTTCCTGCTACACACCCACACACACTCTGTCTTAGCGTTTGCTTTTGTAAGCTAAGGGCCTGGGTGGTGAGGCTGCCTCTGGGCATTGGAAAGTCCTTTAAAATGCCAGGGTGTCACTCAGTTAGCCAGGCACTGGAACACCAGTGTGGATGCTTGTGAGTAAAGTAGTGAGTGAATGAATGAATGTCTGAGGAAAATGGGATGGGAAGTGTTTCTGCCTGATTGCACCTGCCTTTCCCAAGCGCAGACAGCAGTTCCAACTTTACTCCCTCACACCCCCTCTTTACAATATTGAATAAGTAAATGATTTAAAGCTTTTTTTTGCCCTGTGGCTGCCACAGTGTTCACTTTTTGCAGCACTCTGAACCTCAGGAGAAATAGAATTAAATTAAATTAAATTAAGAACTTTTTACCATCTGCCTCTTGGAACATGTTATTTATTAAGAAGATTGTTTTTATTGTATTGTTTTATTGTATTTTAACTAATGTTTTATTCCTATTTTATGTAAACCACCCAGTCGCGCTCTGAATGAAATGGGCGGTGAATAAATTTGATAAATAAATAAATATAAAATCTTCTATTTATTGATTGATTTATGAAATGTATATGCTGTCCCAATCTGTCATGATTCTGGGTGGCTTACAGAATATAACAATAAAAAAAAACCTCAGTGCAACTCATTAAAGATTCATAGTGTATTCATAAATTTTCTGGAATCAAAGGTAAGCAGAGAGGTAGCTGATGCTTGTGTGTTGATTGAAGAACTTTGGATAGTGAAAGTTCAGATAAATAAAGATCTCCACAGAGCATATTTCCACGTTTGAAGGATTTAATATTTTCCTGCACGCTGAATTTGCTGTTTTGAATTTCTAGCTCTCTGTTCACTTTCTCTGAGAGTTTCTTGTTAACTTACTTTCTCTTGCTTCAATTTCACTGGGAAGTTTTTAATTAACTCATTAACTCCTATCTGCGCAAGTCAAGTATCCAGGGGGCGCCATAATCTACTGCCTGAAACATGGAAGATTTCAAAGAGAGTTTCGTGATGAACTTTGCTCTGATTTTAAACAGATCCTTTATGATACCTGTCAAGCTATTCTGCAGAATATTTGGGACATTGGAGAAGATATTTCTAAAGTGTGCCATCTGGCTGAAGATGTTATACAAGAAGATGAGGATTTTGACAAGGATGGAGATCTTTCTATTGACAGACTGAAGCAATGCCAGATGAAGACTATATTTTGGTGCTGAAGGGGTTAAAACGACAGTCTGAGCTGCAGATTACAAGGAGAGTTGTTTTTCTGAGGGACTGTTTATGGCTTTCTGAGAGAATGTTTTGGGAGGGAAGAGAATTTGCTTTGTGGGAGGTTTTTTGCTGAGAAGTCTTGAGTTTTTAAGGGAGGCAGTTGGACTGTTTGATGTTTGAAAGAAAAATGCCTTGTGGGTAATAGGGAGATATGTAAATGTTTTGGTTTATTTCAAAGGGGGGTAAAAATAATAATGTTTAATTGGATTGACAATGAGGCTTTTATGATTTCATTTCTCTTTAATGATTTGGACTAAGATTTATTTGATTCGTTTTAAGGTTTGTTTGATTTTTAAGATTTATAAGGTATCTATAAGGTATAATAATTATTGCTTGGTTTTTAGGTTTAATATGGTTAAGACTGCTGTAGTATTATTATTTATAAAAGTAGACAATTTATATATATTTATAATTGGATTTTTATGATAGTGGATAAAATTTATGAATGTTTAATTGAATTGACAATGAGGCTATTATATTTAATTTTTCTTTAATGATTTGGATTAATTGCTGTAGTATTATTAAGTATAAAAGTAGACAATTTATATGTTTTTATAACTTGATTTTTATTATAGTGAACAGAAATATATAGAATAGTGGTAGGAAGGAAATAACTAAATAAATGTTGTTTATGTGGGAGGGAAGCTAATTTAGAAATTTATATATACATTTTTTTCTTTTTTTATATAAGGGGAAGGAGCAATTTCATTAATGATTTGTATATGTGCTAATGGAAGGATTTATAGAAATAATGTGAACTTGGATTGATTTAGAGTAAGGGACTCATTATGGAAATTGCTGTATATTGTTGCTGTTGAAAGTTGGAAGTAACTTCTGTATGTAATTTTCAAAATTCTTTTTTCTTGTGTTTCACACTTCTTTAGTTTTTCTTTTTTCTTTTTGTAGTTTTTTTCTTTTTTGTAGTTTTTATCTTTGTTTCAAACTTAATAAAGATTCTTATAAAAAATTAAATTGTGGTTGGAAGTTGATTTAAGAACCTGGTTTACCTGAAGCTGGTAATTATACTTTGCTTTTTTGTATAACACTGGAACCATGGTTAATTGGGGACGATTGCATTCAAGAGCCTCCTTTTGTGCATATTAGCTGCTGAGCTGATCCCAAGGGAGGCTGTGGGAATACCCCAGAGGATCCTCAACAGACAGAAGGTTGCTTCTTCTCATTCAGTCTTTGCACTGCAAAACCTCTTTGAGAGTTAGATGTCCCCTCCATCTGTCTGGAGTTGTCACTACCCAAAGAGGAATAAGGCAGGGTGCATTTTAGCCCCCCTCCACTTTTTAATTTGTATTAATACAATAATTCAGGTTCCTCTCAGGGTCTACTCACGTCCCCATTAGCAAGTCTAGTATTTCTTTTTTTATGAATATTTTTTATTAAAAGAAGGTTTTATAAAGATTTAAAAAACTACAGAAACATAGAAGAAGAAATAGAAAAAGGAAAAGATTATAAAAGGGTAAAAGAAAATGTGAAGAATAACAAAAAAGCAAGAAAAGGAAAGATAACTAAGGAAGTGACTTCCAATCTTATTTGCAGCAGTTACAAACAGCAATGACCATCTCCACCCTCCCATATTGCATATCATAGTTCCCTTTTTTCCATAAACAAACCTTTTTAATAAATAAATCCCCAAATCAGCAGTTCATTTTTATCTGTTTCCAGCAAAAAGTCTCTAAAGGGCTTCCAGTCTTTTATAAAACTAGTTGTAGTTCCCTCCTTAATCAAACAAGTCAATTTAGCCATTTCTGCAAACTCAGCTGTATTCACAATCCATTCCTCCATTATTGGTGTTTCTGTAGCCTTCCATCTTTATACATACAGTATAATAGCCTTGCTGCAGTTGCCCTGCATAAAACCAATTGTCCACGAGCCTTTTCTAGGTGAGTAAATCTAATATTTCTAGCTCTATACACAGAGAATGTTGTAGTCATGTCTGTCTCAGGTGGGATTGAGAAGGGTACTGAGGGCATTGGCTTCTTTTTGCCTAAAAGAAAAACTTGTAAGAAACCATTAGAAAAAATTTACTATTGCACAAAACTACATAAAACCCATAAATGTCAGGCTAATGGGAATTCTGTCAAGCAGGAATACACTTATAAATACCTTGAAGTACCGTTCCAGACCTCATTGTCTGGGAGAGAACACTTTTCCTTGCTGGCTGGCATTGCTCAGTGTAGCTGAGCACACTTCATCCCCAGAACGTAGAAGTTAGGGCTTACTGGTTCTTAGAGACTACTTTAAATCAACCTGGCTAAAAAGCTATTGGCAAGTTCCTTCCCTAGGATTCTCTTTGGAGGGTCTCTGCCCAATAGGCTTTGAAAATGCAAGAAATATTCTTAAATAGTATATCTGCTTCATAGTGTATTTGCTCCTTTTCTGCTGTCTCCACAGGGAATCCCAGAATAATTTTACCCTATGTTGAAGAAATTCCCTGGTACAGAATAGGTCCTCTATTTGTTGTTTCTTTTGTCCAACCAGGATCCAGATATATCCTCCTGGGTTGCAAAGTTTTGTGCTTATATATGTTCCATTCATCTTTCCCTGTGATTGAACAATTGTTCTAATTTTTAATTTTATCTTTTTATGCTCGCTCTATCTCTGTTTTGTTTGCATCTGACTTCTGGCCTTATGCTGTAATAACGATTTATTGCTATTTGACAAAAATCACATTTTTTTTAGCAAGATGTGGCTGAATAAAAATAGCTTATGGGGAACTGTCACCTTTTGCTGATACATACATACATACATACATACATACATACATACATACATACATTTAAATTTTATTATTTAAAATATATATTAAACACATATAAACAATTATACATATACTTACAATGTGTACAACATATTTACATTTCAGACATCTTTACATACATAAAGGACAATAAAAAGAAAAAAAGAAAGAAAGAAAGAAAGAAAGAAGAAAAAAATAAAACAAAATAAATGACAACATACTGTATATTACAGACTTTTAAAATACTTCCAGTTTTCTTCACGAAAATTTTTTTGTTTCATATTTATTTACATAGCTTTTCTTATTCCTTTCCCCCCTTTTCTTTTTTTCCTTTTCGTATTTCATTTTTATAATTATTTCATTATATTTCATAAATTTCAATATCTTATTCATTCTAGATCTTCTAATACATTTACTTTTCTCTTATTTCTTCTTTCACTTATAATTTTATATACTTAATTTAATCATGTATTCCTTTTGTATATACTTTAAAAAGGGGTTCCATATCAATTCATAGTCCTCCAATTCTTCATCTTTCATTAAATTTGTTAGTCTGTCCATTTGAGTGTTTTCCATTAGTTTTATGATCCATTCTTCTATTGTCGGAGTACATTCTTGTTTCCAGTATTGTGCAAAAGTAATTCTTGCTGCTGCTGTTAGATATAATAATAGTTTTTTGCTGTTATTGTTCATCTTTTTTTCCATTAATCCCAGTAGGTAGATTTCTGGGTTTTTTTCCATATTTGTTTCCAAAATTTTACAGATACACAGATGTATTTTATGTGATGATCTCAACAACAATGTCCCAATAAACACTTCTCCATGCAATTCATTGAAATGCAGATAAAGCTTTATTCAGGATACATGTTCATTGATGCACTCCTAAAGACTTGAATGCTAATTCCCGCCAAACTATGCCCTCTTAATCATCCCCCTTGCGCGCCAATTCACCAACGATGATCTCATGAAGCAAACGGTCCCATCTCCACTCCGTTGCAGGTGCGTGACCTTGGCCGAGCTGTCTCTAGCTTCCAGCAGCAGACATAACACTCAACTGCCATCCCCCCTCCCAACTACTATGCAAGCACTATGCTATGGTTAATTCTAATGGCAGGATTCATAGACATGAACCCTGACATTTTATCCCAATATTTTTTTGTTTTCTTACATGCCCACCACACATGATACATTGAACCAACTTTTGCTTTGCATTTCCAACATAGATTTGAATTAATATGCTTCATTTTGAGCAACTTCTCAGGAGACATGTACCACCATCATTTTGTATATATTTTCTTTTAGATTATTGCTCAATGTAAATTTAATATTTTTGTCCATATATTTTGCCAATCTTCATAGCTTATTTCATGCCTTAAATTTTCTTCCCATTTTGTCATATAATTTTTTATTTTTATGTCATTAGTTTTTATTTCTAATAGTTTTTTATATAATTTGGAAATCAAATGATCGTTTTCGTTCCATAATATATTATCCCATCTATTTCCTCTTTTCTCAAATTTAAACTTTTTTTGTCTAATTTAAATTGTTCTTTTATTTGGAAATATGTAAACCATTGACATATGGAACCCTCTTTTTCCAATTCTTCTCTTGTCTTAAATTCATAATTCTGTTCATTAAATTTTAATAAATTTTGGTATCTCAACCATTTATTGTCACTTCGATTTTCCTGCCTGGCAAATGCCTCCTGAGGCGATGTCCACAATGGTATAATTGGTAATAAAGAATTTTTGTATTTGTTCCATATTTTTAATAATGATTTCCTTATAATATGATTACTAAATGCCTTATTAATTTTACTTTTGTTGTACCACATGTATCCATGCCAACCGAATCGAATATCATGCCCTTCTAAATTTAGTAATTTCGTATTTTCCAATGTTATCCAGTCTTTTAGCCATACTAATCCACAAGTTTCGTAGTATAATTTTAGGTCTGACAATCCCAATCCTCCTCTTTCTTTTGCATCTTCTAAATATTTTAGTTTTATTCTGGGTTTTTTCCCTTGCCATATAAATTTTGCTAAATCTTTTTGCCATTTTTGAAATGTTTGATCTGTTATTACAATTGGTATCGTTTGGAACAGATACAAAAGTTTCATAGTATAATTTTAGGTCTGACAATCCCAATCCTCCTCTTTCTTTTGCATCTTCTAAATATTTTAGTTTTATTCTGGGTTTTTTCCCTTGCCATATAAATTTTGCTAAATCTTTTTGCCATTTTTGAAATGTTTGATCTGTTATTACAATTGGTATCGTTTGGAACAGATACAAAATTCTTGGTAATATATTCATTTTAACAGTAGCTATTCTTCCCAATAAAGATAATTGTAGCGATTTCCATTTTTCTAGATCTTTTTTAATTTCCATCCATGTTGTATTATAGCTGTTTTTAAATAAATCAATATTTTTCGAAGTTATCTGTATTCCCAGGTATTTTATTTGTTTTACATTTTGAAATCCTGTTTTTTGTTCAATTCAATATTTCTTTGTCATATTTAAATTTATCATTTTAGTTTTTTGTTTATTTATTTTAAATCCTGCTACTTCGCCATATTCTTGTATTTTTTATTTAAATTATCTATTGAGTCTGTGGGATTTTGCAATGTTATAACCAAATCATCTGCAAACGCTTTTAGTTTATACGTTTCTTTTTTAATTTTAATTCCTTTTAAGTTTTCATCTTTTCTAATTTCTTCCAATAGACATTCCAATACTAGTATAAATAATAGTGGAGATAACGGACATCCTTGACGGGTGCCTTTTTCTATGTTACAATCTTGTGTTTCTTCTTCATTAATTATAATTTTGGCTTTTTGTGTTGTATATATAGCTTGTATTGCCTTTATAAATTTATCTCCAAAGTTCCTGTGTTCTAATGTTTTGATTAAAAATCCCAATTGACGTTATCGAAGGCTTTTTCTGCATCTAGAAATAATAACATTGGTTTTTCATTATGAATGTGTGCATATTCTACCAAATTTATTACTGTGCGTAAATTTTCGTTTATTTGTCTACTTGGAAGAAATCCGTTTTGGTCTTGATTTATTAATTCTTGTAAAACTTTCTTTAATCTTTCTGCCAGTATCATGGTAAATATTTTGTAATCGTTATTTAATAGGGAAATCGGTCTATAATTTTGACATTCCGTTGGATCTTGGTTTTCTTTTGGGATTAGAGTGATTCTTGCTTCCATCCATGATTGCGGTATTTTGTTTCCTTCTAATATTAAATAAATAGATTTTTAAGTGGCTCTATAATTTGTTCTTTAAATTTCTTATAATAGCCTGCAGATAGTCCATCTGTACCTGGAGTTTTACCTGTTTTCAATTTTTTAATTGCATCCATTATTTCTTGCGTTGTAATCAAATTTTCTGTTATTTCTTTTTGTTCATTAGATAATTTTTTAAAGTTGCATTTCTGAATATATTCTTCAATTTTTTCCAATGGTATTTGTTGTTTTTTATATAATTTTGTGTAATAGGTATGAAAGGCTTTTTTAATTTCCTCATTGTGAATTAAATCAACATTATTTTCCTTTATTTTAGAAATTATTCGTTTTTCTCTTTCTTTTCTTAATTTGTACGCCAGCCATCTGCCTGGCTTATTTGCTTGTTCAAAATTTCTTTGTTTTATATATTTCATTTTTTTATCAATATCTTCTGTCATATAAATTTTTAGTTGCAATTGTAATATTTTAATTTGTTTTAGAATTTCCTCTTTTTCATTTTTATTTTTGTTTTGAAGTTCTTCTTTTTCCTTGATTTGATCTAGAATTATTTGTAATTTTCTTTGTGCTGCTTTTCTTTTATAGTTATTTAGGGATATAAAATGTCCCCTCATAAAAGCTTTACTAGCCTCCCATACCGTTTCTAATTTTACTTCTGTATTTATGTTCCATTGGAAAAATTATTTCAATTTTTTTTGTAGATCTTCCAGATTTTCTTTGTTTTTCAAAATATTTTCGTTTAGTCTTCATCTATAATTTCTTAAATTTATCTTCAGGATTATTTGTACTGGGTTATGGTCAGAAAATGTTTTTGGTAAAATTTTTACTTCTTTAATTTTATTTTCTAAGTTTTTTGATATCTATATCATATCTATTCTTGATAATGATTTATGCCTATTAGAATAAAATGTGTAATCTCTAATTGTTCTATTTTGGCTTCTCCAAGCATCTATCAATGTTAAGTTGTTTATCATTTCAAAAAATTCTTTAGGTAGTTTACCTTGATAATTATTTGTTTGATTGTTAGTTTCTCTATCTATTTTTGGTGAGACTACTCCATTTAGGTCTCCCATTATATTTTGAGTATATTCTAAGAGGGCATTTGATAAATCTTTATAAAAAAATTTTTGATTATTGTTTGGGGCATATATACCAATTACCAAAGTTTTAGAATTTTGATTTTCAATTTCGACTATAATGTATCTCCCTTTGTCATCTTTTTTTTATTAATTTAGGTTTTAGATAGGATTTTATATATATAACTACTCCATTTTTTTTGTTTTGATTCGCTGTTATAAATTCTATTCCTAATTTCTTATTTATTAAATAGTTTGTTTCTGTTTTTTTAATGTGAGTTTCTTGAAGGCATGTAAAATCTGGTTTTGATTTATTTAATAATTGAAATATTCGTTTTCTTTTAATTGGAGAGTTAGCTCCATTAATGTTCCATGTAATTGCTCTAAGTTCACTCATTTACTAGTAATGATGTAAACTCCCTTGTGTTGGATACCTCTCCTTCTTTTTGACTTAAAGTTTCTTCTTTCCTCCCTTGTTTCTGTTCCCTGGGGTTTGTTTGTTCTTTTTCAAATCTTTTTAAAAATTCTTTGGCTTTTAAGATTGAGTTCAGTTTAGTTCTTTGGCCTTTAAAGGTTAGGGTAAGACCTTTAGGTACTTCCCATCTGAAATCTATATTATTTTTTCTCAAAATATCTGTTAAGAATCTATATTCTTTTCTCTTTTTTAGTATTTTTGCTGGGATTTCCTTAAAAATAGTGACATCTTTTCCTTCAATTTCTATTTTTTTGTTATAGGATGCTTGAATTATCATGTTTCTTATTCTTTTTTTTGAGAATTCTATTAATATGTCTCTGGGTTTTTTATACATTATCGCATATTTAATCCTATACATTTTTTCAATCTCTTCTTCTAATCTATCTTCCTCCCACTCTATTAAGTTTGCTAGCATCTGTATAACAATTTCTCTTGTATTATCATCCTTCTCCTCTGTTACTCCTCTTAGTCTAATACAGTATTCTTTTTCTTTACATTCTAACATAGTTATTCGTTCCTCCTCTTTATCTATTTTCTCCTCACATTTTTCAGTTTGTTTCTTCACTCCATGTATTTCTTCTTTCAAACTTTTTTCTATTTTTCCTATTTTTTGTTCCAATCTCTTTTCTAAACCTTCTAATTTTTCTTCCAGAACACATGTCACTGTTTGCATTATTGTTTGAGTTGTTTTTATTGTGAAATCTTCAAACAGTGACTTTAGCCATTCTCCCTCCCCCGTCTCTGAACTTCTTCTTGCTTGTGAAGACAGCATTCCTTGTCTTCTTGTACTCATACTCATATTTTTCCCCTTTATCTTTTCCCTCTTTTAATTATTTATATTTAATACCTTTATCCCTATTTACTTTTTACCTTATAGAGTATTACTTTTCTTCTATTTCAAATTCTTTCACATACAATCAGAAAAAATCAACTTCTTATATATCTCTTATTAATTGCTTTAACTTATTTTTAACTACTTTACAAAATGTATTTAATTATCTACTTATCTACTTAACAATATATGTTTATTACTCTAATTACACAATTATATCAATAGTAAATGAAATTATATTTCTAAGCTTTAAATAAGAAATTCATTTTGCAATCACAGTCTTACAGAAAAGCAAAATGGCTTGTTAAATTATTAATTAAATCAGTCCTCCTTTTTTTAAAGTTTTTACAAATAGGAACGATGAATCTTCTCACCAAACTGTCTCTCGCTTTTTTTCTTCGTTCAGAATCTTTGGCTTTTAGTCTTTCTTTTAATAATTCTCCAGTCTTGTGTCAGTGAGCGAAAGCGGCGTTTGTCTATTTCCAGACACTGCCACGCGGCTCCACTTTCCGGCTTGTTCTTTTCCACTGCGAGTCGCTGAGAACACAAAACACTGACAAACGCTTAACTCGCTGCCTCCAAAGCCGCTGAAATTCTTTTTTCTCAGAGAAGCCGATATCCCGCTTTCTCTGCCATTGTTCGCTAGTTCTTTGTTTCGCGAAAACCGGCTTAAAGCTGCATGGGTATTGTTTTTGCTATGGAGCTTCTATCAAGTTCTCCTAGCCGCCATTCGTCTCCACCCCGGAAGTCCTCACCTTTTGCTGATACATATTAACATCAATTATGTTTGCTCTATAGCCTATTCTGGGCAAAACATCTATAACACTGCCTGTTAGCCTGCTTGCTTCAGATAACTTTTGTGTTCATTGCATAATCAGATAGTGCCATATATATCCTCTAAACTTGCCCAAAATGTTCATCTTCATAATGGCCAGGATGGAGGAAACATCTTTGTACAAATCTTTGTTGTGCACAGAAGAACATGACATAATATAAGAGAACTATATGGTTGTGCCCATGTAGTTATCAGTAATCAAACTGAAATCACAGACATCTTTAGGTGCATGGATAAACACCAGTAGGATGAGGGACTATTTATCCTTCCTTGGGGAAGGGGATGGTATCTGTGTGGCAACTGCCTGAATTATTTCCTGGTCACCTTGCCAGTTGTCAAATACTAGAATACGTATGCTATAGAGTAGTCCTAGTAAATCAGTGACAATGGACTGTCATTGACTAATACACTAGAGCAGAGCTTTCCAAACTTTTCATGTTGGTGACACACTTTTTAGACATGCATCATTTCGCGACACACTCTTACAGCAGGGCATCATTTCACGACACACTCTTACAGCAGGGCACAAGGCAGGCACTAGGACCTGCGCGGAATCAGCAGGTTTGGAGGCAGCAAGGCACAAGGCAGGCACTAGGACCTGTATGGAATCCTGGCAGGGCTCGGAGGCATCAGCAGCCGCGACACACCCAGACACTGCAGCCGACACACTAACGTGTCCCGACACACAGTTTGGAAAGCTCTGCAGTAGAGTGTTCTTTTGCACTAGAAACTGTATAATCGTACTTTACCTTGTTTGGAACAATAGTATTGTCTCCAGTTCACAAAAGCACGTGCCATAAATAATTGTGTTAATGTTTCTGTTACTATTGGATTCTTTGTGCCTGCTCATATGTGTACTTGAAACTTTTTCATTGTAGCTTTTATTTGAAGAACAGATGGTTTTTAGGAAGTGATTTTTGTTTGGATATGTCACAGGCCAAAAGAATGTCTTGACCCCAGTCTTGATCAGGACCCCTAGCAGCTGTTATTTTAAAAAGGAAAATAAAGAAACTTAAATGTTAAAGCTGATCACATATTTAATATAACATGTAGTTTGAGTTTATCAAGAAAATTATTTTCACCTTGTTATTAACACTTTTTTACTTTAATAAGTAATTAACCTTCCATTTCCTGCTCTGTGGTATTTATTGTACGGTCATGAAAACATTCTGTATGAATCCTATTGAGTTAAATAGCACTTCTGCCATCCTACACATGCCACTGAAATGCCATTACATGCAATTTGTGTGTTAATTTCAAAGTGGTTGATCTTCCCTACATGTATCTCAAACAAACCACCTCAACAGCACTTTTCAAAATGACACTCCATTTGTTTTTCTCTTTTCAGTCATCTAGACCCTGCTGCAATATTCTAAGAATGGACAGAAATATTAATGTTAGTATTGTTCCCAGTATCACTCAGTTGGAAAATTTCCTTACTGAACATAACTCAAATGTTGTTTGGCTCCTCGTTGGTATGTAATATTTGGTTTGTTAAATATTTTGTATGTTTTCCAATATTGTATCTCATATCTACCTATTTATATACCTACCTACCTACCTACCTACCTACCTACCTACCGTGGATATAAAAAGTCTACACACCCCTGTTAAAATGCCAGGTTTTTGAGATGTAAAAAAATAAAAATAAAAAACTGGAATAACGTGGTTGTATAAGTGGGTGTGTATTCTAGTTTATTATTTTTCTTTTTTTGCCCTAAAAGATTTCAGTTTGTTTTTCTATTGAATTATACAGCTTATATGTTATATTAAAGGTGGAAAAAATTCTGAAGTGATTTATCTTGGTCTGATTTTTTTACATCTCAAAAACCTGGCATTTTAACGGGGGTGTAGACTTTTTATATCCTATCATCCATCCATCCATCCATCCATCTACCTATCATCTCCATCTGATATGAAATGCTTGGTAGCAGCTGTAAGTTGCTTACTTGTTATATAAAACATTGATTTTATCCTGGGTGATTTTAAACAACTTTATTAATCTCAAAACTGGAATTGGGTAGAATGTTAAATATAGTTTCATACAACTTCTTAATTTTCCATCTTTAAGTTTGTTTTGTGCCATTTCTATATCAGCTTGTGATTTAAACAATAATACACATTTTGCTTCATATTTCCCTTTATGTACAACTTTTGAATTGTGTTGTAATTGCTTGAATAATTATATCTATATGCATATAATATACCATTTATTGGATCATGGATAGTGCACAATATAGAGCATAGTCAATACCTAGGCAGAAAAATACAACATTTGAAATGTATTGTTGGAACTGCTACCATTATCATTATATGGCATTTTGTTACTGCCACCATTATCATTGTACAACATTTTTAATTTGCAGTGAGTACAGCAATAACTATGAAAACCTGACTCTTAGGCTAGATGTGACCAGAAGGCCATCTCATCTGTCCTGTAGATCTCTGCTTTACTTTAACTGCAGCAATCAGGGTTTTATTTGAAGAATAAAAATAAATAAAGCTTCCATTAGGGCAGTCAAGCTATTTTAAAGGTATAATAACCAGAATGGCATTGCCCTTCCAAAATAATGCCTTGCAGCTTTATGTGAAACTATTTCATAAAGCTATTTGATACATGAAGTGGGGGCAAGGAGGGGAGGTAATGATGTGTGTACCCAGCCACTGTGTGCCAGTGAGCATATTTGGAATTTTAAGAATGTATCATGAGCACTCTTGCAAAATGGCTACCATATGGCTGGTTATAAAACACCCATTTACCATAAACTGAGTTGGTGAGATTGCTTCCCATTGAGTCTGTGGCAGTCCATATTTCTCTCTAGATACTTTCTAGAGTTTCTGTGTTATGAATATAACAATTCTTCTGTTTCTTAAGGACAACTTTCCATTGCTCTAAAAGTATGAATATTTGTTTTGCAGCTACAATTTTGTCCTGTGGCTGGATTATTTACCTAACTTATTACAATTCCCGAAACATTGGTCTTATTTTAACGTTGGTCCTTAACAGATTACATAAAAATGGCTATATCCATATTGGTAAGTCATCTTGATTTTAATATGAAATGCACAATATATTCTGAAATCATATTCAGAATATTATGCTGAGAAAAAGTCTAGTCAATGTTCAATATTTTGTATTCCATTGCTTTCAATAAGAGAAAAAATTAAACATGTTCAATTAGTCTATTGACATCAGTGTGATGAAAAAACTAATCCTGTGCTGAGATTACATTGCAGTGGTGTGGTTAATATATGTGCTGCTACACAGGTGGAATGTCTCCTGCATCCTATATATCATGAACTTGGGGGTAAAGAAGAAAAACATATAATTCAAACATGAACCATAATAACAGATTCATCCATCACATCCTCTGACTGAAAAGGGACTGTTTCTGAACTCATGCATGGACTCTCAGCAAGGCTCTTACACTGAAGAATTCTCTGGGTCACCACACACACAACATATAAGAAGATGCCATAGCACTGTGTACTGGATGGGGAGAAAATCCCATTCTGAGGTTCAGACATAAAAGAGTTAAACTTCAACTTGATCTAGCAATCCAATTTAACTTGCAAAAGTCAGAGACCATCAGAGTCCAGGAAACGTAAACTCTGAGCAATCAACCAGTAGTGGGAAGTTTTCCCTCTCTGTCCTGTAAGCTGTTTTTGCTGTACTTTCATGGAGCAGAGCAGGTATTTCCTGATTGGCTCAGAGCCTGGTGAATGATGCTCAATTCCTGGAGATCTAGGAAATTTATAGCAATCTAGAAACTAGTATAAGTTAAATGAGAATTAGAATCTTTATTTTGTTCTATGAAAAATGATCCAAGTTGTGATGCTTGTGTTAACCATTGTTTGATCTTATTCTGTCTTGGTTCTCTGTGTGTGCATTATTGGCTAAAAGGTGAGGCCTCTACTCTGCTGAAGTCACACTTTTTTCTTTTCTCTCTTTGTCTTTCAGTTCCTAACCATTTCTGTAACTTTGATATACATAATAAAAGGCTTGAATTTCTCAACTAAATTAGCATTCTTATGCTGAAAGGACTTTACCTTTAGTACACTCTCCCCACTTAGCTAAACTAGGAAGAACAGGCCCTGGAAATTTTGCTACTTTCTTCCTCATGAATACACATGTGTAGGAAGGGATTTTTTCCTGGAATAAAGTAGGTGGTTGTAGTGTACTGAATAGGACCTCTCCAAGAGTTTTGGAGAATGCAGTAGGGAGGAAAAACCTAGGAGTCTCTGGTTGATGGAGCCAGAGGGATCAACCCAACCGGTTGCATATGTCCATGCACGCTCTAATACATCATGGCAGCTGTGGGATGGAGATGGAATAGATTGTTCTGGGGAGCAGTGATTTGAACACTAAATGTTCACTAACCCTGAATGAATGAGTGTGGGGGGAAAAAATCTTCCTTGGGAGAGTCCTTTGAACCAAGTATTAATTTTGTTTGGGGAAAGTTTTTTTTCTTGCTTGAGAAGTTTCTTTCCACCAAATAATCATTTTTAAAATTTGAATGGTTTTTAAATTTTCTTATTCTCAAATAGGACCAAAAGGGAAAAATAAAGACACTACAACATCATTTTCTATAAAACAAAATTAAGATTCTTATTCTCACATAGTTTCTGCTAGTTCTTAGATTGCTGGTATTTCCTAGATCTCTTATTCCAGAACCCTGAAAATGTTGGCTTTGTTTACCTGCTTGTGAGCCAGAAGAGAAAGAGGCCCTCTCTCCGTCATTTAAGAGAGAAGATACAACAAATGCAAAATGGAATTCCCCCCTTCCCCCTCTAGAAGCTCAGTTGAAAGAGAGGATAAACTTCCTACTCCTGATTAGAGTTTGAGCTTGAGCTTGAGCTCAGAGTTTGAGTTTCTTGGACTTTGATCGTATCTGCCCACTGTCTAGATTCACAGATTAGATTTGATTGACAGATCAAGTTGAACCTTACCATTAATTTTTGTTCTGTATCCTGTGAGATGGGATTTTTCCATTACACACTTCCATTATACACTTCCAGTTAGATCTTCTATAGTCTATTCAGTATCAGTGTTCCAGTAAAGAGCAAATTCTCTATTGCTCACTACAAACAGTAGGGAGACACAGAGAAAGCAGCACCCATGTGGCTCTTTGGGCAGTAAGCGCAACATTTGTATGTCAGAGCTTCAAAACTAACTGGGAAGAGAAAAGGAAAAATGTCTTACTAAGCTACTAAAGGGAGGGACTGGGAAAGCAAGAATATTTACTTAAGATTGGTAGTGGCATCTGATTAAGAGTAAGAGTAGGTCAACAGTAAAACCAATTACTCAGGGAGGTGGTAGACTCCCCTTCATTGGATACATTTGAGCAGAATCTAGATACCCATTTTCTGGGATGCTTTAATTTGGGTTCTTGTGGAAAGCAGGGAGGTGGGACTCAAGGACTTAAATGGCTCCTTGGTATTCTGTGACTTAACAGAAAACTTCTTTTTAATACAGGCTCCTTTTCATTCTCTGTTTTGTCCGGAAAAATCATGGTTCGTGAAATCTATTACATTACAGAAGATTTGTCCATCAGGTACTTAACATTATTAGTTTATTTCACAGCCATGGCTTTATTAAGTTTTATTTCCATTCTATTATTTCATATAGATAATGATAGGTTCTAATGTGGTTTAGAATATGACATCTTCATTTGTATCTTAAGCATTGGTAGAATAAGAAAAATAAAAAAATCTAAGGTTCTTATTTTTTGAGCATGCAAAAATTTCTAAAAGGGTCTGTCTCTATAAATTTAAGGTAATGAGATTTCCCTTATGTAGTAGAATTTGTTATCCTACTAGACTTGGATCACGATAATCTAGCAGATCTGTTGCAAACAGTTATGAATGGCAGTGAGCTGCAAGAGCTATAGCAGGGGTATCTAACCTGTTCAAATGTTTGGGTCCATATGGAGTCCTGAAGAAGTATTTTAGCTTCTACATACAAAAGATCAGAAAATAAGGCCCACAAAATAGTTTGAATGAGCTAAAACTTAATTTAAAAGTGATTGAAATTTAGGCATTAATGGCCAGATTTTCCATGTCTGTGGTCTATTAGAGTTGGCAGAATCTATATTTTGGAGTGGTTACAGATAAGAGACAGAAAATTTCACATTGCTTTAGGAAAGGAAAGCAGGATATAATGTTCAATTTCTGACATGTCTGTAGCCTTCGACAATAGTTCACAGAAACCAAAAGAAGATAAATCCAGGAGTTTATGATAGGTGCAGAATCAGTATAGAAAATTCCCTTCCTCCTGCCTCAGTGAAAGTCATAAAGATAAATCCTTCTGTGACCAGATCTGAATTGATAAGCTCAGGTCCTTGAACAGATTGCAAAGAAAGCTTTGGGTGCATGTGTACTCCCAGGAACTGTTTCAGTATTTCAGCTCTTTGGTATCTTTTAAGATTCTGAAAACAGGATGATAAATTCATCTTTGTGTTATTTGGAACAATTTCTTATTAATTTTATATAGTATATGGGTACACTTTAACAGCTGTTTTAAATATTTTACTTGTGTAAATACTTTTTAGAATCCAAGATGGATTTATTATATTTCGTTGGTGGAAGATGTACAATCCAAAGCAGAAGCAACATGGTAAGTTTCTACCATTTAGAGCAGGGCTTTCCAAAGTGCCGCTGCTGGCAACATGCCAGCAGCAGTGCGGCGGCGGCGCGCGGGGGGGCGGCGCCACAGGAGGGCGTGCGGCGGCCCACCCACGCGCGGCGGCGACACGAGAGCATGCGGTGGGGGGCGTGCGGTGGCGCGCGTGCGCACGGCGGCAGCGGGGGGCGTGCGGCGGCGCGGGGGGCATGCGGCGGCTCGGGGGGCGTGCGGCAGCGCGGGGGGGTGCGGCGGCGCGGGGGGCGTGCGGCGGCGCGGGGGTGTGTGCGGGGTGTGTGTGGTGGCGCGCGCATGCACGGCGGCGGCGGCTGCCGCTGCCGCCGTGCACGCGTGCACCGCCGCTTCCGGGTGGTGTGGCGACACACCACGCTCTGTGTGGCGACACAAAAGTGTCACACACAGTTTGGAAAGCTCTGATTTAGAGAGATATTGCTAGATATTCTAGTAAATAAATGACTGCATGAGCTAAATAATTATTATTTGTAGTTGTAAAACCAAGTTATTCTTTGTAAGTATGCAATGCAGTGAAAAAAAGTTATACTTGTATAAATTTATTTTAAAGTCAAATATTTTGAATCTGCCTAGTTTAGATACTTAACACCTATTGGTGATTGAAATTTTCTCATTTAATGCTTCTCTGAATTTGTGGTTGTATTATTTCCCACTAGTAATGTACCTGGGAGTTAATAAAGTGTCATTTGTAGTCCATGCTTTTGTAGAGGAACTTCTATGTTCACTTGGATTATCCTAGCTTGTACTGATTTCAGAAGGGCAGCATGGTTTTAAGTAGGCAGATTAAATACTTCATTATGGAGATTTTGCCCTGATCAATAGGCATTTTTTTCCTCCCTCTCCCTCACCCTGGAGATATGATGGGGGAGAGGGAAAAAAAGAAAATGTCTATTGATCAGGGCAAAATTTTAGTTTGAATAGTTCTACATTATTAATGAAACATAGGATTATTATGTTAAAAATCACTCCTCTAGATGTTTTGAAGCTAAAATATCCTAAATATGGAGCTATAATTGTCAGAATTCCCATCAGGAAAATTAATAGTCCCAACATATCCAAAGGATATCTGGTTGGGAAAAGCTGCAGAGGTGATAATTAAGAAAGAAAAGAACCCGTTGGGGGAGTTGGGCGGTCATATAAATTTAAATTTAAATAATAATAATAATAATAATAATAATAATAATAATAATAATAATAATGACGCTGAAACCAATTCTTTGAGAAAAGGCAAGCAAAGTTGTGTTACTTGGATACTTTATGTTGTCGCCCATTAGACATCAGGCCAAGAGCAACAATAACTTTTCACTGTTAAAATTCTTAGTTATTTGGGTGTCATGGCTTTATTTGTTGAAGTTATTAATGCCCTAGAAAGTTTGTTTATTTCATAGCTTTCCAAACTGTGTGTCGGGACACGTTAGTGTGTCGGCTGCAGTGTCTGGGTGTGTCGCGGCTGCTGCTGCCTCCGAGCCCTGCCAGGATTCCGCGCAGGTCCTAGTGCCTGCCTTGTGCCTTGCTGCCTCCAAACCTGCTGTAATTCCGCACAGGTCCTAGTGCCTGCCTTGTGCCCTGCTGTAAGAGTGTGTCGCAAAATGATGCCTTGCTGTAAGAGTGTGTCACGAAATGATGCATGTCTAAAAAGTGTGTCACCAACATGAAAAGTTTGGAAAGCTCTGGTTTGTTTATTTATTTATTTATTTATTTATTTATTTATTTATTTATTTATTTATTTATTTATTTATTTATTTTTCATATTTATATCACCGCCCATCTTCCCCATCTCCCCCAAAAGGTTGCTTCCTCATGCTTTTTAGAAAGGATAAAATTATTTATTTATCTTGCTGTATCTCTAAAGTTGAAAACATGTTACATTCTGAAGACATTTTCCTTCATTGTGAATAGTTAGAAGGTCAATGAATAATCTTGCTACAAGTGTTCAAGTAAGAGAATGTTCAAAATGATTTGTGTAGTGCTCTTGTGCTTTTTTGGGGGGAAAGTAGATTTTCTACTACTTTATGGATAAATATAGAGCAGATAGAGAACTGTTAGTTATATAATGTAGTTTAAGAGACCCAGTTTATTGAAATATCAAAGGAGTTCATGTCTCTTGAGTAAACAAGTAATAAGGTTGTCTTTAAAGAAAAATAATGAGTTAATTATAACAAAATTGTTTTTAATTGGGTCATACTATCTGAAGCTAAAAATATGTGAATCATAGATATGTTACATTATTATTTATAATCATTTATAGTTTTTAATTTTCTCTCCTGATTTTATAACATTTGATTTTTACCATTTAAACATTCTGCCATGTATGATTGCTTCCTGACCTTTTCATCTAAGCTGATAATTAGATTTTCCTGAAAACTTTTGAGGACCAACACATAACATATGGATTACCCTAGCACATATGCCCCCCACATTTGTGGGATACCACATTAAATAAAATTAATTACATTGGTTATAGTAAATAGCCAAAATCTTGTGAGATGAGAAGATTGTCAAAATCTCACAAGTTTGGATTATATAATGAGATTTTGTCCACTTTAAACATGTAGGTATTTTAATTGGCACTACAAGAGAGACTTTATATTTATTATTTATTTATTTTATTAAAGAGATTTATATGGCCGCCCAACTCACTCATGGTGACTCTGGGTGGCTTACAAAAATAAAAGCCCAAATACAACCCCCCCACCCCCTGGCAGCAACAATACATTCAAATGAACCACTTGATGGGCTTCACATCAACCTGGGATCCCCAGGCCCGCTGGTGAAACCATGTCTTCAGGGGCTTTCGGAAGACTATTAAAGTGGGGGCTAATCTTATCTCTGCGGGGATGATGTTCCATAGGGAGGGAGCCACAGAGAGAAGGCCCTTCTTCTCGGTCCCACTAGATGGACCTCCTTAATGGAGGGGATCCATAACTTACCCTGCCTCCCCGATCTGGTGGGTCAGGTAGATGTAAGTGGGAAAAGGTGGTCCTTCAAATAACCTGGCCCCAAGCCAAGTAGGGTTTTAAAGGTGATAACCAGCACCTTGAATTGGACCTGGAAGCAAATTGGCAACCAGTGCAGCTCCTGCAAGAGAGGTGACACATGTGCAAATCTGGCCTGTTGGTCCAGGAAAGGGTGTAACTGGCGCACAACCCATAGTTGCGCAAAGGCCCTCCTGGCCACGACTGCCACCTGCTCCTCGAGCAGGAGTCGCGAGCAAGAGAACCCCCAAATTATGCACCGGGTCCGTCTGGGGTAGTGCAACCCCATCCAAGACCAAAGATGGCAATTCTCCATGAACCAAAGAGCCCCAAACCCAGAGCCATTCCGTCTTGCCAGGGTTCAGTTTCAACCTGTTGCTCCCCATCCAGACCTTAACAGCCTCCAGGCACTGCGAAAGGGAGGTCACAGCAACGCTTAGCTCACCATGGGCTGAGATACATTGTATAGTTGAATATTATCAGCATACGGATGATATCTCACCCCATGGCGACCGATGATCTCACCCAGCACCCCTGACTATAGCACACTGTAGTTTCTTCTGAGGACTAGAGGAACCATTGCCATGTTCTGTAATGCTTTATCTGTAATGCTGACTGTGCTTATAATTTATAAGTGGAATAAACATGAAGATGGAAATAAAATAGATGGGGATATAGAAGACAAAGTAGTAGTACAATAAGAGGTTGTAGTGAACATGTACACAAAATACACATGAAATCTGTTGGCTGCCTTTGTTTGCCTATCTATTAGCTAATTGCTCCACTCCTCCCTCCTAACCTTTTTGGACAATCATACATTAATGGAGAAAAAAGACACAAAAATAAGGGACAAAGAGAGGCATATTGCTTTTCTATGGAACAACTCCAAATTTTTCCTGATTAAGTGGGTTGTAGTCAGCAAGCTCATATTCCAAAATAAGTCAATTAGACTTCACAGTAACAGTGAGTGCTTTTTTGTTTCTGTGAGTGTTTGCATTTCTTTCCAATCATTTTATTTGTGTTTGGACAGAATTTCAGCCATAGCTAAAACATACTTTGCATTTAAATAAGTAATGTTTTCTGTTGATCTTACTGGCTGCGCACAAGACAGAAGCTACTAACTGGTGTATAAATGAAACAATTGTTGTAAGTCTTCACTTTGATTGTTGAATGATAATACAAATTATGCAGGTGATTGTTTACAAACTTGAATTAGATATGTTATTCATGCATATTGGTTGGTTAACAGTTATTTTAAAAAGTCATACTTGTGCATACTGCATTTAATTAATGTTTTTACATTTGTTTGTGAGGTTGACCTTAAAAACCTGTTTACTACATGAAATATCCATCTTTTTTATTGAACTCCATAGATCCTAAGGCAGAAACAAGATTGTATATCATGGTGAATGATTTTGAATTTCATGTCTACAACCGTTCTGATCTTTATGGGCAACTTCAGGAATTATTTGGTTTAGATCCAACCATAATTCCTCCAAAAAAAGAGGATGAAAAAGCACGAGAAAATGGACAAGAGCAAACACATACAAATCTTGAAAGGTAGAGATTATTTTTATGCTAAATTTACTGTTTTACCATTTAATTTTGATTTAAAAAAACACTCAGCAAAACTTTAAAAATAATTCCTTCTTTTGGTTCTAAGACTTAGATCTCTCCTTATTAGGCTACTGGCCACTTAATTGTTTGGGCTTTTTTTTAATAAGAATTTTATTAAGTTTCTGACCAACTAGCAGTCAGAAGACACAATGAAAACTCCTTAATCTCACAACACATGAACAGACTCAACCATACTTTCAACTGGGAAACTGTGAGTATCCCTTTGTTGTTTATTCGTTCAGTCGCTTCCAACTCTTTGTGACTTCATGGACCAGCCCACGCCAGAGCTTCCTGTCGGCCGTCACCATCCCCAGCTCCCCCATGGTTGAGTCTGTCACCTCCAGAATATCATCCATCCATCTTACCCTTGGTCGGCCCCTCTTCCTTTTGCCTTCCACTTTCCCTAGCATCAGCATCTTCTCCAGGGTATCCTGTCTTCTCATTATGTGGCCAAAGTACTTCAGTTTTGCCTTTAATATCATTCCCTCAAGTGAGCAGTCTGGCTTTATTTCCTGGAGTATGGACTGGTTTGATCTTCTTGCAGTCCAAGGCACTCTCAGACTTTTCCTCCAACACCACAGTTCAAAAGCATCTATCTTCCTTCGCTCAGCCTTCCTTATGGTCCAGCTCTCACAGCCATAGGTTATTACGGGGAATACCATTGCTTTAACTATGCGGACCTTTGTTGTCCATAATCCTATGTTTAAAAGCAACCCAGACAGAGCTGACAAGCACAGAGAGAGTGAGCTGTGAAGCAGCAGAGAAAGAGACATCTCTGTCTCTTTCCTGTTTCATTATATAGCCTCCAGCTACTTCTATTGATCAACTTCCGGTCAAGCTGAATTGGAAACCGGAAAATAGAACGGCCTGTACCCAGGGATTGAGAGGGCATGTCTGCACCATTCTTGATCCTATTACCTACAAGTCACCTGACTGCAGCACCAAGTGAATTGTAAAGCATATTATTTGTATTCATGCAGATCTACTGTGACTTATTCCCTGTACAAAAGATAAAATACTGCTTTACATTGGAACATCCAAGGATGACCTTAAGCTGCCTCAGTTATGAGTTGGGGATAAGTTGAAGGCAGCCTCACAAGGACTTGGCTGAAAAAAAGGATGCTGGGATATGTTTCTTCGTTTGTTAGGTGATACTGATATGGAAGATGTAGGGTAAAAAACACCTTTTAAATTAAAAAATGGGTTAATTTAGAAAATTAACTTGAAACTAGACAATGCTGAAATGGCTTGGTGGAAGATGAAGTTACCTAATCTGTCCTGCTGAGGCTGTTGAAATACTCTCCTGCGGACTGAAGATACCTTCTGAATGTGTTGGGATTGGTGATACCTAGTTTCTGTTCAACTGCCATACCTTAGACCTACTCAGGATAATCCTCTGACTCTTGGAAGATCATTTGGAGAATGTTCCCAAGTGGAATGGAAATCATCTTCTGTTCCTGCTTCTGGATTGAAGCCAAAATTAATTAAATATTGTAGCAATTGCAGCATTTCAGAACAAGGCAGGGCATTAATTTGAAAGGTTTTGCATGATGCAATTGAAAATCTTTTTTAAAAGGTTACTGGAACTAACTGCAAAAACTAACTGCAATTGTTTTGTTTTGCTGTTATTTTAGCCTAATTACATTAGCATTTCCAAGGGATTAATGGCCTAAGAGTTCTCACAGAAAATTATCTGGTTACTTAGCTTTATGTAAGACATAAGTGCTTTAGAATCATTTTTCTTAAGTGGAAAATCTGTGGGAAAATGTATTATAGTATTTAAAAACATAATTGGTCCAGTAATAAGTACTATTGATACAAGCTTTCTTCCCACATGGCACTCTGCTGAAGTATAAAATTTTCTAATAATGACTTCCACCATCTTTTGTAAATAGTTTCTGAAGATAAGACTGGCATTTCTGATCCATTTGATATTTTCAGTTCATTCATAAATGTGCTCTGTATTCATTAAACTGTCCATTTAAAAAAAATTGCAGAAAAATATTTGAAAGTATTTATGAAGTGTATTATGAAGTGTACATATTTTTCAACATGCTTTCTCAGAACGCTTAGGTTTTAGAACATAGTTTGATATCTTTTTGAATAAAAAAATATATTGGAACATTTGAAAGACAACTTTTATTGGATAATTAAGTTCCAATCATATACCATGTTTGGGGGCAAGAATAGTGCCTATCAGAATTCACAGGACTTCTTCATCCCTGGAAACTAAATATATAACATTTCAGTTATAAATATTAATCTGTTAAATGGCCAGTGCAGGTTCAGAGATACTCACCATA
The DNA here is from genome assembly GCA_023362775.1 of Charina bottae. NCBI lineage: Eukaryota > Metazoa > Chordata > Lepidosauria > Squamata > Charinaidae > Charina > Charina bottae. The sequence goes on along the minus strand of JALMGJ010000008.1, from coordinate 19,916,934 downwards.
ATGGTTATCATGCTAAGGTTACCCCCTGTCATATTCCTCTCAGGAGGAATTTAAAAGCAACGATTTAAAAACGAGCAGCTCTTTTAGATCCACACTTATAGACTACCCCGCTCACCTGAATAGTGGAAGCTGATCCATACCAACAAGACTCATATGAATGTACATGATTATTGACATAAGGTATCACCAAGGATGCAGGCTGGGAATGTTTTAAGGTAATAATCATACATTATACTACGGTACTGTGTTATATACACTTAGTTTTTATATATATATATATATATATATATATATATATATATATATACATACATACATACATACATACATACATACACTCACACACACACACACACACACACACACACACACACACACACTGTATTATAAGTCCTGTGTTTTCTTGAGATAGGACTGCAATCCTCTGGGCATGAAGTTCAATTCCATTTTGGTATAGGTTAATTTGCATGTAATATTGGAGTTTCTAATTTATATTGTTCAGCATGTAAACTTACTTTGCATTTTTCCTTCAGTGTCAAAGGAAAAAGTGATTCTCATGACCCCTCATCTTCATGGAGATCTCTTATTCCTGTAATCAAAGTCAATGTTAGCACGGTAAGTAAAAAAGATCCTGATCATTTGCGTTTTAGATTTTCTATGGATTTTGAAGATCACTTTCTTCAGCAGTCTTTATAATATTTCATTTTGATCTTAGAAACGTTTTTAGGCGATATATACATACATCCCTACATATACTATACATGTGTGTGTGTCTATGTGTGTATTTCTCTAGGTGATACACATGGTTTCCTTAAAATGCTAAGTAAAACCACTTTAAAAGAATGTCTTGCTACCATAGAATTAAAAGTTAACATGCAGTTGTCTTTCTCTTAAATTAGGGTCGCTTAGCCTTTGGAAATCATTATCAGCCTCAGACTCTGTGTATTAACTTTGATGATGCTTTCTTAACTTATACCACAAAACCTCCTTCAAGCCATCTGGATCAGTTTATGCATATTGTAAAAGGAAAACTGGAAAATGTGAGGGTTATGCTTGTTCCAAGTCCAAGATATGTTGGTCTTCAAAATGATGAGTAAGTAATTATGAGTTAAAGCTACAGAATATGTAATATAGTATTGGGAATGAGGGAATTCTAAATAATTTAGAATTCTAAGGAAGTGTCATGGATGCCATTATAAAATGACTGCTATTGTTGATGTTAACCAGACATACATTTCACAGAATATTACATGATAAAGTAAAATGATAAGGTATAAGGTATCATTTATAAAATAAATGAACAAGATAACGTTTTTGAGTCATTTGCTTAATTGGGTTCTTTATCTAGTTTTAGGACTTACGTAAGATGACATTTTAGGTCATATTTGTGCAGAAATATTGAAAATTCAAAAGGGTACACAAACTTTTAAGCTCATTTTATAGCCTCTTCCCCAAACAGCTCCCAAATCACATTATGAATTTTAATCATGTTTGCCACTGAATTTTAATGGCATGGTTATGGACTCTTTAAGGGTTTGGGGTGAGTTTTGAGGATTGAAATTGGAGTGCCTGCTGCTTTAATTTTTTTTAATCTGTTCAATCGTGTCCGATTCTCAGAGACTGCCTGGACAAGTCCCTGCAAGATTTTTCAGAAGTGGTTTGCCATTGCCTCCTTCCTAGGGCTGAGAAACAGTGACTGGCCCAAGGTCACCCAACTGGCTTTGCGCCTAAGGCGGGACTAGAACTCACGGCCTCCCAGTTTCTAGCCTGATGCCTTAACCACTACACCAAACTGGTTCTCATGCTGCTTTAATTAACACCAAAAAAAAGGTGCAAAAAAGGGCCAAAACAATTCAGTCCTGCATATTCTAGCAATGTTCCACATAATCAGAAGTCTTTTTGCAGCCTTCCAGCTGATTAGGAAAACAGATTGGAGCCCTTGACCCTTCAAAAATTCCTGTTTAACAGATAAAATTTACTTGTCCTGTTTCTCTAGCCTTCAGGCTGCCTAAAAGTAAGTAAATAAATCACATGAATGAGCAGAGCACTCTGTTGGTGCAGAGGGATCCATCTATATTTTTTGCCTACCTTGACATGTGCTCAAAATTGATTCAAATGTTTAATGCAAAGTACTGCTTTAGAAGTTTGAATGACTGTTGATTCCAAGTTCATTTACGGTTAGGTTAGCAGAGAAACCTGGCTCAGTCTCTCATTGATGCTGAATTGTTGTGTACCTGACTAAAATTCTTGTACAGTGCACTGCTAAACACATGTCCTGTTAAAATAAATCTTCTGAAATTCAATGGTATTTACTCTCTGGTAATTATATAAAATTCCAGTCTAAACTATTCAAAATGTGAACCTAAAACCTTAAAACTAATAAACTTCCAAAAATCTGTTAAAATTTAAATCTCAGAAGAAACGTTTTAGAAATGGAAAAAATGCTAAAATGAAGTCTGAAGAACTTGTCAATTTCTCCAGACTTGCCAGAGGCATAAATGTTCTAGGGGCATAAATATACAGGACCTTCCCATATCTTCTATTCAAAACAGCCAAAGGGAAGACATCACACTGTGCAAGAAAAAATGTCCTTTTATGTTTGGTTAATTCTAATTGTATAAGATGCCACAGGTGCTATTTTATACCTGTGGCTGTCAATAATAGATTTGGAGCCTACTTAAATCATCCTAGTATTCAGTGTCTAGTATTTGCTCCTTCAGCACAGAATTGGCCTGATAAAATTTCAGGGACCTCTAGACTTAATTTTGCTACTGGTGTTGTTTCAAACAGACAGGAATTTATCCACCAAAGATAGAGGGGCTAGGAAGAAATGATAGCTTTAACCAGTAATTTAATGTTTAAATTAAACATGCGCACACACAGATATACATATACATATACATATACATATACATATACATATACATATACATATACATATACATATACATATACATATATATATGCATGCATGCATACATATGTATGCTCTAGCCTCCACTTTCACCCACTAGCCTTTAGATAGAGGTCAGCATTTGTGACATAGCAAGGAACCTGGAATGTGTGTCTTAAAAAAAATCAGATTGGACTTGTTCTAGCAGGCCCAGGCCAGAGTCATTATATGGACACAGCTGGATACTATAGGGCATCTGTCCCAATGTTCTTGCTTTGAATAATTTAAGGACAGCAGGAATATAACCACCCTTTTGTTCACAGAAATTTAAAGATGGCAGCCTCAGTCCTGCGAGCACCTTAGGCAGTATAGGAGGCATGAGACTTCCTATTACTGGAACTTTTACTGGAACCATTCCCAAATATTTAAATAATGTTACCTGCCTGATTGAGTGCCTGTCTATATGCTAGGCGTGACTCTTAGGTTTCCTAGTAAAACTCATGATTTTGAGGTTTTGATGGTTAATTTCCAGGTTATCCTCCTTGCAGAATTGTCTAAGAGTCCTCAGTGTTTTTCCCGAGACCTATTATCCTAAATAATACAACTGCTTCATCTTTTTTTCATTTTTCCAAAATGTAAATATAATGGCTGCAGGTGATTTCAATGCCAAGATAGATTACTCTCTGGAGTAAAAGGTAGGTAAAAGATAGCAAGGTAGAGCATCATTGCCTGAGCAAAATCTCCCTCTTCAGGGGAGATAGTTACTTACAACCAAAGTGCAGTATTTATTATCATGGCCAGAGCATATTGTTTAAATGAAGAGTGCTATGCACTTTAGAGTGCATCTGTGTTCTATTTTAACAGGAAATTATTAACAAATGACTGAAATATAGGATAGGAGAGAAGAACTTTTGAGGAAAAAGATTATCAAGTTATCATCAAATCACCAACATGTTTAAATTATACTGTGAAAGTTTTTCAGCTGAAAAATTTAGTTTGGCTACAACAAATTTTCTCTACACCATTCCAATAATTTCAGTTGGTTTACCATATTAAAGTTTAAAAATAATGTGTGTTTTCAAATGATTCAATTGAAACTTTTATTTTGGAACAAAGAAAATAAACATTTTTAATATTGTTAATGCTTGAGAATGTTAATATGTTAATTATCAATATGTTAATGTTGATGAATCAGACAACAATGCTTTGGATCAGTGCAAGCATGAGGAAAATGCAGATTTTTTATATTGCCTGAAAACCTTTTTTAAAGGTCTTAAGTGAATTAACTGGAAAAATAAAGCCTATAACTAAATCTTTAATAGTCATAAATTTTTACAAGAAGTCATGTGCCTCTTAAAGACTGACATACTGATTATAAATTTCCATAGACTAGAATCCAATTGATAAATGCAGTGTTAACATTTTTCCTTCCTACTTTTTTGTTTCTCTTTTGTAACAGACCTCCAAGATTAATGGGAGAAGGTTTTGTTGTGATGCAGTCAAATGATGTTGACATCTATTACTATATGGATGAACCAGGTGAGTGTGAATCTTTGCATTTAAGGGTGATAACAATTTGCAAGTTCTTAGCTTTTTTGTCAACATTTTGAACTGGAACAGTACCCTAGAATACTTAACCTTTCCCCTTCACATAGAGTATCTCTGCCCAATCTGATTCCATCTAGTCTTGCAATTGCTTTTTAACTTAAAAGATGGCTCAGTTTCTCATCATGGATTCCTGTGTCATCCTTAAGTCTGCCTTTATTACTGTGGTATCCCATTTGACTAGGGTGACCATACGTCCCGTTTTGAACGGGACAGTCCCGTTATTTTAGCATTTTTCAACCGTCCCGTCGTTTTGATCAAAATCTCAATTTTGATCTCAACCCTAACCCTAACCCTAACCCTAACCCTTTTTTAAACCTGGCGGGAAGGAGGACAGGAAGACAGAAAGGAGGACTGGAGCCGGACTTGCCATTGGAGGCAGCCCGGAAGAGGCCCTATCAGCGCGGCAACTGGAAGCCCAGTTGCCACGTGCGAGCCCAGCAGCAGAAGCAACACCACAGTCCAGGTTCCTGCCTCCTTACCTGATCCTGAGATTGTTTGCCCAGCAGTGGTGAGGCCAGGGAAAGCAAAGCAGGCACGGGAAGGTTGTGGGAAGAGGGTGAGCGCGTGCGCAGATTACTTGCTCAGTGTAATCGCGCACGCGCACACACACACACACACACACACACGCACCCCACATCCTCTTTCTCCAGCCTCCCTGCAACAGGTGCGGGTGCATTTGGTCATGGGGAGGCTGGAGAAAGAGGGTATGGGGTGCGTGTGTGTGTATGTGTGCGCATCTGATCGGGCTTGGCCAAGGGAGGAGAGTTGTTGGGCCGCTGAGCAGGAGAAGCCTCTTTCTCCAGCCTCCCTGCAACTGGTGCCGGTGCATTTGGTCAGCGTAATCGCGCGCGCACGCACGCACACACGCGCACACACGCACCCCACATCCTCTTTCTCCAGCCTCCCTGCAACAGAGCAAGAGCGGGAGGAGCCGGCTGCGCTCGGCTGCTTCAGCCACACACTCTGACTGCCCTGGCAGGAGCTGACCATGCTGGGGGGTTTCAGCGGGTGGCAAGGGGCGGAGTGGTGTGGCTGAAGCCCCTCAGCGCGGCCGGCTCCTGCCGAGGGCAGTCTGTCCTGTGAGTGTGTGAGTGTGTGTGTGTGCATCTGATCGGGCTTGGCCGAGGGAGGAGAGTTGTTGCTGCTGCCGCCGCCGAGCAAGAAAAGCAGGAGCCGGCTACGCTGGGGGGCTTTAGCCACACCACTCCGCCCCTTGCCACCCGCTGAAGCCCCCCAGCGCGGCCGACTCCTGCTCGGCGGCCCGACAACTCTCCTGCCTCGGCCAAGCCCGATCAGATGCACACACACACACACACACTCACAGGACAGACTGCCCTGGCAGGAGCTGGCCATGCCGGGGGGCTTCAGCGGGTGGCGAGGGGCGGAGTGTTGTGGCTGAAGCCTCCCAGCACGGCCGGCTCCTGCCGAGGGCAGTCTGTCCTGTGAGTGTGAGTGTGTGTATGTGCATCTTTTTTTTTAAATATAAAATTTTAATTTTATTTACATTCAACATAAACAAAACATATAACACATAACAATAACTACATTTATGTATACATATTTACATTTGATTTATAATATTCATTATCTAATATATTTCATATAACATATCTTTATTCTAAATTATTTTCCCTCTGTTTCCCTCTTCCCTTCTTCTTCCTCTAACCCTTTCTAACTACTTTATTTATATATATCTATTTCTAACCTTATCACTATTTTCCTTTTCTTCTCTTATGTTATATTACTGATTTATTAAGTATTTATTTCAAATTCAATTTTTGACTTATACATCTTTACCATACAATAAATACGTACATTTCATTAAAATACCTTGTTTTCTTAACAAAAAATTGTGTAAATACTTGATTTACATTTTTCTTCTTTCTTCTATATATATTCAAAAAGAATATAATATTAAGTAGAGATTAATAAACTATAAAAATAAAAATACAAACATAGGGGGGCAGGGAAAAAAAGAGATATAAGAAGAAAAATGTGTGTATGTGCATCTGATCGGGCTTGGCCGAGGGAGGAGAGTTGTCGGGCCGCCGAGCAGGAGAAGCAGGAGCCGGCCACCCTGGGGAGCTTCAGCGGGCAGCAAGGGGCGGAGTGGTGTGGCTGAAGCAGCCGAGCGTAGCCGGCTCCTCCTGCTTCTCCTGCTCTGCGGCGGTGGCAGCAGCAGCAGCGACTCTCCTCCCTCCCTCGGCCAAGCCCGAGGGGGATGGGGCAGTGGTGGGCCTCCATCCCCTCCATCCCCGCCCCTTGTTCCCCGGCCGATGACAGTGCTGTGTGCACAGTGTGTGTACTCCGGCCTCCCCCAAACACACCAGCTCTGCTGCACCATTTACTGCTAGAAGAAAAAAAAACCTTTAAAAATCGAAAAAAAAAATTAAAATCCGAGCCAATCACGCTGATGGGGGCGGGGTTTGCAGGCGGGAGCCAATCGTGTGGGGCGGGGGCGGGGTTTGAAGGTGGGAGCCAATTGCGTGGACTGGGGGGCGGGGTTTTCAGGCCGGCATGGTGGCATAAGACCCTGTCCCGTTTTCCCATCCCAAATGTCCCGTTTTTGCCTGAAGGAAATATGGTCAGCCTACATTTGACCCTATCCTAAGTAGCTATAGAACAGTTAATAATGGCCTATAACTATTGAACAAGTAACTTTAAGCCATTAATTTATTTGAGTTGATGTTGTGCAATGACTATGAGAGTTTACTAGCTGATCTTAAGGAAATCACTGTTTTTAAAAAATCAGTCCTCTGAAAATGGTTATAATTATGTAAGTGTCAGATTAAGTACTGCATTGTGCTAATTTAAGATGGCAGGGGATCATTTGATAGAAATATTAGCAAAATTTTTGAGAAACAAAATAATTTTGTACCCTGCAAATCTCCTATACTCACCAGGGAATCTTGTTTGCATGGCCAGATGTTAGAATGCATGAGCTTTTCAATAAGTGGCAAATGTTGTTGGCCTTGACACTGGTTCTAAATTTACTATTATATCATTGCCTTATCTGAACCCACCAACCCAACATGCTAGTGGCTGTTGAAATTGAATTGGCCATATGTGTTATACACTAAGCATTTAATAAAGTTTTTAAAAACATACATCTGAAATTGGATTGCATGTTCATATTTCAAGACTGTTTAATTGTAGGGATTTCTTTGTACAATAGGATTCAAGCAGAGTGAGATCTGATATAGGTATGAGGCCTCTAGATTTTCTCTTCTATGCTCCTTGCCTCAGCTTTTTTACATTTGGAAAATACTAACCAATGCAGCAAAGTACTGCATTTATGTAAATGTTGATTCTCATGATCTATCTGGGAAATTTATATTTACCAATCGAAGAGAATATTTGTAGCTCAGGGTTGAACTGTGGAGTCCTTGGTGCTCTCTGAGCCTTTTTGTTTTCATGTAGACGTTTCATTCCCAAACTAGGCAACATCCTCAGTGGGAAAAGGGAGTGGTGTTTGCTCTCAGTTTATATACCATGGTTTGCCCTGCTTGTGTTGGTGGGGGTGTTGTTCTCTCCTTGGGAGTTCCTTGATTGAGCTGTTGTTTGCTGCTTGGTTGATTGACTGAGTTAATAGTTCCTTGATTATGTATAGTGGCTACCACTATGTAGGACAGATGGGCAGAAGACTAGCAGAGCGCATCAACGAACACCAACTAACAGTTATAAGACACGATGAAAACTCCTTAATCTCACAACACATGGACAGACTCAACCATACTTTCAATTGGGAGGCTGTAAGCATCCCAGACCAAGCCAAATCCAAGAACGCTAGGGAATTCCTGGAAGCTTGGCACTCAGAGAAGTCAGCCATCAACAGGCACATAGAGGTAAACAACATTTACATACCATTCATAAGAGACAATAGAAAAGCCAAAAGACCAGAACACCACCTCACCAGCAATCAACACCCAGATATGCAAAGATTAACACCAGGATTAACACGAGAGGAACAATCAAACAGTACACAATACCCTAATCAAGGAACTATTAACTCAGTCAATCAACCAAGCGGCAAACAACAGCCCAATCAAGGAACTCCCAAGGAGAGAACAATACCCCCACCAACACAAGCAGGGCAAACCATGGTATATAAACTGAGAGCAAACACCACTCCCTTTTTGCACTGAGGATGTTGCCTAGTCTGGCAATGAAATGTCTGCATGAAAACAACAAGGCTCAGAGAGCACCAAGGACTCCACAAACTGATCTTTCTTGGTTTTATTGACTAAATTCTTAAAAGAGTTTCTTAACATTCAAGGACAGTGCAAAATATTTCAGTGCTGTTTCTCAGAATTTTTGCTGAAGGTAGTCCTCAATTTATGACTACAGTTGGGACTGGAACTTCTTCTGCTAAGTGAGGCAGTCATTAAGTGAGTCACTCCCAATTTTAGAACCTTTTTGCTGTGGTCGTTAAATGAATCTGGCTTCCCCCATTGACTTTGCTTGATGGGAGCTGGCTATGAAGGTCGCAGATGGCGATCATGTGACCCTGGGACGCTGCAACCATTGTAAATACATGCTGGTTGCCAAGCACCTGAATTTTTATCACGTGACCTCAGGGACATGGTGACAGTCGTATGTGCGAGGACCGGTCGCAAGTCACTTTTCAGTGCCGTCATAACTTTGAACGGTCGCTAAATGAATGGTCAGAAGTTGAAGACTACCTGTATCTGTATATTTCTGGTTTTTAGCTGTAATAGGCTTGTGAAATGTCTGTTAATCCTTGATATACAAGGTTTTGTGATACAGTAGTTAAGCCTTCAAGTTATGAGTTATTTGAATATATATTATGGAGGGGGTCTATTTCCTAAAATACAGGTCTTGTACCAGAAGAAACAGAGGAAAACAATGAGGGAGAGACAAATAATGAAGATAGCAAATTGCAAGACCTTCCACCATGTTGGGGGCTAGATATAGTTTGTGGCAAAGGAACTGATTTTAATTATGGACCATGGGCTGACCGGCAAAGGTACTGTCTTTTTTTTTAAACGACTATGCTATAGAAAGTGAGGAATGTGGAAAAAAGTTGATTTGGAGATGTCCTATTCACTATTGCAGGGCTTTCCAAACTTTTGCCGTTGGCGACACACCAACGGCCGGCGCACAAAAACCCGGAAGTGCCGCCGCCATGCGCAAAAACCCGGAAGCGGTGGCAGCGCTTTTGGGTTGTCGCCGCGGTAGCATCGGCGTCCTGGAACCCGGAAGTGCTGATGGCCTGCTGCTGCCCCTTCGAAAGGGCAGGCTCCAGGGACCCCGAAAATGCCCTCGGTTCCGGCAGGGAGGCAAAAATTGTGCGCGCACGCTGCCGGACCACTTCCCTGCTGCACAGCTGATCGGTGCAGAGAATTTTCAGCCCGGTCCCCCCCCCCCGTGCCGATCAGCTGTGCAGCAGGGAAGTGGCCCGGCATCGTGCGCATGCAATTTTCGCCTCCCTACCGGAACCGAGGGCATTTTCATCAGCACTTCCGGGTTGTCACGCAACACACTTGGGGCCCCCAGGCGACACAATATTGTGTCGCGACACACAGTTTGGAAAGCCCTGCACTATTGTATATCTGGAACAGAAGAACAACTATGTTTTTTTAAAAAAATGCTTGCTCCTATTATATTCCATTACTAGGCTGACCATACGTCCCGTTTTGAACGGGACTGTCCCGTTATTTCACCATTTCTGGAGTGTCCCGTCGTTATAGTCAAAATCTTGATTTTGTCCCGTTTTTCAAAAATCTGAGTCAGGAGTAAGCCTGACAGGAGTGGGTCAGCCCCCGCCGCCATGCCAGATTCGGACTCAGTCGGAGGAAGATGAGCCGACCTCCGGAAGAAGCTGGTATGGTCCGAACCAGAGCTGCCGATTGGAGGCAGCCTGGAACAAGAAGCCCCTCTACCAATCAGCGTGCTGCTTGGCCAATTGGGTCCCAGCCGCAAACGGCGCGAGATTCCAACCTTAAAAGGCCGAGATCCTGCCTCAGAATCCTGCCCACAAGACGCTCTAGGTCTCACCTCGCAGATGTCAGTGCTGGGGAGGCGGGATGGCAGCCAAGCCAGGCGGTGGGGTGGCGTTTTGCGAGGGGCTCGGCAGTGCTGCATGAGAGGTGGGGCAGAGACACTGCGCCGGCCGCTGCGGGGTCCGCGGGGCTGGGCTGCGTGCATCTGCTGGGCTGCAGCCTGAAGCGTCTCTGGAGGAGGAGAGTGAGTCAGGCGCTGTGGCGGAGGAGGGAGAGGAGGGCCCAGTGGAGCCATGGCACTGCCTTTCCTCGTGAGGGGCCCAAGGAGCTGCCTCCCCTGCCCAGCAGCGGCCCCTCCGCAAGCGCCTCCGCCTGGAACCGTCCCTCTCTCCGCCACCGCCACCGCTACTGCTCTCCCGGGAGGCATCACAACCTCATCGCGCTGTGCTGCCGCCTGCCTCCTGCTCATCGGCGGCGACTCTCCTTCCACCCTCGGCCAAGCCTGAGGGGGTCGGGGCGGCGGTGAGCCTCCGTCCTCTGCAGGAGCCAGCCGCGCTGGGGGGCTTCAGCCGCACCACGCCACCCCTTGCCATCCGCCGGGCTGCGGGAGCTCCTGGTGGGCGGCAAGAGGTGTAGTGGTGTGGCTGAAGCCCCCCAGCTCGGCCAGCTCCTGCTTCTCCTGTGCAGCAGCAGCAGCAGTCGCAACTCTCCTCCCTCCCTCGGCCAAGTCTGTGAAGGCTGGGGCAGTGGTGGGCCTCCGTCCTCGTCAGGAGCCAGCTGCGCTGGGGGGCTTCAGCCGCACCATTCCGCCCCTTGCCGCCCGCCGGGCTGTGGGAGCTCCCACAGCCTGGCAGGCAGCAAGGGGCGGAGTGGTGCGGCTGAAGTCCCCTAGCTCGGCCAGCTCCTGCTTCTAGTGTGCGGTGGCGGCGGCGGCGGCAGCAGCAGTGACTCTCCTCCCTCGGCCAAACCCGAGGGGGATGGGGCAGTGGTGGGCCTCCATCCCCGCCCCTTGTCCCCCGGCCGATGACGGTGCTGTGTGCACAGTGTGTGTGCTCCGGCCTTCCCTAAACACACCAGCTCTGCCGCACCATTTACTGCTAGAAGAAAAAAAAAACCTTTAAAAATAAAAAAAAATATTAAAATCCGAGCCAATCGCGCTGATGGGGGCGGGGTTTGCAGGTGGGAGCCAATCGTGTGGGGCGGGGGCGGGGTTTGCAGGCGGGAGCCAATTGCGTGGACTGGGGGGCGGGGTTTGGAGGCCGGCAAGGAAATATGGTCAGCCTATCCATTACAAAACTTCTAAAACCAAATAATGGCTTTCTAAAAAACACCAAGTTCTCTATTATGGAAGGGAAGGGAGAGGAAAATGAGCTAAAATCCTATTATGAAAATGGAAGTCCATTCATATAATGTTGGAGGTAGCTCTGTCTACATTAGCCTTTCTCAACCTTTTTATCTTGGAGTTGCCATTGAAATAATAATGTTCAGGTTTCAGGGAATCCCTGTATAAAAATAGCAAAAAATGTGAAAACTTCACAATACAGTTCATTTCTAACATACACAATCCACTTGTTACGTTTACAACAGCAAAGTGGCAGGCCAGCAGCTGAGTCGCAATGGGTAAAAATTCCCACCACTGTGAGTCCTAGCATTGCGCAGTTCGCAAAGTTAAAAAAATGATTTTTTTTTAATCACAGTCTCTTGCGGAAACCTAGGGTTCCATGGAAACACAGTTGAAAAAGTCTGATCTAGATGTTAATCCAGAGATGAAGCAAATACATGTCTTACATACTTAACAGACAAGCCTGCCTCTGCAAAAGATTTTGATTGCAGGATCTCATTTAACAATGTAAGGCAAGCTTTATGAAGGATTCAGTGGTGGATGAGGCTGCATGAAACCTGGCTCATTCATTCATGGGAAAGTTCCTAAGTGTAGTTAGATCTGTCTTTACTGAAGTAAATTCTAATGCATGTAGAGAATGTAAATCATCAGTGTTGCTCTTGTGTAAATATACTAAAGAAAGTATTCATAAACGACTGACATTTATTATAGTATAACTGTTACTCTTTGGATTTTTCTTTTAGGGACTGTTTGTGGAAATTTTTTTTACCGCCAGATTATCAAGTAATGAAAGTTACAGAAGTTCCAGTTCCTGGGAAGCCAAGACAGATCCTTGCTTTTGAGCTACGTATGAATATTATTGCAGATGCTACTATTGATTTGCTCTTTACCAAAAATAGGGTAAATATAACACAGCTAGAAGCTTGGGAAATTAACACTAGTTCTTGTAAGGCATGTATTATTTGTTAAGGTTTTTATAAATTGTTCTAATTTATTTTTGGAAATGTTGAAAATAGTACAATACAGAAAACCTTAAAGGAAAGGTGTAGTTAAGCATTTCATCATATTTGAGTATTATGTTTTTATGCATTCTTCAACAAGCATGTATTTTTAAGTTTGTGTGCCTGTATTTATGTATGTATATTTTCTTGATAATTTTTTCTGTACCCAGGATGTTGCTATCATATGAAAGTGATACACACACCCCCACACACAAACGTCTACTCTCTAGTTTCCCTTAGAGTTCATCCATGTTCTAAGAAAACGAGATTTTCCTTGAAATGGAGAAAATCTGCTACACTATAGCAAGAACTCATGAGTCAATACACTTAAGAATTTTGCTTGTTAAGGGGAATGGTAAAGCCTTCAGACTGAGTTGATTCTTGGTGACTTCATGGATATATGCATTTAGTTTTGTTGGTAGAGTATGGAATGGTTTACTATTGCTTTTTTCCAGGATGGTTTTTGTCTCTTCATTCTAGCCCACAACTCTGATATGTACCCAATAGACACAATATTTTTTCTCCTTTTCCCCCCGTTTCTAATTTTCTTATTTTTAATCATTTGAGCTATATGGCTTTCCTTAATCTTAGCAATTTAAATTTGATGGTGATACAGTAGCTTGAACCAAGACATTGTGTTAATAAAAGTAATTGAAGTAATTCTAAATTTTGTTGGCAGGAAACTAATGCAATACATGTAAATGTTGGAGCAGGTTCTTACTTGGAAGTTAATATTCCCATGACTGTCACTGAAAATGGTAAGTTGAAACAAAAATAATTTTATATTCTCCAAGGTGAACTATATTGAGATAGTGGCCCTTAAAAATTGATTAGCATTTCTAAATATTCAGTGTTTTTCAATATATGTCTGCACATATTAATGTAGGAAGCTTGCTGTATATTGTTATTTTTCTTTTTTATGGAATTTGATTAAATTGTAAAGAATTAAATTTTATTTTTATTGTAAACCACCCAGAGTCCTTCTTTAAGGGAGATGGGCAGTGATGAAATTTGAAAAATAAATAAATAAATAAGTATTAGGCAACCAATACCATATAGTTAGGCTGATTGGATACAGGTTTTCTAAGTGCATAGAGCAGAGCTTTCCAAACTGTGTCGGGACACGTTAGTGTGTCGGTTTCAGTGTCTGGGTGTGTCGCGGCTGCTGCTGCCTCCGAGCCCTGCCAGGATTCCGCGCAGGTCCTAGTGCCTGCCTTGTGCCCTGCTGTAAGAGTGTGTCGCGAAATGATGCATGTCTAAAAAGTGTGTCACCAACATGAAAAGTTTGGAAAGCTCTGGCATAGAGTAATCTAACACAGTGAATATTCAGAATGTAATTCTAAAAATTTTAAAGACTCTAGATGCATTTGCTACTCCCTGTTATAGTCTATGACTATTTCTTATTATTTAGTTCCTAAAACCTCCTACAGAGAGTTGTATTGACAATGTAGCTGCAATATTCACATCACTTCCCTTCCTTAAAAATAGATGTTTCAACTAAAACCTTTATTTTTAAATTGGTTCAGTTCATGTTATGTATTTAATACTAATACTATGCATGAAATAGTTTTAGAGATAGATACTTCATAGAATCATAAAGTTGAAAGGGACCTCAAATGTCATCTCATTCAGTTCCCTGCTCAGTGCAGATCTGCTAAACAGTTTGGACTGATGGCTGTCTTTAAAGATCTCCATTGAAGAGAAACATACCACTTTATAAACTCAGACTGAAGAAGCTCCTTGGATAAGGAGTGAAACGTTTCCACTAAGAAAATAGAAATCCAGTTGACATGATTCAAGCTACAGACAATTCCACCTGGATGACTGAGAACCTTCATAGACATACCACTTTATAAAGCAATTTGTTCCAACTTTTTTGATGCATTTGAAGAGAGACATAATCCTAAAGCAATGCTTTGTTCTGTTTATTAGGCTACTCTCCCACTATTAAAGGACAACTTTTACACATAGATGCTACCAGTAGTATGCAGTTCCGGACTTTCTTAGAAGCAGAAATGTTAGCTGTAAGTAATATGCATACTCTCAGAATAATTTCTGTTCTATTTGCTTTGAAAGTTACTTCAAGAGCAGGTCCAAGAGATTGCATATATCTAAACAATATATATGTTAACTATATATTTTCTTGAATAAAAATCATAAGGAAAAAAAAGACATGAAATATTAGAAATGTTCCTGAATTTGGTGCTTGAATACAGTTAGTGTTCTTTGATTGTGTGGAACTGATATAAATTATGGTTCCCAAATGAATTAAGGTTATTTTTTTACTCTCAGTAATTCAAACCTGAGTAGAAGCCTGTTGCAGATTTCCCTGCAATCTCAGCAAGGGGGACTAGGGATGCTATGAGTAGGGCTAGCGTTTAAGTTTTTGGCCTTTCTACTTGTGGGTTTTTATTCATTATTCGGGCATAATGCTTCAATGGGACTTTTATTTAGCCACATCTTTGGATACTAAACATGCCATGTTGCCTGTTACAATTATCTAGTGCATAGCTTTCCAAAATGTGTGTCGCGACACATTAGTGTGTTGCAACACACAGTTTAGTGTGTCATGAAGTGGGGGCGCGCGCAGCGGTGGCGTGCATGGCGGTGGCGCGCCATCAGCGCTTCCGCGTTTTAGCGAGGCCACCGCCGCTGCCGCCGTTGGTGTGTCGCCAACGGCGGCAGTTTGGAAAGCACTGATCTAGTGCTTCCTGAACAGTCACATATCTTTCACGGATAGATGTAAAAAGCTTTATTGTGGTCACCTCAAAATAGTTTCCATCCTTACAAAATAAATTCATTGTTCAGTGGGGTTAGTTACAGAAGGAGATTGGTGGAGGCAAACATTTCAACATATATATTATCAAAGCATTTGGCAGTTTTCAGATAGATGATTTTGTATATCAGTAATAAACAGAAAGATTTAGAAGTTAAAAAACGAGTTATATGGCTCTCTGTTTTATCTTTGCTGTTACATTTTTGGCTGTGAATCATACATTAAACAGTATCTTATTTCTTTTATATTTTCTTTAGTTTCACATTAACGCCTTTTATCCCCGAATATGGAACATGCCACAACTCTGGCAGACTGAAGTTGAAGTATATAAAGCTACCTACCATTTCATATTTGCTCAAACATGCTTCTTTACAGGTATTTTGTGTCATATATATAATTTGTCATTTTCAAATTATACCATTATCAGCATGATAATATGGAAGTGACTATTAAGAAGAGTTATTAAAATGAATTATTGTTCCAGTTTGTGCCAAATTGGCTTAGCCATAAAACCTATCCATAGGAATGTTCTTATTCATAAGGGCAAGCACAAAAGATATGCTTGTATTTTAGTTTCATTAGGAAAACTTATTTATTTATTTATGTATTTATTTGATTTATTTATTTGATTTATATAGCTGCCCATCTCACACCTGTGACTCTGGACAGTGTACAATAAAATAGATAAAACAAATAACATACATAGTATGAAATAAAAACATATATAGCCGAGCATCATAAAATAACACAGTACACACAGTATACAACCAGGCATGTGGTTAAGTGAAAAATAAGAGATACAAGTTCTGAAACAAATATGCAAGGTATTATTGGGTTTTTAATGTATTTTCTTATATACACTGCTCAAAAAATTAAGGGAACACTGAAACAACACAATGTAAGTCCAAGTCAATCACACTTCTGTGAAATCAAACTGTCCACTTAGGTAGCAACACTGATTGACAATCAATTTCACATGCTGTTGTGCACATGGAATAGACAACAGGCGGAAAGCATAGGCAGTTAGCAAGACATCCCCAATAAAGGAGTGGATCTGCAGGTGGTGACCACAGACCACTTCTCAGTTCCTATGCTTTCTGGCTGATGGTTTGGTCACTTTTGAATGCTGGCGGTGCTTCCACTCTAGTGGTAGCATGAGACGGAGTCTACAACCCACACAAGCGGCTCAGGTAGTGCAGCTCATCCAGGATGGCACATCAATGCGAGCTGTGGCAAGAAGGTTTGCTGTGTCTGTCAGCGTAGTGTCCAGAGCATGGAGGCGCTACCAGGAGACAGGTCAGTACATCAGGAGACGTGGAGGCCGTAGGAGGGCAACAACCCAGCAGCAGGACCGCTACCTCCGCCTTTGTGCAAGGAGGGACAGGAGGAGCACTGCCAGAGCCCTGCAAAATGACCTCCAGTGGGCCACAAATGTCCGTGTGGCTGCTCAAACGGTCAGAAACAGACTCCATGAGGGTGGTATGAGGGCCCGACGTCCACAGGTGGGGGTTGTGCTTACAGCCCAACACCGTGCAGGATGTTTGGCATTTGCCAGAGAACACAAGATTGGCAACTTCGCCACTGGCGCCCTGTGCTCTTCACAGATGAAAGCAGGTTCACACTGAGCACATGTGACAGACGTGACAGGGTCTGGAGACGCTGTGGAGAACGTTCTGCTGCCTGCAACATCCTCCAGCATGACCGGTTTGGCAGTGGGTCAGTAATGGTGTGGGGTGGCATTTCTTTAGGGGGCCGCACAGCCCTCCATGTGCTCGCCAGAGGTAGCCTGACTGCCATTAGGTACCGAGATGAGATCCTCAGACCCCTTGTGAGACCATATGCTGGTGCGGTTGGCCCTGGGTTCCTCCTAATGCAAGACAATGCTAGACCTCATGTGGCTGGAGTGTGCCAGCAGTTCCTGCAAGACGAAGGCATTGATGCTATGGACTGGCCCGCCTGTTCCCCAGACCTGAATCCAATTGAGCACATCTGGGACATCATGTCTCGCTCCATCCACCAATGCCACGTTGCACCACAGACTGTCCAGGAGTTGGGGGATGCTTTAGTCCAGGTGTGGGAGGAGATCCCTCAGGAGACCATCCGCCACCTCATCAGGAGCATGCCCAGGCGTTGTAGGGAGGTCATACAGGCACGTGGAGGCCACACACACTACTGAGCCTCATTTTGACTTGTTTTAAGGACATTACATCAACGTTGGATCAGCCTGTAGTGTTCTTTTCCACTTTAATTTTTGAGTGTAACTCCACATCCAGACCTCCAGGGGTTGCTTACATTTGATTTCCATTGCTTTTTGTGTGATTTTGTTGTCAGCACATTCAACTATGTAATGAACAAAGTAATTAATACGAATATTTCATTCATTCAGATCTAGGATGTCTTATTTCAGTGTTCCCTTTATTTTTTTGAGCAGCTTATTTTTGGTACTTTTATGTTTTTATTGTGAAATGTTGAGAGTCTGTTTATGATCGCAGTGGGATATAAATCTAATAAATGAATAAAATGAAATATTGCTAGATTTTGGAAAGGGTTGTACTTAGGAATATTACAAGTAATTGTTTTGATTCTTTTAATTTTTAATCTTGTTCATTCAAATATTCTCTTTAATTATATATTAATTTAAAGCTGTAGTCAAATTAAGTTTATGCTGATGTCCATTTGTAGCACTAAGATGTTTGAAAATGGCAGCAAAATTATACCCTGTTGGTATGACACTTTTATTTGAATCAGGTGGTGGTAGAAGAGTAAGTATGTTGTATGAATAGGCATTTTTTAAAATGTAGCATATGTTATACAGTATCAGACATTGAGTTGAATGTATTTACAGCTCAATTCTGTGTATAATTAAATGAGAGCAAACTCTTTTGAATACTGTGAAATGTGTAAATGTAAAGTCTCCTTCAAGACATGCTCAACTTTGGCATCTTCATTGCCATATCTATGTAGGTTTTTTGGTGACAAGATGGAAATGGTTTATCTTCAGGGATGTTTTTTGACTACCCAGTCTATTCTTCAGACCTGATATTTTCTGATGGTCTCTCATCCAAGTCCTAATTAGATTAACTTAGCTATCAACAGTGAGACCTACTTCTACTTATTTGAAATATTTCTACAATAAATGGGGAGAGGTCTGATAAAGTGAGGATTTGTTGTACGAATAAGCACCCCCACTGAAGTAACATATTCTCTTAATTTTTAGATTTGATTCAGGATTGGGGTAGTGACAGTGCTCCTGATATCTTCTCATTTGTTCCCTATACATGGAATTTTAAAGTGATGTTTCATCAGTTTGAAATGATTTGGTCTGCGAATCAGCACAATTGGATTGATTGTTCCACAAAGCAACAGGAAAATGGTGAGAACTGTATATTTTAAAGTATGCATATTACAATTTCTTCTTATAGCTATTTGAGCAGCAGTGCATGCTATAATCATCATCATCATCATCATCATCATCATCATCATCATCATCCAATAGATCCAAATAGAGCCAGTTTGGTCTAGTGGTTAAGGTGCTGGGCTAGAAACCAGGAGACTGAGAGTTCTAGTCCCGCCTTAGGCATGAAAGCCGGCTGGGTGACCTTGGGCCAGTCACTTTCTCTCAGCCCAACTTAGCTCACAGGGTTGCTGTTGTGGGGAAAATAGGAGGAGGAAGGAGTATTAGGTATGTTCGCCGCCTTGAGTTATTTATAAAAATAATAAAGGTGGGATAGAAAATAAATAAAATAAAATAAAAATAAATAAAATAAGTTTAAATAAACACCATGTCACCTGAAGGTGATTCCAGGTTCATTTTTTCTTCTTCTTTGTAACTAATAAGGCTGGAAATATGCAGTGAAAGAACAGTTATTAGCATACAAACAGATTCCATTACAACAATTACTAAATTTGTATTAATTATCAGTGTATAATTTGAAAAAAAGCCATAAGGGGAAAAATCTTTTGCCGCTAACTAGGATGACTGAAATTTCCCACATATTGTATCTACCCCATAGATAACCATTTATTTTCTGCCTGCTTTTACTGTTTCCACTGGAATGAAAGAGAAACGTATTCAGTGGGGTCTTTTGTGTGAGTGAGAATGGTTGGCATATGCAAATGGGGGTCATTTGATTTTGCTGGTGGGATAACTTAGTTTACAAGCAATTCATTTGAAAAGTAATTATTCAGTTAATGCATTTCCCCCCTAGTCATTTTGCCACATGAACCTAGGGAGCAGGAGAAGGGAAGGAAACTTGCTGTATTGGTTTTTGCTGGGACTGGCGGCCCTAAACATGGCAAGACGATGAAATTGGCCATTGTATTGTCTGTACTTTTTTCTGTCTAGCCTTTTTTTTTGGAGGGGGGAGTGGGGCATTTTAAATTTAGGGTTGTCTTCCATTCAGGTAAATACAGTATTAGGCTATTTGTTTCTCATCTCTTCAACACCAGTTTTATTTCAGGCATGTTGATGATTTCAGATCTCTCTTTTCCTTTCAATTATTGATACTGATTATTATTAAGAAAATTCATTTTGTTTTTATTTATTAGATTAACAAATCCCAAGTGGCAGTGGGGAAAAAAAAGTTTCGATTAAATCCCAACACATTTTGGAAACATGTTCCTTTCTCAAAGGGACTGTAAGAAAACAAAACTATACAGAAGAAAGCACTATAATGATTTAACAATATACAGTATAACAATATTTCTAAAATGGTCAATTCTCCTTGTGTATTTTCTAATTCAGTGAATGTTTAAATCAGGATAGCCTCAAGCTGTGAATGCAAACTGTCAAACGTGTCTTTATAAAAAAAATCACTGACAAGAAGGTTGCTGTAATAACCATAAAAACAATAATGGACTACAAGGAACACAACATTCTTAAAATATGTTGCATATACTGTACTTGCTTCTAATGTAAATGAAAATAGAAGTGAAAGACTCCCACAAAGACAAAGTCAGACCCAAGTGTTATTTTTGGAATGTCAGAAGTAGTCAGCTGGCCTGCTGTGTAAAACTGAATGAGGCTGAGAACAAGTGTGGTCTCTCTATTTTATTTTATTTTTTTCACAGTGAGGGGAACACAGTCTGGTCACTTGGACTGAGAGAAGGTGACAGGGTTTTCCCTGCTCCTAGTCCAACACCTCGTTGCCCCTCTCCCTCGTCTATCTACAAATGAACAGAAAGAGAAACCAATGTCTAAGATGCCTCTTTCTCCTTCTGTAGTTCAGTGCTTGTACTACAACGTATTTCTGTTGAGGAGGCATAATTCTTCATCCTCCTAGTACAATATGTACATAGCACACAGGTATTCCCTGCCTTCCACTTCCCATAGTAGTAGTTTTAAAGTATTTTATTATTATTATTTTATTATATATGACTGCAGCTCCTAAATAGGAAAATGATTTCTATTTTTTTTACTAAACCTCCCAAGCTACTTTGTCATTCCATTGCTTCTCAGTTTCAGTGCTGCTGACAGAGCAAGGCTTCTGCTACATTTTTCACTTCTTAATTTTGCAAATGTGCATTCTTGCACATGACAAACCGTTACTTTTGAAAATGATTGCAGAGAAATTCTAGTGCTCTCATTTTTAATAACTACTTAAGTAGTATATTAAAAGCCATACTGAGACACTTTTAATAGTATTATTACGAATTATAGTAATAATTTATAGTATTACAAATTGTCTTTATAATGTCATTTTGATCAATGAAACATTTTTATGATTAATTTATACTTGCTTTTCCCCCCTCTTCTCTTCTAGTTTATGTGGCTGCCTGTGGGGAAACATTAAACTTGGTTTTCTCTTTGCCTTTTATTGACTTCGTTCCAATCACATGCAGTACTAGATTCTCTTTAAGGGTAAGTGGCATGATTGCCTTCAAAATAAATTGCATTTGTTTCTATAATAAAACTGACATGCAACAATGTAGGTTTGAATCTAGCCAGGAGCAAAGAAAAGGTCTAGCTCAGACATCATTGTTCAGGTCCTGCTTGAATACATGCTGTCAATTTTCTCTCCCCCCCAATTTATTTTTATTTGTTACTGGGTTTATAAGGCTGCCCAGATCAAAAACTAACTAGTAATTTCTCTTCTATTTTCTTCTTAAAAGTGCTTTTATAAACTATGGTAAATAAGTTTGTGGCAGTAGTTGTACCTGCAGTACAGTAATTAATTGTGCCATTAATCTTACCCTTAAATACTGTATATAGATATAGTAACATTTGTAATCTTGAAATTCAAATGAAATATATGTGATTGACATTTGGGACCATAGGGAGTTTATTTTGTACTACAGGTAGTCCTTGCTTAACAACCACAATTGGGACTGGAATTTCCGTTGCTAAGTGATGCGGTCATAAAGTGAGATATCACATGACCACATCACTTAGCGACCTCAATCGCAGCAATTCCCTTTGCCATTGTTAAGTAAATTTTACCGGCCGTTAGCTGAGGACCCACCCCGAACCAACCCATTCTGGGCTTGGTCCCTCCCAGCCCCGAGTCTCAGTAAGGTAAGGGACTGCCTCCAACTCCCTCCACCTCTCTGCCCTTTTGGTCGCCCTGCACTCTGCCTTGAGGGCGGCAAGCAGCACCAGAACTGTGTGGCTCTGAGGCTGCTTGCCATGCCCTGGGAAGCTGCAGCCACCCCTGGAAGCCTCAGCTGCCCCAGCAAGTGCCAGTAAGCATTTGTTCCCCAGTTGCCTTCTCTCCCAGTTTCCTGCACCGACCTTTTCGGACCCCTTTTGCTGCCTTTTCTGTCTCCTTTTCAGACCGAGCTTCTCCGGCCAACATTTCCTACCTGTGGCTCCCTCAGCCTTTGTAGAGCTGAGCTACCTTGTAGAGTTGTGCTCACTTTGAACAGCTGCCTTTGGAGAGCTGCACTGCCTTTGAGCTCTCTGAAGTCAGCTCTTCAAGGCCGAGGGAACCACATGTAGGAAATGTTCGCCAGAGAAGCAGGTCTGAAATGGAGAAAGCAAAGGTAGTGAAAAGGGTCTGAAAAGGAGACAGCAAAGGCAGCAAGGCACTTGTTTTTCAGCCGCGGCAGCTGGGTGCAAAAGGCGAATGGTCAGTGCAGGGAAATGTTTGATAACTCTTTCCAAAGGCATTGTAATGGCTCCTTCCTTCTATTTAAAACACTTTGAAAATACTTTTTTTTTTCTGTTATGAATAACTGTCTTTCTCATATAAATTTATAGTGGTTGTTGTCATTTTCTTACATGTCCAAATTGAAGTGCCAAATGTGTAGGTATTAATTGTGGAGGATATCTTTGCACACGTTTACCAAAAGATCCTTATGGCTGCCAACCTGATGAAGTTCAAAAAGTTGTTGAAAACTTGGCTGTTCCCCCAGGCCTTGGGGATTAATAATTTTATTTAAATATTTTTCTATTTCTGGATGTGCATGGTCTTTGTTCTCATTGTTCTATTGTTTTCTGTTTTTAAGGTTGTAAGCCACCCAGAGTCTTATGGAGATTGAAATTGAAAGAATGACTGACTGACTGACCAAATAAATAAATAAATAAATAAATATGTATACAAAGAATTTACTTTAATTATAAGTATTTTCTATAATCTTTCAAGGTGCAATGTAAATAATGTGAAAATATATGTATTATATTATATTTAATATACAGACATGGCCAAAAGTATTGGTACCCTTCCACTTTTCCCCAAAGAATCCCAATTTGCTGTGAAATAAGTTGAAACTGACACAAGTAAATGGCATCCACCATTCTTTCTTCCATAGTCTTTAGAGCACTTTGCATTTATATAGATAGATAGATAGATAGATAGATAGATAGATAGATAGATAGATAGATAGATAATATATATATTTCTAACTTATATCACCGCCCATCTCCCCCCATTCCGGAGGGGGAATTTTGATGTATGGCTTAATATATTCTTGTAAATAATGAAACAAATGAAAATGGCATGGATATAATTACTGATACCCCTAAACTAATATTTTGTAGCACACCGTTTGGAGTCTTGACGCCAGTTAAGCACTTTGTGTAGCTCTGAATTAAGACTTCTGGACCTTTCAACTGGCAATTTGTCCCACTCTTCTTGAGCAAAAACTGTTCCAGTTATCTTAGGTTTGATGAGTTCCTTCTCTCAACTGTGAGTTTCAGCTCCTTCCATAGATGTTCTGTTGGCTTCAGATCTGGACTCATAGCAGGCCACTTCAGAACAGTCCAGTGTTTACTTTTCAATCATTCTTGGGGTCCCATAGATGTACAGTATATTTTTGATCATTATCCTGCTGGAGGACCTACAACCTGTGACTGAGACGGAGCTTTCTAACACTGGGCATTATGTTTCACGCCAGAATGCCTTGATAATCTTCTGATTTCATTGTCCTGCACAGATTCAAGGTATCCGGTGCCAGAGGCAGCAAAGGAACCTCATAGCATTAGGGAGACTCCTCCATGTTTCATAGTAGGAATGTTGTTCTTTTCTTTAAAAGCATTGTTATTTCTTTCTGTGAACATACAGCTACTTGTGACTTACCAAAAAGCTCTAATTTTGTTTCATCTGTTCAAAGGACATTCTCCCAGAAGGACTTTGGCTTGTCAACATGCATTTTAGCAAACTCCAGTCTCGCTTTTTTGTGTCTGTCTTTCAGAAGTTGGGTCTTCCTGGGTCTTCTACCATAGAGGCCACTTTCAGTCATACAGTAACAGACGGTGCGACTTGATATTGTTGTACCTTGATCTTGGAGGCCAGGGTCTGTTTTGAAATTTTCCTTGGTTCTTTCTCTACCATTTGAACTATCCTTCTGTTCAATCTGGGTCAATTTTCCTCTTGTGACCACATCCAGGGAGGCTCGCTACGGTCCCATGGACCTAAAAATTCTTGATAATATTAGCAACCCTGGGGACAGGAACATGAAGCTATTTGGAGATGGTTTTGTAGTGGTTACCTTTACCATGGTTGCCTATTACCTTCTTCCTTTCCCTCTCAGACAACTGTTTGCTTTGTCTTGTCCATCTTCACGGTGCTGCACATAATAACATATGTATACTTTTCTCTATTCAAATAGGCTGAGTGACTGATTATGAAATTAAAGAAATCTGTGATACTAATTAAATAGTCTGCTTGAGAGATCACAAAAATCCAATAACGTCTTTTAACTTCTAAGGGGTACTAATTGCATCCATGTCAGTTTCATTTGTTTTATTATTCACAAGAATACATGAAGTCATATATCAAAAGCAAAGTGTCTGCTCTATGGACTGTGGAATAAAGAATGGTGGATGCCATTTACTTGTGTCAGTTTCAACTTATTTCATGGCAAATTGGGATTCTTTGGGGGGGAAATTGAGGGGTACCAATACTTCCGCTTCTGTATGTTTTAAATATAATATATTGAAATACGTATTATATTGTATTTTCAGGGAGATGGTCTTGATCTTCACTTACTTCTACCTGATTGCCACCCCAGTAAATACTCGATGTTTATGTTGGTGAAAGATTGTCATCCTAATAAATTGAATCCTGAGTCTTGTGCTCCTTCTGATAGTCAGAGTGGTCAGAAACCAAGCAAGGCCAGGTGGAGGAACATGACTCAAGAAGAGTAAGTTTGGTTTCTCTTATTACATGTCAAAATATACAAGAAATTAATGTGTAATGGTGGCTGTTGTAGGTTCGTTTTATGTTAATAAAATGATTACTACATGGACCATTCTTTCTGAATAGGGCTGGCTGGGTTGAATGCTGGACAGTACCAAGTATTATGCTCACAATTGACTATGTGTGGCATCCAACGTATCCTCAGAAGGCTAATGAGCAATTGAACCAATCATGTAAGTCTGTTTCTTTTTATTCAAATTTTTGAAAAATACAGAATTATTTAGTCATTTTGAAAGAGAAAATAACTTAAGCAGAATAAATGGAAAGCCAGTGGAAACTTGGGATGTGAGCCATGCTTTTCAGTTATGTAGCTTCCCATATGATAAACAACTGTCCTGTTTAACTTCATTAGTCTGAAGGGAATTCATTGCCATTTGCTTGAATTTAAAACTGTAGACGACCTAGTTCTTTCTTTTCCTTGCAGCTGTCACCATGAGGGCTCCATCTTTTCGCCAAGGCCAGTTAACTTTCCCCCACAGCTCCCACCCTGCCAAAATGGAAAAAGCTGGCTGGGGTCCCAAGCTGGTGCGACCTAAGTCGGCCGGCCAACCTGCCCACGGGTACCTTCTCTTTGCAAGTGCGCTGGGGCAGAGACTCCAGCTACATGCAACTTGGAATGTCAAACGGGGCTGGGAAGGTGCCCCTTTGGGTCACTTCAG
Organism: Charina bottae; assembly: GCA_023362775.1. Lineage (NCBI taxonomy): Eukaryota > Metazoa > Chordata > Lepidosauria > Squamata > Charinaidae > Charina > Charina bottae. The sequence continues at coordinate 19,891,054 of JALMGJ010000008.1, read as the reverse complement.
ATCCGGGGCTGGCCAGGAGGAGATAAGCAGGAGCTGACAGGCATCTTTCTGAGGCAGATGCCTGGTCTCCCCCGTGGTCAAGCAGGAGCAAAGGTCCCGGACAGAAGCAGTGGATGAGGGAAGCTGCCTTGCCACTCCACTCGGGGGCTGTGCGCAACAGGGCCCTCGGCAAAGCCCCGTCCCTAACCACTTCTCCCTCCCTGCCTTCCAGTGCCCATCTTGGGCTGGAGATGCCCCCCCTGCAATATGCATGACTGGAAGAACCCCCTTCTCTCCTTGCCAGTCCCCTCCTGTCCAAATGCACCTCCCCCACCTGGGTCTGCAAAGCAAGAGAGTAGAAGCACCCACGTGCCTCTCTCTCCCCCTCCCCCATCGATGCCCATGTCGCTCCAGCGCGTTCCTGCCTATGCCAACTGTAGTCCCTCTTTTCCCCTCACCCCCCAGAAAAGAAAGGCCCCACCAAGTGATTTCTGTAGGCAATCTCTACTGTGGCTCACCGTTCCCCCCCCCCTCACAGAGCAGAGAGAGATTGGAGAGGAAGGGATTACAAGAGAGTAAGCAGTTACACAATGAAAAATATACCAGGCTGTTTGTGTAGCACGCTCATGGCTGCTGCCGCCAGTGCATTCCTTTCAATATGTATTCCCCATTATGTGCCTGCTTACTTTCTTGTAATCCCTTCCTCTCCAATGAATGTAAATACAAACACCAATTCCCTTCTTGTTAATTATCGCAGCACCGGAGCGAGCATTCCTAGGGACAGAGGAGTAGTTAGGAGGAGTGGTTAGGAGGCAAACAAAAGCCGAAGGTTTGAAACTGAGTAATCTTGTCAGTTTCGAGCCGGAAAACACAGTCATGGTCACGTGATTTCCCACTTAGCGACTGCTTCGCTTATTTTGTTCCCATTTAAAATTTTAATTTAAAATTTTGAAAAGAAGCATACAAATCGTATATCGTATATCGCAGGGCTTTCCAAAGTTTTCCTGTGGCGACACACCAACCGCCGTTTGTGTGTCGCCGCGGGAAAACCCGGAAGCGCTGATGATGATCAGCGCTTCCGGGTTGTGAGGCGACACACCAGACTCTGTGTGGTGACACACTTTTGTGTCGCGACACACAGTTTGGAAAGCTCTGGTATATTGTATCTCGTATCTCGTATCTCGTATCTCATATCAAAGCTTTCTTGAACTTACTACCTTTTAGGAGAGCTAGAGCCTAAAATACTTTTATGCTCTTCTTATTGGACACATGTCAGTTTTGAATTATTTGTTATTTAAAAGAACGTCTTGCATTAATTCTTCAGGTTAGTTTACAAATATAATTTAAATAATATAAAATACCAACAATAAAACAAAGTTACATTGCTATTTATTGCCTTTGGATTTATTCAATAACATCATTCTGATCTTTAAAAAAAAGCAGAATTTGCTTTTATCAATACATTGGTGAAATATTATCACTATTCACTTAATTGTTTTACTTTTTCATTTACAAAGTGTCAGAAATGGAAGAAACCATCTTATCTGCACTGCGACCATCACAGAAAATGGTAGATGGAGGGACATCTCCTTCATCTTCTTCCCGGCTTCCTGTTGACCCCTCTGAACTTCCACCTGACAAGTTTCGTGTAGAACTAGAACTTTCCCCAGATTCCCAGATAACTTTATATGGACCACTTTTAAAAGCGTTCCTGTCTATAAAGGTATGAGCTCTCCCTGGATTGTAAGATATAAATGGATCTTGTATTGTTATTAAAAAGTGTAGAGCAATATTTTCTAACTGTAACTTATTCTGCTACATGAAGAAAATGTCCAACCAGCTTTCCATTCTGGGGGTCCTTCAAATATGTTAAATCATAACTTACATATTTCCAACCAGCATGAGAACGGAATCAAATGTTTTCAAGGCTGGTATTCCACAGGGGGGACAATATTAAAGAGAGCTTCTAGTTTACCAACAACTCAAATATTTGATGTGTTCTACTTATCACACCCAGGTTTCCAATTACTTAAAATGTTTGAAGAAAACTTAAATCTCTAAAACATTATAAGACTATGTGATAATCATGCAGATTATTAATATTTTTAAATAACTTGCTATATGGAAGCTTTATTAAGGTGTGAAGGTTATATTGTTTCAATAAATATTGTTAATTCATCTCACTAGGAAAATTATTTTGGTGAAGATGAGATGTATACCGATTTTGAGGAAATCATTTCAAGCCCTGTACTGTCTATGTCAACATCTTCAAGCTCTGGGTGGACAGCAGTTGGAGTAGATGCTGACAAAAAAGAGTGTGATACATCACTTAAACAAGTTAATCCTCTAAGTTTACGCCCATGGGATATTACTGTGCTTGTTAATGTGTACAAAGTTCATGGACGCTTGCCAGTAGTAAGTATTATGAGTACCTTATCCTTGGTTTTAGGAAATTGTGCACATAACTAGAAATACAGATTTCCTGGGTTTGGTCTGTGAATCATGCTAGATATTATCCTAAAAAAACACATTGTAGATAGTCCTTGCTTAATGACCTTGCTTAACGGAGGTGCTGAATGAATGGTAGTTATGCCCGGTCCCCGAAGTTACGGCCGTTGTAGCACCCCAGTGGTCACGTGATCAAAATTCGGATGCTTGACAGCCGCCCACACTTATGACTGCAGGGGTACTTAAACTCCCCTCACCTGCCTATCTCCCCCCATCTCTGCCCTTTTGGCTGCCCTGCACTCTGCCACCACTTCTGGCCCTACTGTCCTGGGCTCCACTGGCCCTGCTGGCCTGCCACCCCAGCTGACCTTTGCTGTCTTCTTCTTCCCACTGCTGACGAGGCGCACCTGGCCTGGCCCTTTGTAAGGTAGCTGCTGGCCGCGTGAGGCCTTTTTCCCAAGTCCACATGCAGCCTTGTCCAAATCGCCTGTGGCTTTTTTGCAAGGCTTTGGAAGGGAAGAAGGCCTGGCGGGGCCAGAAGCTGCCTTGCAAAGGGCCAGGCCGGGCACGACTCAGCAGCGGGAAGAAGAAGATGGCAAAGGTCAGCTGGAGGTGGCAGGGCCGGCAGAGGTGGCGGAGTGCAGGGGAGCCAAAAGGGCAGAGATGGGGGGGATAGGCGGATGGGGGGAGTTGAAGAGGAGGCAGTCCCTTACCTTACCGAGGCTTGGGGCTGGGTGGGACCAAGCCAGGAATGACTTGGATTGGGGTGGGTCCTTGCCTAATGACTGGGTGGGATTTGGTTAACGACGGCAATGGGGAGTGCTGGGACTTTGCGCTTTACGACTGCATAGCTTAGTGATGGAAATTCTGGTCCCAATTACCGTTCTTAACCGAGGACTACCTGTAGAAGGAAATACAATGAACGTTTTATACTTAAAACACACTGAGAACTTTTTTATTTCTTTCAATATGCTTTTTGTATTGAAGAGATTCCTTGCTTTGAAAAGTAATATCTTCTTAATGAAAAGCATATTGAGAAAAATAAGGAAGTTCTCAATTTGGTGTTGGGTTTTTTTTTCATGGCAAGCTACTATGTCTACTATTATTAATTTAAGCTTAGTTTACATTTAAATTTAAATTAAAATGAAATCAAAATGAAATCAAATTCAGATTTTGTCCTGGCTCTGCTCATTTCTTGGTCTCTTTCCATGCACTCTTGAGGCAAAGCTCAAGTGAGTCCCAGGCAAAAGCTGTGTTCTGATCTTCTAATATGAAGCTTTATTCTCATTCTAACTGAAGTTGGGTAAAAGTTAGTTACACAGTGGGACTAACTAGATTGTGAGTAACTAGATCTTTAATTCTCCAAGGTAATACAAAGAAAGGATGGTTACCTATTTCTTCTCCAGTCTTAGAACTATTGCTTCCCTGGGTAAGAACAGTACAAGAACATTTTTCATGGGCAACTTTGCAATTCAGTACAAAATAAGGAATGATTCCTGACTTTAAGATTTGAAAACTCTGAAATAGTTTCAGAAGAATGATCCACTGTTAAGTGGTGTTGGTTTAGGCAAATTCATTATTTTCCAGTGTAGCTTTTGCCTATTTAAGAATATTTTGCATATTTTCATAATTTAATAATTTGAGAGGAGTTGGCATTTAATTAAACGTTTATTTCCATTTTTAATGTTCTGTATGTTAGCACTGCAGCAGTGATGGCCCAGAATGTCCTACTGGTTTTCTGGAAAGATTATGTTTTGAGATGAAAAAGGGATATAAGGAAACTATGTTGCAGCTTGTATTATCACCATTGAATATATTATTGAGTGACAATTACCAGGTAAAATTACTTTAAATACTTTCCAAGCTGCTTGAAATTAAATGACCAAGAAAAGTGAACGTAAGTAATTATCTTTTTTTAATCATGCGCTATAATGCTAATTCAACATTGTGAGCCAATTCAAGTTATTCCGATTCCAATGATTTTTCTCCCAATGTTCCCTTGCATTCAAACCAGCTATGTTCTAGAAAGTCTCTCAACTTGATTGATAGATAAACAAAACAGGAATTGTAAACAGCTTGTATTTTGCATTTATTTATTTATTTATTTATTTATTTGTGCTTATATTTATACCCCGCCCATTTCCTCCCTAACGGAGGACTCTGAGTGGCTTTGCATATTGAATGGCAAAATTACAGTAATATAAAGCTGACAGAGCATTAGCATTGAATAGCTGTATAGCACTAATCCCTACCTAGCTTGCTTTCTTCACAGAGACCTACCGTGGATGAAGTCCTTCGAGAGGGTCACGTGAGCCTTTCAGGTCTACAGCTACGTGCTCATGCTATGTTCTCAGCAGAAGGTTTGCCTCTGGGGAGTGACACTTTGGAATATGCATGGTTGATTGATATTCAGACTGGGACCCTGACAGCCAAGGCTACAGTTCCACAGGTTTGTAACTCAGTTTCAGATGAAAATGTGTACATATGTTTTGTGTATTAAAGCAAAGGACTACCAAAAAAGTTAATTAGAACAAATTTGTTTTGGTTTTCTTTGGAAATCTCCTACTTCTGTGTAAGTAGAAGGAGCTCAATAATCTAGATAGGAATTTTTGACATAAAGAAATGAGAATTACGCATTTGTGAATATCTATTAAAATCTCACAATGTTTATCATCCAGGTTAGGGTCTTGGTTTTCTTAGGACTTGTTTCAACTAAATTGGAAAAAAAGATACAACTATTTTGCTGAAAGTGAATCTATTTAAATCTGTCCCTAATTAGTAAAAAGCATTATAGATGTATAAAGCACTTGTAGCTTTGGTTATTTAACTACAATTTCAACTCTGAATTCATTGGAGATTTGCACATTCTGGATACTTTTCAAGGGAACAGAAATATATACGGTACATTCTAACTTTTATGTAATTATTATTGCAAGGGCCATATAATGTTTGGATTCAGAGGAAAAAAGATGCTTCGGAGTGGGCGTGGGAATACATGAAGCACTTTTTAGCAACTTAAACCAAAGGAGAGCAGCTGCACAATTTTGGAAAGACACAGCTGCTTAATTCCATTTAGTCTTCTATACGCTCCTTGCTTAGCCTTTTCACTCATTTCCATAACAATATTTTTTATTTCCATCAAAATCCCTGCATTATCTGTGTTTCCTTTAATGAACTATTCCTTTTTCTTTTTTACTATGTTCTTTTTCTTTTTATATATACTGTATATACATACATACATACATTTTATTTATTTATTTATTTATACTTATATTTATACCCCGCCTATCCCCTCCCTAATGGAGGACTCTAGGCGGCTTACATACATCGTATACATTTCATACACTTTAAATCGCGCGCTAAGGGAAGGGGTAAGGGAACCGACTCTTCCGTGGCTACTGGACTACATGTCCCATGATGCCTTGCGTCGGAGCCGGCTGCTGACGTCCTGTAGATGTTGCTGCTTCGGGATCTGTCGTCGCCGCCGCCATTCAAGAGGTCTTCCGTTCGGTGGCCGACCCCCGACAGGACGCCAGCAAATTCTCCCACTTAAGGTGGTACCCAATTTATCTACTTGCTAAGCTTTCAAACTGTTGGGTCGACAGGAGCTGGGACGAGCAACGAGAGCTCAGCTCGTTGCGCGGGGGTTCGAACTGCCGACCTTGCGATCGGCAGCCTACAGCTCAGCGGTTTAACCCGCTGAGCCACCGCGTCCCTGATACATACATACATACATACATACATAGTATGAAATTTCTTTTCCCATCCATATGTTTTGGAGCACTCATTCTCTTTTTTTTTTTTGGAGCACTCATTCTGTTTTTTCTTCTTATCCACAGTCTCTTTCACTTAATCATTCCATCAAGCATCCTTTTTTTATAGTTCTCATTAGCATTCCATCTTGTAATGCTTTTCATTCTGTTTCAAGCCGATTCCACATCCTCTTTCCTCATGTTCAAGTTTGATTCATTTTGTTGGAAGGTTATCTTCTATAGGCCCCTCAACAGCTTAGATGATACCAACTCATACTCTCTGGCATACATTTTTAGCCCTTTCATTTTTAATTACATGATAGTTTCACTCCCATCAACTCTACAGGATCAAATTACCTTCATCATTCCCCTTTCTCTAATTTTATATCTTTTTTATTTCCTTTGTTGATTTACACTATTTGCCATTTATTTGCAGAAAAAAGATTTTTAACTTTGTATTGTACAGAGATTGTGTCAGCTTCTGTTTACTTAGATTCATTGAAGCATATAGCTTGACCTAGGGCAAGGGTCGGAAATGGCGGCTCTTGAGCCAGATCTGGCTCTTTGGCCCCTCAGCTCTGGCTCTCTCTCTCTGTCTGCCGCCCGATCCGTAGCCGGGCGGCGAGGAAGAGGACGCCGCCGCCGCCACCGCCTCCTCCTCCTCCGCCGGCGGGAGAGAAGGAGGAGCGGCTGCCCGCCTGCCTCCGCCCGCCCTGAGGGGACCCACCCGGCGGCGGCGCCGGCGGCAGCTCCCCTGAAGCGCGCCGCTTGTCGTCGCCGCCCGCCTCGTTTCCTGCCCCCCATCACTTCCTTGGCCCAACGCGGGCGGGTGGAAGCGGCAGCCCTGCCCGCACCGAGTGGCGGTAGCGCAGCCCCGCCACCGCCGCCCTTTCTCTCTGGCTTGGATCCCGGGAAGGCAGTGGGGGGCCTCGCGGAGGGAGGCAAGCAGGCAAGCAAGTAGGCGGGCGGGGCGGGCGGGCGGCCCGGGCCTCCGCCTCTGCCGCCGGGCCCACCCCCCTCGGCGCCTGTGTGGCTCCCCCGCACCCGCTCCGCCCGGCCAGACATGCCCCGCTCTGGAGGCCGGGCTGGCCAAGGAGGACCATGACTGCGGCGGCGGCGGCTCCCCTGAAGCGCGCTGCTTGTCGTCGCCGCCCGCCTCATTTCCCGCCCCCCATCACTTCCTTCGCCCGACGCGGGCAGGCGGAAGCGGCAGCCCCACCCGCGCCGAGTGGCGGTAGCACGGCCCCGCCCCCGCCGCTGCCCTTTCTCTCCGGCTCGGATCTCGGGAAGGCAGCGGGGGGCCTCGCGGAGGGAGGCAAGCAGGCGGGCAGGGCGGGCGGGTGGCCCGGGCCTCCGCCTCCGCCGCCAGGCCCGCCCCCCTCAGCGCCTGTGCGGCTCCCCCACGCCCGCTCCGCCCAGCCAGGCATGCCCCGCTCTGGAGGCCGGGCTCGCCGAGGAGGACCATGACTGCGGCGGCGAACGGGGCGAGCCTGGAGGACTGTCACTCCAACCCTGCTGGCTGCGCCCCCTCCCTCTGTGAGCCCCCCGACTCTTCCACGCGATTGGCCCAGCTCCCATCCGCGGGGCTGCTCCGCCTTCGCCCCGAGGTCTCCTGGGAAGCCCATCCCGCTGCACTAAGGGGGCTTGGACCCAGGACCCCGGGCGCAGGACTGCACCTCTTCGCCCGACCTGTTAGCAAGGGCCCCGGGAAGCACAGCCCTCCGCAACGAGCTGCACAGCCCACTTCGCCTCCCCACCTTGAGAGGCCAGGCAGGTCCCGTTCTCCCCCGACCCTCCCAAAATCCAGATTCGGCCTCCCACCCGCCCCAATAAGCCATGTGATTGGCCCCCGCCCGCAAACCCCGCCCCCTTCCACGCGATTGGCCCCCGCCCGCAAACCCCGCCCCCTGGCTCTCGAGCATTTCAAAATGTGCACGAGCATGTCAAAATGGCTCCCGGCATAAAAAGTTTGCCGACCCCTGACCTAGGGTATCTAAACTTTTGCATGCAACTGCATATATTGTGTGTATGTTTGTTTATGTACAAACATATACAAATTTACAATCCATTAAAAATTTTAAACTAATGTGTTGTACACATTTATATGTACAGTGGGGCAAAAAAGTATTTAGTCAGCCACCAATTGTGCAAGTTCTCCCACTTAAAAAGATGAGAGAGGCCTGTAATTGACATCATAGGTAGACCTCAACTATGAGAGACAAAATGAGAAAACAAATCCAGACAATCACATTGTCTGATTCGGAAAGAATTTATTTGCAAATTATGGTGGAAAATAAGTATTTGGTCAATATCAAAAGTTCATCTCAATACTTTGTTATATATCCTTTGTTGGCAATGACAGAGGTCAAACGTTTTCTGTAAGTCTTCACAAGGTTGGCACACACTGTTGCTGGTATGTTGGCCCATTCCTCCATGCAGATCTCCTCTAGAGCAGTGATGTTTTGGGGCTGTCGCTGGGCAACACGGACTTTCAACTCCCTCCAAAGGTTTTCTATGGGGTTGAGATCTGGAGACTGGCTAGGCCACTCCAGGACCTTGAAATGCTTCTTACGAAGCCACTCCTTCGTTGCCCGGGCGGTGTGTTTGGGATCATTGCCATGCTGAAAGACCCAGCCACGTTTCATCTTCAATGCCCTTGCTGATGGAAGGAGGTTTGCACTCAAAATCTCACGATACATGGCCCCATTCATTCTTTCCTGTACACGGAACAGTCGTCCTGGTCCCTTTGCAGAGAAACAGCCCCAAAGCATGATGTTGCCACCCCCATGCTTCACAGTAGGTATGGTGTTCTTTGGATGCAACTCAGCATTCTCTCTCCTCCAAACACGACGAGTTGTGTTTCTACCAAACAGTTCTACTTTGGTTTCATCTGACCATATGACATTCTCCCAATCCTCTTCTGGATCATCCAAATGCTCTCTAGCAAACTTCAGACGGGCCTGGACATGTACTGGCTTAAGCAGGGGGACACGTCTGGCACTGCAGGATCTGAGTCCCTGGCGGCGTAGTGTGTTACTGATGGTAGCCTTTGTTACGTTGGTCCCAGCTCTCTGCAGGTCATTCACTAGGTCCCCCCGTGTGGTTCTGGGATTTTTGCTCACCTTTCTTGTGATCATTTTGACCCCAGGGGGTGAGATCTTGCGTGGAGCCCCAGATCGAGGGAGATTATCAGTGGTCTTGTATGTCTTCCATTTTCTAATTATTGCTCCCACAGTTGATTTCTTCACACCAAGCTGCTTGCCTATTGCAGATTCAGTCTTCCCAGCCTGGTGCAGGTCTACAATTTTGTTTCTGGTGTCCTTTGACAGCTCTTTGGTCTTCACCATAGTGGAGTTTGGAGTGTGACTGTTTGAGGTTGTGGACAGGTGTCTTTTATACTGATAACAAGTTCAAACAGGTGCCATTCATACAGGTAATGAGTGGAGGACAGAGGAGCCTCTTAAAGAAGAAGTTACAGGTCTGTGAGAGCCAGAAATCTTGCTTGTTTGTAGGTGACCAAATACTTATTTTCCACCATAATTTGCAAATAAATTCTTTCCGAATCAGACAATGTGATTGTCTGGATTTGTTTTCTCATTTTGTCTCTCATAGTTGAGGTCTACCTATGATGTCAATTACAGGCCTCTCTCATCTTTTTAAGTGGGAGAACTTGCACAATTGGTGGCTGACTAAATACTTTTTTTCCCCACTGTATGTGTATATAACCATAGTTAAATATTACATGAATACCACTAAACAAGCTATGTGTTCCCCACTTTAGAAATACTAATTTTCCATTGCTCAACTTTTCTATTCTTTTTCTTGTGCATAATGTGAAGACTGAAAATGCTTCCATTCTATTTTCAGAGTTCTAAAAACAAAACAATAGTATTAAAGTATTGATTGCACTTAACTAGATTTTCATGTTGTTAGCTTCATGTAGTATGTTCTGTTCATAAAGTTTCCTTTATATTTTTGCAAATCAGATATAAGTTGCCCTCTCCTTTCTAACTTCTAAACTGCCTCCTTTTGCAGTCCAAGTGTATACTGCACTGCAATTGTTCTGAAATACAGGATTTAGTTTTGTGGAATTTATTGCAAAAACCAGGAACTATAATCTTTTCAAATATCCAAATTCCTCTGAGTTTATTTGATTTCTGTGTACTCAGTAGTCCTTATCTATTTGCAGCTTGCATGTCTGTTTGAATGGGGACAAACATTTGTGTTTCATGTGGCATGTCGTGAGTTTCAACTGGAAAGACCAAAATCTGTCATCATATGTCAACATGGAATTGATCATCGTTTTTGTGAAGCTAAGGTAACATCTTCTTATAAACTTCTAGTCTGGCTTTCTGAAAGGTGGTTCAATGACAATATTGCATTACAAATATTATGCAATTAGTGAGGGATTCTGCTTTTTCAGTTCCGTTAGCAGTAGAGGCATGTGTTGTCATTATAAAAAGTTCTTAGTATTTAAGTTTGTGATGAAGGGCCAAATGTTTTTGACCTTGACTTCTGTTGTCAGTGTAGACAAGTTTTTATCTGAGCAGTTTTAGAAGGTGGTATTGTAGTTGAATTGTATTGTAGTGCTATTGTGTTTTTATTTTTGTATTTTTATATGTTTTTGCTATGTGAGCCATTGAGAATAATTTTGATTGTGGCAGCATAGCAATATTTTGAATAAATAAATACATAAATAATTCTCTCTTGTTGCAATGCAATTGTTTTGGAAGATTAACTGAGATTGGAGAAATGATAATGTAAATCATAATTTCATTATGGGCCCACTTCCCAGAAACAATTATTTCTATAATTGCTGCAATATTTCCACCATTTTATATTGCCTTTCCTTCTCCCTATTTAAGGGTTTGTTCCAAATCCATGTCACTAAATTGTGGAACTCTAAAATGGGGCAAAGGAGACCGTCTTAAAGTGTATATAGGCTTGTGGTCTGATCTTGTATAAACTTACTTAAAGTAAGTCTCTTCAGATTTAGTGGGCTTATTTGCAACTATGTGTATGTGTATGTAAAACTCTTGATGAGAAACAAATCCCAATGAAATTTAAAAACTGGCTGGTTGGTCTAAATGACTGATCTGGAACTGCCTATTTTTATTTTATTTTATTTATCTCTCTGTCTTCTGGTTTAATAGTATATCACAGTAGAAATTTAATTGTACTTTAAATATTGTTAATATCTGAAGGTGAATAGTGATTAAAATATTTTAATAAATAATAAGTTGTTGTAAAACATGTTGTATATTGCAGTTATGTGCAGTTTAAAATTATTGCAATTTTTTTAGAAAGTTTTTCAATTGTTATCACTACTGGATTTTAAAGCTTAAAATAGTGACAGTGAACAGCAACAATTTTGCTGCCTTCTTGGGCATCTCTCATTTTTTCTTTTAACAAAATATTTAATATGCTCCCTATCCCCTTTCAGTGCTGCAACATTTACTTTCCCTTTCTTTTTAAAAAAAACATAGGCCAGAAAACAGCTTTCTCTTGTATCACTTGTCAAATCTTTATGGGACTCATACTCTTTTAAAAATTTCAGCGTTCCCCAACTCATTTTTCTGTAACAATTTTATCTTTTTGGGTCCTTCCCAGTTTTCCTAATTCTTGGTTGCAACGCTGATTGTTTTGGTAGATTAACTGAGGTTGGAAAAAAAAGAAAACAGTCATTTATCAAATGGAGCTGAAAGAATTGTGACCTTTTTTTTTTTTTAACACAAGGAAGGTTTCTAAGGGTTTGTTACATGGCTACAATGGTGGGGAAAGGAGATGTAGTTTTTATATTTAAAAGCAAGGATGCTGATTAATAGCATTTCTTTTAAAGAAGAGGTAGTATTTTTATGTTCCTGACTGAACAAAGAGTTCTACTGTCAGGCTGGTTCAAATTAGCAGAAGCTTCAGTCAATGAAGCTGAGGGACCTTTCAAGTTGGTGCCTTCTACAGGTTTAATACTTGATCAGACCAGTAAAATATTTATTTTACTTTAAAGAATATGGGAATCCTCATGTATCATAAATCCATGACCATAGAAAAACAATACTGTTTTCAGTTTTGTCTATTTTCAGTTGAAGTGATGTGTCACTTTGTCTTTATTTGAAGTAAGATGAATATATGCCAAGGATAACATATATTACTATCTTCTTTTCCCCAAATCTTTAGATAAGTTGCATTTCTGGCCCTTGTCTAACATCTGGTGAAGTAAAATATACTATGATACGCCTGGCAGTAGATGGCGCAGATGTATACATTGTTGAGCATGGTTGTGCTACAAATATAAAGGTAGAAGTACTTGTCTTATTTCACATCTTCATTTTTGTATACTGTACATCAGAGCTTTCCAAACTGTGTGTCGGGACACATTAGTGTGTCGGCTGCAGTGTCTGGGTGTGTCGCGGCTGCTGCTGCCTCCAAACCTGCCCTGCCAGGATTCCACGCAGGTCCTAGTGCTTGCCTTGTGCCTTGCTGCCTCCAAACCTGCTGTGATTCCACGCAGGTCCTAGTGCCTGCCTTGTGCCCTGCTGTAAGAGTGTGTCACAAAATGATGCATGTCTAAAAAGTGTGTACCAACATGAAAAGTTTGGAAAGCTCTGCGTTAGTGTGTCGGCTGCAGTGTCTGGGTGTGTCGTGGCTGCTGCTGCCTCCGAGTCCTGCCAGGATTCCACGCAGGTCCTAGTGCCTGCCTTGTGCCCTGCTGTAAGAGTGTGTCGCGAAATGATGCCCTGCTGTAAGAGTGTGTCGCGAAATGATGTATGTCTAAAAAGTGTGTCACCAACATGGAAAGTTTGGAAAGCTCTGCTGTACATATTTTTTAAAATGTCAGTTTTTTAAAATAGAACAATTTATTTTCAGCATGACTTTAATGGGATTTCTATATCTATTTATTCTTTGTATTGAATGTTATTACATAAGAATATGTAATATCAACATTCTTATAGAACTAATTCTTGGAGACCTTTGGCATAGACTTAAACATTTTGATTTTTAATAATCATAATTGTCAAAATTTGTCTGAATTGAGAAACAAATTTGTGGATTGCAAACACACGTGTATGCACACACACAATGCAGAAACTTGTTGCTCTGCATGTAGTTTGATTTCTTAGCTAAATATGACTTCGTAAGTGTCAAACCTATTTATAATTTGAATTACCACCATAATATTAACAATTTCATTAAAACTTGTACCTGTAAGTAAGAAATTTAGAATTGTCTCATTTTTATTACTAGGAGGTAAGTATCCTATAATAATTTGAGTTGATATTCTTCTTGGATTTCTACTATCTTTTTATTGAATTTGATGTTTAGATGGGTGCTGTGCGCATTGCCAGTTGTAACCTTCACAATCAGTCAGTTGGTGAAGGTATAAGTGCTGCCATTCAAGACTTCCAATTACGACAGTATATTGAACAAGCAAATAATTGCCGAGCTGGTCTTCAACCTGCGGTGCTACGGAGGGCATATTGGCTAGAAGCAGGATCAATCAATTTGGGCCTTATCACTGCTGATGTTGCTTTAGCAGCAGATTATTATTCAACGCATGAAGCACAGAGACAGTTTTTGGAAACTCATGATAGAAGAACAAAGAGGTAAGAAAAATGGAAAGTGAAACATAGGTTAGTAAAAAGGCCTGTTGGTGAAAAAAGGGAAATCATGAACATTCTTAACAGATTCTTCAAAAAATGTAAAAGTTATAGATTTTTGATGCAGAAAATTGATTCTAGAATTCTTTTATTTTTATGTATGTATGTATGTGTGCGTGTGTGTGTATGTATCTGTGTATATGGATTTTTTTAAAAAAATAATTTATTAACAATTTTTTTAACAGTGTTTCATTATAATCTAATAACTAGGAGCTGACATTTTTTCAAGTTGAAAACTGTGATAGTAATGGCAGAATTTTGTATGTATTGATTTTATAATATAATCAGATCTTTTAAATCCATTTCTGGGAAATAGTATCTGTTTAGAGTGTTATATCTCCAACATTTATTTCCCAAGAACTCAATACATTTATTTTGGAGGATTTGGGTTATTCCTAACGTTGAATGAATAGAAATCACTGTTGTAGCAAACTCTTCTCACCTTTGTCTCACCGTTACAAAGAGTTCTGCAGCAAAGAGAGTAGGAAATCACCTTAAATCCTACGGTATTGTGGAAGCGTATGAGCAACCTGGTGTTTCCACAATGAACTGTGTTTGATTTTTGGAAATAGCCAACTTCCACTTTAGTTTCTGAGCCATGTCCCAGGTGTTTTTTGAGGCATAGAGAGTTATGATCAGAAGAATGGGATAGAAGAGCCTTGTTAGCTTGATCCAATTATTTTTTAGTGAAAATTATTTTTTTAAATAAGCTATTTCTAAAACAACTCAGCTACTACAGGTAGTCCTCGTTTAACGACCACAATTGAGGCCAGAATTTTGGTTGCTAAGCAAAGCGGTCATTAAGTGAATCTGACCCGATTTTGCGACCCTTTTGCAGCAGTTGTTAAGTGAATCGCCACAGGCGTTAAGTAAATCATGTGGTTGTTAAGCAAATCACACAGTTCCCCATTGATTTTGCTTTCCAGAAGGTTGAAAATGGCAATCATGTGATCATGGGATGCTGTGACATTCATAAATGTGAACTGGTTGCCAAGCACCCAAATCATGATCACGTGACCGCGGGGATGCTGCAATGGTCGTAAGTGTGAGAACCGGTTGTAAGTCAGTTTTTTCAGCACCGTCGTAAGTCTGAACTGTCACTAAACGAATGGTTGTTAAGTGAGGACTACCTGTACTTTGTACAGATTAATGCATTTGTGAGGCATCTGGGTGGATGCACATTGAAAATAATGTAGTGATTCATAATGGTTACTGTAAAAATCTCTTAACAATACTTTCACTTTGTTTATTTCAATGAGCTCCTTCTTTTTCTAGATTATGGTTTTTATGGCCAGATGATAATACAAAAAATAAAAGAAGCAAGAACAAATGTGGTTGTCTCGGTGGCTGTCGTTTTTTTGGTGGCCCAGGGTCAGGATTAGACTTCTTCAAGCTTGAAGAATTGACACCGTCAAGTAGCTCTGCTTTTTCAAATGCAAGTGCAGAATCAGATATGTTTTATGGGCAATCTTTACTACAACCTGGAGAATGGATTATTACTAAAGAACTTCCCAAAATTACAGATGGTAAAGGATTTGCATCTGTCTGTCTGTCTGTCAACATGTTAATGTTTGTTGTTAATTAAACATCAGCATATTTTGAATATACTTATTAAGAAGTTAAAGAAATCATGCACATAACCAGAAGTATTGCACAAAAAGTGATACTGAATACAAACTTTTGCCCACACACACACACACACACACACACACACACACACACTTTGGTAATGTGCAATTAAAATTATAGGGAGACCCATGATTAAAAATATTCCACATTAAAAACCAGGCTGGTTTGTTGATGGTTGTCACAATTTCTAGTCTCTCTTAAAAGAATATACTATATATTTATTCATTTATTTGAAAACCAAGTAGAAAAGAAAAAAAATATTGGTATCTTTAATATTTATTAATTTAGCACAAAATATATAATTTGTTTTTAGGTAAGGCAAATGGTGTAAAGAGGAGAGAATGGGAATGCCGAACTGTAGGAACAGAATCTGGAAGAAAATCCCAGCAGCTAAATTTACAAGTGCCTCTGCGGTCCCATAGTTCTTCATCATCTTCAGAGGAGAATAGTAGTTCTAGTGCTGCGCTCCCCTTGCTTGCAGGTGATAGGGAAAGTCCTTCTTCTGCTATGGAAGACCACTTAGGACAAAAGGAGATATTGACAGGTTCCAGAAAAGAGGATGCCCATGGAAGGTAAGCATTTATTTCTCAATAATAACTTATTCCATTGTAGAATTTTCTGGCTTACGAGTTCTTTCAAATACTTGGTGTTTGCCTGCTTTATGTGCTCAAGTTGGGGTGCAATGTGTGGAGGATACCAAGGGTGGATACCTGATACCTTCCAGCTGTTTTGAATAAGCCCGTTACTGTTAATCATGCTGCTTGGGATTTAGTTGAAGAACAATGCATCTGAGGGCACTGTGTTATCTACTTCTAGAGTAAGTATGGGGAGCTAATGACTTTTCAGATGTTATTTAACTGCAGCTTACACTCCTGATCACTGACCATGCTGGCTAAGGCTGGTAGAAGTGGGCATCTGCCATTATTTGGAAAGTTACATTTCTCTCCTCTATGCTTCCTTTCAAGTTTCCCAGTGTACAACACCAGCTGTTATCCAATATACAGGTAGTCTTCACTTAACGATGGTAATTGAGCCTGGAATTTCCGTCGCTTAGCCATGCGGTTGTAAAGCGAGATGGCATCGCTTAATGATGGCAATCCTAACAATTCCCCTTGCCATCGTTAAGTGAATTTTATCCGCTGTTAGCTGTTAGTTTACACTATCTTCTCAGAGCCTGGTGCTGAGAAGATAGCGTGAGATGAGAAGGGAGCCACGTGGAAGAAACAACGTTCGCCGGAGAAGCTGGGTCCAAAAAGGACTCACAAAGGCAGGCAGCTGCTTCTGCTTCTCCTGCAGGGGCTGAGTGAAAAAGGCAAAAGGTAGGTGCGGGGAACTGGGAGAGGAGGCAGCTGGGTGAAGGAATGCAGGCTGGGGAGGGTGGAGCCTGCTATTGGCCTCGCGCCCGCGCGGGTAGGACAGAATGGGACGCCTCACGCTGCGTGGGTGGGCTTCCCACCCCACAAGGCAGGTTGCAGGGCTTCCAAAAGGGCAGAGATGGTGGGGAGATAAGTTGGGGGGGAGTTGAAGCACCCCTGCCGTCGTAAATGCGGACGGGCTGCCAAGCGCCCAAATTTTGATCATGTGACTGCAGGAGTGCTGCAACAGTCATAATTTTGGGCACATGTCGTAAGGCCATATTTTCAGCGCCGTGGTAATTCCGAACGGTTGCTGAACAAATGGTCGTTAAGTGAAGACTACCTGTAGTTACATGTTGCAGGCTCCTTGAAGTAATTGGGATTTCACTTTGAACCCATCAAAGCACCTGTGATGGCTTTTGCTTTTTCACTGTGTTTCAAAGAAATCCGCAATTACAGTTTCTATTTCAATCCTGTATAAATGTTAATTGATACTGAATTCTGTGCAGTTTGCACCACTGTGTACAAAAAGTTGTTATCTTCTCTAGTAGTGCAGCAGAAGGATCAGGAAATAGCCCAGTATCTCCTAATCCACAAGAGAGGCCTGTTGGACAGTCTCCTCTTAGATCTCCTTTGAAACGGCAAGCATCCGTATGTTCTGGTCGACTTGGAAGCACCAAAAGTCTTACTGCAGCCTTCTACGGTGATAAGCAGCCTGTTCCAGTTGGTGTGCAGTTCAGTAGTGATGTTTCCCGTAGTGATGAAAATGTCTTAGATTCTCCAAAGCAAAGAAGAAGTTTTGGTTCTTTCCCTTACACTCCTTCTGCAGACTCAAATTCATTTCATCAGTATCGTTCTATGGACTCCAGCATGTCAATGGCTGATAGTGAAGCCTACTTCTCAGCTGCTGAGGACTTTGAACCCATCAGCAGTGATGAAGGCCCAGGAACCTATCCTGGGAGGAAAAAGAAGAGAAAGCAAGCCAAACAAATTGATTATGGGAGGGGTTCAATCTATCACAGTGTAGAAGGACCACTTACTACTACCTGTCATGGAGAAACTAGTCAAGATACAAAAACTGTACCAATAAAAATGCATCCCTCCCAAGCTTCTTTTGTTTCTGCTTTGGGAGGAGAGGATGACCTTGTTGAACATTTATACGTCATAGAAACTGAGAAGGCTCCTGAGAATGAACAAATAACTTCCCAACAGCCTGTAATGAACTGCTACCAAAGCTACCTCACCCAGTACCAAGTGGTTAACTGGTCAGTAAAACATCCAACAAATAAAAGAACTTCCAAATCATCCTTACATAGGCCATTAGATCTCGACACTCCAACTAGTGAAGAAAGTTCCTCATCTTTTGAGCAGCTTTCTGTTCCAACTTTTAAGGTAAAAAGCACAGTGTATTTATTTATTTACCTACCTACTTACCTACCTACTTGTTGAGAATCGTTATAGCCTGCCCAATCCCAAAGGAGGCTGGGTAGCAATACACGCATATGCACAAGCAAAATTTAAAAAATCAATCTAACAATAAAAAACCTCTAACAACTACCTATGGTAGATGTCCTAATTCAGATTAACTGGAGGTAAAGGCTTACTAAAATAATACAAAAGTTTACTTGTTTTTGAAACATTAACAGGGTGGATGTTACATACCTTGGGGAGGAAGGTGTTTCAAAGAAACGTGGCTACCACAGAGAACCCTGTCATTTTTTCCATCCTACATGTGCTGCTTGAGGGGAAGGAATTCTTAACATGCCTTCTCTAGATGAGCAGATCAGATGGGCAGAGTCAATTCTGGCAAGGCTTTGTCTGATCTCTCTCTATCTTGTATCATCAAGGGCTTTAAAGATAATGACAAGCACTTTAAATTGGGCCTGGAAGCCTAGTAGCATTAATCATTTTATACCAGCTGCAGCTTATAAGATTTAAAAAAACAGCCCCATGTTACTGCAGTTTAGTTGGATAGTGATCAAGGCATGAGTTACTGATAGAGCCAGTTTGGTCTAGTGGTTAAGGCTCCGGGCTAGAAACCAGGAGACTGAGAGTTCTAGTCCCGCCTGAGGCATGAAAGCTGGCTGGGTGACCTTGGGCCAGTCACACTCTCTCAGCCCAGCTCACCTCACAGGGTTGTTGTTGTGGGGAAAATAGGAGGAGGAAGGAGTATTGGGTTATGTTCCCCGCCTTGAGTTGTTTATAAAAAATATAAAGGCGAGATAAAAAAAATCTAAAAATAAAAATAAATAAAAAATATCAGAGTACCATAATCCAGGTAGACTTGTAAATGGCTTACCAGCCAGAGTTGGGCAAAAGCCCCCAAGCCTGCTTACTGAATAGGAGTCAAAAGTCCATGAGAACTCCCAAGTCATGAACCACCTCCTTTGTGAGGAACGTAATCCTGTTCAGAGTAACTATCTGGGGCTGTCTTACTGGATTGTTCAGATGTTCATTGATAACTATTAATGCTGTCTTGGTAGGATTTAATCTCAAGCTTCTTTCACCCCATATAGATCCTTACAGTTTCCATACAATAGCCCAGGATTTCCCTATTATCTGCAGCTCAGGCTGGGGTGTCAATGTATAATTGAATGTCATTGGCATGTCTCACCCCAAGCCGACAGATGAGGTCTCGCAGCAGTATCATGTAAATGTTGAACCGCATAGGAGAGAACCCTGATCCCTGAGGGACTTCACATTGTCATTTCCATGGATTCAAGTGGTTTTACCTTACAATCACTGACTGGAACCACCCACGGATATAGGAGTGGAACCATTCTAAAATTGTCATTCTTGGGGATGGCTAGTACCTTAGAATGGCCCCTTATATATTCACAGACTGAAATAGATCCCTCTGCCATCTGGATTTTATTGCATCATATATTTTTATCTTCTATTGTATTTATATTTAATGTATTATTTATGGTTGGTATCGAATTTTAAATGTTGTTTCTATTGTAAACCGCCCAGAGTCCCTCCTTTAGAGGGAGATGGGCGATGATAGAAATTTGATAGATAAATAAATAAATAAAATAAAATAAAATAGTGTCCTGACCCCCAGTCCTTTCAGACAGTCCTAAAGGATATCAGTACTGTGCACTAAGAAGAGATCTAATAGGGTCAAAAGGGTGCATTCCCTTCCATCTGTGTCTTGAGAAAGGTTATACACCAGAGTGACTAGTGCCATTTCTATTCCATAACTAGGCCTGAATACAACTGAAAAGGATCTAGATAATTTGTTTCCTCTAGGATCCATGGGAGTTGATTTCCCACCACAAACAAATTGTAAATAATGCATTCAAAAGAATGTATAATTTCACTGAATTATTTTTAATGGTGAACTTGCTAAAATTATAGAAAATAATTATTAATGAGCCTACTCGTTTGGAATTTAGCTTAGTAAAATCTGCTTGAATTAGGAATTCACTTTGAAATCTTTTAAATTGAACTTGCTACAGGCAACTCAACTGAATTGTTTAGACCCATTGCTTTGGCAGATTTTCATTAGAAAAAAAGTGTATTATGGCTTATCAATGCAAAAATTGCCATGATTGATCATATAGAAATATAAAGGTAGGAAGGAATGTTAAATATGCTTACATTACAGGACAAAAGACTGATAAGTTTTCAAACAATAATAGCATATTGTTTTTTCCAGATCGTTAAACAAGGTCTTAAAGCTAATGCTCTACTGGACCGAGGCATGCAGCTTACAGGATCAACTTCTAAGTGAGTAACAAGTTATGGTTCATTTGTGATATGTTGAAAGTTAGATTTTCCTTTTCACATATGTAGCATTACAAAGGTGGTGGTGTCCATAAAGTGTTGTCCCACATTATAAGAATATGTGTAAGTAACAGCCCCCCTTCAGCACGGCTATATATTTGTATCTTTCTCATATGACTGCCATAGTTCCTGTCAGAAGACAGTGAAATGCTATTCACATTTATTTGCACTGTTAGTTTTCACACTACAGAAGGAGCTTGTAAGTTGTTGAGTGTCTATGTGAAATAGAATCTAAAAGGAAGCTGATTTTGTTTTGTTTTTTAGACTTTTCCAGCTATCCTGAACATTTTTCAGACATTTCAGTCATTTGGAAATGCTTTTGTTTGTTGTTGACTAAGAGTTCTTCCTTGTGTACAGTTTGTCTATGATGATGAACCAAGATACATTTTTAGAAAGAGTGAAATTTGTTTGATGCCAGAGATTTTTATCGTTTAAAATATTCTAGTACTTGAAGCTTAATTTTTATAATACATGCAGAAATATAATGCTTACCATCTGCTTACACCAAACCTGCTGATTAGGGCTGATGCTGGTGAAATTTCTCCTTAGTTTCCTTTGAAACTTAATATTTGCATATTCTCTTTAGGAGTCCAACTTGGATTAGATTTTCCCTCTAGAATTGTGAAAGTTGGCATAAGATTGCCACTGGAGGGTGTGTCCTGTAAATATAATATTAGATTATATTAGATAATGCATTTATCATCTGATAACTATATCTCTGATTCTAAGTCTCTGAACTGGTAGGATACATTTTATGTTTTTCAAAAAATATTAAATTACAGATAGAAAAATGCATTTAAAGTTAGTTCAAACCAATAACATGAGAATGCACTTAAAAGATCTGGTGCTCAGTTCTATTGTCTAAGGCAGCCTTTTTGAACCTTTTGACCCTGGAGGAACCCTTGAAATATTTTTTCAGGCCTTGGGGAACCCCTGCACATTCAGGCTCAAATATAGGCCAGAAATTACAAAATTATTATATTTGTTTCATGTGTTGGCCTGTATATATATGCATTAACAGTGTTCTTATACTAAAAATAAAGAATGAGGCTTACCCCTTTAATGTGAAGTAGCCTGAATTTTAAATAATTTATTAAATCGTGATATCCCAGGGAACCCATAGTGACCTCTCACAGAATCCTAGGGTTCCATGGAACCCTGGTTGAGAAACTGGTCTAAGGGATTCTGATTCATGTCGTTGCTTTGTCTTTGTGTGAATGCTTATTGCTTTTTAAATTAGTAAGCTTACTCTTCCCTCATTTACTGCACTTATCATAAATGGGGAATTTTATCCTCAAAAGATGCTTAGGAAAGTAACCTTTTCCACTGAATTGTATCGTGGCAGTTAATCAACAAAAAAATAAAAGTAGCTCCTTTCTAAAAATTAATATTTTGTTCTCCATTTGTTTGTTTAGTACTCCATATACTCCCTTGGAAAAGAAAATCCTTGATAACACAGATGATGAAACAATAACAGAAGAATGGACTCTTGATCATCCAGTTTCTCAGACCAGAACAACAGCTATTGTTGAAGTAAAAGGAACTGTGGATATAGTTCTTAGTCCTCTTGTAGCAGAAGCTTTAGACAGGTATTTCTTAGTTTGAAGAGCTATATGCACAAAATATGGCTGTCACATTTCTTCTTGGCCTGGGAAGGTACAAATGTACCATGCATGACATTGTCTGAAATAGATTTGGGTAAAGAACAGTCCTTTCAGTATTTTTTCCTGCAGTCTCACATATTACATCTTCTTATTTGTTTTTTCAGGCGTAGATTCAGGTCTTCTCCTTGCATTACAGGAAATTTGTGGCCATTAAATACAAGCCAGTGTAGTACTGAGGAGGCATAGGTTCAAGTAAGCCATGGAAACTTATTAGGTGACTTTGGGGGTCAGCCGGCCTCTCTTAGCCCAACCTACCTCACCAATTTGCTATTATAAGGGTAAAATGAAGTGTGATCCCCATCAAATCTTTCTTGAGCTGCTATCTTAAAAATACCAATATTTATAGGCCAAACAATACCATTATTAAGGTTATACTTGAACTTTCCACGAAGAGGTCATTCTAGGTAGTTACTAGGAAAAACAAGCTGCTGTGAAAAAATTATTTATTTTTTTCATTTATATCCTACTGTAGCTTGAATCATGCCAACTGGATTTCTATTTTCTCAGTGGAAACGTTTCACTCCTTATCCAAGGAGCTTCTTCAGTCTCCTTGGATAAGGAGCGAAACGTTTCCACTGAGAAAATAGAAATCCAGTTGACATGATTCAAGCTACAGACAATTCCACCTGGATGACTGAGAACCTTCATAGACATATTTATATCCTACATTTTTCTCCAAAAGGTCCCATCATTTTCTTTCCCAAAAGCAATAACAATGTAGTTGAGCTAAGAGAAAGTGACTAGCCCAAAGCCATCTAGTGAGCTCCTTAGTCAAGTGTAGACATGAAGCTGTTTTCTGGTCAGGTGGACATTCAGAATCTAAAAACCAGTTCTGTTTAGAAAATACCAGTTGTATGGTAGCCAAGTTGTGGTAAGTTAAAGGTAAAGGTTCCCCCCGCACATTTGTGCAGTCGTGTCCGACCCTAGGGGCCGGTGCTCATCTCCGTTTGTTATCCAAAGAGCCAGCGTTGTCCGAAGACGCTTCCACGGTCATGTGGCTGCATGACGCACGCGGAACGCTGTTACCTACCCACCGAAGTGGTACCTATTAATCTACTTGCATTTGCATGCTTTCGAATTGCTAGGTTGGCAAGAGCTGGGGCTAGTGCAGGAGTTCACCAATAAATCCCAAACTCATTTGATTTGGTCCTGACCTCCATACAATCTTTTTTAATACCCTAGGATTGGCTAAGGTAGGATAAATGAAAGAATACAAATACAAATACAAAGAATAAAATTTGATTAAACAAAGGAGCTGGCATTTTGGGTCATACCAGCTCATTAGTTGATATAATTCTGTTTTCACAAATTAACTTTTTATTATTTTTTTAATGTTTTTCATGTGAACCACCCAGAGTCATTGGGAGTCGGCAGCACACAAATTTAATAATAAATAAAATAAATAAAACCGTTGGGCTTCCCCTATATTGACAGATCATAATACATGTGCAAATGTAATCATTTAACAAAATAAAATTTCTAGATGCATTTATTGTAAATATCTTTAGAGAAAGTTGTAGACACAGTTTATTTGGATATTTTTTCTCATGGCTTTTATTTTATGAAAAGATAAGTAGATAAAATCTTGCTTGAAGCCTACTCTCAACATATATTTTGGACTAACTTTTCCTATAGGTATATAGAAGCAATGGTACACTGTGCTAGCACATGTCATGCAGCAGCCATTGTGGATGATTTGCATTGTAAGGTTCTCAGAGAAGCTGTCCAGAATAGAAAAACAACTTTTTCAGAAAATGTATGTATATTCATATAATTAAAGTTCTTATTATGACAAAGGTTCGTTAACTGCATACAGCATTTTTCTCCCCAAAAAGTGCTTTGGCATTTTTTTTATTTGGCAAGCTGAACAACCACAAAATAATCATGTTGTATATCTAGTCCCCAAAGGTTATAGATGAGAAGGAAAGTAAAGCCTTGCTTCAGAAGATGGGGTGGAAGAGGAATATATTATACTTGCTCCATTCATTTTTAAAAAATAATTATTTGCTTGAACACATTAGTAAAGAAAAATATGTTTCAGTTATATTTTTGGAGTTCAGTTCCTGTCTCTGAATTATTTGATTGAAAATTCAGTTTCCATCATTCTCACTTCTATTAGCCAAAACAGAAAAACGTAACTGACAAAATGGAGAGAGAGACAAAAATAACATGCTGGTTCCAGAAAGAACAAGGGATGGGGAGAATATGAAAAGAAACCAAAGATGTATGGAATTACATTTAAAATATTATACTGTCTAAAAAAAGTAGAGCTTGTTGAATTTGAAGCACATATGGAGGGTGCTCATTTCTATTGTTATCAGTTGAAATCTTTTTACCAAGTGTGAAAAGGGTAGAAAAAAAGACATCAGGCTATTTTGGAGCAGTGAAACTGCAACTTTAAGTTAAGTTAAATTAAAGTCCTTTCAGATTTTATTGTTCCCTTGCCTACTTTTTGGAATGAGGCATGCCAGTCCTAGACTAAGTGTGGCCCCTGATCCCAAAAAAGTTGAACATTTCTCCTTTAAATCTTAATTGCAACTGGCACTACTGTTCTTCTATTTTAAAGCTATCTTCTAAACAGGATGTGAGAGGAACAAAAATAGAAACCCCGGCTACTGGGACAACTCAAGTAAAGACACAGGCCAGTGTTTCTCTCAAACAAGATAATGTGACCATTAAAGGCCTACAAGCCAATGTTACAGTACCTAAGGTAATTAACAGTTTGACTGAGTAGTCTTAAAAGATGCACTAGTCAGTGTCTTGGTGTTAGGCTTTTATTGTGCCTATAGCACTAAGTAGAGCAGAGCTTTCCAAACTGTGTGTCGGGACACGTTAGTGTATCAGCTGCAGTGTCTGGGTGTGTCGCGGCTGCTGCTGCCTCCGAGCCCTGCCAGGATTCCGCGCAGGTCCTAGTGCCTGCCTTGTGCCTTGCTGCCTCCAAACCTGCCCTGCCAGGATTCCGCGCAGGTCCTAGTGCCTGCCTTGTGCCCTGCTGCCTCCAAACCTGCCCTGCCAGGATTCCGCACAGGTCCTAGTGCCTGCCTTGGCTGCCTCCAAACCTGCTGTGATTGCGCGCAGGTCCTATTGTGTGCCTTGTGCCCTGCTGTAAGAGTGTGTCGCGAAATGATACCCTGCTGTAAGAGTGTGTCATGAAATGATGCATGTCTAAAAAGTGTGTCACCAACATGAAAAGTTTGGAAAGCTCTGAAGTAGAGCTTAGCAAGAATTGTCTTGAATATAAACAGGTTGGAAGGACCACAATATAATTTTGTACAGATTTTGGGTGGGTGAAGGATTCAGGTTTCTGACATCCTCACTATTTAAAAATATGGCCACTTAGTCTAGATGCTAAGAAAAGAACACTAATATATGGAAGAGAAGCATAGGCATGAAATTGACTGAAGCCATGGATCATGGCCATTGTAATTGTAGTAGCTGTGCCAATCTTGAAACTGGCCAGACACCCAAGAAGATCCTTATAAGTTGTCCAGTGGGAAAATGGAAGTCGACCTCGGTACGGATTCCTTCACTGTCCACCAAAAATTCATGGTTAAATACAGCATAATGTATTAGTTGGAACAACAACTAAGGACATTGGTGTGGGGAGACAGACACCCTGGTTCATTTAGCCAGTTGCAAATATGGGTAAAATTTCTTCCCAGGACTGTGAGCATTTACCCAGGTAGGTGATTAACGCTTCAAGGTGTCGCTGGTCCTAAGTAGCACTTACAAAGATTCAGGATTATTGTGGCTTTATAAAGAAAATATGGATGCATCAGATACATTTTGTTTCTAGTTAAGAATAGGGCCATAATGGCTCCATGCAACAGTGCAGAAAAGAGATTTATAGCTGAGCACAATTGAACACAAAGAAGGCTAAGCAAAACTCAGAGCTCCCTAATAAGTTTGGACCATAGATTCTATTTAAAATATTGGGGGGGGGGGGGGGAGCGTTTTTCCAAATACCATTTGTGCTTATCTCCCAATAATATACTAATCTCCCACAATATACCACTTGTGCTTATCATAATTCACTGGCAAAATGTAAAACATTGATAATGTCTATTTATAATTTGTTGATAATGTTATAAAAGTTGATAATGTCTATTTAGATAAGGTGGTGTTCACATTATCATGACTTTTTAAAAAACTTGTTGAGTGAAAAAAATATTTTTTTTAAATTGTTGAGTGAATAAAAATACTGATTTGTATGTCTCTCAAATAATCTGTGGGATAACTTTTCTAGGTAAATTTATGCTTACTGCAAGCATCAGTTGAAGAATCATCAGGCTCAGCCACAGCGAAAAATGTAACTCATGTTTCCTTAGTGGCTTTGTGCTTTGACAGGATTGCTACACAGGTCCGTATGAACAGGTAAGGCAGGTTTTTAAATAAGTCATATGATAGTTACGTTTTTAATAAGAGATTTAACATTCTGACAAAGCCATTCTTGATAGCTTCATATCCTTCATCCCATGGGGTCCCCATAGTCCAGATTTGGTCCATGTAACAGAGTTTTTCCATCCCTTTGTTAAATGATATGGGGCAGATTTGTAATGTAAATGAGTAACAATTTCCCTTCAGTTATGCATAATAAAAATATTTTTGTTAGCAAACAAAAAAATGTATTTAATTTACGTTATTGATAGAATAAACTGCATTTTCTGAGATGTCTCAAATATTGTTTTTTTATTAAAAGAGGTGTGGTTGAAGAGAATACAAACAGCACAGAAACTAGGAGAAGTTCTGTAACTTTTGACAAGTATGTCCATTCCAATAAAATGCAGCCACAATCCTCTGGATCTCTACGATCAAATGCTGGAGCAGAAAAAGGAAAAGAAATTGCAGCTAAACTTAATATTCATCGTATTCATGGGCAACTCAGAGGCCTAGATACTTCAGGTAATCCTTTTTGTAATACTAGCTTGGCAGTGCTTCACTACAAAAATCTTATTAGGACTAGAATATATTGCAAGGAACCCTAATGTGAAAGTGTTGCTTTCAACATCATTCTCACACAGACACAGACACAGACACAGACACAGACACACACACACACACACACACACACACACACACACTTCTATCCTGCTGTAAGACATGCTGTCTTCTAGAGAACTGAATGCCCTTCTGTAGAAAGTTTTTAGGATAGGAAAAAAAGAGAAGGATTGGACCAAAACAGCTATGGATGAAGTTGCATGACTTGAATATTCTTATGTGAGAAATCAGAGTTATGCTACACAAAACTGATTAAAAAATCAAACCCAGTAATGGTAAGCTTGCATTTACCTGTATCTTAAGTTACAAGTGTCACCTACACTTTAAAATATTGTCCGCTTGTTTACATTATTTTCTTCTTAAATATTGATATTGCAAATTACCTTAACATTAGGAGGAAATTTATTGCTAATACATTTCATTTTTCTACAGCAGAGTCAAGACATTCTAGAATGGACATGTCTCTACTGCTCATTCCAGAAGCATAGCTAGTTAGTGTTCTGGCATTTCTTCTTGTGGAAAGAAATAGCTCCTTTCCCAATTCTAGTGACATGTCTTACTGTGGACAACACACATGCCCACAAATTGTCCTTGCCATCCTCCTGGCCAGGACCACTTCTTTCTTGCCATTCTCCAGAGCCAGATTATTAGATTTCACTAAGGCATTTGATCAAGTAGGCCCTAGCCACCTTGATAAACTGGAACAATGCGGGATGAATGGTCCCACCATCAGATGGATTCATAGTTGGCTGAACAACCATAGCCTGCACATGGCCCTTAATGGGTCTTTGTCCACATGGAGGGAGGTATAAAGTGGGGTACCTCACAGTTCTGTCCTGGGCCCAGTACTCTTCAACATCTTCATAAATGACCTAGATGAGGGAATAGGGGAATGCTTATAACATTTGCGGATGACACAAAGCTGGGGGGTATTGAAGACAGGCTCAGGATTCAGGAGGATCTTGATAGACTTGAACATTGGGTTCTATCCAGTAAAACGTTGTCCAGTGGTGACAAATATAAGGTTCTGCAGTTAGGCAGGAAAAACCAAATGCACAGGTATGAGATAGGTGGAACTTGGCTTAGCAGTAGTACTTATGAGAAGGATCTGAGTACCTTGGTAGACCACAGATTAAGCATGAACCAGCAGTGTGCTGCAGCTGCCAACAGCGCCAATACATTTGGGGCTGCATCAGGAGGTATAATGTCAAGATCATGGAAGTGATACTTCTCTGTGCTGCACTGGTCAGACTATACTGGAATACTGTGTCCTGTTCTAGTCACCACAATACAAAAATTATGCTGATGAACTGGAAAGTGTGCAGAGAAGAGTGGCAAAGATGGTAAGGGGCTTGGAAACGAAATCCTATGAAGAGCAATTAAAAGAGCTTGGTACCTTTAGCCTAAAGAAGAGAAGTCTAAGAATTTTTTTCTAATAAGGACTTATGGAAAGGCTCATGGATTATTGATTTTATATATGGTAACTGCAGTGAGGTTATTATATGCACAAGGATTGAAGATTACAGAATACTCATAATGGAGGAATGGATCGTGAGGATGGCAGAGCTTGTAGAAATGGCTAAATTGATATGTTTGATCAAGGAGGGAACAACAATTACTTTTATAAGAAGAGACGGCTAAGAGGAGACATGATAGCAGTCTTCCAATACATGAAGGAATGTTATAGGGAAAAGAGTGTTGATTTATTCTCCAGAGCACCCAAGGTTAAGATTATAGTGAGAGATCCAAATTTGAAATAAGGATAAATTTCCTGTCATTGGGGTATTAAGCAATGGAACAGCCTGCTTCTTGAAGTCATAGGTTCCCCATCAGTGGAAGTTTTCCAGAAAAGATTGGACAGCCAATTGTCTGGGTATGAGGATTGCTGCAATGAGCAAGGGCTTGGACTAGAAGTCCTCCAGGGTCCCTTCCAACCCTATGATTCTCTGATCACTTGCACAGATTCAGTACCATGGGTGAGATTCCACCTCTGGCCCCTTCAGTGGATGTTTCTCTCCTTTCAGAAACTAATAGCCAAAAACCCTGGAGATGCCTAGCAATCCTGGCGGAGATGAGGAGCTACCTCAAATGGTGGTTCTCAGAAGCCCTGACCAAATGGCAAAGCATGAGGCCCTCTAATCAAGCGTACATACTACGGATGCCAGCGACAGTGGATGGGGAGAGGAAGCCAAGGCAGCATAATTTTCCTGGAACAATGCATAGTATGTCAACTCTGAGCAAGTCTAGATTCTTCTCCTCCTAACAGACAACATGACTACTGAAGCCCACATCAGGGGGGAGAGAAGTGGCAATTCAAGGCAACCGATGAACGGGACAGCCAAACTCCTATGCTGGGATGATGAAAACATTTTTTCTTTCATGGCAGAACATGTCCAGGTGATCTTCTGCATGGTAGAGGACTGGAGAACCTGCAAAGACTTTGAAGAAATAGTTGTGATCTTTGGGAAGACAGTAGTAGATTCCTGGCAACTCTTAACAATTGCAGGATAGTGGGGTTCATCTCATGCTTCCCAACCCAAGGAGAAGAGGCAATAAACATCTTTGCTATCACTTGGTCCTAAGACTTACTTTATGTCTTCAACCTATTTCATAAATCCTGAGATTTGTATGAGGTTGGAGAATGGAACTGATGCTGATATGGCATTTCTAATAGCTATTACTTCTGTGAGCTAGATATCATAAATAATGGGCTTTCTGCAAGCAGTTCTGCATCAATCAGCTGGTCACCATCACTTTGTGCCTGGAGCCAGCCTTCATGACTAAGGAAGTACTTTTCTCTTTTGCCCAAGTACCAATTAGAGAAATATTGATGAAGACTGGATGTTAGATGAGCCATCAGGATGTACCTGAAGAGAAAGAGGAATTCAGTCTCAAGCAGCCTCTTATTTTCATTTCAGTGGCCATTCCTGTGCCACAAGGGGTCTCAATCATGTCCTTCAGATAGATCAGGGCTTGCATCAAACTAGCCTACAAGGCTCAGAATAAGCCTGCCCTAAGGGTAATTCCAGGTCAATTCACTAGAAGTAACACTAACCTTCTGGAGGATATCTGGAGGTTTGTCATGTGGTACTTTAAACTTAATTCTTATGCCTTATCCTTCAGCAGGAGGGTACTATAGAAGATAAGTTCTTATTAAGGATTAGGGGCTCTCCAGGAGTAATAGTCCCACCCGGAAGGGCAGCTCTGGTATGTCCTATTTAAGAATGCCCAGTTTCCACTATAAGAAAATCTTGCCTTGGACTTATCTTGAAGTTTTTTTTTCTACAGTGTAAATAGGGCTTCCAGCCTGCCTAGGTGTTGCCAGAAAAAAAAAGGAAGTATGTATCAGATAAATTGTACAAGTTTATCATATATATCCTTTATTCCTACTTTTCTCAAGTTTTATTTCTTTGAGCGATCTTTTTGGCTTGCCTTTCCAAAACCCAGAAAGGAACTATTTCATCTTATGGGAAGCAATGTTAGAATCCTTTCTTGCTCTGCCTCCAGAGCAAATGGAATAGAGATACCCATTTCAGAATGCCTTATTCTGCTGTAGAAAAAGGATGTTACTGGTAAGTCCAGTGTACTGTGGTTTTTCCTTTTTTTTAAAAAAACCCTCACTAATAAAATTCTCTTTATTTTTACATTGCAGATATTGGAATCTGTGCCATAACAGCCATTCCATTTGAAAAATCAAAAGTTCTTTTCACTTTGGAAGAGTTGGATGATTTTTCTTTTGTAGATGAAACTGATCATCAAGTAGTTCAAGATGTAACACGGATTGGGCCTAGCCAAGAAAAATGGGGCTGGATAATGTTTGAATGTGGAATTGAAAATCTGACAATAAAAGGTAAATGTTAGCTCTTTCAACATTTTTTTGAATATGTGATAACACACTAAACTGAAGAAACTGTGATCTTTTCTATGTTTGTATATTTACAGGTGGTAGGCAGTGTGGTGCTGTTTTATATAACACATTTGGGAATATAGGTAAATCTGTAGCTACCGACAGAGGTGGATTACTTGCATCCAATAATTCTTCAGATTCTCCAACTGGCAGTGGTTACAATACTGATGTGTCTGAAGAAAATCTCCCCTGTGATCGCATTAGTGCTGGTTCTGATACTCGTCCAAATTCAGTTTCAGATGAGCAAGTAAGACACGTTTTTAGAATAGTTTGTTGGACTATTGCTAGCTGTTATTTTTGGTGACAATAAAAATATTTTCCTATTTGCTAAATTAAGCTGCTTTTTCTGTCAGTCTTGCTTGCAGTCTGATTCACTTCCCTGGGAAAATATGTAATCTGTGTGAATGATCATGTTTTGATAAAAAGTCTTATGCCTTTTTATTTTTGCAGGTGACACAATAAGCTTGCATATTAAAAAGGGGGAAACAAACTCAAATCATCCTTTACATTCTCTACTATGGACTAATCTTGCACCTTTTGATCTTTATCTTACCTCTTTTCTTTAGGATGAAGGGGTTGAATCTGATGATCTGAAAAAGGAGAATCCTTTAAGGCCTCCCCCACCTGATTCTTGTAGCATGAAACTGACAATCAAAGAAATCTGGTTCAGTTTTGCAGCCCCAACAAACGTTCGTTCACCGGCCCATATATTTTCAAGGTGTGTTGGATTCTATTTCAAATTATTTGAACTTTGTTCAATGGATTGTAGTACATTGTATTACCTGCTATATAAATAATCTAAAATCTATATGGACTGCATATATAAATCTACTGCAGTTCGTTCGTTCTTTCTTTCTTTCTCTCTCTCTCTCTCTCTCTCTCTCTCTCTCTCTCTCTCTCTCTCTCTCTCTCTCTCTCTCTCTCTCTCTCTCTCACCACCACCAATCTCCCTCCAAAGGAGTTTGGAGGACTATGGAGTTCATTTGTGTGTTTTTAATTTATAGTATATGATCATCAACATTTCTTCGGAATGTGCACTAGGTATTTCTATCCAAAATATATTTTATGTAAGTAATCAGGCACATTTTTAGATTTACAATTTTGTTATTGAATGAGAACAATAATAGGCTAAACAGATTTCAAATGTGAATATTAATGTTAGTAAATAATTATAGTTTTAAACCTTTAAAATTCTTTATACACTTTAATAGTATAATCTTCTTTGTGTCCTGTGTGGTTAGCATGATGTTCAGGTATCATTGTTACATTGCATTGAATACTTGAATGTATTAGGCTGATGACTTTTTATTCCAAAGCGTGGAGTATAGTGTCTTGCACCAAGACCCCATTATTAACTATGCCTCTGTAATTGCAATTACCCTTGTGTATAACCATGCAAAATTGTGATATTTTTACTCTTTTACTGTTTTAAATATTTTTACTCTAAACTCTTTTAATCTTTCACTCTTGTCTTTGCATTGCGATGGTCATAATAGAAGGATTGGTATTTATACATAGTTACTTAGCGTTACATTTGCTATCCTGTATGTACAAATGAAAACTGAAAACTTAAGGCAGTTGATGCTTATATGAAGGTACTCAAATTAATTATTTGTACAGTTATGGATTACTGTGGATATTAAATAATATGCATAACTTGCATAACTGATGTTGTATTTCCCCTTGCATATTCAAGTGTTTTATAATTGACCTTTTTTCTAATAGGCAACTGAATCTTCTGAGCACTGCAACTCCAGCTGTTGGTGCTTGGCTTCTTCCTGTTGATCAAGTAAAGTCTTCTTTGAACAAATTAGAAACAGAGGGAACCTTACGTGTTTGTGCTGTCATGGGATGTATAATGACAGAAGCCTTAGAGGTAAGTAGCTTGCTGGTGAATAGGTAAACACTTACATATATCATCTTACCTTCCTCTAGCCTGAATATACAGTATATTTGTTTATATTGTGCATCCGCATCTAAAAAATTATGTTTTCAAAAGTGTGTATCTAACACTAATTTTTTCTAGTTTCATATTAAAAATTTTAGTGTCATCCTGCATGTATCATCTGATTGTCTTTTTGCATTAGAACATCTAATCCTAGTATGTATGTCAAATATATCGTATTGAATTGGGCAAAAACCAGATATATCATTGGATGATATTTTCTTTCTTTTAATATTAATTTAGAAAGGAGTCAGAAATGTCTGCTCAGATAAACTTATATGAATAAGCCAACCTGTCTTTTCATTTGTTCCAATTATACAGTATATTCATTTCCGTTTATGATAAATGAATGTATGGGATTTGGCAATATTTTGGCAAGATCTGTGTTAGAATCTAATAAACATACTGTATACATATATATTATGGAGGGAGGGAAGACTTAAGGGCTTTTTTTGGAAGAGTGATTTAAAAGTAAAATAAAATAAATAATCATTTTGGTGTTAAGATAAAGAGTTTGGACACATTATGTAAAGACCTATCTCTCTTGAGAAGTGTATGATGCTGTGAAAGGTGAAAAGAATGAGAAGATGATGACCAGCAGCCAGGTAGAAAAAGAAAAAGGTGATTTAGCAAGCAAAAGAATATCATCTCTGTAACATGTTCTCAGTTATCTTTATAAGACACCTCTTACACACCACTTCTTAACCTTTAGTTTTCAAAGCCACACACAACAATATAATACTGCTAAAGGATGATAATAAAGATTAAATAATAAAATTCTAAATAATTCTGCATTTAGGTTTTGCAGTAAAAAATAGAATGATAGTACATGTGCATATATTTTAACTGGAATGTTAGATTGTAAAGAAAAAAACCATATTTCCTGACAGAACTAATGTAGCTAATTGCTTTTATATATTCAGAATAAAAGTGTACACTTCCCTTTGAGAAGCAAGTACAACAGGCTCACAAAATTATCTCGTTATCTACAAGAAAATCCTTCCTGTCTGCTGTGCAACATACTTCACCACTATCTTCATCAAGCAAATTTTTCCATCATTGAGGATGCAACTATGGTAAGTTACTGCTTAAGAACATGGTCTGATAAAAAAAAATAAAGCAAAATACCAAACAAAGGAGAGCTCCATTGTACTGTGTTTTCTATTTATAAAATATTTTTTACTAATTTCAATTTCTGTTAAAATTCCTATAAATCTCTTGTGACATACTGGCTGTTTGATGATAACTGCTTATTCCTAATCACAAACTCTGGCAGCATCCAAAGACAAGCAGAAGCCAAACAAACAAAAACAGAATAGAGGCTTAACAAAGAAGCATTGTTAGCAGGCTCAGAAAACCCCTACATATGTAAAAATATCCCCAAACTTTAAAAGCAAATTTCAAGAGGATCTCCTCTCCCCTAATTCCTTCTTTCCATAGCTTAATGAAGTGAACTATGCTCAGTAGCCATGGAATGGTGAATTATTTTTTTTTCTTTTTACAAAAAAATAGAAGAAGGGAAGCAAAATGCTGTGCTGGAGAAGAGCCTTGAATTCCTTTCCAGGAAGTTTTGCTAAGAGTATGACTACATTTCCTAGGAGTAATTTGTTGCATTCCTATATAAAATATAATTCACAAAAGAATTATTTGCTTCATGGTACTATTTAATCATATTTAATGTAGATGGCAACCTGAACTATGGATTTTATGTGTTCACAATTTATTTAATTTTTTATCCCTTTATTGTATAAATAACTCAAGGCGGAGAACATACCTAATACTCCTTACTCCTCCTATTTTCCCCATAACAACAACCCTGTGAGGTGAGTTGGGCCGAGAGAGAGTGACTGGCCCAAGGTCACTTTATGGTCTACACATCCAGTGTCACAGAAGCAGGCTTCTTCTCTCTGAATGAAACTTACTGTATGCTCATTCTCTGCCTTGCTCCAGCCCAAGTGTACCCCTAAATCTATTTGGGGATTTAGGGAGATAGAAGGAAGAAGAAGAATATATTTAGCCAATGGCTCATGTGCCATCAGCAAAATTTGATACAATGCAGTGTTTATATCTACTAAAGTATTATTTTATTCATATGTAGGAGAACTAAGCCAATGATCCGCTTATGAAATATATTATTTCTTTGTTTTGTATCTCCAGGATACAAAAATTAAAATTTATTTTGCACATTATTTATGCACTGCAATACACTGATGAAGAAATACATACATTACTTAAACTATCTTGCTGATAGTTATATATAATTTTTGTCTGATTGTAATAGCTTTAACCATATAGTGTTCTTCTGAAATAATGGAAGACAAAAATAAACCTTGGGCTTGTCTGAATAGATTTTTGTAGCAAAGATTGTTCTGCTTATTGGTTTTTTTAAATGCTTATATTATCTTTAATTTTAAAGCTCAAATTTCTTGAAACACTGCATTGCAAAAACCTGAAGCAATTTTGGTATCCAGTGGTAAAGGTAAAGGTTCTCCCCGCACATTTGTGCAGTCGTGTCCGACTCTAGGGGCCGGTGCTCATCTCCGTTTGTTAGCCGAAGAGCCAGCGTTGTCCGAAGACGCTTCCACGGTCATGTGGCCGGCATGATGCACGCGGAACGCTGTTACCTTCCCACTGAAGTGGTACCTATTCATCTACTTGCATTTGCATGCTTTCGAATTGCTAGGTTGGCAAGAGCTGGGGCGAGTGCGGGAGCTCACTCCATCACGCGGGGCTAGGGATTCGAACCTCCGAACTTGCGAACTCCAGTGGTAGGGAGCTCCTTTTTATTTTTTCCATGGACTCCACAGCTCCTTTTTGCTCTGGGAAGGTGTGTGTGTGAGAGAGATGGTAGAATATATTGGTTTAAATGGGTACAGCGGTACTTGCTTTCCTTGGCTGCACCATAACCACATATTTGCTCCCCCGTCAGTTGATGCCAACCAGAGGGAGAATCTTTCCATCTTGATTTGTGCCTGAACCATAGATTGGGTCATTAATACTGAAAATTGCTTTTTAAGACTGTATGCCCCTTCATCCTGCATCTGTTTCATTCACAGAATGCCTTGCTGCTAGCATTACTCACTTGTTGACAAGGCCAGGCATAACACCTGCATTTTTTATTAGCCGCAGGGTTTTAGTTTATCCATAATAATGGTTACATCATACCGTTTACCCCTCTTTTAGCTTTATATGAAATGCAGTAACAATTCTTATAGATTGAGCCACTTTTTAAAGAAGGTAGAATTATTAAATCTTAATAATTAGGGGTCCCCAACCTTCCCTAAGACTCAGGCGGTCCCCAACCTGTGGGCTGCAGCCCACTAGTGGGCCGCAGTCTGTTAGGAACTGGGCCATGGGGCTCCTGCCCGCAAACCCTGCCCCCTTCCATGCAATTGGCTCCCGCCCGCAAACCCTGCCCCCGGTGCTTGTGATTGGCTTCCGCCCGCAAACCCCGCCCCAGGTCTGCGGAAATCCTGGAAACCCCGCCCCCCAGTCCGTGGAAAATTTGTCTTTTGAAATCAGTCCCTGGCGCCAAAAAGGTTGGGGACCTCTGCCCTCAGTGGTTAAAGGCCAAGTTATGTGAAGAATCATCTTAATCTGTATTTAGTTTTTATTATTAAATATATGAACTTGGTTCAGAGGCCTTCCAATAAGTTCAATAGACTTGGTAGATACAAGAGTTGGAGTGAGAGGTATCTGCCGAGCAGGGTCAAAAAAGTCAAGATGGCAGCTTCCATCATGCAGTTGTCACCACCATTTTGACTTTTGATGTCCCTGAATGGAGCCTTTTCAGAGGGAAATTACCAAGTAATCCCTATTGGCTTTCGGGTTCTTCTTTAGTTGCTTTTAAACAGTCCTAATCTTTTTATTTGAATCTATTCTTATTGCTGAAGTTCAAGTACTGCTACTGCTCTGGGTTTCATCACTGAAAATTTGCATTTGGAAGTTGTAATGCTGCCATCTTATATATGTTATCCTAGAAATGTGGAACTAAATATTTCTATCGTCTTTGCCTATAGTATTCTTTTATAGAATAAGCACAAAAATGAAAATTTTAATGTGTTTGTGATCAACATAACTTTTTTAAAAAATGTTTTATTGTATTGTTATAAGACATACGTAATATATTATTTCGATACAGTTGGTATTTATATAGTGTTGACTAGAGGTTGTTAACACACTAATGTTTAGATACCTTTTCTTTTTTATTTTTAATGGTCTAACTTATATCAGTATTAACTGTAATTTAAAATGTTGATCTTAATGAGCATAAGATTATTTAGCTTTTACATCCAAAGCTGAATGTAACATTAAGAAACAGCTGC
Organism: Charina bottae; assembly: GCA_023362775.1. NCBI lineage: Eukaryota > Metazoa > Chordata > Lepidosauria > Squamata > Charinaidae > Charina > Charina bottae. Next base: position 19,853,608 of record JALMGJ010000008.1, on the reverse strand, counting down.
AAATTATATAAAAATATTTGTTGCACAATAAAGGTTTCTGTCTTAAGGTGATTACTTGCTAAGATCTCCACTGTATTGTATTTATTATTGTTTTTACATGTTGAGAAACAAAAAGAAAAAGAAAATAGACAAATAAAATAGGCAACAACTGAAAAAGAAAAAAGGGAAAGGACTTATCATTTGTTAAATAACCTGAACATTTTGGAAAGCCAGAATCTAAATCATGTGAATAAATAAGAAAACTCAGAGGAACTTATTTCCAAGCAAATTTGCATGAGATTGCATGTAAGGGGATATCCCTTTTGGAGCTGGATTTTAGAATGTCCTGTATATGTGTTTGTATTCTAGAGTGACGGCCTTCCTGCTCTGGTGACATTAAAAAAAGGTCTCATTGCATTAGCAAGGCAGTGGATGAAGTTCATTGTGGTGACTCCAGCCTTCAAAGGGGTGAGTTTACACAGGCCAGCTCAGCCAATGAAACTCCAGTCAACTGTACACCAGGAACAAGAGGATGGCTTTGGTGTGGACAATGTGGGAGGACTTCAAAGTGACACAAGTGCTGATGGAGCAGAATTTGAGTTCGATGCAGGTATTGCATTGCATTTATACCCACCTTTTTATTTGTGTGTGTGTGTATGTTCTTAAGATCAGTTTATTTTGCATTCCATTCACATATGGCATTATTTTCTCTTTAACACATACTTGCAGAGGAATATGATTTAAAAAGTTTTTTCACCTTGTTCTGCAGAGAGATAATAATCAGTGCACAAAATAAATTTTTCTTTCAAGTGCTCTTCTTTGATTATGAAATGCATTTTTTAATCAAAAAAAGGTGGAGGGAAGGCTTGGAAAATTATGTTATAAATAGAACAACTTGAAAAAAATACTGCCAGTTTTCTTACTTACATACAGCAAGCTCCATGACTCCCTGCCTGCACCTACTGACAGCCTCTCAGACTCTGAGGTTCACCCACCCAATCCCAAGCAGAGGTGTGCTTTAAAGATACTGTACAACAACAGAAGACTCTGCTCTGCAGGTCAGATTGACTGGCCAAGAAGCAGGCTGGCAGGAGAGTAACTCCAATGAGTTAGTCAGCTGTGCATCTGGGTGGTGGCTCAGTGTGGCTTATTTATTGTTTGTTTATCGGATTCCTGGTCCCGATCCATGCCAAGCCTTGACTATGTTACCTGAGGGACCGTCTTTTCCCGGTTGTTTCTCTCCGTCAATCTGGTCTGGCAGGATTGGCATGCTCTGGTTCCTGTCAGCCAAGGAATGTTGGCTGGCGAGGACCAGGAGATGTGCCTTTTCTGCCATGGTGCCTGTCCTCTGGAACATCCTCCTTCCTGAGGTTAGGATGGCCCCAACCCTTTTGGCTTTTCAGAAAGCCTTGAAGACCTGGCTATGTGCCCGAGCCTGGGGCCCCGAGTGTGCGAAGGGCCCCATTATATGGTTGTGCTGACACCGACGGATTTTAATATCTCTTGGCTGTATTTATATTTAATTTTTTTGTATTGTTTTAATTGTTTGACGGGGTTTTTTTATGATTGTTAGCCGCCCAGAGTCACTAGTTTGAGATGGGCGGCTTGATTGATGAAAGAAAGAAAGAAAGAAAGAAAGAAAGAAAGAAAGAAAGAAAGAAAGAAAGAAAGAAAGAAAGAAAGAAAGAAAGAAAGAAAGAAAGAAAGAAAGAAATGTTACAGTTCCATCTGTAGCTTTAAGTAAAAAGGACTCTTTGCTTCTAAAAGTTCTGCCTGAGTTTGCATATGTCTGGGCTGTGGCAGGATCCAGCTTGCTATCTTGTTGGCTGGCAGCCAGCAGTGCTGGCACAGAAAAGAGGGTTAGCCAGTAAATGAGCTGCTACATTCTGAACTCACTGTAGCTTCCAGATGGTCTTTGAAGACAGCTCTATGTAGAATTCATTAGGTGTGGAGGACGTAAGGTAACTTCTTAATTGTGTTGAATTACATTTTAATTATTTACTCTGGAAAATATTTAGTAAATAGATATTAAAAATCGTTAGAAGCTTTGTAAGAACTTACATATATAATATATACACTCTAATAAAAGTCCTCTAAAGTTCTTCAGTATGATTAATACAAATTTGCAGGGAAATTTTTTATACAAAAGCAGTTGTAAAAAGAGTACACACTTTTAAAGATATTTATTATAATTGTACCTAAGAGACACTATATGAACTGATTCAAGTTTCAGGTATTTTTCTGAATTTTTTTGTACCCAATATTAATGAGAGCTTACAGGCAGCCTAGCAATAACTATTTCAGTAACTAATTGCCTTGGCTAGATTTATCCTCTTGTTAATTTGTCCAGTTGTTGAATGTTTTAGCTACTGTCAGTGAACATACGATGCTCCTGGAAGGAAGTGGTACGCGCCCCCCACCTGCTGCAGTTTCTTCTGGGCCTGTAACTGGTGCTGAGATTATGAGGAAATTATCAAAGACTCATACTCATAGTGATTCTGGCCTTAAAATAAAGGTAAATCTGTTTTATTCAAAATCAGTATGAAATTTTATATATACACACACACACACACACACAATTTTTTGAAGGAAGAACATACAGGTGTATAATTGGAGTAAAAATCTTGTATCTAGTTTTTAGTACTCTGTATAATTAAAAATATGAAAAAGTAATAATGTGTTTACCACTTCATCTCAAACTAGAGTTCCATTCAGGTTAAGTTCTTGTGATCTCCAGCTATTTCTTATACTGTGAAGGAGTCTAGACAGGAAAACATATTGAATTTAGGGGGAATTAGCAATGAATATGTATAGGAGTTGGTTTCTTGTCATCTTAACATAATACTTATGTTCCCTTTTCAGGGTATCCATCCATATCATTCTTTGAGCTACACTAGTGGAGATACGGCTACAGACTCACCAGTGCATGTTGGTCGTTCTGGGATACTTGTCAAAGAAAGTCCAAGAAAAGAGAGTTTACTTAGCTATTTGACTGGAAGTTTTCCTAGCCTACACAATCTTTTGGAGGGGACTCCTCAAAGAAGTACCGCAGCCCCCAAAAGTAGCTCTTTAACAAAAACAGGTAGAAATCATTCCATTATAATTATATTTTATTGATGAAAGCAATGGATGATGGCTTAATTTCACACTATTCAATGTTTTCAATATTATTTCCTTACAGCTCTCAAGATACTGTACTATGGCAATTTTCTTTTCGCCAAGGTATAGGTTCTTTAAAGAGCGATTCAGCAATAGACTGTATAGCCACTTGTCTGTAACTAACTATGATTAAAGTGGCAATAAATCAGCTGGCACAAACACTGCTACCAAAATAGACAGGGAGATCCATATTACTTTTGGAATAGTTTTTTAATTAGGGCAATTTATTCCTAGGCCAGCATTTGTGGACCTAAAAACAAAGTGTAAGGTCTCTCTCTCTCTCCCTCCCACCCGCCCTTTGTTTTCAGGAGCTCAAGGTGTATATAGTTTTCCTTCCTCCCAATTTATCCCCACAACAACCCTATGAAATAGTTGGGCTGAGAAAGTATGGTTGACTCAGAACCATTCAGTGGGCTTCCATGGCTGAAGGTGGACTTGAAGTTTCATCTCCCTGGTCCAGGGGTCGGCAAACTTTTTATGCCGGGAGCCATTTTGACATGCTCGTGCACATTTTGAAATCCTTGAGAGCCAGGGGCCGGGGTTTGCGGGCGGGGGCCAATCGCGTGGAAGGGGGCGGGGTTTGCGGGCGGGGGCCAATCACGTGGAAGGGGGCGGGGTTTGCGGGCGGGAGCCAATCACGTGGCTTATTGGGCCGGGTGGGAGGGCCCATGTAGCAGTTCCCCCCCCCACCGGCTTCCCGCCCCTCCCTCCTTGCCTGCAGAAGGCAGCCGGCCTTCTCCCCCCGCTATTTCCGGAAGTGATCCAGCGCCGATCTGCGGGCTGCAGGGGCTCCAGCTTCGGAGGGCGCCGGCTGCGCCTCTGCCTCGGCAGCCAAGCTGTTCCGAACCAAGGAGCCAGGGCGGAGCCGGGGCAGGGGAGGAACGGGAAGCGCCAGGGGACTCACCCGCTGCTGCTCGGCTGCCACCTTCCTCCTCTGCTTCAGCCGCCCGCCCGCCGAGTCCCGGCCCTTCAGCCCCCGCTGGGGGGAGGGGGGCAGGGACTCAGCGCCCGCACGCCCGGAGCCCGGCAGAGCTGCGTCTCGCCCCGCCCTCCCAGAGTGGCCAGCGGAGCGCCACCAGCGCCCACCTGCTCGGGCAGGTACCAGCCTCTCTGCACGCTCCTTCCGCTGCTGCTGCTGCAGGGAGACGGCGTCCACCCGGCCCAGCTGCCCGGGGTCCAGGGAGATCAGCTCCGGCGGGATTTGTGGCGAAGAGCAGCCGGCGGAGGCGGCCAAGGGGAGAGCAGGCGGCTCTTCGCCCTCGGCGCGCCGCGGGGCCAGACGAGCCTCCGGCTGCTGCTTCCTGCGCCCGTGGCCTCTTCGCTGCCGCCTCCGCCCGCCTCGCCTCTGCCGCTCTCCGCTTCTCCGCAAAGCTCCTGGTTCATCTTAATGTTTCCTTTTCCTCCTCTTCAATACGTTCCAGCAAGCGAGGTGGAAGCGGAGAGCGGAAGAGGTGAGGCGGCCTCCGGCTGCTGCTTCCTGCGCCTGTGGCCTCTTCGCTGCCGCTGCCGCCCGCCTCTTCCGCTCTCCGCTTCCACCTCGCTTGCTGGAACATATTGAAGGGGAGGAAAAGGAAACATTAAGATGAACCAGGAGCTTTGCGGAGAAGCGGAGAGCGGCAGAGGCGAGGCGGGCGGCGGCGGCAGCGAAGAGGCCACGGGCACAGGAAGCAGCAGCCGCCGCCCGCCTCGCCTCTGCTGCTCTCCGCTTCTCCGCAAAGCTCCTGGTTCATCTTAATGTTTCCTTTTCCTCCCCTTCAATATGTTCCAGCAAGCGAGGTGGAAGCGGAGAGCGGCAGAGGCGGGCCGCTTGCCTGCCTGCTTGCCTCCCTCCGCGAGGCCCCCCGCTGCCTTCCCGGGATCCAAGCCGGAGAGAAAGGGCGGCGGCGGGGCCGTGCTACCGGAGCGCCCGAGTGCTAGACAGGCAGCTCCGCCCGCGTGCCTTCCACGCGATCGGCCTGTGAGGACCGGCCAGGGAAGGCACGCGGGCGGAGCTCCCGTCCCGCTGCACCCCAGCCGGAGCGCCCGAGTGCCAGACAGGCAGCTCCGCCCGTGCGCCTTCCACGCGATCGGCCCGTGAGGACCGGCCAGGGAAGGCGCGCGGGCGGAGCTCCCGTCCCGCTGCACCCCAGCCGGAGCGCCCGAGTGCCAGACAGGCAGATCCACCCGCGCGCCTTCCACGCGATCGGCCCGCGAGGACCGGCCAGGGAAGGTGTGCGGGCGGAGCTCCCGTCCCGCTGCACCCCAGCCGGAGCGCCCGAGTGCCAGACAGGCAGCTCCGCCCGCGCGCCTTCCACGCGATCGGCCCGCGAGGACCAGCCAGGGAAGGCGCGCGGGCGGAGCTCCCGTCCCGCTGCACCCCAGCCGGAGCGCCCGAGTGCCAGACAGGCAGCTCTGCTCGCGCGCCTTCCACTCGATCGGCCCGCGAGGACCGGCCAGGGAAGGCGCGCGGGCGAAGCTCCCGTCCCGCTGCACCCCAGCCGGAGCGCCCGAGTGCCAGACAGGCAGCTCCGCCCGCGTGCCTTCCATGCGATCGGCCCGCGAGGACCAGCCAGGGAAGGCGCGCGGGCGGAGCTCCCGTCCCGCTGCACCCCAGCCGGAGCGCCCGAGTGCCAGACAGGCAGTTCCGCCCGCGCGCCTTCCACGCGATCGGTCTGCGAGGACCGGCCAGGGAAGGCTCCCGAGGGCGGGAGGAGGAAGAATCAATCGCCCTCCTCCAGCGCCGGCCATCAGAGTTTGGGGGCGGGATCCAATCGCGTGGAAGGGGCGGGGGTGAGTTCAGCTGCGGAAGAGCCACACTCAAGGGGCCAAAGAGCCGCATCTGGCTTGCGAGCCGCCATTTCCGACCCTTGCCCTGGTCTAACACCTTAACTATTACAATACATTGACTATGGGAAATTTGACGAAAGGATATGACCTAATAAATAAGTAGAAGGAGAATTTGTAGATAATTCTGCAGAACATAGAATTCTGTTCTATTCTATATATTGAATGATAGTATTCTATAGGTTCTATCTCTATACAGTCATATATATATACACTATATATATATATATATATATATATATGTATACACTCTATACAGTCAGCAAAAACAAGACCTGGAGCTGACTGTGGCTCAGATCGTGAGCTGCTTATCGCAAAATTTAGGCTTAAATTGAAGAACGTAGGTATGACCTAAATCAAGGGCCGGCAAACCGCGGCTCGCGAGCCACATGCGGCTCTTTGGCCCCTTGAGTGTGGCTCTTCCATAAAATATCACGTGCGGGCGCGCAGACAACTTCCCTGCCGCCCTCTCTCCCCCGAGTGACTTCACAATGCTGCCCAATCTAATTCCGCTTTGACCACCAGGGCCGCTTCTCCGGGAACAGCAAAAGGAGGGGGGGGGACGCGCAGGACAGGCGGCGAAAGCAAGAGGGTTCGGGTTTTGGAGGAGGCGAGGAAAGGAGAACCCGGTTCGCTGAGCTCCGCCAGGCCTAATTCGGCGTTTCCCGGTTTCCAAGCACCCTTTATAACCAGGAGCCATTTACGGGGGAATCCTCAGCCTCGCCTGCACTATCCCCGCACAGGTTTTCCCTCCCGACATGGTCTCACCACCACCCCAGCCGTGGCTGTTCCCAGCTGGTGCCTAAATCACCCCCCCGCCGGGACTCCGTCGCCGTCAGCTCCAATACGCTTAAACGGTCGCCCGCCGAGCCCCCTGCACGCCCGCTTCTTCACACCTCCAAGCAGTGCAGACTCAACGCCCGACCTGACGTAGAGCAGGTCTCCTGGGAAGCCCGTCCCGCTGCACTAAGGGGGCTTGGACCCTGGGCGCAGGACTGCACCTCTTCGCCGCAGCTTGTTAGCAAGGGCCCCGGGAAGCACAGCCCTCCGCAACACGAGCCGCACAGCCCACTTCGCCTCCCCGCCTTGAGAGGCCAGGCAGGTCCCGTTCTCCCCCGACCCTCCCAAAATCCAGATTCGCCCTTCCACCCGCCCCAATAAACCAGAACTACTGCACCTTCCCCCCCCCCAGCAGCCCACCTTGACAGCTGAAAAAAAAAGCCACGGCATATGGGAGGACGCCACAGTCCGATGGACTAAAAAGGGAGACGGTTATGGTTGTGTAGAGCAGTTTTCATTTCACTCCACTGGCTGCAGGGCTCTGCTGAACCTTCCCCTCTATTCGATTCAGCCCTGCCTCGCCAACTTCGCCGGAATGCCAGCCTCGGTGCCCTTCACAGTCGCGCCCCCCAGCAATCCTATCAGGGCAGCTGCCTTTGCTTTTTTTCAGTTGTGAGAAGCCTCGAGACGCTTCCACGCTCCCAATAAGCATCAGCCACCCCAGGCATACTAACTGGAACCCGCCCTGCTCCCCCGCCCCGCAAGCAAGTGGCAGCCGCCAGGCCTTCCCTCTATACTCCCAAGACTTCTTCCCCCCTTCATCTTCCCTCCATACTCCCCAAGACAGCTTTACTTTGCTTGGACTGGGGGCGTGAGCGGCTCCGGAAGAGAAGCGACTGGAGCAGTCGAGCCTCTCTTTCCCTTCTCCTTCTTCCAAACCTCCCCCGCCCCCTTCCACGCGATTGGCTCCCGCCCGCAAACCCCGCCCCCTTCCACGCGATTGGCTCCCGCCCGCAAACCCCGCCCCCTTCCACGCGATTGGCTCCCGCCCGCAAACCCCGCCCCCTTCCACGCGATTGGCTCCCGCCCGCAAACCCCGCCCCCGGCCCTCGAGTGATGTTATAAATGTCAAAATGGCTCCTGGCATAAAAAAGTTTCCCGACCCCTGACCTAAATCATATCCCTTATGAATATACAGTGGAGGTGAGGAATAAATTTAAAGGATTAGATCTGGTAGACAGATTGCCTGAAGAACTATGGATGGAGGTTCGTTACGTTGTACAGGAGGCAGCAACTAAAACCATCCCAAAGAATAAGAAATGTAAGAAAGCAAAGTGGCTGACTGATGAGGCTTTACAAATAGCTGAGGAAAGAAGGAAAGCAAAAGGCAAGGGAGAAAGGGAAAGATATAACCAACTGAATGCAGATTTCCAGAGAATAGCAAGGAGAGATAAGAAGGCCTTCTTAAATGAACAATGCAAATAAATCGAGGAAAACAATAGAATGGGGAAGACTAGAGATCTCTTCAAGAAAATCAGAGATATCAAGGGAACGTTTTGTGCAAAGATGGGCATGATAAAGGACAAAAAAGGCAAGGACCTAACAGAAGCAGAAGAGATTAAGAAGAGGTGGCAAGAATACACAGAAGAACTATACAAGAAAGATCTTAATGTCCCTGATATCCACGATGGTGTGGTCACTGACCTTGGACCGGACTTCCTAGAGAGTGAAGTCAAGTGGGCCTTAGGAAGCATTACTAACAACAAAGCTAGCGGAGATGACAGCATTCCAGCTGAGCTATTTAAAATCCTAAAAGATGATGCTGTTAAAGTGCTGCACTCAATTTGCCAACAAATTTGGAAAACTCAACAGTGGCCACAGGATTGGAAAAGGTCAGTTTACGTTCCAATTCCAAAGAAGGGCAATGCCAAAGAAAGTTCAAACTACCGTACAATTGCGCTCATTTCACATGCTAGCAAGGTTATGCTCAAAATCCTACAAGCTAGGCTTCAGCAGTATGTGAACCGAGAACTACCAGAAGTGCAAGCTGGGTTTCGAAGAGGCAGAGGAACTAGAGATCAGATTGCCAACATTCGCTGGATCATGGAAAAAGCAAGAGAGTTCCAGAAAAACATCTACTTCTGCTTCATTGACTACGCTAAAGCCTTTGATTGTGTGGATCACAACAAACTGTGGCAAATTCTTAAAGAGATGGGAGTACCAGACCACCTTACCTGTCTCCTGAGAAACCTGTATGCGAGTCAAGAAGCAACAGCTAGAACCGGACATGGAACAACCGACTGGTTCAAAATTGGGAAAGGAGTACAACAAGGCTGTATATTGTCACCCTGCTTATTTAACTTATATGCAGAGTACATCATGAGAAATGCCAGGCTGGATGAATCAAAAGCCTGAATTAAAATTGCCAGGAGAAATATCAACAACCTCAGATATGCAGACGATACCACCCTAATGGCAGAAAGCGAAGAGGAACTAAAGAGCCTCTTGATGAGGGTGAAAGAGGAGAGTGCAAAAGCTGGCTTGAAACTCAACATTAAAAAAACTCAGATCATGGCATCTGGTCCCATCCCTTCCTGGCAAATAGAAGGGGAAGAAATGGAAGCAGTGACAGATTTTATTTTCTTGGGCTCCAAGATCACCGCAGACGGTGACTGCAGCCATGAAATTAAAAGACGCTTGCTCCTTGGGAGGAAAGCTATGGCAAACCTAGACAGCATATTAAAAAGCAGAGACATCACCTTGCTGACAAAGGTCCGTATAATTAAAGCTATGGTTTTCCCAGTAGTAATGTATGGCTGTGAGAGTTGGACCATAAGGAAGGCTCAAATACTTTGGCCACCTAATGCGAAGAGAGGACTCACTGGAAAAGACCCTGATGCTGGGAAAGACTGAAGGCAAAAGGAGAAGGGGACGGCAGAGGATGAGATGGTTGGATAGCATCACCGATGTGATGAACATGAACTTGAGTAAACTCCGGGAGGCAGTGGAGGATAGGAAGGCCTGGCGTGCTATGGTCCATGGGGTCACGAAGAGTCAGACACGACTTAATGACTGAACAACAACAAATTCTATAGGTTTCAGTTCTATAGAACTCTTAATGGAGAGTTCTGTTTTCCCTGTAATTAAAAAAATTGGCTATATGGAATTTTTGTTTTTCATTGTGCTTCTTGGTATCTGCCTAGTATCTGTCTTGATTTTTTCTTCATTTCTATTTGGGTTTATTATTGTTAAAATTTATTAGCCGCCCAACTCCAATGGACTGCAAGAGAGATCTAGTTTCTATAGAGATACATAAAATCTAATTGCAATCCTCTAAGTGTGTCCTAGTTTTAATAGAGAAAAAGAAGTTCTACTAGCTTTATTTTTATTAACAAGAAGTTGGGCAATATTTAATGCTTGGTTGTCATTTAATGATCAGTGACAGAAATGTATGTACTGTACAATTTTTTTGCATAATCAAAATCTAGCTAGTTTTAGCATATCAGTACCATGTTTATTTATTAAAGAGAACGGTGACATTTAGGAGTTAATCTCAGCGGTATAGAACAATTTATTCAGTAGGAGCTATGAAGATACCGCCCCTCCCCCCATGTTTAATTTATGTTAGATTTTGTGTTGGCATTCTCTTTTTCCTTTAAATTGGTTTCTTGTCTCTCAAGGATTGAAAATATATTATCAACATTTATTTTTAAGGAGTTACAGTAATTAATAATTGTTTTTATTCCTATCTAGCAAACAATATGCAATCTGAAATTCTGTCTGAACATCCATTATTATCAGAACCATCATCTGTGAGTTTTTATAACTGGATGTCAAATGCAGTGGGCAATAGAGGAAATACAGCTCAAGAGTCTCCTGTCACCAAATCTGGCCACAACAGTCTTCCAACAGGTATTATTCTGAACTTCAGAGTTTGCTTTAATATAACAACTGAATACTTAATTAAAATAAAGTAAAAATTCTCTATAAAAATAATCTACTCTGTGTTTGTTAATTGAAATGAAAAAATCAAAAGGATATATTACTAAACTTAAGGTATTTAAAATAGAAATGTCAGATGAACTGTGATAATGAACTTGCCCATTATCCTGTTTATACTGGGATCATCCAAATATTTTCAAAAATTCCTCAAGCAAGACTTTCCTCAGTGATTGTTCCCTATCAAAGTCAATTTTGCAAGGCACTGGTGAAAATATACAATGGTATATTTATGCCTTTGACCTTGGGAAAAAGATAATCCATATATTATCATTCTCAAAGACAGAAGTTTGAGGACTAATAGTTACCCCAAAGGATGATGGTCCTGAATTTAAGGCAGTGACCTCTTCCTAAAGGAATTCTAGAGTGAAAAAACTTCCTCTTTCACCATTACTATATTCTCAGTAAATCTGAGGTGATTGTACTTGGAAAAAAAAACATATTCCTTTCAGGTAAATACAGTAAGGTAAAGGTTCCCCCCGCACATTTGTGCAGTCGTGTCCGACTCTAGGGGCCGGTGCTCATCTCCGTTTGTTAGCCGAAGAGCCTGCGTTGTCCGAAGACGCTTCCATGGTCATGTGGCCACATGACGCGAGTGGAACGCTGTTACCTACCCACCAAAGTGGTACCTATTAATCTACTTGCATTTGCATGCTTTCGAATTGCTAGGTTGGCAAGAGCTGGAGCTAGTGCGGGAGCTCACTCCGCACGCAGGGCTAGGGATTCGAACCTCTGAACTTGGGATCTTCTGATCGACAAGCCTGGCGTCTTACCCGCTGAGCCACCATGCCCCCTTCAAGAGTTTTGCTATTTCACAATGTAAGATAATTGTGCAGACTTTTTAGGCTGCAACGGATACAAACTTTTCAGCTATTTTTCACCTGCCAGGATTCAATCTGTAGGTGATCATTCTTCATATTCTATGTCAATAGTGATGTGTGTGTGTGTGTGTACACAGACACATAGACACATACATACACCAGCTGAAACTGATGTCATGCAGAATATATTTCCCCCAGAATTGAAGAAGAGTTTTTTCCCTGAATAATTTTTCAGCTTTCTGAGTCCTGCATATATTAGAACTAAGTTTGCTACTAGTAAATAAACACAGGAACTGTTTTATAGGTGTGGCTCCAAATCTTCCAACCATACCGTCAGCATCTGACTTCAATACAGTAATGTCTAGTGATCAAAACACATTGGACGGAACACATTCACAACACAGTACTAGTCAAGATGACATTGTTGGTATTGAGGAGGCGAACCAGGGACTCCCTGCTGTTCAACTTGCTGACGCCCAGGTATATGTGTGTCTTTAAAATTGGAGCATATGCATGATAAGAGAGCCAGTTTGGTGTAGTGGTTAAGGCACCAGGCTAGAAACCAGGAGACCGTGAGTTCTAGTCCCGCCTTAGGCATAAAGTCAGCTGGGTGACCTTGGGCCAGTCATTCTCTGTCAGTCCTAGGAAGGAGGCAATGGCAAACCACTTCTGAAAAACCTTGCCAAGAAAAAGGTAGGGACTTGTCCAGGCAGTTGCCAGGAGTCAAAAACTGCCTCAAAGGCTGTGGCTTCTTTGTTCTTTGTTCTTTTGCCTGGCTGCCTATTCCAGATTCTGCCTTTTCAACTCCCTAAGCTTTTAATAGTTCATTGCTATGAGTAATGACTTGGAAGTGATGTCCATTTCCTCCCTTGTCTTCTTTCTTGGCATTAGGTTTCCCACATCTTCTGTCTTAGCAACATTAAATTTTGTTTATAATTAGATAGGCAGAAATAAGACTAGATTTTAAAGTAATCATAATAGGTGTCAGTGTATAGTATATATAATGCTAACAACTGTGGTGGATTTCGGCCCTGCCGCTGGTTCTCAGGAAGGAGGGAGCGCATTCCAAGGAGATAAGAGGACTCACAGTCCGGAGAGCGTTGGTGGAAAACAAAGAAGTTCAGGGTAGCCCCGCCCTAGAGTCTCCCAGGTTATTTCCCCTTAGGTTAGTTAGAGTAGCTTTAGTCTGGCAAGATTCTGTCTGTACGGTCAGAGCAAATAAAGAACTGGAGTTTTGAATGCACTGACTCGTCATCGTTCTTGGGCTGGCCCTGACACAACATAATACCTATGAGGAGATTCATTTCAAAGAGAAAAGGAGTTTGCATCCTGGTTTTGGCTTATGATTTGAATGAAGCCATTGTGGCTGTCAGTCTTCACACCAGCCACTACTATAAATCTTTCCTCTCCAGAAACTTGTCAATTCAGTAATTAGCTAACAACAGAAGTTTCACAGTTATAGCAAGCTAAATAGGTTGTTTTATTGCAGAAAAAAAGCTGTATATATGCAGGTGATTTTCTACTGCAGGATGGAAGACTCAAGCCCTATACTTATATAACAGCCCCAGGGTTTAAATCTGAAGCTTTTTCCCCTTGACGTTTCAAGTCAACAGAACTTTGGCTATTCTTTTCCAGCTTAAGAATCGGAGACATGTATTTCCTATCTACATAATAGTTTTGACAATCCTAAGTTTTCATCTTTCCAACTTTAGCCATGTATTGGCATGAGCAGAATTACAAATACACTGTTTTTCCTTTTTGTTGGATTGCATATTAAATTGAAACACACACATAGATACTAAATTAATTGTTCCAACCTGCAATTTTTCAGTGCTTTAAAACATTGGAAGCACTTTCAAAAGTGTAGTAACATTTACATAAGTGAGAAGCAATTTTAATAGTTATGAATTAAGGAAACACTTGGCTTTATTTTTAATAGGTGGTTTTCAAACCTCTTCTGAGCCACACAGGAATTCAGTCTCAGGATGTAGTACCATTGTGCTACAGGATGTACTTTGGTGAGCATCTCTCATTCTCAGGGACTCTGGATTGCCTTAGGGCAGACATTGTTGATTCAGATACAGCAAAGGAGAGAAGAAGCAAAAGAGCACGAAGGTATGGCGCTCAAGCTCCAAAAATATATTTCACATTAAAGAATGTTAACATGTTATTTAATTACTCCAAAATATTTGGAGATGTTCATTGCTGATTTTTCCCCTCTTTAGGAAGTTAGAAATAATGCAGTCTTGAAGAAAATTATGGATTGGTGTACAGCAGGCAAATTAGATAGTCATGGAGTTGGGATATCAGTCTTTGAAATGTTACCTATAGAATGTAATTTCAGTTGCTTTTATGGTTCTGACTGTAAGAGTAATTCTTGTGACCAAATAGGTGCAAGATTGGGTAGATTTAATTTAAATTTTGGCTTGAGGATAAATAGTACAGTGATTATTGTTGATAATACATTTTTATACTGCATCTACACTTTGCCATTTTGCTACCAGGACTCTTTTTTTTGTTGTATGTTAAATTTGTATGAGTGAGGAAACAATGACATATCTCTCAAAGTAAACTTATTCTAAGTCAAGAAGCAATTTCTATTTTCATGTCAGTTTTTTCTTGACAATTAGACAATTGCAAGACTATTTCTAGAAAAAACATCAGAGTAAGTGTCTAATATTATAAAAAGCTAGATAGCCTTCAAGAACAGATTGATAATAACACTGAAATAAATGTTTATTTTTAAAGCTTTGTTTTTATTTCTTAGGCAAGGAGCAGTAAATCTTCCTCCACTTGAATTCAAACCAGCATTAATGTTGGAAACTTTTAGTATTAGTGCTGTTATAATGGAGAAATCGGTGAATACACCTCAAAATTCTACCAGTGCTCTTGCTTTTCATGACTTTAACAAACGTCATTATAGCACGTTTCATTGCAATTTTACAATCTCTTGTCAATCTATAAGCCAGCATGTGGATATGGCACTAGTTCGGCTTATTCACCAGTTCAGCACCATGATAGATGATATTAAAGCTACCCAAACGGACATTAAACTTAGTAGATATACAGCTGGTTCAGCTTCTCCAACACCAACTTTTAAAACTCGGAAACACAGAGACTTCCGTTCTTCTGACTTCAGTCGCAGTTCTCGAGGCAGCCTTAATGGCGTCAACAGAGTGAACAATGCAAAAAATAAACGATCCAACAGTGAGAACAATAAAAAAGAATCTCGAAATAAAAATTCACTGGGGAGAGCAGAAAGAAGAACTTCTAAAGTATCCAGGAAAGGTTCCAAAGATGTTGACCATGTGACCATTCATATGGATGACTCCGATTCAATTACCGTGTCAGAACAGAGTGAACCTTCAGCAGAGTGCTGGCAAAATATGTATAAACTATTGAACTTTTATTCTCTTATCTCAGATCCAACAGGGATTTTAGAAAAATCTTCTGAAACATTTTATCCAGCAGGTAAGAAAATCTTTGGAGAATTGCCATACATTACATCTGAGGGAGAGGGCAGATGAGTTGCAATCCTAATGTGTGTTGTAGTGCAAATTTTTCCCATTATGTCCTTGCATGCAGTGTCACAGCACAAATAACAAAAGGGCAGAGCTTGCATCTTTTTTACTCCTTCCTTCCTTCCTTCCTTCCTTCCTTCCTTCCTTCCTTCCTTCCTTCCTTCCTTATTTATTTATTTTTATTGCATTTATATAGCTGCCCATCTTAAAACAAGTCTTACTGTGATGCATGTTTCATAATTTCAGTACTTTCACAGTTAGGAACAGATGCCTGTGTTGATGTATAGGTTTTTTTTAGCTAAATAGACAACTTAGTTTTCTTTTTAGCTAAATTGGCAATTAAAATGGTTCAGTTAGACAGTAAATAATTACTGTTTAAAATTTGGTTTTTCCAATAATGCAGAGAATTTGTAACTTAAATAATGTAGATGTAATGGACAAGAGGAGGAAAGTAAATCCTGATATAGAGGAATATAAATGAAAAAAGACGTCAAAACTGTGAAGAGTTACTATCCAGAAGAGGCCTTGCTTTGTCGATGAATGAGGAAGAAGTTTCAGGATCGAAACCCTTTATTAAAAGCAACTCTGGATTTAGTGGTTTTATGATTGTCCATACATTTCATATATGGAATGATGATTGGATATAATGTGCATCCTTGCCATATTTAGAAAGTTAGTGTTTATAGCAGTTACAGAAATCATTAGACTCAAAATTCTATGTGTAATAATGGCACCTTTTGATAGTGGCTGCTTTTGGGCATCAAAGGAATATCCATACAAATCTTTATCAAAATCCAATCCTTGGTGGAAGGGCTAGCTAATACAGCAATTTTGTAGCTGACTTGATGAAAACAGGAAGTCATTTGTTTACCCAATAATAAAAAGAATGAAAGCAGTAAGAAAGTTTTCAGTCCCATTATTTATATGCATTATTTGGATGTTCAGAAATGTGAGGTCTGTATGTAAACAGTTGTTGTTTTGGTGGTTTTGAGTTAATCTTGACTCCTGGTGACTACATGGTCAAGTCCATGCAGCTTTCTTGGCAACATTTTCAGAAGTAACTTGCCATTGCCTTCTTCCTAAGGCTGAGATAGAGTGACTGGCCCTAAGTGTGAGTTTTCACACTTCACTGAAGACACTTCATCAAAGAATTCCTAATGGAAAGTCTCTCCAGGGCTGTGGTTATTAATGATAAACTTTCTGCTTTATACTTTGCCAGTCTAATTGTGGAAGTGAAAAAAAAATGTTTTCAAAACTAGGTAGCTCAGATTGGTTAAAGTTAAAGGCATATTGAATTCAGCAGAAAACAGTGTTAAGTACTGCCTTGTTAAATTCATACTAGATAGGGTATAATTTTTTATGAAGTCATTGTATTTGAATGAATTCTATCAATATTTCTTGGCTTGATTTGCATTGCTTGTAGGAATTCGGAGCCCTACAGAACCTGCATGTAGGGTTGCATTTGAGAATGAACAGGATAACAGCAGCTTGAGCAGACCACAGAGGAAACGTAGTTTGGTCACATCTGAACCTCAGCATGTGACCCTGATAGTCTTTGGAATAGGCATGGTAAATCGCACACATCTTGAAGCAGATATTGGTGGACTAACAATGGAATCAGAACTGAAGAGAATTCATGGTAGCTTTACACTCAAAGAAAAAATGAAAGGTAGAGATTGTGTGTGTGTGTTTGTGTGTGTGTGTAATTGAAACACATTTTGAAACACATTTTAATTGAAATACATTTGTTTTGGCTAATTATAAAAGTGAAGAGTAGGATAAAGAATATGATTTATAACAACAATATGAGCCAGACTAATTTTTGGAAAAAAAAGTTTCTCTTATTGAAATAATGAAAAGATGATTCTGTTCCATTTATTCTAATATAAAGGTAGTTAGGGTATTGCTTGGAATCTCAGATTAGAACTGGAGAGATCTGGGTTCATAGCCTTACTTAACCATGAGCTTACTGGGTGGCCTTGAACTAATACTAAATCTCAGCTACCCTACCTCATTGGCGTATTCATGGGAATAAAAAATGAGGTCACTTTAAGTTACTTTGAGAAAATGAAGGATATAAATGTAACAATATGTTTTAAAACCATGAGAAACTGAAAAACTACATTAGTTGGCCCAAATTATATTAAAATATTTTAACTTCAAAATTTGATATTAGAAATATTTCCATATGGTTTACTTTCTCCAAAAATGTTAGAAATGTCTTTACAAGTTTATTGGTATAAGTGTTTTATATTTTGCCTGTTATATTTCTAATAAGAATTATGCATGAATGCCAATAATAAATAATTTTTCACTTTATTTTAAATATCCTTTTTTCCTATTAAAGATGTACTGCACCAAAAGATGACCGAGACATGTGCTACTGCCCATATAGGTGGTGTTAATATTGTTCTCCTGGAAGGGATCACACCAAATATCCAGTGAGTGTGAAATAAAAAGTGATATTTGAATTGTCATTTATAAAGGCAGAGGTTATGCCCAGTATAAAGCTTAGGTCCAGTCCTCCTAGTAATTTTATTGAATTTGTTAAGCACTGCTGTATCTAGGCAGAACAAACAATGGCAAATATGTTACAAAAATAATTCCTTCTATTTTACTTTTAGGGTTAACTATAGGAGTTAAAAATCATCATCATTATGAGTCAAATATTCATTAATATTAATACAATGACTAGGGTCTAAGGTTTTCCTGAACAGCTGGTTCATACCAGGAAATGGGTAAAGACTCATGGACCATTTTGATATGACAGGGTTTTAACTAAATCATTAAAATGCGTTAACCCTGCCACATGTATAATTTTTATATGAAGTCTCTAACATATTGTCCTTTGACCTTTTCTCTCTCTCTAGCAATTAGATGTATTTAACCTAAATATAACAATTCAGTTTCAACCTATTGCTATTACTTGTATCCTGTTTTTTATTTCTAATGGCCATGTTACCATTACCGAGTACTGAAATTATTTATAGTTACGGAATTCTGTGGCTTGGCAAGAATTTCTTCAAAAACACAAAGTTATTTCCTTAATATAAATACACTCTCACTGTATTCTTTTTTGACAAATTCACTGAACTACTGTATATGTAGGAATTTGTAGAAGAACTGTTTGTTTATGCAGTGTTCTTAATAGATGTAGCTATATTTTTAGAAAGTTCTAAAATACTTTGTTGCATGATAACTAATCATTTAACTTTGATGTGGTTAATCTGATGTTAAAACAGTTGTTCCCACTTTTGTGCATTTAACTCCTTGTTTTGCTAATATATTTCATTTTCTCCTTCTTGCACACTTGAAAGTGTATGTAATTATAATTCTACATTTAAATAGAATAGCAATAGCAGGACAGTATAAGTATGCTGGATAGTATAGTTCACTTTCACATAGTTTATCAGAACTACTTAGATAATCCTCAGTATGTTTTTCTGGCTGTACAAAGTATTATTTAATGCTGAGAGAATATGGAAACAGCTAATTTTTGTATCAGTTTTTCCAAACACTATCTATTTTCAGTATCAAAGATGTCGAGTCTCTATTAATTCTAATGAAAAGAAATTCCGCGCCTTGATCTTTGGAGAGCGGCGGCAGCTCTCTCTGCTGGTTGCTGGCCAGCCCCACCTCCTCTACCTGCTCAGACAGCAGTCCATCCGGAGACTCTGGAGCTGACTGTTCATTATCTGTGGGCACTTCTGGAGCCGGCTGCTCGTCGGACTCTGCCTCTGAATCTGAGCCCATGTTATGGAATGTGTCTCTGAAGGGGAGGTGATGTGGTGGATTTCGGTAATGCTGCTGGTTCTCAGGAAGGAGGGAGCACATTCCAAGAAGGGGGACAAGATGAGAGGAAACATAGTCCAAGAGGCGATTGTGGGAAAACTAAGAGGTTCAGAATAGCCCTGCCCTAGAGCCTCCCAGGTTATTTCCCCCTAGGTTAGGTAGAGTTGCTTTAGTCTGGCAAGTTTCTGTCTATATGGTGTGAGGAAATAAAGAACTGAAGTTTGGCTGGACTGATCCTTTGTCGTCTTGGGCTGGGCCTGACAGCCCACCATGACAGCAAGACTTTTTAATATTTATATAGATGCCTTATTAATAAGAATGCCACAACAAAATAAGAAGCAGTTAAAAGACTTCTTATAAATTTGCCTCTGTCCTGAGAGTTCAGTTTGTGATCCAGTAGGTGAAAGAGGTTCTTAACTGATTAAATTTCTCCAGTCATTGATCTGAAAGAAATTCTGCACATAATCCCTTGGAGCAGCCAGAAACATTATCTATATATTATTTATACTGAAATGAATGGCTTGCTTATTATTCTTTGCAGTATCGAGATTCACAAGTTATCACTGCTTAAATTATAATTTTTTCAGGTATTTGGTCGTATTTTGAATTAACAATATCTGACTAACTCTTCTGCATGACTGTCTATTCCTTAATTTGCTTTGTTTTGTTTTTGCTTTCATCCAATCTTCACGTGTAGACTGGAGGATTTTCCTACATCACCAACAAGCACAGCCAAACAGGAATTTCTGTATGTCACATTATCTTTAAATGACTTTCAGATAGCAATGTATGTAGTATAGTTAAGATGCATTTTATTGTTTTTAAATGTATACTTAACTAGTTTTCTTAAAATTTGAATCAGCATATATTAGAAGTTTTGAACCAACTGTCTTTGCTTTTTATTTATTTACAGAATAAGGTTTTTTTGGGGGGTGTTTGTTTTTGTTTTGTGCTTTCAAATCAGTGTTGACTCCTGGTGATTGCCTGGACAAGTCCCTGCAGTTTTTTTGGCAAGATTTCAGAAGTGGTTTGCCACTGCCTCCTTCCTAGGGCTGAGAGAATGTGACTGGCCCAAGGTCACCCAGCTGGCTTTGTGCTTAAGTTGGGCCTAGAACTCATGGTCTCCTGGTTTCTAGCCTGGTACCTTAACCACTACACCAAACTGACTCTTTACAGAATAGTTAGGGTTTTTAAAATAATTTTCTAAATTTGTAACTTTTCTAAAGTCATTCATATTGGCTATTAATAAGAGAATATTGGCTTTATTCTATGAGGATAACAAAGGTTATGGTAGTTATGACTTTGTGTTGATTAACAAAAACCCTCCTATTGCTATATTAAGCTCTATTAAGGCATTGCAACAAAAATTGTTACACATCGCAGAAATATTTGGTATAAGTCCCACCCCAAAAGTGTGTATGGGATGTCTCATCTAAAGAAGCCTTTATACAGTGAGAGCATTTATATTTAAAATATTTTCATGCACACAGCTGTGTTCCTAACAGCACAGGTTCTAAACAGATGTTTTCATTGCACAGTCAGATATCTCTCCTACTGAGATGGGGTGGGCGGAAAGGGAGATCTAATCCTAACTTATTGTGTGATAAGGTCAGGACTTTTCTGCCACATCTGAATAAGATACATATGTGGAGTCCTTGGTGCTCTCTGAGCCTTGTTGTTTTCTTGAACATGTTTCATTGCCAGGCTAGGCAACATATTCAGTGCGAAAAGGGAGTGGGACTTGCTCTCTGTTTATATACCATACATATGTTTGTAAAGATACAGTACATATGTTACTGAGCAGCTTTGACTATTAAAATAGAAGATTTGATTGATTATGTGCCATCAAGTTGTTGTTGACTTAATAGCAACCACATAGATAGAATTTATCCATGATAATCTGCCCTAACCTGGTCTTTTAGGTCGTCTAATGGTACACCCATCACCACTGTAACTGAATCTATCCACCTCGCTGCTGGCATCATTTTTTCTTTCCTTCCACCTTTCCCAGCATTAGAGCCTTTTCCAGAGAACTAGGTTTTCACATAATGTATCCAAAGTAGAATAATTCAAGCCTGGTCATTTGTGCTTTGAGTGAGAACTCTGGATTGATTTGTTTGATGATTCATTTGTTTGTTTTCTTGGCTGTCTACATCAATGCTCTTCCCATCCTGGTGTTTTCAAAGTCTGACTTTCACTTCCACAGAGTGTTACAGGGAATACCATTGCTTGCACTATTCTGATCTTTGTAGGTATAGACACATCACAGCATCTGAATATCTTTCCAAGGCCTTTATGGCTGCTCTACCAAGTACTAGTCTGTGACATATTTCTTGACTTATTGTTCCTTTACTGTTGATGGTAGATCCTGAAAGGCAGAAGGTATCTACCACTTTGATATCTTCATTATCAACTTTAAGGCTGGTTGTTCTACTGTTGTCATTAGTTTGAACTTCTTTATATTCAATTTTAATCCCATTTTTTTCACACTGCTCCTTGACTTTTATTACTAGACCTTACAGATCCTTTGCATTTTTGTCTATTAGAATACTGCCATCAGCATAGCGTAGGTTATTGATGTTTCTTTCTCCAGTTTTAAAACCACACTCATCTTCCAATCCAGCTTCCCTTAATATATATTCAGCATGTAGGTTGAATAAGTAGAGGGAGATTATACAGCCTTTGCCAACTTGGAGCCAGTCTGTTTCACCATATTCTATCATATTCTTCCTGACCTGCATATAAGTTTCTCATGAGGAGAATGAGATCTTCTGGGATTCTGATTTTTCTGAGCATATTCTACAGCTTGATGTGATTGACATAATCAAATGCCTTTCTATAATCAATGAAAGACAATTTTACTAGTTAGGCTGAGCTGAACATTGGCCCTTTGGGCTGCTAATAATATTATTTGGCAGTACAAGATGACTCACTAAAGCCGCTAAACATATTTCTTTGTTTTAAATATTTTTAAAGGAGCTAAGCATTTCTTTTCTTTTTAGAACTGTGGTGAAATGTAGTATTGCCAAATCGCAAGCTCTTTATAGTGCCCAAAGAGGACTGAAAACAAACAATGCTGCCATCTTCAAAGTAGGTGCTATCAGCATCAACATTCCTCAGCATCCAGCTACTCTTCACAGCATGATGGTTCGCAGTTCTCATCAGCTTTCAAAGCAAATATCGGATCTCATCAGGCAGCCATCTGCAGTGTAAGTATTGCAGTTGGTACAGTCATCATGTGGAAGCCTAGCTGACTATATAACCTTAACTACACTTCTATTTGTATGTGCCTTTTGTATAAATAGTCCACAGCCTCCAAAAGAAGATATTGCAACCCCACTGCCTGCAGAGAAAACACCTACAAGTGTAAATCAAACACCTGTTGAAACAAATGAATTTCCACAATTGCCAGAAGGTTTGGAAAAGAAGCCTATGGTTCTTAAATTCAGTGCCATGATTGATGGAATTGCTATTGGAGCAGCACTCTTGCCTTCATTGAAAGCTGAGTACAAAATGGGAAGAATGCGAAGTCATGGAATGACAGGTAATGCATTTCCATTATTATATGAAGTATCTTAAACTAATAGTCATATTCCCACCCAATTAAAATTCTAATATATATCACCGATATTCAAGGAGTTCCTTCAGGGGCATTCCCACTATCTAACAATGGAATTCTGTTTTCCCGTTTCATGCCTGATTGTAAACTGCCTCTAGACTAGTCAGCTAGCTCTTTGTATCCTGTTTCTTTTATTATATTAACTGCAAATTCTAAGATGCAGAAATTGGAATGGGAATGGGAAAAAATCAGTTAAAGCATTAAAAATTTGGACTGCACAGCATTTTTGATTTGAAGGGAGAAGATGCTTCAGAGGGTGAAAACATAGCATCTGTCGGCAACTCCTTGAAGTAGTGTTGTTTTTTTCCAGGATCAAGAGCTACCCTCTGTAATCCCCAAACTAGACATGCATGCTTCAAGAGCTGGCAGGCAGATGTAATGTTTATATCCCTTCATTTGAATCCAAGGACTGCAGAGTTTTTAAAATAGTTGCATACCAGTATATATCATCTGTTACTTCAGTGTGTTATCTGTAAAAATATGCTCACAAATCCAATATTGGTTTTATTTAAAGCAGCCTTGCTTGCTTCCTAAATAATCTGTTTGAAACTTGAAGTGACTATCACTACACAAGATGTTAGTCACAGTAAAGTCTGGGTTGTTACTCTACAGACTTTTGAATAAGAATAGCTCTTCTGAATGTTAGGCTCATGTACCCCTCCCCAAGAATGTAGAAAAATTACATAGCCTTCTCACTGATACGTTAATTTACAATGTACCTGGAGTTCCTTTGTTTTTATGGGAGAATTGTTTAAAAATATGAATCCATGTGCATTTGGAAGTAGTTCACTGTTTGTACTTAATTGGAAAGTAAACCAGGAGGTGGGTAATTATTTCTATAATCACAGTACTAATAAGAGATTATCACACTGAACATATATATTTTTTCATTTCCCAGGTGCACAAACAAGGTTTACATTTGAGCTTCCAAACCACAAATTACGATTCACCTCCAAAGTCTCTGCCACTGATATGTCTACCATACCTCCTTCAGCTAGTCTTAACCTTCCTCCCGTGACAATGTCAGGCAAATACATTATGGAGGAACATGATACTTACTCAGATCAAATATGGAATATAGATGAACTGCCAGCTAAACAGAGCTATTATCTCCAGGGAAACTATTTGCGTTGTGTTGCTGAGGTTTGTATTTAAGTCTGCCTTTACTATCTCAAAACCTTTTTTGAATTTGCTTCTTATGTATATTTATAACTTCTCTGCTTAACAAAATTATTATTTTATGGTTGCATCCTCAAAGTGGCTGATTCGTAGTTTTCTCCTGATGTTTTGTAGCACCCAGTTGTTGTAGACAAATATTTGATACACCACAAATTGTCTCTTTTGAGCCCTTCTTAGTCTCAGCACATGGTACCACCAGGTTGACCATATCTAGGCTGAGAAACTAAATACGGTCAGGTCTGATTAGTAGTTCAGTGGGAGACTTTGAGGAAATACTATGTCTGTCAGTTAGATAGGGAAGTTGAAAAAAATATCCTGGTGGATGACAGTGTCAAATCACTCCTTTATTGCTGCCAATAAAATTAAATATAGACAGGAGTCAAGATCATCTTAAAGAAAACTTTCCTTTTTTCCCATCCAACATAATTCTTCATTCGAATTATTTAACAATGTAAAAAGCACATATCATGAATTAACATTTTAAAAATTCTCTTCTTTCTCCCAGGTTGGGTCCTTTGAGCATAACCTTACAACAGACCTTTTGAACCATTTGGTTTTTGTGCAGAAAGTATTTATGAAAGAAGTCAATGAAGTAATACAGAAAGTCTCAGGTAGCCTAATGGCTTTAAAGTTTTATTAAGCAACCTGACAGTCTTAACAGGAATGCTTCTTAGGCCATATTAAGCACAAATAATCTATTGTTTTAGTACTTTATAAAATTCCACAGATAAAAGCAAGTACTTGATGTATACCCTTTAGTGAAAATATTTTTAGAGATCATGCAGTATTTGATGAGACCAGTGAAATTTAAATTCTTTTGGAATACAATCCATACATGCCAGAATTAAGAGTTATGACTCACTGAATTCATTAATTTTTAAGTGCCAGAAAGGTGTTTATTGTACTGCAGCTGAACTGTACATTTTTGTTTTTCCATTTAGAAATCAGTCCTGTTGAATTTAATGCTGCTTATTCCTAAATAAATATATAGAGGGTTGTAGCTATAATAGACCAATTCAGTTTATTTAAATTGTGTTCATTTTGTAAAACATTATTTGGACTACTCAACAAATATCAATATCTGCAAAGACTGTACATATATAAATTATTACATTTATTTTATGAGTCAAACCAATTATATTCAGAAACCTGAGCATATTCTAGGTAAGTTGCCAACATTGCATACTCTTGGCTTCAACTATCAAAATAACTATCTCCTTATTTTTGGTGCTAGATAATCACTTTTGGGACTCTTTTTCATTACAACTTTATGTTCTTTTGAAGATTATGGAGTTTCTTCATTTCAGAAAGTAAATTTATTTTAGGGGCAGACTAGCCTGACCTTTTATTCTATTTTTCTAAACAAAAGAAATCAGAGTTTATAGCTGGAGTGGAGTAGGATGTCAAATTTTATTCTTATTATCAGAAATCAAGATGCGTCAGGCATAATATGAACACACAACACCCCCCAGCTTATTGAAGCCTTTTTTTAAAAATTGGATATAATCATGCATATCTTACATTGTGTATAGCTTGGCTCTTAAATTGTGTTTGATGGATGATATCAAATATTGATTTTAATTATAAGATACAAAAATAATTTGTGCAATTGTGTAATTATATTTTAGGAGGGGAACAACCTATTCCTCTTTGGAATGAACATGATGGAACAAATGATGGAGAAAAACCAAAAATTCTCCTTTATTCTTTGAGTCTTCAATTTAAGGTATTTTTGTTTTGTTTGAATCTGGAGGTTTGTTTAGGCTTCTTCAAACTGGGTCAAATTTAATTTTGAAAAACAAGTTAACTATAAAACGAATTATGTATGTATGTGTGTGTGGGGTGGTGGTGTTATTTTATAAACTACATTCAGCATCTCAAGTAGTTCCAACTTGTCTCTTAACTCAATAACTGAGCCCATTTTAAATTCTTTTACCTTTCTTTATTAGGGAATCCAGGTAACAGCCACAACACCATCAATGAGGGCTGTTCGTTTTGAAACAGGACTGATAGAACTGGAGCTTTCAAATAGAATACAAGCCAAAGCCATGCCTGGTGGCACCAGTTATCTGAAGCTTTTTGGTAAATGCCAAGTGGATTTAAATTTGGCTTTAGGACAGATTGTTAAACATCAGGTTAGTGCTTATTATTAGTTTCTGTAATTACTGTTTCACAACCAGTTGTGATATGCTGCTCCCCCCAAAGGATTAAAAAACAAAACATTAAAAGCTCAGTCCAAAGAATCCACTTGAAAGGTGGGAAAGATTGTTTTTTCCTTAAGCCTTCAAGCTGATTTCCACATAATATAGAACAATTCTCCAATTCTTTAAAGCAAGGAATATGAGGTCTCTCAGAGGAGCTATATGTGCTGTGTTTGTGAGGGGAACTCGAGATCGAGATAAATGTACAACAGACTGCCCTACCCTCTCCCTTTATTGTTACATGTTTCTCTGTAAGATCAGACACAGCAGAAGCACTTTGTGTCCCCTCCCTTAAGTAATGTCACCTGATGGGACTTAAGAAGTTTGCTCCAAAGCATTCCTGCCCTTGGAATAACATTCCCTTGCAGGTTTGGACCACTCTGACCTTAAACATTTGGAGTTGATCTTAAAAGCATAGTTCTTTCCCCAAGTTCTGGAATAGACTGATATCATGTCCATTGGTGTAAAGTTTGGCTTGGCCATGACATATTGCTCTCATGTTATGTTCAATTTCATGTTATTTTTCTATTTTGGGTATATAGTATGATTTTTAACTGTACACTGCCTGGAGTATGGTGATTAATGTAGATTTATCTATCTATCTATCTATCTATCTATCTATCTATCTATCCCCGCCCATCTCCCGAATCAGGGGACTCTGGGCGGTTTACAAGACAACAGTTAAAATGTATACATAAAATTACAGATGTATACATTCAATTATAATTGATATAAATTATAAATATAAATAAATAGTATCAGGTTTAGTTTTTGCTGTGGTATATACTAACATTAAATATGTTTTGAATATGTACAGGTTTATGAAGAAGCTGGCTCAGACTTCCATCAAGTTGCTTACTTTAAAACAAGAATTGGATTAAGAAATGCCCTTAGAGAAGAAATCAGTGGTTCGTCAGATCGAGAAGCTGTGCTTATTACTCTGAACAGACCAATAGTTTTTGCTCAGCCTGTGGCCTTTGACAGAGGTACTAATGGGACTGGGTCTCTTTTTATTTTACAGAAATAAAAGTAGAGGTAGACGTCATCCATGATTTTTAATATCCCCAGCTCATAAATATAGACCAGAACTTGTCTATGGTAAATGGTTTTGCATATCCTCAGCTTTTGCCATGTGGTCCTCATCTGTCTGTCATTTTGCCCAGAGGCAGAAGCACACATCTGGTTCTTCCACACACCCCACCCCCATTTCCCAGCAATCTGCAGGGTTCTGATAAGAGCCATTTCTTATGGTTGAGATAAGTTATTGGCAGATAGCAAAACTGAGCAGACCAGCTTGGCCTGCCTTCAGAGAATCATCAAGGTTTCACCCACTCTTTCTAGCCCTCTGCATCAAAAGAGCACTAGAAAACAGAAAAAAGACTTTGCCACCAGAATACAGTATATAAAGAGGCTTCATTTGAAAGTTAAGTACTTTCTGGAAGTCTTGTGCTATAATTTCTAATAAATATAAATAATCGTATCCTTGAGGTTTGTTTAATTCATTGTTTGCTGCAGGAACTGTGAGGAGGGGTGTCTGATCACCTTATATGGTTATCTCCTTCATTGTATTTTGTATGATTTCTCAATCATTTTCCAAGACTCCAGGCCTGAAACCCCCCCCCCCCCCATTTCCATTGGCACAAAATCTTGTTAACCACAGTGTTGTTATCTCTGGTTGCATGCTAGAATGTATCTCATTAATAATGAGGTCTACCTGTATACATTGAAGTGACTATATTTATGGAGAGGATTCTGTTAATTTACATTAAAAGGCCAGTTGTAGGAATTTTGCTACTTTGATTTGCTGATTTATTTATTTATTTATTTATTTATTTATTTATTTATTTAAATTTCTATAACCGCCCATCTCCCCCCATGGGGAACTCTGGGCGGTTCACAATAAACAAGTTAAAATAAGGTTTAAAATCTCAATTATACAATAAATATAAATTAAATTGAAAATCCAGATGGTAATGGAATAATTAAAAGGACAGTTATAAAATTAGGGGATTAGCCACCCCTATGAGGAACTATCCCTTCCTCCTTCCCATGCCAGGCGGCATTTACTTTGTTGTAGAACAGGATTTATTGATATTCTAGGGTTGTGTAGTGCTTTGAATTCAACTCCGAAAAGGTGCTTTAGAACTCACAGGATCTGTTTCCATTATTGCTTGACTGCAGTGGAAGCTTCTTTGTGGCAACTATGGATTTTTGGGAAAAAAACATAACTGCTTTAGTTGGTCATGGACAGATGGTACATTCATGCTCCTACCTGTTCCAGAGCACGGGTTTTCAAATTTTTTCAGGGTGCGGAACCTGTTTATTTTTTTAAAAAAATCCCAGAATCCGTGATCAAGAAGCAAAGGTTTAGCAATAGAAAATTGTCTTTTTTTGTCATTAGTCTTTCATGGAACCAATCAAGTACCCCTTTCCAGAGTACCTGTTCTGAGCTGCATCCAAACAACTGCACAGCCCTAGTACGTTCCTATTGTTCTAATACCTGAGAATAAGTACAAAAAGATGAAGTCAAGTTAACATTCTATAATGTTCCCTTCTAAAATAATGAAAAATATATTTGTTTTTATTTGTTTGTAAAGCTGTGCTATTCTGGCTGAATTACAAAGCTGCTTATGATAACTGGAATGAACAGAGAATGGCCTTGAATAAAGATGTTCATATGGCTACAAAGGAAATTGTTGATATGTTACCTGGAATACAGCAGACATCTGCTCAAGCTTTTGGAACGCTCTTCCTCCAACTCACAGTTAACGACTTGGGAATTTGTCTGCCAATTACAAACACACCACCGGTAATAAAGATAATAAGAATAAGAGCACTTATTTGAGTTGTCACTTCTTTTCAGATTTGTTCCAGCAGCAGAATACTTTGGAAATGATTGGCTGATTTTAAAAAATAAAAGCAAATAAATTGTCTTGTAGCTAACAGCTTGAAATAGTAAAATGAATTTCCTATTGGAGATCCTTTTAACTTCCTTGCTAGTTACCACAATGAAACTGTTACTTGAAAGCCAATGGGACTATTGTTTAAAATAAATGCTTTATTTAAAGTTCAATTCTTTTAAAAAAAATCATATTCAGATTTTGTAATAAAATGTTCATAGTTTTGAAGATATTTCTTATTGATCTATTGAACTTTGCAAATAACTTGAAGCTTTTCTATGTGACATGCATTACATACACACGTGTGTATGTGTGACTATCTTAATAGATTATAAAATTAAGCCGGTCTAAATAGTGGTTTATAACATTACAACTAAAAATATTTGATTCTGTTGTTTAATTGTAGAAAAATGCTTGAATCCCTGAAATTTAATATACCTATTTATATTTATGTTACACAGTTTCCAATTTTTCAAACTGTTTTTCTTTCTTCTTAAATTGCACTGTTAATGACAAATTTGATATAAATATGCTTCATGAGTTCTTTTCATTCATGTTTAACGGAATGTAACTAATTCTTGATAGTTAGATGCTTACATCTCTGAGTTCATTTTGGAACTAAAACTATATTATATAGATTTGTGCTATTATTCAATTATTATTTAAATCCTAGTTATTTTTAAAATGCTTCTTAGAGTATGTTGATCTTTGACAAATGTTTGTTTTATAAACATAGACTACACTATGTACTGTATGGTGAATAGAAAGCATGAAGAAATAATGCTATGTCAGTGTGATGACCCTGACTTCAATGCCCCAATAAACACTTCTCCATGCAGTTCTTTTGAATTGCAGAATAAGCTTTATTAAGGATACATGTAAATCAAAGCATTCTCAAAGACCTGAATAACGTTTCCTGCCAAAAGATTGCCTTTAGCTTCCCCCCCCACCTTGTGCCAGCCTCCTCGCCCCATGTTCTCATTGTCCGTTACTTTCCCACTCTGTTCAAGCCCCCTCCAACTTGTGCAGGTGGACGACCTGCAAAACAGGCTCCAACAGTCTGGCAAGCTCTCGGAACGTGCTCCCCCTCCCATCCGAGGTCAGGCTGACACGTTTCTGCTACTGTACATGGCAGGATTCTAACTGGAACCCTGACAGTCAGTTAGGCTTATTTCTAAATCCATGCTCTTTCATAAAGAAGTAGTACTTTTGTTCTAAGGACAAGTCTTAATAAACCATTTTAAAAATAGTTTTGTTAATTGAAAACCATTTATTTTAGAGTAACTCTGAATGTGTATGTGTATGGGTGTGTATAATGAAAAATAGATTATGGGGGTGGGGAGGAGTACTCTTAACTGTGAAAACAATACTGAATCTTGATGTTGAAATAAATGTTACTGTTGTCATTATTTTTGTCTTATTGCAGACTAACCACACAGCTGATCTGGACACTGGCTCTGCATTAGTCTTGACTATTGAAAGCACTTTAATTACTGCCTGCTCTTCAGAATCCCTGGTCAGCAAAGGACATTTTAAAAACTTCTGTATCCGCTTTGCTGATGGCTTTGAAACAAGCTGGGATGATTGGAAGCCAGAAATACGAGGAGATCTAGTAATGAATGCTTGTAAGCATTTTTATTATTAACTTGACTACTTTTTAGAACTTAAAAAGATTATATACTGGGCTTCAGTTTCAAGTTTAGAGAGGTATTAGACTTCCCATGAACTTCTTAATATGTTGCATCAGAGAAAAATAGCTGACTTTATATACAACTACAAAACTAGGAATTAATAGTAAGAGTTAGAATTTGTCCAAATACTACATTTGTCCAAATTAATGGTTTATGTATTTTTATAAAGTTTGAGAAGCAAGTAAATTTAATTCAAACTTTATTTAAATGCTTGTACATATATCATCTAAAACAAATCTTTGGTATACTGGTATGTCCACTATATTCTTCATTCTTTAGGCATAGTACCAGATGGCACCTATGAAGTGTGTTCAAGGACAACCGGGCAGGCAGCTGCAGGTAAGATTTATTCTAAACAGGCTCCTATATTGGCAGAGTGTTACAAATGTTGTCTTAACAATATTCTTTTTCAAAGCAACTTTTAATAACTATGAACAAGTGTTTTTTTTTTCAGTATTCATTCACCATCCTATCTCTTTAAATTAAGAGAGTTACATGCAGCAACAACAAATTGATTACTATTGCCAGATTTCACACCAGGGTTTGGTAGTAAATCTTAGCTCTCCAGGCATTTAACCCTTTTGACTTGGCAGAAGCTCTCAGATCTGAAGCTTTATTGCAGACAAGAATGAAGCTTTAAAAACTTGTTTGCTCAAGGTGATGCCAAGAAATCATGCTCCAGAATTTAAACTGTAGGCTTTTACTCATGCCTTTCCAAGTTAACAAATATTCAGCTGGCCTCTTGATGGCCTGTAGGCAATAAGTACATAATACTTCCCTGTAGCCTGGGATCCCCAGTTCCTGCCTTGTCAGTCTCAGCTCTTAACCTTTTTATTCTTAATAGTAGTATATATTTTTTAACAAATGGATTAGGACTATCTATTTGTATAGAATATCTCAGCACATTGTAGCATAATTTCTGTTGAACGTATGAGTGAGAATGATGTATTATAGCAGAGCTTTCCAAACTATGTGTCGCGACACAAAAGTGTGTTGCCACACACAGTCTGGTGTGTCGCCACACAACCCGGAAGCGCTGATCATCATCAGCGCTTCTGGGTTTTCCCGCGGCGATACACCAACGGCGCCGCGCAAAACCCAAAAGCGGCAGCAGCGCTTCCGGGTTTTTGTGCGCTGCCGCAATGGCGGCACTTCCGGGTTTTCCTGCGGCGACACACCAACGGCGGTTGGTGTGTTGCCGTGGGAAAACTTTGGAAAGCTCTGTATTATAGAGATATGATGTCAACTTTAAGAATAGAGTAATACATTTGTTTTAATTCCCTATTTGAAGAATGTTGTAGGTCCATCTTTTTCTTTATTGTATTTCTTTTCTGTGTATCAACAAGAAAAGAGTTTCATATTTCAAACCATTCTGTGTGATTTGAACGCAGTCTTTAGCACATAATTGTTACAGGTTGAAAAATTGTTTCAATATTTCTTAGCATGTCTAGTGCATTTGATAAAGATTCTCTTAAAACACTTATTCAATACCTGATCTTAGTTTTGCATGCTCCAAACTTTAATTTTTGAAAAGCATACTCCTAATACATTTCCCCTTTTTCTACTGAAACAGAGAGTAACAGTGCTGGAACATGGACTCTTAACGTGCTGTGGAAGATGTGTGGCATTGATGTACACATGGATCCTAACATTGGGAAAAGATTAAATGCTTTAGGAAATACTCTCACAACATTGACAGGAGAAGAAGATTTAGATGACATTGCTGATTTGAACTCTGTTAATATAGCTGACCTATCTGATGAGGATGAAATTGATACAATGTCTCCCACTGTTAGCATGGTCAGTAAACCAACCTCCCTCCCTCCCTCCCTCCCTCCCTCCCTCCCTCCCTCCCTCCCTCCCTCCCTCCCTCCCTCTTTCTTTCTTTCTTTCTTTCTTTCTTTCTTTCTTTCTTTCTTTCTTTCTTTCTTTCTTTCTTTCTTTCTTTCTTTCATAGCTGCCCATCTCACATAGTGACTCTGGGTGGTGTACATAATAATAATCAATATATATATAAAACCATTAAAACAAACAAAATAAAAAATAAAAACAAGTAATATATTATGCAACTCAGCAATAGTGCATAAATATGCAGACTTTAGGGTGTCATTGTACCTTTTTCTTCTGTATATGTATTATTACATAATAGTGTTAATCACTAAAGTGATATATATACATACATACTGTAGATACACACATACATGCTCACTATATTTGTGAGCCAAAACACAAAGGACTTCATTTCTTGATGGTAACTTGCATTATTCAAATAGAATTCTTAACTTTTTGTGTAATAGCTTCCTATATACCATCTCACAAAGCTTTGGAAATTCTTATTAGCTTCAAAATGTGAACTGATATTTAAGGAAAAGCAAACCTAAAGTACCCAGAACTAGATTCACGGTAATTATTTGGTGAAAGATA
Source organism: Charina bottae (assembly GCA_023362775.1). Lineage (NCBI taxonomy): Eukaryota > Metazoa > Chordata > Lepidosauria > Squamata > Charinaidae > Charina > Charina bottae. The sequence continues at coordinate 19,820,720 of JALMGJ010000008.1, read as the reverse complement.
GACATTGTGAACCCAAACTTAATTGAAATCAGTTCAGTATGCTTATCTAGGCTAGTATAAATTCAAGTTGATTGACCATATTGAATATGACAAATAATAGCAACAATCACCAAAGAGAAGATGGAAAGCAAGTCACACCAACAGCATGTAGTTAGGGAATAGATAGTAGCCTATTTAGGCGATGCCTGAATCAAGTCTAATGAAGGTGTTTAAAAAAATAGTACAGACAGAGAAGAGCCAGACAATAAGAAAAATGGAAGTTTCATTTCCTAAAGTATTAATCTTGCTATTTATTATCATCTAGAGATCAGATGGTGGTCCTTTATGTGGAGATAAGCTCACTTTTGGGCAGCGGATTGTAAATCATCTCTTGGGTTTGAGCCCCAAAAGCCATCGTTACTCTGTTCCTGTTGAATATCTGGTGGGATCAGCATCAAGTGATACGGCTTATTCTAACAGTTCACACTTAAAAGTGGGCAGGTCTTGCTCATGGGGACATGTATGTAGCATGTATAGTATCTCTTTAAACGATGAATATATGGGTCATTAACAAATCAAGAATCAGCGGACTTCTTCTTAAACTGATTTTGCATGCTATTTTGATTGGTGGTGCCAAACCTGTTCTGTCTACATCTTAGTCATTAAAGCTGCTTGCAGGGAATGAGATAAATGCTTTTCTTATTTTTAAATAGGAGAATGCTGACTATCGGAGGCAGGGACCATCTAATAGTCAGACTGGGGAGCAAAGAGGAAGAAAGTATGTGAAGCGCTTAGTTGATATCAGGGAGCTGAATGAACAGGCTAAAGTAATTGATGATTTAAAGTAAGTATGTTGTTTCCAAACAATTTTTTACAATCAGAACAAATTATTCTTTGTCTTTCTTTTACTAAGATTTAATTCAGGGGTTCTCAATCTGTAGGTCAACCCCCAAGCAACTTTAAATTGAAGAGTTGCGATTTTTTTGTAAAGCTAATCAGAGTTTAATAGCTAAAGTTGGTGTGCTGTGAAAACATACTCCCATTTTGCCTGCACAAGCTCTGGGCAAGTCTTAACAGTGTGCCAACTTTGCCTGTGTAAGAAGCGGGAGTACTGTTAAAACTTGCTCCTGCTTTGCCCACATAAGCCCACAGTAGGGTGACCCTAGCAAAGTGGGAACCCTGTCAAAACTTGCTGGAATCTTTGTTCCACATTTTGCCTGTGCAAGCCCTAATCATGTTTGTGAGTAGCTAAACCCATGGGATGTACAATGTGCTATGAATGACAGTTTCCCATTAGTGGCTAGTGACTTTCAGTGTGGGGTGTAGTAGTACGCCCATTGTTTTTGGAGTGCCTATGGAAGTGTACATTAGTGAAACTTTTATTCATTATTTTACATTTCTGGCTTTTCAAAATGCAAAAGGTTTTGTTGGGTGAAAGAAAGAAAAATCTAAAGATCAATCTGTGGGTAGCACTGATAAAATAAAGCCTAAGTCAAAAGAGTAAGATAAAATTTCTGTGTATTTTAGAAAGTGATATATTTGTTTCTTGCCCAACACTAATTCTAGTGAAATCATTAGATTTATTCTTGAGGAGGTGTTGCACAAACTTATTTTTTTCAGAGATTGTGATGTTGCTCAATTTAAGAACCCATGCTTTAATTAGTGCTGCCTGACAGGATTCTTTTCCAGTTTATACTTTCTGCTAAAAAATTATAGGTCATTATAAAGTATAAATTATCGGTCATTATAAAGTTCCTTAATCTGCTTTGGCAAAACTACTTTGCCAATATGGCTATCAAGTCACCCAAGAGTGGTTTGCATAACTATTTCCCTTTATCCTTAGGGTTATCTTACAAGGTGAAGAGAAGGCCTTAAACTGGGTCTCTCCAAATAAGTAATCATTCTGAGCAAATACTATATTGCTGCCTATAATGATTGATTGTGAACTTTTATTTATTAATGTTGTCTTTAGGAAACTGGGTGCAAGTGAAGGAACTATAAACCAAGAAATTCAACGATACCAACAGTTGGAGTCAGTAGCTGTCAATGACATTCGCCGCGATGTTCGTAAAAAGCTACGCAGATCAAGTATGAGGGTGAGCAATTTTTAAGCTCCTTTTCAGGCATATCAGTTCTTTTTCATGTTATTAAAATTAGATAGAACATAGTCACACACACCCAAAACAAGATTTACAGACACACTACATTTTTTGAGATGTTGGTAGGCCATCATTCAGTACAGGGATTTTTTTAGAAATAAGGTTAAATTTAAATCCACTTCAGTATCCATATAACTTGAAGTAATCTTCTTCTCCATCAACTCTTCATTACATTCTATAAAGGCTTTTCAAAGGTAGCAAAATATTTCAAAGGGGAGAAGAAAAAGATTAATTGTATCTGTTGCACTCTGCTTTCACAATATTTTGTTTTCAGCTCCCAAGTCTCTCAGCAGTTTACAGTATATACTATTTTTGCATTTGCTCATGGGCTTTATGTTAAGTTCATATATATCCCAGTGGTACTTAAGTGTGCTTAACTTTTCTGGATTTCAACTATTTACAGTCTATATGTGTGATCCTTAATATTTCATTTGCCAAATTTCTGAACTATGCAAGAATATTGTCAGGATGAAATGTAGGAATAATATACTCTGTGTATCTCAGGCAGCATCTCTGAAAGATAAATGGGGCCTAGGTTACAAACCTAGCTATAATCGATCCAAAAGTATTTCAGCTTCAGGAAGACCACCTCTGAAGAGAATGGACAGAACAAGGTAAGGTGGGATAGAGGGCTTTTTTAGAACAGGAATATGTTTTGATTTTTGAAAGTATGCAATAGGCAGACTTAGAAAATGGCTGTCATGAAGACTGTGGCCAGTCATAAGTCATCTATTGCTAGAAAGTAAGCTACGTGCCCAAGATGTTTTCTACCATCCCACTGGGCCCTTGTGAGCCCAAAGGCCTTCCTAGAAATAATTATGAAGCTGTGCTTTGCAGCATGTCATGTTTAATTGTTCTGTTTATTTTTATGTAAAATAATTTGTTAAAAGGTCAGGTGGACATGAATTCTGTTGGGCGCCATGGGAGGTACTTTCCTTGAGTATCACTTTGCCAACTCTAGAGATAATAGTGATTTCAAATAAATGCTAATATTTGTAAGAGCCACGTACTTTAAATTACATGCTTTCTTTTTTATTGTTTTTAAAATATTTGAATAGTTCCTTAAAGTGTCTTCAGGTTTACATGTATTTAATTTTTACCTTAGTGTGGCAACAACTATATGCACCACAGATGAATGTGGAATCTTGGTGGGGGGGGGGAATCATATTTTGCCTCCTTCTTTCAATGGAAATTACTGAAAACTAAACTAATTCCTATCCGCATAATACCATTTCTTCATCTGCACAGCTTCTTCCTAAAGTTGTGTTTTGGAATCCTAACAATGTTTGATGGTTTGATTTTATGCAGCTGCTGTACTCAAATGAACTGTATAGTTTGTAACTTCTCAAATAACATTATATTGCAGTAGATCTTGTAGTTCTTTAATTTTCATACATTTGTAATTTTTCTTATTCAATGGCTTAACATGAAATACAGTTTGCATGTAATTAAAACATAAAATGTATTCAAATTTGCCACCATCTGTTTAGTGCTTCTTGTTTCAAGCTATCATTTTTAAATTGGGAAAGTGTTCCAAAATAACATTTTAAATGGTGATTCTTTAATTTGGAAGAAATTAGTAATAGTAACAAAATATGAGTATTTATAAATATCATAATTCCCTGTTTCTGTAATTTTATTAGTACAAGGCTTGGGGAAAGTGAAGAACTTCCAGAAATTCGTGTTGATGGGGCATCTCCTGGGCCCAGGGTAACTTTCAGCATACAGGATACGGTAAGGCAATCCCTAAGTAGTTCATTGAATCCTTTGGGTATTATGAAATAAGAGGTAGATGCATGGGAATTTAAAAGAGTATCTATTAAATGTGTCAGAGAGCTTTAAAAAAATAAATTTTTAATATTGCACATCTTAAACTACCTTCAGTCTAAGAACTGATATGTTCAAGTATACATATTTTAAATATATGTATTAGTATATGTATTTATGTTGTTACATATGTTTGCATCTTATCCATATGATTCATTCAGTCCTGTATGGTGATTTCCTTTTATTTGTGCCAATGTCATATATTTACACACACACACACACACACAGAGTATATCTCAGAATCATAGAGCTGGAAGGTGCCTCTGACGTCATCTTCTCCAAACCGCTGCTTGATGCACAACCTGCTAAAGCAAGGGTCGGAAATGGCGGCTCTTGAACCAGATCTGGCTCTTTGGCCCCTCGGCTCTGGCTCTCTCTCTCTGTCTGCCGCCCGACATCCGGAAAGCCGGTCTCCGGAAGCAGAGCGAACCCTGGGGAAGAAACAGACGCTGATTGGTGGAGGCTCAGAAGGAAGGACGCCTCCATCAATCAGCGCGCGCCAAAGGGGAGCAGAGAGGCAGGCTGAACAAGGCGAAGCCCGATTGGCCCTGCTTCCCAGAGGTGCGAAAAAAAGACCGGCGCGGGGCCTCGCTCAGCTGTGCGCGGAAGCGCTCCAAAAAGACCGGCGCGGGGCCTCGCTCAGCTGCGCGCGGAAGCGCTCCAAAAAGACCGGCACGGGGCCTCGCTCAGCTGCGCTGGGCTGTGAAGCTGGACGAGCCGCCAGACCTGGAGCGCTTCCGCGCGCAGCTGAGCGAGGCCCCGCGCCGGTCTTTTTGAAGCACATTTCCACAGCCCAGCGCTCAGCTGCGCGCGGAAGCGCTCCAAAAAGACCGGCGCGGGGCCTCGCTCAGCTGCGTGTGGAAGAGCTCCAAAAAGACCGGCGCGGGGCTTCGCTCAGCTGCACGCGGAAGTGCTCCAAAAAGACCGGCGCGGGGCCTCGCTCAGCTGCGCTAGGCTGTGAAGCTGGACGAGCCGCCAGACCTGGAGCGCTTCCGCGCGCAGCTGAGCGAGGCCCCGCGCCGGTCTTTTTGAAGCGCATTTCCACAGCCCAGCTCTCAGCTGCGCGCGGAAGCGCTCCAAAAAGACCGGCGCGGGGCCTCGCTCAGCTGCGTGCGGAAGCGCTCCAAAAAGACCGGCGCGGGGCCTCGCTCAGCTGCGCGCGGAAGCGCTCCAAAAATACCGGCGCGGGGCCTCACTCAGCTGTGCGCGGAAGCGCTCCAGGTCCGGCGGCTGGTCCAGCTTCACAGCCCAGCACCAGCGCGCCTGGACCGGCTCAGAGACACGCGCCGCCAGCAGCGCCTCCGCCTTGGCCAGCCTGCGCGCCTTGGAGAGCTGGGGTGCCGGTCTTTTTGGAGCGCATTTCCACAGCCCAGCGCTCAGCTGCGTGCGGAAGCGCTCCAAAAAGACCGGTGTGGGGCCTCGCTCAGCTGCGCATGGAAGCGCTCCAAAAAGACCGGCGCGGGGCCTCGCTCAGCTGCGCGCGGAAGCGCTCCAGGTCCGGCGGCTGGTCCAGCTTCACAGCCCAGCGCCAGCGCGCCTGGACCGGCTCAGAGACACGCGCCGCCAGCAGCGCCTCCGCCTTGGCCAGCCTGCGCGCCTTGGAGAGCTGGGGTGCCGGTCTTTTTGGAGCGCATTTCCACAGCCCAGCGCTCAGCTGCGCGCGGAAGCGCTCCAAAAAGACCGGTGTGGGGCCTCGCTCAGCTGCGCGCGGAAGCGCTCCAAAAAGACCAGCGCGGGGCCTCGCTCAGCTGCGCGCGGAAGCGCTCCAGGTCCGGCGGCTCGTCCAGCTTCACAGCCCAGCGCCAGCGCGCCTGGACCGGCTCAGAGACGTGCGCCGCCAGCAGCACCTCCGCCTTGGCCAGCCTGCGCGCCTTGGAGAGCTGGGGTGCAGCGGGACGGGAGTGTCGCCGGCGGCCTGCGAGGACCGGCCATGGAAGGTGAGCGAGGGCCAGGGCGGCCGGCCAAGCGCAGCGCAGCCCTGTATCTTACCCTTCCACGCGATTGGATCCCGCCCCCAAACCCCACTCCCTTCCGCGCGATTGGCTCCCGCCCGCAAACCCCGCCCCCTTCCACGTGATTGGCCCCTGCCCGCAAACCCCGCCCCCTTCCACGTGATTGGCCCCCGCCCGCAAACCCCGCCCCCTGGCTCTCGAGCATTTCAAAATGTGCACGAGCATGTCAAAATGGCTCCCGGCATAAAAAGTTTGCCGACCCCTGTGCTAAAGCATTTCTGACAGATGGCTATCCATCCTCTATTTGAAGATCTTTAGTGAAGGCCAGCATGCTACTTAATGGAGCAACCTATTCCACTGGTTGACCATTCTTACTGACAGGAAATTCCTTCCAATATCTAATCTGAATCTCCTTCCCTCTAGTTTCAGCCAATTAATTCTGGTCCATTCCTCATGGTAACAGAGAGCAAGCCCACTCCTCTATATGAAACCCTTTGGCTATATGGAGACTGCTAGCCTATTTTCTGTCAGTCTTCTGCTCTGCAGGCTAAACATACCCTCATAGGACTTGTTTTCTATCCCCACACCATGTTGTAGCCCTTGCTCTGATCTCACTTGAGTTTGTCAGTCCTTTTTAGATGTCAGTGTGATCTACCAGAACCCTTGGATCCTTGTCACATTTACTACTGCCAAGCCAGGACTCGCCCTTCCTGTACTTGTGCCTTTCTTTTCTTCTCCCCAGATGTTAGACTTTACATTTTGCCTTGTTAAAATTCATCCTGTTTGTGGTGGCCCACTGTTCAAGCCTGTCTAAATCTTTTTGAATCTTCTATTCACTTTTTAAATGTTAGCCACTCCTAGTTTTGGCTCATCTGCAAATTTGATATTCCTGGATTAAGGAATTGATATGAATACTCAGCTCCTTAATCCAGGTCATTAATAAAAAAATATTGAAACAGCAGAACCCAGGACTATATACAGTACTGTATTGTTTTAATAATTTCTCTTTTTCACTTTTAATTAAGTTGAATGAAACAGTTTTGGGGATTGCACAACAATCCAGCTGTCCAGGGGAAGGGTATTTTCAGGTATTTGTAAAATCAACAAGTATACTAATTAACTGCATGGAAAATCTGCTTCATTGATCATATCTGTCAGCTAAGCAGACCACATTATAATACATGTAGGTCACAATTGGCAATATTATATAATCCACTATTATTTGTTACTTTGGGGTGAGAGCATTCATCAGTGTACCAAGGAGGAGTATGAACTATTTTTAACACTTTTGGAATAAAACTTTTACATAAAAAACAGCTGTCCTCTAGAACAGAAGCTCATTGGAAACCTTGCAAAAAATAGTGAAAAATACTTGGTATATTATTGGCAAGCCATTTTAGTTGATACAACCACTGATAGTTCAATAATAGGAATTTCTCACTTTATGCTGTCTAATTGAATTGTCGAAGAATATAAATACAATAAAAAGGTCATGACTGAATTAGTTCCTTCTAATTATGAAATTCATTTAAAATAATTAGGTTGAATCTATATATAATGAGCTGACACCAGATTAAGCCACTGTTAATTGTTCATTATTAAGTTTACACTGATTTAATTAAGATTTATTGCAACAAACATAATTCTGGATTTAAACCAATCAGTAAAAATAGTTAAAGAGCTTATACAGCTGGTAGCAATCAGCTGAAATATGTCATTTTCTGTTAATAATACAGTATGTGTTTTCAAAGCTACATTCAGGGTGGCCTTTCATTGAAAACGCATATTGAAATGTGAAATATAAATTATATTTTTTACAGTTCTTTTCATAATGTAACTTAGTGAACAAATTGTTGCACTTAAATCTTGTTGAAATCAATGGTATAAGTCAGGGGTCCCCAACCTGTGGGCCACAGCCCATTAGTGGGCCATGGCCTGTTAGGAACTGGGCTGTGGGGCTCCTGCCTGCAAACCCTGCCCCCCGGTGCACACGATTGGCTCCTGCCTACAAACCTCACCTCCCCTGGTCCATGGAAAAATTGTCTTCCACGACCGGTCCCTGGTGCCAAAAATGTTGGGGACTGCTGGTACATGGCATATATTGCCTTCGCTATTACAGTTGGAATAGTCCATCCAATTTAGTCTGTGTCCACCCCAGTACTTTTATCAAATACTCTTCCCCTATATTGTTAGAAGGAGAGGAAATCAGGACTTGTGTTAGATTGCTTGTTTTGAACCTGAATCACATTTTTTTTAAATCTAAAAATACCTTATTTACCCAAGAGAAAGAAGGAGTTCCTCCTCCCAAATAATTCCCTATGAATTGGAGAGAGATCATTTTACATATGTTATGAACAGAAGATTCGTGAATGGGTGAAAATGCAAACGGTTGAAGATGTGTGTGATGAAAATAATGGTTATCTTTGAAGTATAAATGAAGATTGATATTCCTTGGGAGGGTCCTGCTAGCCTAAGGAGTTTAATGTTTTCATAAGGGTATGATCTCTCCCCCCACCTTTACCCAATATTATTCCCCCATTTACCTCTCCTTCCTTTCCTCCTAGAGTTACCTCTTTCCATTAACTACCTCTACTGATCTTTTTCTTCATTGTTGTTGTTTCTGCTGGAAGGAGGGTAGGAGAATGGTTTTGTATGTAGTAGGTTTCCCTGCTTAGAGGAGTGAATGTGTGTGTGAAACAATGTCTGTAGCTTGAATCATGTCAACTGGATTTCTATTTTCTCAGTGGAAACGTTTCACTCCTTATCCAAGAAGCTTCTTCAGTCTGAGCAAAGTTTGTAAGGGAATCCTTAAATATGTTTCTAGGGTGGCTGTGTGACCTTGCACCTGGGGCTAGGTCATGGTTATTTTGAGATGTTTATTTCTAAGTCCCTTTATCATCCAAAGGAGGATCGTTAAGATTACCTTGCTGGTAATCTTAGTAATCGATCCTCCTTTGGATGATAAAGGGACTTAGAAATAAACATCTCAAAATAACCATGACCTAGCCCCAGGTGCAAGGTCACACAGCCACCCTAGAAACATATTTAAGGATTCCCTTACAAACTTTGCTCAGACTGAAGAAGCTTCTTGGATAAGGAGCGAAACGTTTCTGAGAAAATAGAAATCCAGTTGACATGATTCAAGCTACAGACAATTCCACTTGGATGACTGAGAACCTTCATCGACATGTGTGAAACAATGGTTGCTATAGGCCTTAGGTTGTAGACCATTTTAATCAATAGCTTCAATTAATTTTCTTCTTTGTGCTGGCCCTGCCCACCTTTGGATTGTGTCTTCCAGCAGAGGGCTGTGTTTGTGTGTGTGTGTGATGTTTACATATTGATTGGGAAGGGGAACTCCAGGATTGATTTCAGCTGCAATAGACAGAGATCTTTGTCTATTTTTTTTTAAATCTGCTCATTTTTTTGGCACCATCTTCCTTTTGGGTAAAAATGCTATGGACAGACAGATTTTAGCAACATGACCTAGATATATTAACATGGATATTAATAACATTTTATATATGGAGAGCTTGCTTCCAAATAAAGCTACAATATAACGAGCATCTTAGGAATCAAGTCCTATTACCAGTTGTGTAACAGGTTTCTATGTGTAGAAAAGGGTGACATGTAGGGATGGGCACCCTGTGGTTTTCTTTTGGACTCCTGTGGCCTTACAAAATCTTTGGAGCAGCTCTCTGTGCCATTTTGAATCCCACAATCCTTCTCCTTTCCCATTTACCTTTCCCCTCTTGATGCCTTGAGGTCACAGCTGCCATTACCAATTTCTTGAAAGGATCTGTTTCTGCAAAGATCTAATGAGTACTTCATTGTGAAGATGATCTGATAATTGAGTTTATGCAGTGAGAGACCTCTCTAGTTAGGCTGACCATACGTACTGTTGTTTTCATATTTCCCGACCGTCCCGTCATTTTAATATAAATGTCAATTTTGTCCCGTTTTTTTTTAAAAATTAACAAAATGTCAGGCATGGCAAGATTGATTCAGCTCTGCTCTTAGCTGGTCACTCTCTGCTCTCTGTTTGTTTTATTAAAATGCGTTCGGGATGTGATCCTGCCCCCTTTTTTCAAGAGTGAAACTGATTATTTATCCAGCTTGGCAAGAGAGAGTCTTTTGTTTGGGATTGTGGGAGAGAGAGAGAGAGGGAGAAAAAAAAGCAGGAGGAAGAGGAGGGAAGACAGAAGGAAGAGAAGCCTTGCCGGGCATGGAGTTTTTGAATCCTCCCTCCCCTGCCTCTCTTCTTTCCCCCCTCCCCTCCTTCCTGTGATCCGTGATGTTACAAAGCCCATGAGCTGTGCTTTCCCCATTTGCCTCCTGTCAAATACAGTCCCCCTCTATGTCTACCTAAGTTTTTGTATGAGTTCTGTCACTGAAGAATAATTGTGAACAATATGTTCATGTAATAAAACTTCTTCATTTTTATGAAAACAAAAAATATTTTTATATATACAGTAATCTGTTTAAGGACCAGCAAATGGATCTTAAAAACTCTTAAAACCTTTTTTTATCGTCTTACTTTTTCATGAATACGGAATATTACATAAATTAACCCCATCCCATTTTTGCCATCCCAATGTCCTGTTTTTGTCTCAAGGAAATATGGTCAGCCTATCTCTAGTCACATGGTGATAGCATTGCAGAAACAGTGCTTTCTGAAAATCGGCAGTGACTGCAACATTTGGTAAATTATGAAGCAGAGAGAGAATGGGGCTTTAATAGCCTTTCTCTACCAATCTCTGCACTGATATTGCCAAGTGCAGGAGATGGGCTTTGCAGTACAAGAGAGGCTTACCATAGTGCTTTAGTATGTTTGTATATGAATGTATACACAAACAAGAGGCTCATGACTAGTAACCCCAAATCATATGTGGTCCTTAGAATCAAAGAGGCTGTCTGTCCCCAGGCTTTCATGGACAAGCACAGTTCCCAAAGTTTCCTATCTGGACAAGCATAAAGATATAAATTTCTTCTGGTTTCAATTAAAGCTGGTCAACATTAATCTAATCAGTTCATTACAATGAACAGTTTACCATTTATTTATTTTTAAATAAATTTTATTAAAAGTTTTACAAAGAACAGAAAAACTAACATAAACCAATAAGGAGAGGAAGGAAGGAAGGAAGGAAGGAAGGAAGGAAGGAAGGAAGGAAGGAAGGAAGGAAGGAAGGAAGGAAAAGTGCAATAAGAAAGTACAAAAAGAAATAGAAAGAAGAAGCGTCCAATTTCCTCTGCATCAAATATAAGTACAGTTACAAAATTAACTCTTACTCTGTGATTACAAAAAAAGCTCACTTTTTTCTGTTATCCAGTTGTTTTTTCTAATCATCAAAACCACAAATCATAAGCGCATTTTCATGCAAAAAGTCTATAAGGGGTTTCCAGTCAACCATAAATGTAGGTATTGTTTTTTCTCTAATCAAAGAAGTTAATTTGGCCATCTTCACAAGTTCCATCATCTTCACCAGCCATTCCTCCATTGTGGGTAACAGTTTACCATTTCTGATGGATTTTATCTTTACTTGGAATATATGAGTCATAAGATTTCACGTATTTCATATTTTTTCACCAAAATCTTGATTCAATCTAGTTACAATTGTGATAACAGAAATTCATTTTGTGCTTTTGAATATACTTTGGGAACTGGCTTTTAATCTAAGTCAGGCTTCTTTTAGCAAGTTCTTCCTTATAACCATGAAATCTTATGGCTCCAGTTCACTTTTCATACTGATTCACCACAAACATAACTCATGCACTTATACCAGAGGTTCTCAAACTTTCTCAGTTAACTGCACCCTAAGTGTCTCAGTAATTTTTTCATGGCACCACTAGGTCAAAAATGTGAATTACATCAAGCTAGTAGTTTGCATGGTATCCGACAGATGTCAAGTATCACTGCATTTCCCTCAAAAATTTAAAATATCCCATGGTGCCCCAGGGTGCTGCGGCACACAGTTTGGGAACCACAGACATATACTTTCAAATCAAATCAAATCTTTATTATGGTCACAGACCAGCATAGACATACACAACATGCCAGAGACTGTATGAATTATCATGCCTCACAGATATATCCAGGTGTGCTAATTTTTGTAGTACATAAAGATCATTAGAGTCAGAAAGCCAAAAGTCTTCAGGTATAATATGATGACAAGCACAGTCAACAACTTCAGTGCCGCAGGTAATGAGCGCCAATTGGAATAGCCAGGCAGCAAAGCAGCTATGCTTTTTTCCAGGATATTCAACTCCATTCTATTCCCTTTTCCATCTTTAATTTTTTTCCATAGTTTCTTACCATTTCATACTTACTGAGCATTTCATCCCACCACTTCTTTTGGGCTATTTTTCTAAAAATATTTTTTTAAAAGTTGTACCTCTGCAAACCTTAAGGTTTCCCCAACCCTACTGATATCTCAGCTTTACTTGAAACCTGAAGATTTACATCTTAGCTTATCCAGAATCAAAATAACATTCCAGAAATTCCCCTCAGAACATTATTGTCTTAAAAAACCTAGTTTTTTAAATTAATCATATGTACTCCTTTAAAAGGAGTATATATTAAGGTAATAGGGTGCATTCTGTGGCAGCATTTTGCATGAGCTTCCATTTTCTAATGATTTCTGCTACTTTCTCTCATTTACAGGAGGCCTGTAAGGTTCTTGCTTTTCTATGCTTTAAATTTTTTATTTCAGTTATTATAGTAGGATGTATTGCAATCTAAGCTGTTGCTGTATCTAAATAACATACATTCACTTCTTTTTTCTGAGGTACTTCTTCAAGGCTACTCACTCATCTATTTTTAAAACATATTTAATGGCTTACATCAGTTCTTTGGCCTGTCCAAAATGAAACATTTACTGCTTTGCCTTTAAGAATCTGAGTTTTCCTCCCCACTCCTTGAGATAGTTGGTAGCTATAACTTGAATGTCTTTTTTGTCTCTTTGTAATCAGTTTCCAGAGGAAACAGAATTGGATCTTTTGTCAGTAACTATTGATGGTCCATCCCATTACTCATCCACTAGTGAAGGATCATGCTCAGTATTCAGTTCACCCCAAACTCCAGCTGTCTTCTCACCAAGCATTCCCTTCCAGCCTGAAGAAGGAAGACGAGATGACAGCTTGTCTTCAACAAGCGAGGAGTCAGAAAAAGAGGAAGATCATGACAGAGAGAGGCCATACTTTTATCGGAAAACACAGTGAGCATATTTGTAAAAACAATATTCATTTCAGTATAACCATTAATAATATGTGCATGTGAATGAATATAAAAATAACTCCAGCTTTCGCTATACAATATTTGGTCTGAAATCTTGATGTTATGTTGGTGTTATGAGGAATATAATTTTAAAAATGGCAGTTAGGATATTTAATCTGCTCTGATAATTTGGCTAGCAGAGCTAACAAAAACATTTAATGCAACAGCATATGGCAGAAATAACTAATACTCTTGGAAAGGAGTATCCTGTAGCTCTGTATTTGACACAGCTTTGCATGCTTAGGATCTCAAGTTCAAACCCTGCCAGTTCAAAGTAGCCTGAGAAAGTTTCCTTTCTATTTGAATATGATGGCAGGTAGCTAGTACACTACTGATCTGATTTGATTAGATGGCAATTTCCTGTGTTCATAAATTTCATATAAACGTTTGCTCCAAATCTTATTAAACAACAATATAACATGAAAATCAGTATGTTGTATGAACTCAACATTTTCATTTGTATTTCTTATTCTGGTTTTAAATTGTAGAAATAGCATTTGTTGGGAATTTCCTGGTTACTTTGAATGGGATGACAGTCTGGGACATTCCTCAAAACATTATATTTTATTATTTATTTATTTTTATTTTCTATCCCGCCTTTATTATTTTTATAAATAACTCAAGGCGACGAACATACCTAATACTCCTTCCTCCTCCTATTTTCCCCACAACAACAATCCAGTGAGGTGAGTTGGGCTGAGAGAGAGTGACTGGCCCAGGGTCACTCAGCCAACTTTCATGCCTAAGACGGGACTAGAACTCTCAGTCTCCTGGTTTCTAGCCCGTTGCCTTAACCACTAGACTAGTATAATTTAATCAGAGCTGCTTCATGGTTCCACAAAAGTTTTTGGTCAGTGCAGGTTTAAACTGTAAATAGTGGGAGAACACTATGATTAGATCTCCCATTATCTTTTAGTTTCTTTTAAAACAACTAATTTGACTGCTTTTAGTTTCCTCCCAACATCTATGAAGGGGGGGGGGACACCAAAGATTAATGTTGTATCTTTGTATATTTTGTTCTCAAAGGCTAAATGTATTTTAGTGAGAAAATGGGACAGATATATAACTCCCTCAGAGTAACAGACCTGTCCAAATCACAGAACCTCCAAAGCTACTTTCAGGGAAAATAAAATACAGGCTATCTCAGATATTTTGACTATTGACCTCATCTATAGTGTGAGAAGTACTGTACCAAAGGAAATATATTTTAACAAATTGCATGCAGTAAGCTAAGTTTGTCAAAGCCTACATTTTTAAATGTTTTGCAGGACTGCTTCTCGTAAGAAAGCTACAGGTTTTGCTGCTGTTCACCAACTGTTTACTGAACGTTGGCCAACATCTCCAGCCAACAGAAGTGTAACTGGAACAACTACTGAGAGGAATATCGACTTTGAACTTGATGTGAGAGTTGAAATTGACAGTGGGAAGTGTGTGCTTCATCCATCAACACTCCAGCAAGAACATGATGATATAAGCTTAAGGAGGTAAAAATCCTGCAAAAGGCTGAACATGTTTACCAAACTATGTTTAGAGGAGCAGCATCATACTTTGTATATTGAAACTTGTATGAAATCTCAAGTGAAACTGATCAGCAATCCAATTCCCATATTCCATATAAAGACCATTTGACAACTTTAAGGCAGCAATATATATTATTATAGATTTGACAACTTGAACAATATCCCTTTGTTTGTGCCAAGAACAGAATTTGTGTGACCAAATCTGTCCATCTTATTTAAATTGCATGTAAAATATTCATAACCACGTATAACATAACCCCTATCTTCCAATCAATCTTTTACCTAAAGTAGTTTTATATTCCATAGAATATTCTTAGGTTGTACTGTATATTTAACCTACTTCAGGGTTTCCCAAAGTTTATGAGGCTGGGAACTGGATGTTTTTCAGTACTGTTTTTTGCTATCTATTTTTTGTTATTAATTTACAAATGTGTAAATTGGAGGTGGTAAGACGCCAGGCTTGTCAATCAGAAGATCGCAAGTTCGGAGGTTCGAATCCCTAGCCCTGCGTGTGGAGTGAGCTCCCGCACTAGCTCCAGCTCTTGCCAACCTAGCAATTCGAAAGCATGCAAATGCAAGTAGATTAATAGGTACCACTTCGGTGGGTAGGTAACAGCGTTCCGCGTGCGTCATGCCGGCCACATGACCGTGGAAGCGTCTTCGGACAACGCTGGCTCTTCGGCTAACAAACGGAGATGAGCACCGGCCCCTAGAGTCGGACACGACTGCACAAATGTGCGGGGGGAACCTTTACCTTTACTAAATTGGAGGTTTACAGTCTACCTACAGTTGCAATCGAAATTATTCATCCACATTGCAAATCAGGTTTATTGTCAAAATTTATAGACTTTCAGCTGTTTGCAATGAATAAATCAAACAAAAGCAATTGAAATAGCTCAACACAACAAATGCTTCAAGTGGTGTCCCCAAATTCAACTGAAAATGTAACTTATAATGACTTCTCCAGTCTCAAAATTATTCAACCCCCTTAATAGAATCCGTCACAACACATACAGTATGCAAAACAGGTGTTGTCTCAAGCACACCTGTTGCACCAGGTGTGCTTGAGCTGGAACACATGAAATACCTGAACTGGCTAGGGGTTTGTTGAGTGTCATGTTTGACTGCATGTTAGAAATATGGCTAAGTCAAAAGAATGGTCCAAAAAGGTAAGAGAAGAGATTATCGCCCTTCACAAACAAGGAACAGGATACAAAAAGATAGCGAAGGCACTGAATGTACCTAGAGACACCTTTGGAAGCATAGTTCGCAAGTTCAAAGTTACAGGAACAATGGTTACACTACCTGAATGGGGCAGAAAAAGGAAGTTGTCAATGGCTGCAACCAGATTTCTGAGAAGGCAAGTTGAGAGAAACCCTCGAGTGACTGCAAAAGATCTGCAGCAAGACTTGGTGGCAACAGGCACTGAGGTTTCAGTGAGCACAGTAAGACGCGTACTAAACACAGAAGGTGTCCATGCCAGAACTCCAAGATGTACCCCACTACTGACCCAAAAGCACAAGAAAAGTCAGCTCCAATATGCTCACAATCATATAAATAAACCACAGAAGTTTTGGGATTCTGTTCTGTGCAGCGATGAAACAAAACTGGAACATTTCGGTCCAATGGATCAGCGGTATTTCTGAAGAAGAATGAAGCATACACTGAAAAGAACACTCTGCCTACAGTTAAGCATGGTGGTGGCTCGGTGATGCTCTGGAGCTGCTTTGCATCCTCTGGCACTGGAAACCTGCATCGTGTGGAAGGCAAGATGGATTCATTGAAGTATCAGGAAATTACTGAACTGGAGGCCATTGCTCATGAGGAATGGGCTAAGATTCTTCAGGAACGTTGCCAGAAGCTGGTGTCTGGCTATGCATCTCGTTTGCAGCAGGTCATGACAGCAAAAGGGTGCTCTACTAAGTACTGAAGATGCTTGCCATGAAGGGGTTGAATAATTTTGAGACTGGAGAAGTCATTATAAGTTGTATTTTCAGTTGAATTTGGGGATACCACTTGAAGCATTCGTTGTGTTGAGCTATTTCAATTGCTTTTTGATTTGTTCATTGCAAACAGCTGAAATTCTGTAAATTCTGTAAATTTTGACAATAAACCTGATTTGCAATGGGGGTTGAATAATTTTGATTGCAACTCACTCAGTCAGTCAGTCAGTCAGTCACTCACTCACTCACTCACTCACTCACTCACTCACTCACTCACTCTATCTATCTGGATTGGCTGCCCAAATCCAGTGGATTCTGGGCAGCATACAAAACTAGAGAAAACATACAGCTAAAAAACACTGAATCACACCGACAGCCCAGACTTTAGTTATTTTTGTGAAAGTTGAGAGAGCTGCTCAGGGCAGAGATTTCAATTATGTCAACCAACAGTTACCCAGCTTCAAGGCTGAAAAGTGCAGAGCAAAAATTCCATTAAGCAATGGGAAGTGTGGGAGAAAGAAGTGCTGGAATTAAAGAAAAGTGTACATTAAAAATGAATTGCACTGTTGACGGAGGGCAATCTAATGTTTTAGTGGCTTCTTCCTAGTTAAAATAAAGATTATTGACTGCTGTGCTGTGTGAATGAGAGCCTTGAGCCAAATGTAAGCTAGAGCCTAATCAAGTCATGCCAAGTATTTCTGAAGTATTTCTTTGAGGTCTTGCCAGTGAACTTGACTATACTAACAATGACCATTCAGAGCTTTAGAAATAACATAATGTTACATTTATGTTCACATTAATTAAATAATTGCTGTGTATTGATACTTACCTTTTAGGACCTATGATCGCAGTTCCCGAAGTTTAGATCAAGAATCTCCCTCTAAAAAAAAGAAATTTCAAAGTAACTATGCATCAACTACCCACTTATTGGCTGGAAAGAAAGTACCAGCATCTCTCCAAACAAAGTCTAGTGACCTGGAAACAACAGTATTTTACATTCCTGGTGTAGATGTTAAGGTAAAAAATAGAAAACTTAACATTTCCTTCATACAATGTGGTAAAATAGAATTGCAGTTTCACATCACTTTCCTGAGTCTGTCATGTAGTGTAGTTACTGGTTTGACACATGTAAACTTGCTAGGACATGCAGATGTTATTTCAGATAAGCATTAAGACTAATTTAGAGTGCCTCTGTTCCACACAGAAGGTATGATTCATTGTGTGGCATGTCCACTTTATGTTCTTCATAATTTAATCGAGCATTTTTAATATCAAGTTGAGCACAAGTCTGGAAGCAAGGGAACTCCATGATACTTTTACCCCTGAGAATACTCGTAAGATGGATGAGTAATAATTTGAAGAATAAGTTTGAGTTAAATCAGTGTGCATTGCAAAGCCCACAGATCAGTGGCACTGTCAGTCACTACAAGAGTTGCTGTCATATTGCCAGTTTTAAATTTTATCCTTCTATCTCTCTTCTTGTTACCCCTATATTGGAGATCATAGTGTTCTTGTACCACATTTGCATACTTATGCACTGCATCCACTTTGGCTGTTTCCAAATCCAATGTATTTGCATATATAATGAATAGGATTTTAGATAGTGAGACTTCAGTAATTTTGTGGCAGTAGAGTTTTGAAGAAAAGAGAAAGAAAATTTAGCCACCTGGTCCAGCAGCAAAAAGGGCTGACAGACATTGTATATGTTATGGAAAACCCTAAGGCTTCCTCCTAGAGCAGGGCTTTCCAAAGTGCCGCCGCTGGTGACACACCCGGCGGCGGCAGCGGCGGCGACACGCGCGCGCACGGCGACGGCGCGGGGGGGCGTGCGGCGGCGCGTGCGCGCACGGCGGCAGCGCGGGACGGGCGTGCGGCGGCGCGGGGGGCGTGCGGCGGCGCACGCGTGCATGGCGGCCACCATGCACGCGCGCGCCGCTGCTTCCGGGTGGTGTGGCGACACACCACGCTGTGTGTGGCGACACACTTTTGTGTCGCGACACACAGTTTGGAAAGCTCTGTCCTAGAGGATTAAAGGCTAGAATAAAGAAATGAGAGTGGGGCAAGTATGACATACTGTGCCAAAGAGATCTAAATTTTAAAAGTGATTCATGTTATCAATTTGCTGATGAAGAAGGTAAACACTCATTTTCAGAGAGAGGTATTGCATCTAAATACATTTTGTTTGAAAAGGTATCTTGTTTCTTAGTCCTTAATATACATTGAAAACATTTATTTGTTTGTTTGTTTTTGCTGTTGTAGCTGTCTTTTAAAAATAGCGAAGATTACTGGGATTCTTTCCAAAAATAATTTCAGGCATTATCCAACAACATTTACAAATAAAATAGATTAATTAAACTCAGTCAGACAGCTATAAACAATTTATAACTTATTTAATGCGGTAATTCCAGCATAACAAGGAATAAAGTGCACTCAGTTATTGTATTACTGTACATCATATACTGATAGGCTGTGTCTACACAGACTAACTTTCCAGAACAATTTTTATGTGAGTTAAGTGGGAGGCTTGCATAGCATTGGCCCATAAAAATTCCTCCAGTTCCTGTATTTTCAGTTACTTTTATAACTTCATGCAAAGCGTTATTTGTGATTCATGCTCTTGCTGAATTTTTATTTTTCTATTCTTTACTCTACCTCCTAACCCCCCAAAAAGCACATTTAAATAAAATTGCCCTTGTAGACAATCATGCTATGTGTTTATTCTGATTGGCAGAACAATACCAAGTTGATTTATGTGGATGTTTATAGAACTTTGTACTTCAGACATAATGGTCATCCACCATCACATAGGCTTCCAAAGGGAGTGCTACAGATTCCAGCTGCCTCACTTGCTAAAATTTAAGCATGCTGGCTATAGATAGGACTGTAAATACCAAAAGAAAAGTACCCTAGGGAGCACCCTATCTTAGAAGCACCTATACCTGAGCCATAAACCTCTGCATTTTGATTCCTTCCTCCAGGAGTTTCTAGACCAGGGCTTTCCAAACTGTGTGTCGCGACACAGTACTGTGTTGCCTGGGGGCCCCAAGTGTGTCACGCGATAACCCGGAAACGCTGATGGTGCGCCGCCGCGCACGCAGCAGCGGTGGCGGGCCATCAGCGCTTCCGGGTTCCAGGACGCTGCCACTGCCACCACAGCGTGCAAAAACCCGAAAGCGCGGCAGCGGCAACCCGGAAGCACCGGCGCCAGCGCTTCTGGGGTTTTGCGTGTCACAGCAGCGGCAGCGCTTCCTGGTTTTTGCGCCGACCGTTGGTGTGTCGCCAACGGCAAAAGTTTGGAAAGCCCTGTTCTAGACATTGATACCCATGAAAAAAGTGCTTTGTTTACAGCCTTGATTCCATCATCTTTCCTGCTATCATAATAACAAAGAAGGTGGTATAATAGGAGCACCATGGCTGTACTATGGAAAGAAAGCTCCATGAGGATTTCCCAAATATTTTTTCATAGACATGGTTTTTGATACTGTCAGTCAAACAGGAGCCTCCTGGAGTCTTAGCCTAGCTGTTCTCCAAACCCTTTGAGCCAAAAGAAGTTGTTCTTTGTAACTTCTCACTCAGAGAGCAAACAGGGAGACCAAATAGGAGTTTGACAGGAGAGATCAAAGGCAAGGCACTTTTTTGTTGTTATTTAGAAATATGGTGATGGAGGGAACTACTCATGACATGTAGGGGATGTGCTATGTTTGTTTCCCTTCCTGAAGATGTCAAGAATTATACATACTACAAGTGCAGGCTGATTGCCTTCCTGGAAAAGAAGGTGAAGGGATTAAAGGCAAAACTGGGAGGAGAGAGAGAGAGAGACCCCAGCTTCTTAGGGAAGAAATTGGACCCACAAAGTGCTTGATGTGCAACACAGCACTAAGAAACGTCCCAGAAAACGAAAGTGAAGTGGAGAAGATGAAGGGCTGGAGAAATGTGATACAAAGAACCAACTCTTGGTTATGCTTTTTGATTACCTCTGGCAGAACTGGGATAGGCTGGTGCAGCTCTTCTAGTCTGAAATTACTACAGTGGACTAGAAAAATCTGTACCACAGCAGGTTGCTTACTGTCATGCTGATAATTCAAGTATCTATCTGTGTGGTGATGGTATATACAATTTGTCTTGTTTCAGCTACATTACAACTCTAAGATGTTAAAGACTGAATCACCAAATGCATCGCGAGGCTCATCTCTTCAAAGAACCTTTTCCAAAGAATCCAAGTTGTATGGTATGAAAGATATGATTATTCCTCTTACCCACAGCAAGGCTAAAACCTTACTTCCTCCTCAACCCCCACCTATTCCATCAGGTAAAAATTTCTCTTTCCATTGTCAGTCTTTTAACTTTAGTTATCTTTTTGCCATCGTGTAGAGTTCAATGCTTAGATCAGTATTTGTAGCTTAATAAACCATTTTATTTGATATTGTCATAAATTTTAGGATATATTTTTTCTGGATAAAAACTGTCTAGTACTTCTGATTATTTTCTTATTAGGTTTTCTCTATGTTTAAATTTTATTTTACCAAGTACTGTAAATAATTTTCCTTACATTCTTTGGTCTATTTTTGTGTTCACTGCACCTGATGCATTGTTTCAATGTTTGGGGGAGCTGGAAATAAGTTTTGGACAATTTTCACAATTCCTAAATATGCTTGAAGTCCACTATTACTTATCCTTGATATAGAATGTGAAATAGAAATCCTTAATTTCAGAATTGTGCCTCTAAGCAAATACACGTTTTTATAATGGAAATACTATGTCGGCTGTATGACCAGAGTTTTGGATCACACTCTGTCAGTAATATAAAACAACTTTCCCCAGTCTGATAACCTTCAGATTTTTAAAAATTATGAGTGCGATAATCTTCAACCAGCTTGTCCAAATATCATGTTGGTTAAGGAATTATTAAGCTGAAATTCAAAATACTTGGAAGGCCTGAGTCTATGTAAAACTCTTTTGTATTGCAAACCTAATTGCAGAATGCCTCCTCGGTGAAACTGAACAGTCTCCATTTCTTGACACTTTTAGAAAGATTGTTAAGATAACTTTATACTTTAACCGCCCAGAGTCCCTCCTGATGAGGGAGATGGGCAGTGATAGAAATTTGATGAATAAATAAATAAATACATAGTAAAGGTAAAGGTTCCCCCCCACACATTTGTGCAGTCGTGTCCGACTCTAGGGGCCGGTGCTCATCTCCGTTTGTTAGCCGAAGAGCCAGCGTTGTCCGAAGACGCTTCCACGGTCATGTGGCCGCATGACACGTGTGGAACGCTGTTACCTTCCCACCAAAGTGGTACCTATTCATCTACTTGCACTTGCATGCTTTCAAATTGCTAGGTTGGCAAGAGGTGGAGCTAGTGCGGGAGCTCACTCCGCATGCAGGGCTAGGGATTCGAACCTCCGAACTTGCGATCTTCCGATCGACAAGCCTGGCGTCTTACCCGCTGAGCCACCACGCCCCTTATTGAAATCTAGTAGTTTTAACTAAAAGAATACAATATGCTGCATTTAATCATACAAGCAAGGCTTAAAACTTGAAGGACAACTCTGTGGCCATGCCCCCTGTATGGGAGATACCATACATGGGAAATGGCAGCTGACCTAACTCAGGACAATCCCAGGCAAGCCATAAGCCTGGCTTGCCATATTGTCTGAATGTACCCATTCATTCCACTCTGTATAGGTACATTCAGCTTCCTTATTCATTTAGGTTAGGCCATTTGAGGGTACCCTCCTCTTCCTTTTTCTGATTTTACCTGTCCACAGTTGGCCACAAGATGAAACTAGAGAATTATCAGCAGGAGCAGTTCTGGTGCTGTAATCTAGATCACATCTTTTTTGCTTTTCTTGGATAATTAGCAGAGCTAATCCACACTAGAATACTCCATCACAGGAAGTATCCAATGTTCCAATTTACAAAAATGTTAAAAACAAAGGAAATTTCATTTAAGTTTTAAAAAGTGGTCTATTTTAGCCATCCTGATTATAAAATTAGAAGCTTTATTGAACTGTCAATTTAAATGGATTCTTGGTGATTTAAAGCAATCCCAGTTAAACCATATTCTTTGTAAAAAGGACTGAGGATCCAGTGTATTAGCCAGAGATAAATTATTAACTTAAGCGATGATACATGAGGAATTGGGTAAAGATAACTTCACCTGACTTATAATTAACTTTTTTTTTAATTTGTGAACTATTTGACATTTGTGATCTGGTATTTCACTAAGTCTTTTTTTCCCAAACCTTTCAGCCAAAGGTAAAGGAAGTAGTGGCGTAAAATCAGCAAAACTGTATGCTTGGGTTGCACTCCAGTCTTTACCTGAGGAAATGGTGATTAGCCCTTGCCTGTTAGACTTTCTAGAAAAGGCTCTTGAAACAATACCTATAACTCCAATAGAAAGGAATTATACAGGTATCATATTTTTCTACCATAGTTTTTATATCCTAATCTTTACTTTTGTGAAGTTATATGTAATCATGCCTTGTTCTTTTAAAGCCATCAGCTCACAGGATGAAGATATTGGGCAATTTGATATGCAAGATCCCTTAGAAGAATCCACAGCTTCCTTAGTATCTTCATCAACGTCAGCATACTCTTCTTTCCCTGTTGATGTAGTGGTATATGTAAGAGTTCAGGTGAGCATGAATGTCAACTTAAGTAATACCTTGAAGGCTGTTGTACTCAGAATAAAATTGATAGGAGTTGTTTGTACACGTATAGAGATTTTGGTTGTCAGGTGCTAAAATAATGAATTCTGTTTTAAATTGGGACTTTTTACGTTAATCCCATAATTTCTATTTCATCTTTGTATGAGAAATATCACTGATACACTGTAAAGAAAAGTACTTGCTGTGTCTCTTCACTTACTTTAAAGTAAAGGTAAAGGTACCCCCCGCACATTTGTGCAGTCGTGTCCGACTCTAGGGGCCAGTGCTCATCTCCGCTTGTTAGCCGAAGAGCCAGCGTTGTCCGAAGACACTTCCACGGTCATGTGGCCGGCATGACGCGCATGGAACGCTGCTACCTACCCACCAAAGTGGTACCTATTCATCTACTTGCATTTGCATGCTTTCGAATTGCTAGGTTGGCAAGAGCTGGAGCTAGTGCAGGAGCTCACTCCGCACGCAGGGCTAGGGATTCGAACCTCCGAACTTGCAATCTTCCGATCAACAAGCCTGGCGTCTTACCCGCTGAGCCATTTTACTTTACCTTGCTTTAAATTTTGCATTGTTTGATAATGAAGACTATATATTTTTTATTTTTTTTTATTTTTTTATTTTTCTCTTCTCTTCTCTTCTCTTCTCTTCTCTTCTCTTCTCTTCTCTTCTCTTCTCTTCTCTTCTCTTCTCTTTTAATAGCCATCCATCTCACAATCAAGTGACTCTGGGCAGCATAGTTAAAGTTAAAAACAAAACATACACATTAATATTATTAATATTAATATTAAAAACTTTACAGTTATAAAAGGCACAAAACTAAAAATAGAATAAAGAAAAGATTAGGCAAAGGGGAGGTGTTAATTACCCAGGAGCCAAACGTTTAGATATTGTATTCTGTGTTCTTCCATGGAATCTAAAGCAGCATTTAGTTTCACAAGTTCATGAAAGTCGGTTAAGCTAAGACATATTGATCTGCCCGTGGTTTGGCAGTGACTCTTGTAACCAAACGTAGAATTGAATATTGCTTAGTTGTATTCCAGACCCAGCAGTCTAATCGGTTGGACAAATTAAAATTCAGTGCTAAAACCTTTGCAGGTTATTGGCTTAAACTACTCAGAGCCAAGAAACTTGGGCTGATGCTTTAATTAGCAAGATGTGCTGCTGAATAAATTCCATTTGATTTATTTAATTATATAGTTCTTCTCCATACTCTTGTTTGTGCTGCTTGCGTGGCTTTCTTCAGTGTCAGGCTGTTTCTTAGAATTTCTTAATGCAGCTTTTACAGATCCCAAAAATGTTTTGTTCTAAACATCCTGCAGAGGAACAATATCTCAGTTTCCCTGTTTCCAATACTAGGTCATGATCAGAACACAATTACCTTCCATAACTCAGGACACCTTCTGGCCCTTCTGATGTTCTTGAATTCCAGCTTATAGTCCATCAGCCCAAGTTAATAGAACCAGGAATGAAGGATGTTCAAAACTGAATTCAACAACATCTAGAAGCTCACACATTATTTATCCCTAGCATAACAAGAATTAACAGTATTCCATCTTTAAAATTGCTCTGTTGCTTGTTGCCTTCTTCTCAATTCGGTTTTCCATGTATGGTAAACACTATTTTTCTTTTCTTCAGCCTTCACAAATCAAGTTCAGCTGTTTACCTGTGTCACGGGTAGAATGCATGTTGAAACTTCCTTCCCTTGATCTTGTATTCTCTTCCAATCGAGGAGAATTAGAAACTTCTACAGAAAATTCTTCACAAAGTGGCTCAAAGATGCCAGTTAAAAGTATCTCACCAGGTAAAATTAATTTTTAAAATATTGAAAAACAGTTAAAAAGAAGGCTGTATTCAGATCTAATACTGAATCACAGTTTAATCCTGCAGAATAAATTGTGGATCTTCTGGTGCTCTTAAAAGACAGAAATTAGAAGTTTGTGCTTCAAACCATGATTATACCTTAACAAAACCTGTGGTTAGTATTAACTTTGATTTAGATCAAACGAGAATTGAAGTTTGAAATTGGCTTGCTTCCCTAAACGATTAATACAAACTATGGACTTTGTAGTTTCAGACATTATTTTGTAAACCTTACATTAAATTAACAAAACAGAATTGTTGTGCTCACATGTTATGCCCAAACAAATATAATGTGATGTCTGGGCTCCATTATCAAATAACCAAACTCCTTTTGAGCATAGGCTAGTATGACATTCTGGCCAGTGACTGTACTAATGAACTAGACTAGATTGTAACCCCCATCAATTAATTTGGTAGGAGGACAGGTAGCACAGAACAAAAAAACCTCTCACATTTCAAATAATCTAGCATTTATCCACATCAGATTTTAGGATATGACCATTATAAGGAGAAAGCAGTCCTTTAGGTGCCTGGATCTAAGCCATTTATGGAATAATACTGAAAGCTTGTCCAAGATAATTTGTAAGAATGTTTCCAGAAGATCCAGGCTTATACTGTTATGGGTTGCCATCTCCAATAATGCATGTATGTAGGAGTGCCATCAAAATATGTTTGTCTTGTTCCAAAGAAAGTAACCTTGGCTGATCTTTGTGATTTTTCTAGAGTACATTTCTTTCCCTTTTTCTTTTTCTGCTTTAGGTTCATCTCTTGGATTAGGTTCTTTTGGCAGAACACGGCATAGTAGCAGCCAGTCAGATTTGACAGGCCCTAGCAGCAGCTCTTCAGGTTTGAGTTTCACAGCCTGCATGTCTGATTTCTCCCTTTATGTATTTCATCCATATGGAGCAGGAAAGCAAAAAACCAGTGTGGCTGGCCTGTCTTCCGGATCAGGTAATGAGAGAATATTGTGTTTCATAGGAATGTATGGGTGATTTCTAAATGTTTTAAATAAGCCTTTAAAAAGGAAATACAAAATCCCTTTTAAAATAGTCTGACCATACATCCCGTTTTGAACAGGACAGTCCCATTTTTTAGCATTTTTCAACCGTCCTGTCGTTTTGATAAAAATCTCAATGTTGTCCCATTTTTTAAACCTGGCGGGAATGGTGCAGAAGGAGGATCCAAGCCGGAGCTGCCGATTGGAGGCAGCCCGGAAGAGGAAACCCTCACGCCTATCAGCGCGTGGCAAAGGAGGGCGGGGTTTGCAGGCGGGAGCCAATCACACAGATCGGGGGGCGTGGACCCCTGTCTTTTTCATGAATATGGAATATTACATAAGACCCCATCCCGTTTTGCCATCCCAATGTCCCGTTTTTGTCTCAAGGAAATATGGTCAGCCTATTTAAAAATGATTTTGTTCTGATTTAGCCAAAAGCAAATGATTTACATGTGTATGAATGTATAGTAAAAATAAGTTTTTGCATTAATATCTCAGAGTAAATCTATGTAGTAAGGCCTCATTCATACAGTAAATGCAGTAAAATGCTTTCTTTTTTCAAATGTTTAGAAACAATGGTATAATTATTACATGATATAACAAGTAATAATTTATTAACCATATTTTATACCATCCAAGGTTCACATACTTTTTTGTGTAAAGCTCAATATCTGCAGACATTAGGTGGGAACAAATTTGGTCTGTTTAGATTAAGCCAAAAAAGCAATGATGTTCTTCATGGTTTCAGGGAGTATAGATGAAGAACCCTCGTCAGTTACTGGTCGTAAGGATTCATTGAGCATCAACCTTGAGTTTGTAAAAGTTAGTCTATCAAGAATAAGGCGTTCAGGAGGTGCTACCTTTTTTGAGAGTCTGACTGCAAGCAAATCCGCCAACAAGATGGATACTACATTAATAAACATATCTGGTATTTATCAATCCTATTGAATGAACCTTCAGCGCATCATAGAAAATAGTACTGCATTACATGTTACAGTATGAGACTTGCAAATTTTTCTCTTGTGATATTGTAGGTATTGTAGGTCTTTTGAATGGATGTTGCATAATTCATTTTAAGCTAATCATCAAACTTGATTTATTTTCTCCTCTACAATGTTTGAGTAACCAAAAAGTAAGAACATAAGAAGATCCTTCTTGACCATGGCATAGCTCTGTACAGGCCAATATGCAGGTAGTCCTCGCTTAATGTCCCCTTGTTCAGTGACCATTCAAAGTTACGATGGCATTGAATGAGGGGGACTTACAACGGTCCCTTGTAGTTGTGGCTGGCAGAGTGTCTCCGCGATCACGTGATTGCAGTTTGGGCGCTTGGCAACCGACTTGCATTTACAACATCACAGCATCCCTCGGTCATGTGATCACCATTTGTGACTTCACTGCCGGCTTCCAGCGAACAGTCAACAGGGAAGCCAGCAGGAGGTTGCAAATAGTGTTCACATGACCGCGGAATGCTGTGACTGCGCAGGATTTGCCTAACAACAGCAACTTGGACTGCCGGAACGGCTGTTGTAAGTCAGCATGGTCACGTGACATTGCACCTGGTCACATGACATTGCGCCTTCCAACTGCATCGTTTACCAGTGGAGTTCCCAGTCCCAATTACCATCAGTAAGCGAAGACTACCTGTATTATCAAAATAACAGGCAGATCTGTCTGGGAAACATTTGACAGGACATGAATACAACAGCTCCTTATTTGATATTGCCCTTCCTTGCCTCTAGCATGTGGAAGAATATCACCTTTTGAACCTGCAATCAAAATTAATACCACTGTGACATGTACATTGGTGTAATTCTATTTAAAAGCCATTTAAGCCTTTGATCATCACCGTGTATTGGTCTAGTTCACCATAACACTAAACCAGATTTTGATATAATGCTGTCATTTTTCAACATCTATTTAAATTTTTCTTGGTCTTTTTTTGAGACGAGATGATAAAATTGTGTCAGTAACTGCTGAGGGAAAGGGGGACATCTTGTAGCAAGAAATGTCAACATTGAGTATAGTAGAGCAGGGTATCTCAACCAAGGTTCCGTGGAATCCTAGGCTTCCATGATAGGTCCCTAGGGGTTCCCTGGGAGATCACGATTTATTTAACAAAATTATTTCAAATTCAGGCAACTTCACATTAAAGATGTAGTTTCATTCTTTATTTTTAGTTTAAGAACACTGTTAATGCATATATACAGGCCTACACATGAAACAAATATAATAATTTTGTAACCTCTGGCCTGTATTTGAGCCTGAATGTGCAGGGGTTCCCTGAGGCCTAAAAAATATTTCAAGGATTCCTCCAGGGTCAAAAGATTGAGAAAGGCTGTAACAGAGGAATACAAACATTAGCTAATACTGCAGTGAACGTTCAGTTTGGTGCTACAATCCTAAAAAAGAGGAGATTAAAAAGTGGTAATATAACATAGGCAAGTTTCTTCTGATAAGTGATATTCTAGACCTGAAATCTACAAGAGCCACCAAGAATCAAATATTGCAGCAGGATACAAATTAAATAAATAAACAAACATGGATAAACTTGATCCAGGGTGGGAGTATCTGTAGCCCTCTGTTGTGCTGAATTAAAACTCATAGCAGCCCTAGTCAATTTGATTGGTGGTGAAGGATGCTGATGCAATCTAAATTAAATGAACTGTCTCAATTTTTAAGTATTTTCATTATCTATTAAATACTGACTCTTTTTTTGTTTATGAATGACAGATGTTACAGGAATAAATAAAATAATGTGAAATGTAAGATATAAACAGTTTTTTATAATATTTTTGTAGCTGTTTGTGACATAGGATCTGCTTCTTTTAAATATGACATGAGGAGACTGAGTGAGATTCTAGCATTTCCAAGAGCCTGGTATAGAAGGAGTATTGCAAGACGCCTCTTTCTAGGTGACCAGACAATAAATTTGCCAGGTAAATTGCCAAAAAAATGTGGAAGATCTTTTTTTTTTCATAATAACCAGTCTTATTGTGATTGATTGGCATTAGAAACATGTTATTTTTGTATTTGGTGTTAGAAATGCTATGGTGAAATAAGTAGTGGGATAGGAAAAGAATTAAAAATGTTCATGCTTGAAATCTGTATGGATGTCTCTCCCCTGGTTCCCTTAATCAAGTTGGTTTTAAATTCTTTGTAAACAAAGAATCCTCTGGACTCTCAATAAATAAATGGGTCACATTGGAGAATGGCTTATTGTAGTAATCTTGTTAGATTTGTGTTGAATTAATAAAAAGCTAATTTGTGATACAAACCATTTATTTTGTTATATTTGTTCCTAGTAATATCAGGTCCTGGGACACCAGATTCTATTGAAGGAATGAACCAGCATATGTCTCCTGAATCATCAAGAAAAGCATACTGTAGGACCTGGGAGCAGCCAAGTCAATCTGCTACATTTACCCATATGGCTCAGTCACCAAGTGTTTTCAATGAGCACAATTCCAGTAGTAATATGTCCCCTGGAACAGCGTCTCATAACCTAAAATCCCCCGCTGTTTCAAGATCCAGAAGTGTGTCAGATTCTTCAGTCCCTCAGAAAGGTGAGAGGAAGCTTAGTTTTACTATTTCAAATCATACGCCACTGTATAATATAGCCAACTAATCATACTGTGATAAAAATAGTCATCAACAGTTAATAATTTGTCATGTAAAGCACTGAAATGGATTGACTGACATTATTATAGCTAGAATATTGTCACTTAACTTAAAAGAAAAAAGGGAATAGCTTACAGTATTATCCTAAAAATTGCTGATTTATGATTTTTCTTCAGACAAAACAGAACGATTAATTTCTTTTCCATAAACTTGTGTATTGCCCTACAAAGTGTATTGCTCTACACAAAAGTGTACTGTATTGTCCTACAAAGAAAGAAGAAACGAATTTGATATAACAACTTGGGTTAAGGTGATTTATATATTTTAAATACACGCTTATGTAACACAGGGAAAATAAGTGAAAATACTTCTATTCAAGTGTGCTTGTCTGCCAGCAGAACACATTCTCATTTCATCTCTAACAGTTGAGAAATACCTTGGAACATTATGGAGAACTGGAAATTCAGTCAGGCAACACTGGATGGAACTGAGCTTAAAATTTCAATCGTTTTTGGAAAGAAAAATATATAAAAGTACTGATTATATTTGATCAAACTTATCCTGGAAGATTTGGAAAATGAAATTTTGAATAATTTCTTCTCCCAGTTCAGTTGATCAAATATTGTGAAGTTCTGTTCAGTTCTCTATCAGTTAAACAAAAGAATAACTATTCAACCCTTTGCTTTTTTAATTATTAGAGCTGAAAAAACTTCAAGAAAACTTTGGCAGTACACAAAGTTCACATTTCTAGTCTCATATATTTTCTGAGCATCACAGTTGATAATATTTAGATTTACAGTACTCTCTGATGTTTAAAAACTCATTCAGTTGTGACAACTACCATGTTATGATTTTCAGTCACCAAGAAAAGGTTGTGTTGGAAGCATATAAATTTCCTCCATATATTAAATTGATCATGTAGAACATGTCTGTGACACTATTGTGTGCCAACAGATGGAGATGATGAAAAGAGTCACCATAACAGTATGAGAATTCCTATTTGGATTCAGTTATTCTGAAGCATTTTACAACAAAATCTGCAGAGTGGTATTAATACTTGATTTGTTTTCAAATTAATACTTTGCAATATTACATTTACAGTAATTGCTTTGTGTTTAACTCCAGATCTACTGTCAAAAACATCAACTCCATTTAATAAATCAAATAAATCTGGAAGTCAGCAGGTGACACCATGGGAAACACTGGTTGTATTTGCTATGAACTTGAAACAATTAAATGTCCAAATGAATATGAGCAATGTGATGGGAAACACTACGTAAGGAAACCTTTTAATAAACCCTCTGATTTTTCTTATGTCCCAAATAATTATTTTAAACATGTAAGAGTGTGTGCATGCACATGCAGGTGTATTTGAAGAATGCCTTTTGATCCAGGAAGCATCTACTTTTATTTCAGATTATGCTGTGTAGAATTGGATGACTTTGAATAAAGACTTCCTTGAAAATCAGCTGTTGAAGACATTGATTAGCTGCAGAACTTGCCAAATGTTCTATCTTTGGTCTTATCTTACTATAGTCATAGAATTCTCCGTTAGCGATGGTTCATTAATATTTTTATTATCAGAAATTGAAAATTTGTCTGTCTTCTTTTGTCTAAATGAGATTAAGTGATTTGTGTCTCTGTTAACATATACCCTTATATTACTATTTTAAATGCATTTCACAACTTGCATTTTTGCATGTGAATGGAAAAATAAGATTAACAATATTTTATCCATATTTTTAATGCATGTTTTAGGTGGACTACTAGTGGTCTGAAAAGCCAGGGTCGTTTATCTGTGGGCAGTAACAGGGATCGTGAAATTAGCATGTCAGTAGGTCTGGGAAGATCACACTTGGATTCTAGAGGAGGAGTGGTTGGCGGTACCATAGATGTTAATGCCTTGGAGATGTTGGGTAAGTACTTTTTGACAATAATTAGTTGTTTTTATATAGTGAATATACGTATACTGTATATCAGCTAATTGTGTTTATTTTGTATAGTCGAAGGCTTTCACGGCCGGAATCTGATGGTTGTTGTGGGTTTTCCGGGCTGTGTGGCCATGTTCTGGCAGTTCTGGTTCCTAACGTTTCGCCAGTCGCTGTGGCTGGCATCTTCAGAGGACAGGAGCACAGCTAGAAGATTCTGTCTGGGCCCAAGTGGAGGTTGTGTGTGTTCCTGCTGGTGTTTATAGCTGCTGAGAGGGTGTGTGTCTTCTGTGGGTCATTTACAAGAGATTAGGAGAGGGTTCTTTGTGGTGATTAGGGGGTCTGGTGCTGTCGTGTGTGGGATTAGCACATCTATTGTGTGAGTTGTTTGTATATTTCTGTGGTTGAGTAGAGTTCGTTGACCTTTTGCACGCTGTGTTTTTCAGGACTGGCAGCCAGGTTTTGCTGATCTTTAAGCTTTCTTCTTTTTTATTGAAACTGTGTTGGTGTTTATGTATTTCAATGGCTTCCTGTATAGTCTAACATAGTGGCTGTTGGTGTTGTCCAGTATTTCTGTGTTTTCAAATAAGATTTGGTTAACAACTCACACAATAGATGTGCTAATCCCACACACGACAGCACCACACCCCCTAATCACCACAATAAACCCTCTCCTAATCTCTTGTAAATGACCCACAGGAGACACACACCCTCTCAGCAGCTATAAACACCAGCAGGAACACACACAACCTCCACTTGGGCACAGACAGAATCTTCTAGCTGTGCTCCTGTCCTCTGAAGATGCCAGCCACAGCGACTGGTGAAACGTTAGGAACCAGAACTGCCAGAACACGGCCACACAGCCCGGAAAACCCACAACAACCATGTGTTTATTTTAATTGAAAAAGCAGCATTTACTCAGGAATCTCCCAGCACATCAGTTCAGACTTAACCCATTTAAATTGAGTATCCACTAATTGTTGAAATCAGCGTTTTCTGGACAGTTTCAACAGTATTTGTGCTCCTGTGTGTGCCCTTATATATATATATAGTGTGTGTGTGTGTGTGTGTGTGTGTGTGTGTGTGTGTGTGTGTGTTTGGAAGCCTTTTGATATTAATTGGAGGCTAGCCAAAGTGGTATATCTCATTGTTTCCCTTTGCTACTAAACTGATGTATAAATGTTTTTCAGTTCATATTTCAGAACATCCCAACCAGCAGCCAAGTCACAAAATTCAGATTACCATGGGCTCTACGGAAGCTCGTGTTGATTACATGGGGTCTAGCATTCTAATGGGCATTTTCAGTAATGCAGACCTTAAACTGCAGGATGAATGGAAAGTTAATCTCTATAATACTTTGGATTCCAGCATTACTGATAAGAGGTAAAGTTTCTTGCTAGATCTAATGTATATAATTCTGCTTTTATTATTTCAAACCACTTTTAATCAAAATGTCACTAAATGTTTTTTCATTAGCTACCCTCTCTTCAAAGCTTCGTAAAGCATTATTAATTCATGGAAAATATTGTCCTTTCTATATTCTAGTGAGATATTTGTCCATGGTGATTTGAAATGGGATATTTTTCAAGTCATGATTTCCAGATCAACTACACCAGACCTCATCAAAATAGGAATGAAGCTCCAGGAATTCTTTACTCAGCAGTTTGATACAAGCAAAAGAGCTCTGTCCACGTGGGGACCTGTTCCGTACCTTCCTCCCAAAACTGTTGTCCATACTGTAGAGAAAAATTCACACCAGCAATGTATGTATGAAACCGATTTCCTTCATATCATGAAGCTTTAATCTATCAGGATCATAAACAAAAATATTACATACCAGGCTTTGCTAATTTCTGAGCTCATCAGTCAAGAAGCCCGAAGGACGCATATTTCCTCAGTTCCCTAGACTCCAGTTCATTTGGCTGCCGCTGATACTGTGATGGCAAGAGAACGGGACTTTTTTTTTCCTTTTAGGAACTTAGTATCCATTGATAAAATTGTATTTTTAGCATCTTCTTGTTTAGCAGCATTTCAGTAAATAGTTCCTGGAAAACTATGTTTTCCAGAAGCTACTGAATAACTCTGGCTAGAAAGGAGTAATAAAAGTAAGAATTAATCTCTGATTTATCGATAGATAGATAGATAGATAGATAGATAGATAGATAGATAGATAGAAACTTTATCTGAAAAGGTGAGCTGATATACTATCACTGAGCCCAGAAATCTGCATTTCAGCAAAATCTTTATTTTTAAAGGTGAGCATTTTGAAAAATAATAATATGTGTAACCTACTATGGAAAGCCACAAAAAAGACATGCACCATTTTCTCTTATACTCATTTTGTCTTACAAAAACAAAAGCCATTCGAAGTGCACAATACTTCTAAATATTTAACCTACACTTGGATCAACATTGTAAGCTCTACAAAAAAAAGTACTCAACACACTACACAGCAGTTCATCTTCTCATATATTAATTAGTCTATTCAAATATAGTGGTTTTTTTAATTGAATGACAGTGTTTATATTTTATGACAGTTTTAAAACCTGATTGCTCTACATAGATGAAAATAATAATAACCATTATTTGCTCATTCCTCTCCCCAAAACAAGCATCAAAGTAATAAAAAATGAAAATATATTAATGAAATTCCTGTTCATATTTCTAGCTAAGGCACATCGTTTTTAGAAAGATTTTTTGAATCAATAAAGTTAATCGTGATGTATTGTCCTGTCTCTGTGTGTGCTCTGTTTTCTAGTACTGGATGCAGCACATCATCGCCACTGGCCAGGAGTTTTAAAGGTGGTGTCAGGGTGCCACATATCCTTATTTCAGTTTCCCTTACCTGAAGATGGAATGCAATTTGGAGGCTCTATGAGCTTGCATGGAAATCACATGACTTTGTCATGTTTCCATGGACCTAATTTTCGTTCAAAATCATGGGCTCTGTTTCATCTTGAAGAACCTAACATTGCATTTTGGACTGAGGCACAAAAAATATGGCAAGAAGGTATCCAGACATTTTTCTGCCTTTTTTTTAATCTTTTCCCATATTAAGTTGTAACCGATACTTAAATAACAAAAGCTGAACATTGGCTGAATGTTAATTTTTTTGTATCCTACTTACTAGCCCTAATAAAATTCTGCATGTATATTAAGTGACAGTTTGCCATGGTATCAAGATATTACTGAGCTTATATACAATGACCACTAAAGAGGTGGTACTTGGAGGGATAGTTTGCTGCTAGATGAATTTCACTGTACAGATGTTCAGCTATGGGCAATATCTGATAGCTGTGATGGCAGACCATTGAAGTGATTAGACTTCAGAAAATACACAAGAATTTAAGAAATTGCTCTGTCCAACTTTTCTTAGGATCCAGCGAACATTCTACATACGTTGTGCAAACACTAGACTTCCATTTGGGTCACAATACTATGGTAACGAAACCATGTGGTGCCCTACAAAGTCCTATGGCAACAATTACTAAGATAACAAGGAGACGTCATGAAAATCCACCACATGGAGTTGCAAGTGTAAAAGAATGGTTCAATTATGTTACAGCTACGCGAAATGAAGGTAGGAGCAACCAGATTTCTCTTTAGAACTCTAGACCATTAGTTCTAATCCCGCCTTGGGCACAAAGCCAGCTGGGTGACCTTGGGCCAGTCACTTTCTCTCAGCCCTAGGAAAGAGGCAATGGCAAACCACTTCTGAAAAACCTTACTAAGAAAACTGCAGGGACTTTGTCCAGGCAGTCTCCGAGAATCGGACACAATTGAACTGATTAAAAAAAATACCTAAAATGATGTGCAACATCTGTATGATAAAAATTATAAGCTACTGTTAATAAGAACAGAGCTAGAATACACTATAAGTAGGATTCCAAGTTCCTGTGAGTGGAACCTATTCATCTCACAGGTAAAGCACCTTTCACCAATTTGTCGTCTTACTGAGGTCCCTTAAAAACCTGCTCTGAATGGATGAAGAGTTTTCTGCAATAATATATGAGGTGGTTCAGGGAAGGAAAAAGCACTGAAAATTGTCCCCCCCCCTCCTTGTTTCTGATGAATCAGACTTCCATTAATCGGAGGAGCTGTTATTTATGTTGTTAATCTGTACCTCTTCCTTGCAAAATATATTAATTCATGGAAACTGCTGAAAGAACAGGACCCAATAAGCGTTGAAGCTAGAGATACTATGCTAAACTGTAACAAATAAAGTTGCAATCAAAATTATTCAGCCCCCATTGCAAGTCAGGTTTATTGTCAAAATTTACAGACTTTCACCTGTTTGCAGTGAACAAATCAAACAAAAGAAATTGAAATAGCTCAACACAACAAATGCTTCAAGTGGTTTCCCCAAATTCAACTGGAAATGCAACTTATAATGACTTCTCCAGTCCCAAAATTATTCAACCCCCTGAATAGAATCCGTCACAACACACACAGTATGCAAAACAGGTGTTGTCTCAAGAACACCTGATGCAACTAATCAAGGGCTTCATTAGTTGCACCAGGTGTGCTTGAGCTGGAACACATGAAATTCCTGAACTGGCTAGGGGTTTGTTGAGTGTCACGTTTGACTGCATGTTAGAAATATGGCTAAGTCAAAAGAATGGTCCATAAAGGTAAGAGAAGAGATCATCACCCTTCACAATCAAGGAACAGGATATAAAAAGATAGCGAAGGCACTGAATGTTCCTAGAGCAGAGCTTTCCAAATTGTGTGTCGCAACATGTTAGTGTGTTGGCTGCAGTGTCTGGGTGTGTCACGGCTGCTGCTGCCTCCAAGCCCTGCCAGGATTCCACACAGGTCCTAGTGCCTGCCTTGTGCCTTTCTGCCTCCAAACCAGCTGTGATTCCACACAGGTCCTAGTGCCTGCCTTGTGCCCTGCTGTAAGAGTGTGTCACAAAATGATGCCTTGCTGTAAGAGAGTGTCGCGAAATGATGCATGTCTAAAAAGTGTCTCACCAACATGAAAAGTTTCGAAAGCTCTATCCTAGAGACACCGTTGGAAGCATAGTTCGCAAGTTCAAAGTTACAGGAACAATGGTTACACTACCTGGACGGGGCAGAAAAAGGAAGCTGTCAATGACTGCAACCAGATTTCTGAGAAGGCAGGTTGAGAGAAACCCTCAAGTGACTGCAAAAGACCTGCAGCAAGACTTGGTGGCAACAGGCACTGAGGTTTCAGTGAGCACAATAAGGCGCGTACTAAACACAGAAGGTGTCCATGCCAGAACTCTAAGACGTACCCCACTACTGACCCAAAAGCACAAGAAAAGTTGGCTCCAATATGCTCAAAATCATATAAATAAGCCACAGATGTTTTGCGATTCTGTTCTGTGGAGCAATGAAACAAAACTGGAACATTTCGGTCCAATGGATCAGCGGTATTTCTGGAGGAAGAAGAATGAAGCATACACTGAAAAGAACACTCTGCCTACAGTTAAGCATGGTGGTGACTCGGTGATGCTCTGGAGCTGCTTTGCATCCTCTGGCACTGGAAACCTGCAGCGTGTGGAGGCAAGATATTCATTGAAATATCAGGAAATCCTAGGAGAAAACATGCTATCTGCAAGGGAGCTGAAGCTTGGGTGTCATTGGACCTTCCAGCAGGACAATGATCCCAAGCATACCTCAAATTCCACTAAGGCTTGGATGCAGAAAAAGTCCTAGAAGATTCTACAGTGGCCATCACAGTCACCTGACTTGAACCCTATAGAACAGGACTTTCCAAACTGTGTGTCGCAACACAATACTGTGTCCCCTCGGGGCCCCAAGTGTGTCGCGTGACAACCCGGAAGCGCTGGCGGTGCTTCCGGGTTGCCGCACAGCGGCAGCGGCTGCCCCTTCGAAAGGGCAGGCTCCGGGGACCACGAAAATGCCCTCGGTTCCGGCAGGGAGGCGAAAAGCCTCCCTGCAGGGCATGCTGCCGAGCTTTCCGCCGCTCAGCTGATGCGCGGGGAGAATTTCCACCCCAGCCCCCATCAGCTGAGCGGCGGAAAGCTTGGCAGCGTGCGGGCGCGGGGAGGCTTTTTGCCTCCCTGCCAAAACCGAGGGCATTTTCGGGGTCCTGGAGCCTGCCCTTTCGAAGGGGCAGCGGCATCAGTGGAAAGGGCAGGCTCCGGGGACCCCGAAAATGCCCTCGGTTCTGGCAGGGAGGCAAAAAGCTTCCCCGCACACCCACACGCTGCCGGGATTCCCGGCACAGCTGATGGGGGCTGGGGTGGAAATTCTCCCCGCACATCAGCTGAGTGGCGGAAAGCTCACGTGAGCGCGGGGAGGCTTTTTGCCTCCCTGCCGGAACCGAGGGCATTTTCGGGGTTCCCGGAGCCTACCCTTTCGAATGGGCAGCCGCTGCCACCGCAGTGACAACCCAGAAGCCCCACGGCGCTTCCGGGTTTTTGTGGGCCGGCTGTTGGTGTGTCGCCAACGGCAAAAGTTTGGAAAGCCCTGCTATAGAAAATCTCGTGGGATTTGAAGAAGGTGGTTGCAGCATGCAAACCCAAGAATATGAGTTCCCCGTTGGGGGAGATGGGCAGTCATATAAGTTAGATAGATAGATAGATAGATAGATAGATAGATAGATAGATAAATATAATAATAATAATAATAATAATAATAATAATAATAATAATAATACTGAAGTGGAGGCCATTGCTCATGAGGAATGGGCTAGGATTCCTCAGGAATGCTGCCAGAAGCTGTTGTCTGGCTATGCATCTCGTTTGCAGCAGGTCATAACAGCAAAAGGGTGCTCTACTAAGTACTGAAGATGCTTGCCATGAAGGGGTTGAATAATTTTGAGACTGGAGAAGTCATTATAAGTTGCATTTTCCGTTGAATTCGGGGACACCTCTTGAAGCATTCGTTGTGTTGAGCTATTTCAATTGCTTTTGTTTGATTTGTTCATTGCAAACAGCTGAAAATCTGTAAGTTTTGACAATAAACCTGATTTGCAGTGGGGTTTGAATAATTTCAATTGCAACTGTATATTGGGTCACTGGAACTTATCATGTGGCCTTAATGAAAAGCAACAGATGGATTTTTTTTAGTGGGAATTCCATCAGGGGATAACTTGCATTGAATGTCAATATAAAAAGTGTCTGGCAGAAGAGGCACCTCGCATGCTGGGTTCTTTTGGGGGAGTGCTACAGACCACAGAGAAGAATATAGGTATTTTTCTTCTGGTTGTTACAAGGGAGATTTTCTTATACAAAGTAACGACTTTTAAGGGGGTATCATGACTGTTACTACTTGATAGAAGTAACTGCAGTTACTGCAGTGGTGTTTCATATTGCTTCTACCTTTCCATCATAGTTTTGTAGAGTGGGATATTCAGTCATTTTGTATGTAGTAAATTGTTCTATTTTGTTTAACTTACATAGTAATGGAGGGAGATTACCATCAACCTGAGGGCTCTCTTAGATATTTGTATGTATAGGTGTGTCTGTTGTGTGAGTGTGTCTGTGGGGGAGGGAAATTAATAAAATTAATTTAAATAGTTGAAAACATATTTTATTTATTTATTTTATTTATTTATTTATCTATCTATCAAATTTATTAACGCCCAACTCCCCCACGGGGGACTCTGGGCGGTTTACAACAAAATTAAAATCATTAACATACAATTAAATAGATTAAAATATACAGTAAATAACAATTTAAAATGTACACTCCAGGACGACTCTAAGGTGCTAACCATCTCCAGGTACCTTCTTCATCTCGCCCCAAGCATGCTGACAAAGCCAGGTTTTGAGTTGTTTTCGAAAGTCCAGGAGCGAGGGGGCCTGTCTGATCCCTGGGGGAAGACTGTTACCTGGCTACAGACAATTTAAATTCTGGAACTATAATTTTGCATGAAGGTGTTGTTAAATTTATACATATCTTTAATAAATGGAGAAATGTACTAAGAAAAAAAACTTTTTGTTTACAGTATTGAAAATAAGAGTAAGAAATTTAGAATAGGACATTTGTGAAAATGTCGGAAGCAATTTTTTTTCAAGGTGTGTGACTATAATCAAATAGAAATCTAGTCTTAAAATTGATTCTGTGTAGAAATATAGATCTTGTAACATGAAATTTCCATAAATTGAAATATTTCTAATAGCTGCCTCATAAGAGTAACTTATTTAAAGAAGGTATCTTAGAAACATTGTTTGCTATTCTCTTTCCAGAATTAAACCTCCTCAGAAATGTTGATGCAAACAATCCAGAGAATACTACAACAGTGAAAAGCTCCAGCTTGTTAAGTGGTTTCAGAGGTGGTTCCAGTTACAATCATGAGACTGAAACAATATTTGCATTACCAAGGATGCAGCTGGATTTCAAATCCATTCATGTTCAACAACCTCAGGAACCTTTAATACATGGTAGCCTGTGTTAATTTTTTAATACAATGAGCTTAATCTGTATTTTGTGCAAAGGGAATTATAGCATAATTATATAAAAAAATGAAAAATCAATTTAACTCATCACAATTGCGACTCCATGTCTAATAACACTATTAAATGAGAATTGAAATTAATCAGGTAAAATCATTAACACTGCAATTCTGTATTGTCTACTTGAAGAATGTACCACTAGGTTCAGTTGCATGTAATGTAAGTTGACCAATACTACACAGTGGTCAAATTATAAAATATTAAAACAAAATAGAACAAATTTATGGTTACATATTTGATACCTGATCTTCCAGCTGTTACTATAAAATGATTATTTTTATTACTGTTGATGTACCAAAAATATGGAAGAAATTGTCTGATAGTAAGTATTGTACTTTAAATCAAGGATAGTATAGCATTAGATCCCATTATCGATTGTGCACACTTCAGGAGCACTAACAAGGCACTGGACTTCATTTTAGAGCTGCTTGAATGCAAGCATGTTGCATGTGCAGAGAAATTGGGCATCAGTCAGAGATATCATAAGGCCTTAATCTCAAAAGTATTGTCAGGAATTTCATTTTATGCTGAAAAAAATCAGTACATGTGACTAGCACTTTTCACTATTTATCTTGCATTTGAAAAGTTTCTTGTTAAAATGTTTTATTCTGAGTATTTATTCATGTAATTACCAGTTTCTCTAAATGATTTATAGATTTCATTACAGATGCCAGCACCAAGCCAAAGGTGGAGTGCAGTGTAGTAACAGAATTCACTGATCACATATGTGTGACCATGGATGCAGAATTAATAATGTTCCTGCATGACTTAGTTTCTGCTTATCTTAAAGAAAAGGAAAAAGGTATGTAGATCAGTTACCGTTAATCAAGTGTGCTCATCTTCTTATGTGCTCTTATGACTTGTGTAATAATTCACCTGAGGATTTTTATATGCTGTATTTTAGTATTAAAATAATTGATTTTATTTCGATTTTTCTTTCTCTGCCATGCTGAATACCGATCTCCTGAAGAGGAATGTAGTCAACAAAGCTTTCTAAAAATAATTTACTAAAACTATTTTTCAGGATAAACGATCAATGTTCATTAAATTCAAAACATCTGAACTACAACTACAAGACACTTTTCCAGTTTATGTTCTAGGACAAATGACATTGAAAACTGTTGTGAATTTGTAGGAGTATTTTTATTTTGATTGTATCAGAGACTAACAGTGCTAATATTTCATGCCCAGTTGCTGGTCAGTTCTTAAAAGTTTTTAAAATATGCTTTTTACATTACCGTGTCACATATTATAAAACTGAATGTTTTCCTTTACAAGCATGGAAATACTGTGAAATATAAAAATGCATGATAAAAGTATACTTCAGAAATACAGTTGTGCAAATCATTCAGTGATGTACATCACTTTGCTGTCTGTCTGATGGAAATGTCTTCTCCATATGGACATATATGCCTAGAACACTTGTGGAGGGCTTTAAAGCAACTGACTGAAACTTCAAGTACTTGTGGCTACTTTACAGCTTCACGGAGTGCATATTACGATTGGCAAAGGCTTGTTATTTGCACAGAACTAGTAGTGGCATTTAATACTTCTGCTGCTTATACTTTTGATATATAATTTTTATACAGGTAGTCCTTGGGTTACAATGGCA
This sequence comes from Charina bottae, assembly GCA_023362775.1. Taxonomy (NCBI): domain Eukaryota; kingdom Metazoa; phylum Chordata; class Lepidosauria; order Squamata; family Charinaidae; genus Charina; species Charina bottae. The sequence continues at coordinate 19,778,936 of JALMGJ010000008.1, read as the reverse complement.
ATTGGGACTGGAATTTCCATTGCTAAGCCATGTGGTCATAAAGCACAACATCATGTGACCACATCACTTAGGAATAGCAATCTTGCAGTCCCGGTTGCCGTTGTAACCCCAAGACTGTGCAGGTCGTTAAGGACGAAGAGGCGGGAGTCCCAGGCAAGCAGTCCGGCAGGTGTGCGGGTGCCATGGGTAGGCGCTCTGGAGCATGGGTAGGTGCTGCGAGGGTGCTGTGTGCAGGCACTCAGGAGTGCAGGCGGGCAAAACAAGGGTCCCTCCTTGTGAGGGAGATGGGCGGGATATAAATATGATAAATAAATAAATAAACATCAGGAGCGACTTCCAACTTCCTGTTGGCTTCTTCGTTGGCTTTGCTTGTGGGAAGCCGGCAGAGGATGCTGGAAATTGTGATCATGTGACTGCAGCTCACTGTAATGTCGTAATTGTGAGCCAGGCACCAAGTGCCCAGTTCGCAATCATGTGAGGACGTTGCGGCGGCCACAACTTCGCGGCTCAGTGGTAAGTCCCCCTCGTTCAGTGCCATAGTAACTTTGAACAGTTGTTGAATGAGTGGTTGTAACTCAAGGACTACCTGTATATTAATTTTTTGAAATAGAACTATTTACTTTAAATTTTTTATTTTTTTATTTTAAATCTTTCCAACTAGTACATTACATTAATAATTCTGTTTGAATTTTAGTATGTACAGTAATTTCATGCAGCCTGCTTATGGCACCAATGAATTTCTTATGTCATGAAATTTATGAGAAGGTGATAGTATAAACTAGATTGTTTGATTTGTTGATTATTTTTTAGCTTTGTTTTATTTCACTTATTTTATGGTACTTATTATCACCATATCTTTGTCTTGATACTTTTAGTATCAATAAAATAATATAATAATAATAATAATAATAATAATAATAATAATAATAATAATAGCAGCCCTGTGGAATATCTTGCCCTCAGAGGTGAGGCGGGCACCCTCGCTCCTGGCCTTCCGGAGGTCTTTAAAGACCTGGTTCTGCTGCCTTGCTTGGGAGGAAGGAGGTAATAGTTCCTCCTGGGGGTGGTTAGCTTAGTATTATCCTCCTTTTTAAGATCTCACCATCCTCTGGATTTTTTTTCTATTTATTATTATATTGTATTTTAAAATGTATAGGTTTTAATTTTAATATTATTATTATAAACCGCCCAGAGTCTACTGCAGTAGAAATGGGCGCTGATAAATTTGAATAATAAATAAAATGTGCAATTCTAATAGTTATATCTCAGTGTTGCAAATGTACTTAGTCTACAGTTTGTGTTAATAATCTGAATAATTTTGTTATACTGTATTTGTTACAAATCTATGATTCTATACCTTAAATTCTTATTTCTGGAATGGTTGTAATCTTATATATTTTATACTGGTCTATGACCAAAATAAAGATTGATAGCCTAAAATAGAAATGTTTCTGTTCTGTGCTTTTTCTAGCAATCTTTCCACCTCGCATTTTGTTTAGTCGGCCAGGACAGAAAAGCCCCATCAGTGTACTTGATGAGAACACTACTGAAAAAGAATTGGAAGAAAGTGTTACTTACACTACTGTGGATTGGAGAGAATTTATCTGTAATACTTGGCATTTGGAGCCCACGCTGAGGTAATTAGGATTTGTTTTCAATAATCAATCTGATTTTCAGACAATTATTCCACTAATTATTACTACATAGTGAGTTGACATATAGAAATGATTAATTATGTCACAAGTTTCCAGCTAATGACTGCAGACACACAGAGCTAGGAACCATTTTAAAAAAAAAGGTAAAGGTTTCCCCCGCACAGTTGTGCAGTCGTGTCCGACTCTAGGGGCCGGTGCTCATCTCCGTTCGTTAGCCGAAGAGCCAGCATTGTCCGAAGACGCTTCCATGGTCATGTGGCCGCATGACACACACGGAACGCTGTTACCTACCCACTGAAGTGGTACCTATTAATCTACTTGCATTTGCATGCTTTCAAATTGCTAGGTTGGCAAGAGCTGGAGCTAGTGCGGAAGCTCACTGCGTTCCGCGGGGCTAGGGATTCGAACCTCCGAACTTGCGATCTTCCGATCGACAAGCCTGGCGTCTTACCCGCTGAGCCACCACGCCCCTAGGAACCATTTACAAAAGTACAATAGGAAAAGAAAATTCATACTATAAATAATAATATATTGCTTTATATATTTTATATATTATTTTATAAAATATATTATTTAACTTATTAAATTGTTTTTAATTTATTATTAGTTAATAATATATATTATTTATATATTTTATATTTTATATATTAGTCATTAGCATTAACCGTAGTCACTGTGATGGCATTCTGCCACTCACATTTTTATTTACTTAGTTTTGGATTTATATTCTACCTTTAGAATTAGAGGAATGTTTTATCCTCCCAATATCTACCACATTAAATAAATTGGGCTGAGAAATAGAGTCCAAAGTCTATTTGGCCCAAAGTCACTCAGTGAGTTCCATGATTCTGTGGGAATAAGCTGGGTGTCCTCCAACCAAATCCAACTCCTTAACCAGAAGAACAAAAAAAAATATATTTCTATACCCATCACAATTCTTCCTGCTCTTATCACATTTTTCTGGAAAGATAAAAGTGCTACAGTGGCAATTGCTTATCACTGGTTGTCTTCTAGTGTTTAAACTTTCAAATCCAAAGACATGAAGCCATATGTTCTCCTCCCCTTAAAATACAGGAAAAGACAGAGACAGTGGAAAATCCTTTACACTATTTATTCATCTGATTTGTGAACCCCCCCCCTCTCAATTTTATACAATTCAGTATATTTGTTTCCTTGGACTATGTAAGATTGCAGCCTGGTGTCTTTAGTAACCCAACCTAAGAGGAACAACATGATAGTTCAAAATATTTAAGAAAAATGCTCATTTTCCTTAAAAGCAGCAGTATTATTTATTAAGGAAGTACAAAAATACTTTTCAAATCAGAACTGAAAGCAAATTAAATTTTTAAAGAATAGTCCCTTCAGATAGTTCACTTGTATTCATACTTTTGTCCTTAGATACTGGCAAATGTGATCTTCACAGAGAGCCAAAAAAAAATAAAAACCAGAAAAGATGGCAGAGCATAGCTGGAAATTAGGGATTGCCAACCATTCCATGCATGGAACAGCTGGTTTTGGGTGGTCTGCACCAGAACTGAAATATGTTTTTGATGTTTTGGTTCATGCACAGTACAAAATCAACTTCTGAGCAAAGTGGGGGAGAGGGATGAGGGGAGAGTAGGAAAAAAGCCAACAGTGTGGGCAGTGGCAGGAAGACATTTAGTGGGACAAACAGGCTGGGGGGACCTGCTGGGCTAGGACATAATTAGGGATAGCCTAGGGAGGAAGGGAAAGGCCTGGAAAGGTGCAGTGAGAGCTGCAAGATCTTTGTTTCAGACCGATAAAATTCCTTTATAACCTATGGCTATTAAAATTTAGTAAAGCATTAAACTGTAGAAGAAAATTAAGGCAAAAATTAATTTGCTTGCTCATTAAAATATTGAAAGTGATAGAATATTTTAATTTATAGATTAATCTCTTGGACTGGAAGAAAGATTGATCCAGTAGGTGTGGATTATATTCTTCAGAAGCTTGGTTTCCATCATGCAAGAACTACTATTCCTAAGTGGCTTCAACGTGGAGTCATGGACCCCCTGGACAAAGTTTTGTCGGTTCTCATAAAAAAACTTGGCACTGCATTACAGGATGAAAAAGAAAAGAAAGGAAAAGACAAGGAAGATCACCAAAAATCCTAGAATTAGGATGGCAAACAGAGACTTCTTAAAATCTTTTTTTGTTTTACAGTGTGTTCACTGTATAACTTTAAAACAATTTACACTGAAAGAACCTAACAGCTTTTTTGCTGCTATATTTAAAACTTGATCAATATTATGAATAACTTTTATTGTGGAACAGGATGCCATTTTGTGTTCAGTCTAGCACTGCATGACCAGTGTTGTGAAGAAAACTGTAAAGCAACTGTTTAATATTTACAACTGTATTATGTGCAATATTCTGCATCTCTGAGCAACAAAATAACTGTGAATTTTCCTAAGTTTTTCTTGCTGTAAAACTGAAAACCCCTTTTGGATTATGTGATTCCATTAATAGCTTTTTCTTGTCATGTGTAGATTGTATAAATTCTTTATGTATATAATTTATGGAACTGTGATTGCTATAGAGCTGTATCACTTTAAGTTTGTTATACTTGAAATAAAAATGTCAAATGTAACCTAGCTTAGTTGGTATTTTTTTATAAACAATATGACTACAGTATTACATGGGTCGATGGGGAAAATACTGAATAGTCAAACAATGCGGTCAACCACTGATGGCATTATTTACTTTCAGGTGATGTTTAAGACCTCGTTTTGTACTCATTGCATTACTCTCACCAGAATACCAAATTCTTTTAATAGATCACTATCCATATAAATGTAACTACAGAGTTCATTTATTTTGGCACATCTTGATTACACACACAAACATTTAAGACTTCAGTGGAAAGGTTTAAATTGAACTGCAGTCTTCCTTCTAAATTAAATATAAATTAATAACATATTTACAACTGCTGAATCAAGAGTTGTGATGTTTAGAAAAAAAAAGGAGATACAATTTAAAAAGAAAGGTTTCCTCCTTCGGTATGGAGGCGGCTGGAAAGTTACATTCGGGCCAGCCACATATACAGTAATGCGGCGCAGCTGAGCGAGGCCGTGCCAGATCCAACAGGTGTAGCTTTTTCCACCAATTCAGCCGCGGAATAAACAAGTTTCACAGTTCCCCCCTCCCAAAATTCTTCGTATTCATCAAGCTTCTTAAAGAACGCGGCAACCTTTACTCCAGAAACGGACGGGCCGTTTAGATCGTGCTTTTTCCTTTCGAACAGATCAAGAGGAGCACGCCTGCTCCTCCCTTCCACCCAACCCCCTCCCCTCCGTTGCACAACAGGCAACGCTCGCTACTAAGAAGCATCCGAACCAGGGAACCACCGCCCAGGGAGCGTTAAGACGTCGGGCGGAGGCGAAGTGTTAATCACGTGACCGGCAGCCTTGGTAGCGGGAGAAGTCGGCGTTTTCCCGCGTGAGATTCTAGAACCCCTGGAGGTTCGGCCCCGTGCGATGCGCGGTTCCTTTTCGGCTTGGTGTGGTTTCTGCCGAAGGCAGAGTCTCCGTTAGAGTTCGTTGGGTGGGCTAAGGGCTAGCGGCCTCCTTCGTTTCCTACGGGGCAGCGCGTTTTCTCCGTCGCTCCCCCTTTCCCCCATCCTGCGTACTATAGGGCGCACGGAAGGCCTCTTTATTGACTCCAGAAAACGTTGCTGATAAATAATGCTGTTTGTTGTTTCCACTTTGTTTTAGGTGGGGAAAGATGGCAAATGACTGGCCTCAGGTTTCTAGAGTACCTAGTTTTGCTCAGATGTTGAAGAAGAACTTGCCTGCCCAGCCATCCCAACCTTCTGTCCAGTCTTCGGCTCACAGTAGCTTGTTTCCACAAGCGGAGAATGCTAAACCAGTGTTTTTAATCCCAGACACGTCCAGTGTATCAAGCATGGCATCTAAGGTGACCCCTATTACAGGTATGAGTTTGAATGATGGCTTTCCCTATTATATTGTCTAGCAACACTAAAGAATGAGGACTTTGGTACTGTTTAAGGCATGAGTTTCCATAGACAACGATCTGAGCTAGGACTATGATTAAACTAGGGATATGTGCCTGGTCCTCTCTTTGGATGGTGGATTTTCATCCTTAAAAGGTAATACCATAATACAGATGCTGGTATTTAAATACAATGAGGCCTGGTTGCTTTTGCTATAATAGACTAACTTGGTTACAATTAAAAGTATTTCTTGATTATTTTATCCCTTTAATACCATTTTTGCAAAATTGGATAGCTTCACTCTTCAGAAGCATCTGATTTAAAAAGTAATAATAATTTGCAAAAGTGTTCTTTTTCCAACCTTTAATTGTATGACCATAGTAAAATTAGTATGTTGACATTCCCCGATAGCATGCCTTGCTAGGGCATATGATTCCATTTATTATGGAAGACTCTTCTAAACAATGGATTTAAATTGAAACTATGTTAGAGCCAGATAAGTTTGTAAATCAATGTTTTTTTTCATCCAAAATATTTTTCTAGAAAACAGGTTGAAAATGTTTTTAGTAACACAGTGCTTCAAATTTGGAAGAGTAAATACATAGTTTTGATAAAGGATGCTTCCCCTTTAACTCCTCTAATAACACATACTGATCAGGGTAATTTTCTTTTAATTTTTTTTATTTTTATCCCACCTTATTTTTATAAATAACTCAAGGCGGCGAACATACCTAATACTCCTTCCGCCTCCTATTTTCCCCACAACAACAACCCTGTGAGGTGAGTTGGGCTGAGAGTGGTCCAAGGTCACCAAGCCAGCTTTCATGCCTAAGACGGGACTAGAACTCACAGCCTCCACCAAATAGAACAATTTCAAAAATTTATAGGTTATTGCAATCAAATAGGAGATCCATCCTATGATTTAAAGGAAGCTTGGGATACTGATCTTGGTAATCCCATACAGAAGACAAATTGGCAGAAGTTATGGAAACCAGGTGGATTCACTTCAGTTCAATGCAAGAACTGCAGTGGAAGTTTATACATCTTTGGCACTCCTGTTAGATTGGCACTTATATATCAAAATTATTCTTCCAAATCTTGGAGTGGTTGTCAAAAAAGGTCATTTTTTTCATTTGTGGTGATCATGCGATAAAGTTATACCCTTTTGGTGTAAAATATTTGCGGAGATAAATACTATCACTAATCAAAGAATTAAATGCTCCCCAGAGCTAGGCTTACTGCATTTATTTACAGGACCAAACCATAAGCTTAAAAATAAAGAATTCATTATTTATTTAATCTTAGCAGCCAAATTAATGTGCAACATTGGAAAACTCTAGATAACATAACAATTGAGTTATGGATTAACAAAGCCCCCTTGATTGCTACATGAGAAAAAAAATCACAGACAAGATTTAATTAATGAGACATCAGGCAGGAGCCACAATTTTATCAAATTTGGATGGATTTTATGGTTTATATCAAGAGCAATAGATTATAATTTGCTAATTATGTGTGTGTGTGTATATATAGCAAATTTTCATATGTACAGTACCTCTTAATTCATATTGCAGTAGGTCTCTGGTATTTTGTATTTTTTCTGTCTATATCTTGGATTTATGTTAATGTAGTTACCTGATATTGTTTGTTAAAAATGAATAAAAATATAATAAAAAGTATAGGCTGAACAAGTGTATTTGGGCTACATTATTTAATGTGAAAAAATTAAATTAGCCTATTTTATGAGCTTTGAACAGAACATTAAAAGAAATTTGAAACACAGTATTAAGAGAAAAATACTAGAATATTGGAAATAATGTTGGGTAGTAGAGAGCAAAGCAAGATGTAGTTGCAGTATATAACTTCAGTATAGTAGTGGAAAACTGTCCACTGTTTGTTTTTCTCATTTCTATTGAGGTCATATCAGAATACTTCCAGTTTACTGTCAGATGGTATCTGTATAGTCACTGAGTCTGAGGTAGATCTTCAGACCTGTTCAAGCCACTCTTTTTCACTTAAGGGTGAGTTCATGGGCAAGGGTCATTTCTCACACTGCATGGGCCTGTTCCTAAATGTTCTTTTTGAGAACAGTTCTCTTGATGCAAGAGATTTTTTACTTGGCAGTGTATATATTTGATAGTTTTTGACTTTTTAAAAAAATCTTCATTGGGCTGAAAGCCTTATAGCTTTCTTCATAAGATGCTGCTCTTGATAGAATGCTTAGGATTCTGGTGGCAACTGTCAAGTGTTGCAGTATCCCTTCTACCATGTGAAAGACAGAATATTCTCTGCCACTGACCAGTTTTAAGTCTGGGCTTCAAACTTTTTCTTTGGCATGGTACTCAGCAGTGTCTCAACACAGCTGTTTCCAGTTGTTTGGGACATATAGCCAGAATTTTATTGAGAGCATTAGATTTTTCCTCCTGCCAAATGATGTCTCCTGCCAGATGAACTGGATAAGAAGAAAATTCAAATCTGTCAGAAAACAGTTACTTTACTATTTTTCCTTTGGTTTTGTTTATAGGTGATACAGACAAAACCTTAGATTTTCATAAAATTGTCTATATGTCAGGAACATTTGAGAGACAGACCGTATCTAATTTGGTGAAGGCCACTGGAATTGGTAGAAGCAGATTGAATGTTACTTGTCTTTGGATGCAAAGCACATCATTGTAAAGAATCTGGTTTTGAATGCTTGTAGGAATAATTTGGGACACAGAGTGTTGTAGTTTGCTGCTAGTCATTATTTTAACACAGAAAGATCTGAAAAGACATGGTAACTGGGTTCCATCTAGTTTCTCCTGGCAGTAAAGTCTATTTTCTTTTCCATGCTTCTCTTCCCAGAATTTCTTCAAAGTTTGATTAGCAACATGATTGTTGAATAGCTTCACAATGACTTTGCAGTTTGCTATTATTACTGTATTCACATTTAGTAGATCTTTTACCAGAAGTTGAGATAGACAGCCTATTACATTTAGTACTTTCAATGCAACTTTCATGTTACTCATCAGTTACAAGGGCTTGTACTGTTGTGAAATCTACATTTTCAGCCTGTACAGTTGGTAATTTGGCGCTACACACACACACACACACACACACGTGTGTGTGTATATATATATATATATATATATATATATATATATATATATGTATATATATATATATATATGCATACATACACACACACACACACACAGTATATTAGTATGACTTAGATTTGGTAGCAGTTGCTTTCACGTCATGTACTGCAAACATAATATTAACAGATTTCTTTGAATATCCATCTGACATCAGTCAGTGATTGAGCTTGACAAATCTTTTGCATAACTGAACTCTCATACTTTTTTTTCTAACAGGCTGTGATAAGTGATAACACAATAGTAATTGATAGGATGGATGAACTAGATTGTAATGTTCTTTCTGGTAGTGGTTTTGGTCACAGAAAGAAGTGGAATACTTACGAATACAGTGCCACCCAGGTTTCATTTAATTTTTCTTGGTGGTCTTTTGGCATTTTGTCAATGCATGTCTATGAGGCTTTACTGTCTTGAAAGTGAAGATGAACTCAAGTGGATAGCACAGCTGATGTGCTTTTAAATGTTCTGCCAGTCTTTTTCCTAGACTCAACATTTAAGATTTCCCAAACTATTCCTCGAGTTACCAAGCTCCTCCAATAAAGCAAAGAGGATTAATATTTATATTTTTCTGCTTCTTCCCTCTGTTAATCAGTTACTAGTTGCTTGTAGACTGGGGTGCAGAGGGAAGCAAGAATTCCTCCATGTGGCAATATTATTGTGCCTTATCAGCCAGACTGGTTCAGGTTGTTGGCACATGCTCAGTTTTTAAGAAATTTTGAGTGGGAGAGGCTTTCAGTGTATTCTGCTAAGAGGACACTGTACATGATGGATCATCACCAGACAGGTCATCTGGAATAATAGGCTTTTAATGATCTTTGTCTCTACCCTGAACCTCTTAAGTTATGGATGCAAAATATGACAAAGATGATAGTGGTGGTGTCAGTCAGATGACTAAACTATGGGCAAGACATGAGAATTAATTTAATCATCTAGCTAATGTCTCAACTGCTTTGAAAAAACATTTTGGTACATCATTGACGATTGTGCATATTTCACTTCACTTTTTAAAACTAAAAGATTGCTGTTTAATATAGAGCCATAAATTGTTCCCTAAACTTTAATCCGTTACTATCTTTGAAATTTTGATACAAATGTTTTATTTTGACAAGTCACTGCAGGGGAATAAAAGAAGTTTCCTGTAACCCATCATTGACCAGCTTATTCATAAATTCTAAATAATTCCAGTAAACAAAAAATAGTCTTCAGTGATTTCATATACCACTCTAAGCTTGTTTTAACATTATTTATTAAATCCTGATGAGTTGAATTTGTATAACATGCTTAGGCAATTAACCAGTTAAGCTATATATAAACTATGGAGTATGTCTGTCTAAATTGCCATTTACATCTTTGAACAGCAATGCCCCTAAGATTAGATTGTCCCACGTACTCATGAATTTCTAAAAACTTAAAAGACCTGACTGTTCCAGCATCCCTTCTGAGGTTGATAAGTTATCTTCCTTCTCTGGAAGGAGAATGCCTTTATATGAATTATTGCAATGCCTGAGGTATTTTGATCTTTGTTATATGTATATTTTAATCTGATTGCTGAAGTGGGCATGTGCATTCAGAGTCTGCAAAGACTGGAGCAACCTATAAGCCCAGTAAGTAAGTAAATTAATAAAGTTCTATAGTGGCTGGGTTTTACAGCATGTTAACCTAAACTAAGTCACATGGATCAATGTGATATTTGAACCCAGTGTCCAGCATTGGTTAGTTTTTGAGATGAGACTTGTCCCAACAGTGATGGTCTTTCAGAAGATGAAGCTAGATTTCTTTGAGAGACTTTATTTTTTATTTATTTGTTTATTTTCTATCCCGCCTTTATTATTTTTATAAAAAACTCAAGATAGGGAACATCCTTATTACTCCTTCCTCCTCCTATTTTCCCCACAACAGCAACCTTGTGAGGTGAGTTGAGCTGAGAGTGTGTGACTGGCCCAAGGTCACCCAGCCGGCTTTCATGCCTAAGGCGGGATTAGAACTCTCAGTCTCCTGGTTTCTAGCCCATTGCCTTAACCACTAGACCAAACTGGCTTAGCATAGTTTAGCTTAGCATAATTAGATGACATCTTACCTGATTGTGTTTGGATATTGCTCCAGTTATATTATACAGGCTAATACGTTTATATTTCAGAATATCCCAAGGATTTCATTACGTTGTACAATTACATAATCTGATCTACTTTCTTACAAGTTACTGATTTTCTCATATGGTGTTTGTCTTGATAAACTTATACTAGTATTTTTAATAACTCTTAAAAGTTCCATCCTCCCCTCTGTAGGCTCTTTTAAAAGGGCAAATTGAGAATAAAATAGAATAAAAGCAGAAAAAAATTATAATACATGAATTGATTCTAAAGAGGAATTTTTGGAAGAGAGAAAATGTAAATAAAAACAATGAAGGAAGTTACTATGTTTCAGATCAAGTAAATGCTTAATTCACATTAGTTTTTTTCTTTTCCTGCTGTTTACCATTGCACTTTAGGTCATGACTATCAGTATTCTAAAACAGCACCTGTAGTTCCAATTACTTCACTTCCTCCCAAGAAAATTCCAAAGGAATTTATTACAAAATATAAACGAGGGGAGATCAACCCAGTCTCAGCTTTGCATCAGTTTGCACAAATGCAGCGTGTACAGCTTGAATTAAAGGAAACTCTGGCAACAGGTATTTTTTTAATTGTAAGTTATCTGCACTGTTCTAATAGGCAGATGTTGAAATATATCACGTCCTGATATCCCTAGGATTCTCTTATGCTGCCCCACTCCGCAGGGAGGCAGGACCTATTCGATTCGTCCGCCCCCAGCGACTTATGGACCCATTGAGGTTTCAGAGGGAGCTGGGGGTAATACCCGAGGATCTGCTGCACAGTCCAGCAGAGGCACTGGCCGCAACCTGGAATAAGGAGGCGGCCGGTGCCTTGGATAGGATCGCGCCGTTGCGACCTCTCAAGCCCCATTCGACCCGTCACTCCCCGTGGTTTACGGAGGAGTTGAGGGTCTTGAAGAGGGTGAAGAGACATCTAGAGCGCCGCTGGAGAAAGACGAAGACGGAATTCGACCGAACACAATCTAGAGCCGCTATTAAGGCCTACCTTGTGGCGGTAAGAGCGGCGAAACGCGAATATTTCTCCGCTCTTACTGCGTCCGCAGAATGCCGTCCGACGGCCCTGTTCAAGATTACTCAATCTCTCTTAGGTAGGGTGGTATTGACCACCCACCTGCAGGGCCGTGCGGAGGAATTTTCTGAGCATCTGCAGGATAAAATCGCTTGGATTCAGTCTAAGTTGGACTCCATGCGTGGAATGCAATCTGGGGAGATGCCGGGAGAGTGGTCTTACCCTGTTATCTGAGAACGATTTGATCCTGTTGGACCTAAGGAAGTGGACAGGATCCTTTGAATTGTTAATTCCACCACATGTTATTTAGATCCCTGCCCTTCCTGGCTGGTAAAATCGGCCAGGGAGGTGACAGGTGGATGGGTCCAGGCTATGATTAATACATCCTTGCTGGACGGAGTGGTTCCAACTGCCTTCAAGGAGGTATTGGTGCAGCTCCTCCTCAAGAAGCCATCCCTGGACCCTACCATCCTGGACAACTTTCATCCAGTCTCCCACCTTCCCTTTTTGGGAAAGGTGGTTGAGAAAGTGGTGGTGTTGCAACTTCAAAGGACCCTGGATGAAGCAGATTATCTAGACCCTTTCCAGTCAGGTTTCAGGCTGGGTCATGGGACAGAGATTGCATTGGTCGCGCTTATGGATGATCTCTGGCAGGAGCGGGATGGAGGTAGTGCATCCATCTTGGCTCTCTTAGATCTCTCAGCGGCTTTCGATACCATCGACCATGGTATCCTTTTAGGGCGGCTTAGGGAGTTGGGGGTGGGCGGCGTAGTTTTATGCTGGTTCACCTCCTTCCTCCGGGGCCGCTCTCAGTCGGTGGTGATAGGGGAGGAGAGATCCAGCCTGCGACCGCTCCTGTGTGGGGTGCCGCAGGGTTCGGTTCTCTCTCCTCTCCTATTCAACATCTACATGAAACCGCTGGGTGAGGTCATCCGACACCATGGGATGAGGTATCATCAGTATGCGATGATACTCAATTGTATACCTCCATCCCTGGTGAGGAAAGTGATGCAGTGTCCACCCTGTCCCAGTGCCTGGGGGCTGTGAGGGCCTGGATGGGGAACAACAGGCTTCAATTGAACCCTGGTAAGACCGAGTGGCTGTGGATTGATGGCCTAGCGTCTTCTGGGAAATTATCATATTTGGTTCTCGATGGGGTAGCACTGCCCCGTTCAGAACCGGTGCGTAATCTGGGGGTCCTTCTAGACTCACGACTCCTGCTCGAAGAACAGGTGGCAGTCGTGGCTAGGAGGGCTTTTGCACAACTTCGGTTAGTGCGCCAGTTAGCCCATTCCTGGATCGTGACGCCCTCCGTACAGTCACTCATGCTCTCGTAATCTCCCACGTAGATTATTGCAATGCGCTCTACATGGGGCTACCCTTGAAGACTATCCGGAAGCTACAGCTGGTGCAGAATGCAGCCGTGCGGGCAGTTTTGGGTGCGTCAAGATCTGCACATGTAACACCGTTGCTCTGTGAGCTGCATTGAGTGCCGGTTTGCTTCCGGGTATAATTCAAGGTGTTGGTTATCACCTTTAAAGCCCTACATGGCATGGGGCCAGAATACCTGAGGGACCGTCTTATCCCCATGTTATCGACCCGCCCCACCCGGTCATTCAGAGAGGGCCTGCTATGAACCCCATCAATTAGAGAATGCCATCTGATGGGGTCTAGGAGGCAGGCCTTCTCTGTGGTAGCGCCCACTCTATGGAACATCTTGCCCCCAGAGTTGAGACAGATTTCCTCCCGACCTTTAGGAAAGAGCTGAAGACCTGGTTCTGCCGCCTGGCATGGGAAGGAGGAAGGGATAGTTCCTCATGGGGATGGCTAATCCCCTAATTTATAACTGTCCTTCTTTTAATTATTCCATCACCATCTGGATTTTATGATATGTATTTTATTGTATAACTGAGGTTTTATATATTTTAGACTTTATTTTAATTTATTTATTGTGAACCGCCCAGAGTTCCCCATGAGGGGAGATGGGCGGTCATAATTAATTAATTAATTAATTAAATAAATAAATATTACGTACATCACAAAAAATATGCCATAGTTCTAGGAAACCCTCGTCTACTGTAAATAAACTGCATATAGGCTTGTACAGCTTGTCAGGTCTCATGGTTTTTCCTCAGTAGTGCAAGAAACTAACAAACCAAAAAAGGTTTGTTTGGCACACTGGTGGGCAACTTTTTTGCAGCTGGGGGCTGCATATTTATTTATGCATGCATGCATGCATGCCTCAGCATTAAACAGGTTAGCCAGTGATGTCATGATGGCTCCAATGTGTGGCCCTTTTTGGCCCTTTTCTGAGGATAGAAATTTATATTTATTAGTTATATCCAGCCTTTATTTGTACAACTCAAGGCGTGGTACATAATGCTCCTACTTCCTATTTTTTTTCCCACAGCAACAACTCTCTGAGGTGGGTTGGGTTCATAAAGACTGGCCCAAAGTCACCCAGTGAGCTGCCATGCATAAGGGAGGACTAGAGCTCATGGTCTCCTAGCTTCTGGTACAGTGCCTTAAGCACTCCAAATGGAGGAAAATCTGCCCACTTCTAAGGGGGGAAATCAGAGCTTCTGCAAGGCTTCAAGTACTTACTGCACTTACTAAATTTCCAACAAAAGAAAATAAAAATTGACCCCAACTGCTACAGAGGGACTCTTGAGTTAACCAACCCTAGTTAATGTATTCTCTGAGTCAGGCTATAGGAAGTCACTCTGAAAGCAAATGAGGGATCTTGATCCCAAAACTCAGAAATCCTGGTATACTATATTTGAGAACTGTGTAATGGCTGTTCTAAATGCCATCTGTCAAGTATTAGCTTTGTTCTACGGGCTTATTTTAGTTACTGGAAAATTAGTCAGATTTCTTCATTGTTATATCAGTATTTTACTATGATACTGTTTACATACCACACTTAAATCTGATTGTTGAGATGTCTCTTATCTTTGTGTAGCTGAAATCTAATACTCTATTCCCTTATTTAGAAATCTGATGTAACACATGCTAAAAACTGGTGAAAGGATGCTAACTTCACCCATTTATCAGGAAGAGGGTTTTACTCGGTGGTGTTAAATAACTGTCAACAGTCTACTTTGGAATATTTAAACAAAATGTACTTCAATTATTCTGTTACATTGACAGGATAATTGCATTTTGAATGAGGACAGAAAATTGTGGAAGTGCTATCATGTTTGAGAATCATAATTTTAAAATTTTTCATAAATCTAGATGTCCTATAGTTTGAGATTAATAAAATGTTTAAAACTGAATGAAAACATGTTTATTTTTATAAAACTAAATATAAATGTTTGCTTTCCTTTTTGATTTTGAAGGAAATCTCTTGGGATCTTACTTTGCTTTTTGTGCTGTAGTTGATGGCATTCAGTATAAGACTGGATTGGGCCAAAACAAAAAGGAATCAAAATCAAATGCAGCAAAACTTGCTCTTGATGAACTTCTGCAATTGGAAGAGGCAGAACCAAAAGCTCTGGAAAACTCAGGTAAAGTTTTTACAGTGATACATAAGTGAATATTGGAATTTGAATGATAGAAATAATATTACCCAAACTGTCTGGTAAGTGTTATTCTTTATATTTGGAACTTCGTGCTAGGGATTCTGGAGAAAAGGATAGATGTAATATTTTTCCTATCTTTGGAGTGGTATGTTCTACATTTTTGGGACACAGTATTTACTTTATTTTACATTATCAAATGTAAAATAGGAAAGTTTTAATAGATTTAATATTGCAGTGTAGCATTTTCTTTAGAACCATTCATTCATTCATTCATTCATTCATTCATTCATTCATTCATTCATTCATTCGATAACTATATATAGCCACCCATCTCACAGATGTGACTGAGTGGTGTACAACATTAAAAAACACAGAACAATACAGCAAAATAACCAAAAACCCCCCATCATTAAAAAACATTAAAAACAATGAAAACCATTGAAAAAATAATCTGCAGGAGAGCACCCTCAATTTCCCTAGCATATAACTTTAGGTGAAGAGAAATATAAAAGTGTAAGGAGTCCTAGATCTAACCCTATGCAGAAGCAGCTGTCTTAAGCACCATGTTACATTCATTTATAAGGGTCTTTTTCCACTGGCATCTAATCATGGCACAAACATACCTTGTCATCATATTTTTTCTTCTGTCAACATGTTATCATTGTCTCATCCACAGCCCAGGAGTGAAGCTGTCTTAAATTGCTCTTAAGTATATGATGTTAGTGCTGATTTTTCCCTTATTCTGTGCCATCGAAGAGCAACCCCAAAATCTCTTCAGTTTTCTTATCCATTACCTTAGAAGGAAGTCATTTGGCTGAATTAACTGGGAACAGGGTCAATACAGTCAGGATAGGGAGCAGCAATGAGGATGGAAAATTTCATACCAGCATAGATTTTTTTGGTGACTCAAAGATGAGTGGATAGCACTCCAACTTGGCACTGGGAGAGAGTTTTATCTTCATAATTGCTACTATGTTTACAGGTCCTATCAGAAACTTTGCTGAAACCATACTTGGAGCTGAACCTCAAATAACAACTGAATCTGGCTATATTTCAAAGATTCATTATGGTAGGAATGTTCTGATTTTATCTTACACACTCAAATTAATTCATATAGTTTATCAGTTTTATTGATGAAGTATCTGTTACAGCATTGAATTATCAGTCTGATAAGTGTCTGCTTGTCTGTGTTGTAGATAAATTTCAGTTTCTGCATCTGATGGACCTGACCAGGACTTGTGTGAGACCAACTTAATGCTCACTTGACCCTTGCCTTTCATAGATAATTAAGACAGCCAAGGAAGATCTGGTTGATTGGGTGCAGAGGGTGATTATGTTTCACTAGAGCAGAGCTTTCCAAACTATGTGTCGGGACACGTTAGTGTGTCGGCTGCAATGTCTGGGTGTGTTGCGGCTGCTGCTGCCTCCAAGCCCTGCCAGGATTCCACGCAGGTCCTAGTGCCTGCCCTGTGCCTTGCTGTAAGAGGGGAGATCTGTCCAAGCCTTGCCCTGCTGTAAAGGGGAACTCTGTTTTCATGAGATATGTTGTGTCCCCATACATTTCGCTATTACAATTTATGTATGTGTCCATATCTCTTGAGGGGCGTTGTGGCTCAGCAGGTAAGACGCCAGGCTTGTCGATCGGAAGATCGCAAGTTCAGAGGTTCGAATCCCTAGCCGTGTGTGACGGAGTGAGCTCCCGCACTAGCCCCAGCTCTTGCCAACCTAGCAATTCGAAAGCATGCAAATGCAAGTAGATAAATAGGTACCACTTCGGTGGGTAGGTAACAGCATTCCGCGCGCGTCATACGGCCACATGACCGTGGAAGCGTCTTCAGACAATGCTGGCTCTTCAGCTAACAAACGGAGATGAGCACCGGCCCCTAGAGTCAGACACAACTGCACAACTGTGCGAGGGGAGCCTTTACCTTTACCTGTGTTTTGTTTTAGATGCTCTTACCTTCCAATAATTAAATTAATCATAGCTAACATATGTCTATGAAGGTTCTCAGTCATCCAGGTGGAATTGTCTGTAGCTTGAATCATGTCAACTGGATTTCTGTTTTCTCAGTGGAAACGTTTCGCTCCTTATCCAAGGAGCTTCTTCAGTCTGAGCAAAGTTGGTAAGGGAATCCTAAATATGTTTCTAGGTAGCTGTGTGACCTTACACCTGGGGTCATGGTTATATTGAGATGTTATTTTAAGTCCTTTTATTATCTAAAGGAGGATCGTTGAGATCACCATGCTGCTGTTGAGCTTGTGAAATGGTCTTAATCTTCCTAGGCACAGAAATTTCTCCCGGCTCTGTCTTCTGTGCCTAGGAAGATTAAGACCATTTCACAAGCTCAACAGCAGCATGGTGATCTCAACGATCCTCCTTTAGATAATAAAAGGACTTAAAATAACATCTCAATATAACCATGACCCCAGGTGTAAGGTCACACAGCTACCTAGAAGCATATTTAGGATTCCCTTACCAACTTTGCTCAGACTGAAGAAGCTCCTTGGATAAGGAGCGAAACGTTTCCACTGAGAAAATAGAAATCCAGTTGACATGATTCAAGCTACAGACATAGCTAACATACGCTTATTAAAGCTTCCCTGCCTGAGCTGCTGGATTCTGTTGCTGGGTTAGCAATAGAGTCTGCCACCCTGTGATGTGGATCTGGGGTGGCTCAGGAGTCCGTGACCTCCATGGCAACCATGGACCTGTCCCAAGTCATTACTGCCTAGGGAACAATCAGATAAAAGGGGGAGGAGCCCGCAACTGAGTAACAGAGAAAGAAACTTAGAAAGGATCTGCCCTAATTTGGCAGGCAGTAAAAAGGGATGGTGGCTCAGCGGGTAAGACGCCAGGCTTGTCGATCGGAAGATGGCAAGTTCGGAGGTTCGAATCCCTAGCCCCACGTTGACGAAGTGAGGTCCCGCGCTCGCCCCAGCTCTTGCCAACCTAGCAATTCGAAAACATGCAAATGCAAGTAGATGAATAGGTGCCACTTCGGTGGGCAGGTAACAGCGTTTCACGCGCATCATGTCGGCCACATGACCGTGGAAGCGTCTTCATGCAGCGCTGGCTCTTCGGCTAACAAACGGAGATGAGCACCGGCCCCTAGAGTCGGACACGACTGCACAAATGTGCGGGGGGAACCTTTACCTTTTACCATATCTCTTATAAGTTAGTTAGTTTAACCTCCGGTTTGCTAGTAAAACTGAATTACTGTGTCGCGAAATGATGCATGTCTAAAAAGTGTGTCACCAACATGAAGAGTTTGGAAATCTCTGCACTAGAGGAAGGAACTGTACTATTCAGCCTTAATATATGAAACCTATAGTTAAGAAACCCTCTGTAGATCTCCCCTTGCTGAAATAAGCCTGGTTTGCAATTTGCCATTTTTCAGCCTGCCTCCTGGAATCACAGGTGCCCCATCACTGGAGGTTTTCAAACAAAAGTTGGACAGCCATTTGTCTGGGTTGGTCTAAGGATTTCTGCCCTGGACAGGGTGCTAGTCTAGACCTTCAGGGTCCTTTCCAACCCTATGATTCTATGGTTCAATGATAAAATGGGTTCCTGGCCTGGGTTTGAAATTCAGACAGCTTTGATGACTCTGGCAGAGAAATCTGCATTAGGAGCTAGACAGAGCAATAATATATCCATGTTGTACCCACTGATTCATCAGTACAACTTTATTTCTCTTATTCAACTATTGATATTCCGAACCAGTTGGAGTGATAATAATAGTCTGAATAAAGGCTGACAAGTTGAAATTTAATAGAGAAAAGACCAAAGTGCTTCTAGTCAGGAAGCAGATAGACTTAGGAATAGAATTTCAACCTGAACAATTAGGTTCACAGTGTGGGGATGCTTTTGGATTCAGGTTTGCACTTGGAGACTCAACTGCTGTTTGTAGGTAGGAATACTTTTGCAAGCTTAGGCTGGTGCAGCAACTGAGTCCATTCCTGAGAAGGTCAGGCCTGCCTACAGTGATTGGTGCCTGGGGTACATCCAAATTGGTTTATTGTAATATACTTGACTTTGGAGTACCTTTGCAATTTTTTGGATGCAGCACCTGGTCCAGAATTCTGCTGCAGGAAAGTTGGTGTGGTTTCACAAGCAGGACCATTAATTCACCAATCCTGCAACAGTTGTATTGATTACAAGTTCATTTCTGAGCAAATTTAAAATGATGATGATGACCATTGAAGCTATAAAGGGTTAGATCCAGATACCTTAAGGACCATCCTCTTTTGTCATGTGGCCTTCCTGCTGCCTAAGATCTGACAGGAGGCTCTTTTTATGTCCCAACAGTAGTAAAGGCCATGGTTGGAAGTGGACAAACACCCTTCTCTATGTGGCTGCACTTAAGCTTTAGGATTCCAAACCTCAGAAGCTGATGTTTTTCTAATGTCAACAGATCAAGACCTTTCTTTTTAAGAAAGCATTCTCCACAGAAAACAAAAATTTTAGAAGACACTATTTCTTGCTTCTGTCTGATTTATAATTTTATCAGATATTTTTCTAAATTTTAGAATTATTCTTGCTTATTTGCTTCCTCTTTTAAACATTTACAATTTTGGATTACTTTTTAATGCTCTAAGCTGCCTGAGTGATACATATGCATGTCAAGGGCAAGCTAGAAATATTTCCCAATTTGTTTTTATATGTATGTACTGCACAAATGTGCGGGGGGAACCTTTACCTTTACCTTATACATATACTGTAAGGCAGGGCTTTCCAAAGTGCCGCCGCTGGCGACACACCTGGCGGCGGCGGCACACATGCGCGGGGGGGGCGTGCGGCGCGGGCACGGCGGCGGTGCGGGGGGCGTGCGGCGCGCACGGCGGGGGGGCGTGCGGCGGCGTGTGCGCGCACGGCTGCGCGGGAGCAGCGGCGCAGGGGGCGTGCGGCAGCGTGTGCGCACGGGAGCAGCGGCGCGGGGCGGCAGCGCGGGAGCAGGGGCGCGCGGCGGGAGCAGGGCGCGCGGCGGGAGCAGGGCGCGCGGCGGGAGCAGGGCGCGCGGCGGGAGCAGGGCGCGCGGCGGGAGCAGGGCGCGCGGCGGGAGCAGGGCGCGCGGCGGGAGCAGGGCGCGCGGCGGGAGCAGGGCGCGCGGCGGGAGCAGGGCGCGCGGCGGCGCACGCGTGCATGGTGGCTGCCATGCACGCGTGCGCCGCCGCTTCCGGGTGGTGTGGCGACACACCACGCTGTGTGTGGCGACACACTTTTGTGTCGCGACACACAGTTTGGAAAGCTCTGCTGTAAGGGGTGCGATGGCTCAGTGGTTAAGACGCCAGGCTTGTTGATTGGAAGGTTGGCGGTTGGAGACCCAATCGTTGCGTGATGGAGTGAGCTCCCACACTTGCCCCAGCTCTAGCAATTCTAAAGCATGAAAATGCAAGTAGATAAATAGGTACCACTTCCGTGGGAAGGTAACAGCGTTCTGCATGCGTCATGCCGGCCACATGACCGCAGAAGCGTCTTTGGACAGCGCTGGCTCTTTGACTAAGAAACGGAGATGAGCACCGCCCCCTAGAGTCGGACACGACTGTGCAGGAGAAAACCTTTACCTTTTATACATATACTGTACATGCAGGTCATTCCAAAAGTCAGGCCCCATAGGCCCATCACAATATGTTTTATTACTAAATATTACTGTACTGTACTTAGGAATGTTCAAAGGTCACGTGTCAAATGACTTTGGAAGTATTTAGAAGAAAATGGCAACCAATTAAAACATTTAATGTAGTTTATATAATAAATTGTCTATTGATCCTGAGTTTGTGCACACACCTTCTTTTATGCACTATTAGTTTTAAGTCCTAATTAGAGCAGTATGTTTTGATTTGGGTTAAAGCTCTAAAAAAGCAGGTGTCTATCACAGCTTGTTGAAAATTAACATTGCATAAACTGACATTTTTGTCAGTTCTGTATGACTAGTCAGGCAGTACTATGAGAAAATTCAGTTTATATTCTATACCAGAGTTGAACAGCTAGTGAGTTATGCTAGCATCCCAATCTATTCTTTCTGGCTTCCAGAAATTGTGCTGCTGAAATTTGGGAACAAACTGCTGAATCACAGTGAATTTTCCTGCTGATTATTTTGAAAAAGTAGTGGGAAAATGGTAGCCTTAACATATAATTTAAAGATTTTTGGAAAGGGGCATAAAAATCCTATCCCTTCTCAGTAATGGCATTATGTCTTGATTTTGCCTCAGCTGCTAGAAAATTAAACACTACCCTGCCTGACCATGAGAAATTTGTCTGCCCTGCCATGTCTCCATTAGGGCAATGGGAATTAGTGCATCTGCAACCTCACGTAAGAGAAGTGTGGTGATTAGTTTCATAACTCTGAAGAGGATATGAGTCTGGAAAGGGATTATAACTTCTAACACATTATAGCCTGCCTCAGATACCACCAGAAAATAGCAGCTTCTCCATCATGAAGCCATAAATAAGCAATTCTGTATTTATTCACATAGAATGAATTCACTGGGTATATCAGAATGCTATCCTTGTTCTTGCCTTGAAGTATGTCCTCTTAGATGAGATTAAGGATGAAGATTCTACTTATACTCTAGACCAGGGCTTTCCAAAGTTTTTCCCGCAACGACACACCAACCAGCATTGGTGTGTCGCCACGGGAAAACCCAGAAGTGTGGCAGCGCGCAAAAACCCGGAAACGTTGCTGCGCTTTCGGGTTTTGCGCGCTGCAGTTGGTGTGTCGCCGCGGGAAAACCCGGAAGCGCTGATGATGATCAGTGCTTCCGGGTTGTGTGGCGACACACTTTTGTGTCGCCACACACAGTTTGGAAAGCTCTGCTCTAGACCTTTTCCCTGTCATTATAGAGCAATTAAGAATTATTTGAGAAACTAATTGCATATTTCAATATTGGTTATATTATGTACATCAGAGCTTTCCAAACTTTTCATGTTGGTGACACACTTTTTAGATATGCATCATTTTGCGACACACTCTTACAGCAGGGCACAAGGCAGGCACTAGGACCTGCGCGGAATCACAGCAGGTTTGGAGGCAGCAAGGCACAAGGCAGGCACTAGGACCTGCGTGGAATCCTGGCAGGGCTCGGAGGCAGCAGCCGCCGCGACACACCCAGACACTGCAGCCGACACACGTGTCCCGACACACAGTTTGGAAAGCTCTGATGTACAATACAGGTAGACCTCACTTAATAATGTTAATTGGGACCAGAATTTTCATCTCTAAGCGACGTCATAAAGTGCAGTGTCATGTGACCACGCTGCTTAGTGTCAGAAATTCTGGTACTTCCTGTTGCCATTGCTAAACGAATCACTCTGGGTCATTAAACAAGGATGTCACATGGTCGCCATTTGCAACCTCCTGCCGACTTCCCAATTGACTTTGCTTGTAGGAAGCCAGCAAAGAAGGTCGCAAATAGTGATCACAGAACCCTGTGATGTTGTAATTGTGAGCTGGGTGCCTGGATTGCGATCACATGACTGTAAGTTGGGCGTCTGGGATGCTGCGACCGATGTAAGTGCAAGAACCGGTCGTAACTACCACTCATTCACCATTGTAAGTTTGGTCACTGAATTTACATTAAGTGAGGACCACCTGTAATTCAAATGTCTAAACTCGCCTTTATCCTTTGATAGAGAGATAAAGATCACTGGCTTCATAGTATGTTAAGTTTTCTGTAGCTAGTTGTGTGTTCCAAGTACAAATTTACTTTGGTATTATCAAGATAAATAGCTGGAGTCCTTCAGTTTTCAAGAAAACAATTTTCCACTCCGAGGTTATCCTATATGCACTGAAGAATGCAAACTTTCATGTTCTATCTCTTTTTTCTTGAGCAATTACATCAGTATAGCTAAAATATCTATCTTGCTTACTTTTTTTTTAATATTTTACTAGAGGGCCAGCATCTTGCACATGGAAAAATTTCTCAAGTTGTCAGAGAAACATTCGATAATTTGATGGCTAAGTATCCAGAGTACCAGAGTTGTACCAGTTCATTAGCTGCTTTCATAATTGAAAGAGGTAGGCATGCTCCCCACAAATAATAGCTGTTTAGGGGTTGGCAGTCTTTTCAGCCTGAACACAAAAAAAATACTTTTTTTCCCCATAGCTAGACAGTATGAGGTGGTAGCTATTGGAACAGGTGAATTTAACTATAGCCAATGCAGTCATCCTGATGGAAGAGTGTTGCATGATAGTCATGCAGTTGTTACTGCAAGGCGCTCTCTACTTAGGTAAGTGTATAATGATGCTTCTCCCCAATTACATTTGTGTAATTCTTCTGTAGTGTTAATGTGCATAGAAATTCAACTGCATTTAATATGAATCTTTAAAAAGGTTTTATATCTAATGTCTGAATTATTAATATTTCTTTAAAGGTATTTTTATAGGCAGCTTTTACTTTACTACAGTAAAAATCCTGCTATGATGGATAAATCCATATTTTGTACTGAACCAACATCAAACCTGCTTGCATTAAAACCAAATGTGAAAATATTTCTCTACATGAATCAGTTGCCAAAAGGATCTGCTCAGATAAAGTCCAAGCTGTAAGTATTATGTGTTCTAAAGGTAAAGCAGAATTCATAAAAATACATGATTTCCCTCAGAAAACATATTTTTTTACTATTTATGTATTCCTGAGGCTGCTTGTTTATTTAATTTATATCTCTTGTTACGTTTAAGGACCCAAAGTGGCAAAGATAGTGCTCTCTCCTCCTGTTTTTGCCCCTCCAAAGGCAGTTTGTGCTGAGAGAGGTGACTGTCCAAAAAGCTATCCAGTGAGTTTCCGTGGCTGAGAGTGGATTAGAATCTGTCTCTCTCTACTCCTTGTCCAACACCTTAATCATTACACCACACTGGCTAATATTCTTGCTGTACAATAAAATATTGGCCTGTTTTGCAGAAATTTAATTTACAGCATTAAATGATAAATTATATGGGTGGCATTGGATTTTACGTAGGCCATTTGTGAATGGTTGAAAGACAATTTTTTAAGAGTGAAAAAAGATATCTTCATTTTAATGGTTTTTTCATTATTTTATTACATTGAGCACCGTCTTTTGGTAGAAAGAAATCTTGCAAATCTGAAAAATAAAAGTACTTTTTTCACAACATTTTTTATATATTAATGTATATTAACAGCTTTGTTCTTTGCCAAAAGGATACATCCCTATTTCAGTAAAATATTTATTTAAAACTATAAAAGCCAACAATTTATCAAGTTTAATTTGACCAGCATGATTATGTAAAGGTCAGATAGCTAAATAGTTGGCTAAATACTTACACATTTTTAGCCCTTGCTTGTGTGTAGTGCCAGTTGAACTGGTGCATATTATTGATAATTTTCAAGAGAAGGATGGAGGCTACTTCTAGAAGCTGCTTCTTTGCTTGAAAGATGGGGGGAATTGCCACTATTTCCACACTGTCGTCCTGTCTTTGATTGGAGCCATGGTTTGGGCAAAGATTTATAAAAATCCCACATTCTGTTTAAGGATTTTTTTAAATACAGTACCATTAATTTTTAGTTTCTTCCTAGTAATCAGGAAATGGGAATCGGGGGGAAATTCTGGTGACAGGACTACTTTATGATTCTCACCTACTTTCCTTTCTTTTTCCATACCTCCCTCTTTGCAAATAAAGTAGGGAAACTTCTGGAAATGTTGAACCAAAAAATCATTCTTATTTTTTGTTGTGTGATAAGCAGTGGTTTTTACTCTCATAGATGAAAAAAGGAGCAGAGTTTACTATTATCACTTCTCCTTCCCCATCTTGTCTTCGAGGTGGCAAAGGAATTCTTTCCTACAACAATAATCGTGTTTCCATATTCCCTAGTAATATTACCATTGCACCATAACTGCAAAAAAGGATAAGAGTATACCTGATCACAGGTTAAGGGGATTTTTCCTTTAGATCCACATCTGTGGAAAAGTGTAACCTTGCATTGAATTACAAAGCTGCCTGAAGTTTTGAATTTTATTTCCTTGAGGTATATGAGGGAGGACAGCTGGGATTTTCTACAAGTTTGATAAGCCTTTTCTCAGCTTTTTTATCAAATTTATAAAAAAATATGAAGAATAGAAGACCCAGGATTGAACTTTGTATCACCCCATTCCAGTTTGATAAGGAACTTTGATTATAGTTTTCAAGCCAACTGTGCATTCAGCCCATACTCAGCTAGACTGCCAAGCAGAATATTGTAGAATTCATTGTCGAATGCTTTGCTGAAATCAAGATTCATTATGTGTACAGAATCTTAGGGTAGGACTTTGCATGAGAAACTGAAGTCCTATGGTTTCGCACTTAATGCAGTCCTGATTATGTTACATGATTGTGTAGAGACAGCCTTTCAACAGTGCACCAAGGATTTGGAAACTCAGTCAGACTTGGCTGTCAGACCCAAAGATGTGTTTTGGGGCAGTCGTTCAACTTTTTTCAAGCCAGCTAGATACCTAAGCTAAATAACAGTTCCCAAATTCTGAAGAGCCCTAACCCTGGCAAGATTTAATGCCCTCCCAATAGCCATTTTTGAGGGGAAATTACAGGGTATCCCATTTGAACAAAGACTTTGCCCCTGTGGTGAAGGAGTTTATTTATTTATTTTATTTTTATCCCGCCTTTATTATTTTTATAAATATCTCAAGGCAGTGAACATACCTAATACTCCTTCCTCCTCCTATTTTCCCTACAACAACAACCCTGTGAGGTGAGTTGGGCTGAGAGAGAGTGACTGGTCCAAGGTCACCCAGCCAGCTTTCATGTCTAAGGCAGGACTAGAACTCACGGTCTCCTGGTTTCTAGCCCAGCACCTTAACCACAGCTAATAACACCCCATCTAGCCAGTTTCCCCGGCCACCCAGATCCATTTTATTTACAGTTGTTACTATCTGATCAGTACAATTTATTTATGTTAAGGTGGCTAAGCTTTGTTCACTATTTGTGAAATATGTCACACCTTGACCACATCAGTTTGGTAATTATTAGGTTTTACTGTAGTTTTTACTTGGCTCTTCCACAGTTCACTTTCTGTTTGTTTGTTTATATAGCTGCCCAACTCATTTTTAGATATATAGGTTTGGGTGGCTTACAAACAAAACAAATATAAAAAAAGAATACAACAAAAAAGAACAATATACTGTAAAAGCATTTTTAGCTAGTCTATGACTGTAATAAAGTTTCTATTTGTATGGCATTCCTGTAAACTACTATGGAAGCTACACAAAAAATGAAAAAAATATTAGTCTGGCACTTCATCCATTCTCCAGGATTTCTCAGAATTTTGGCCAGTTCCTACACTACCCTAGGGATGAAGTTCCTCTGGCGCAAGAGAAGTTAAACTCATTCAGAGTTAAGAGGCATTTCTTGACCATGTAACTGGCTCAAGCTTCAGTCCTGCTCTTCACAGTTCACGTGTCCTCTTCTCCAAATAGGAATGTAGTGCTTGACTTTATCTTCTTGTCTTCTCTTGTCTTTCACCTCTTGACTTTTTGTTGCCTTCTAGCATTTTGCTGTTTCAATCTAGTTTCTATTTCAGTATTTTGCAGGTTGAATCTTAATCATCCTCTTAAAAATATCATTTTTATTTCTCTATTATACATCAGTTTGGGGTATGTGAGGGCTAAACCATATCCTTTGTTGTAGACGCCTCAATCCAAACACTGTGTCTGCATTTGAAGCTGATGAAGAACTGTGTCTTCATGTGGTTGTTGAAGGCAAGGTTTATCTCACAGTTTATTGTCCTGCTGAAATTCCCACAATAAGCAGCATGTCTACCAGTGATAAAATGACAAGGTGGGAAGTGTTGGGTGTTCAAGGAGCCTTACTGAGTAACTTTATTCAGCCAGTTTATGTTAGCATGATAATTCTTGGTAAGTAAATTACTTCTAATTCAGCAGTGCAATATTGTAAAGATGTATTATATGGTGTGTGTGTGTGTGTGTGTGTGTGTGTATGTATGTATGTATATATATATATATATATACACACATACACACATACACATACACATACACGTAGAGTGTGTGTGTGTGTGCGCGCGTGTATATGTGTATATGTATTGTGGATATGTATGTATATGTATGTATGTATGTGTATATGTGTGTATATATATATATATATATATATTGTAAAGACGTATTATATGTATTGGCGTGGTGGCTCAGAGGTTAAGACGCCAGGCTTGTTGATTGGAAGATCGCAAGTTTGGAGGTTCGAATCCCTAGCCCTGCATGCGGAGTGA
The DNA here is from genome assembly GCA_023362775.1 of Charina bottae. Classification (NCBI taxonomy): domain Eukaryota; kingdom Metazoa; phylum Chordata; class Lepidosauria; order Squamata; family Charinaidae; genus Charina; species Charina bottae. The sequence continues at coordinate 19,751,294 of JALMGJ010000008.1, read as the reverse complement.
GCTCCCGCACTAGCTCCAGCTCTTGACAACCTAGCAATTCGAAAGCATGCAAATGCAAGTAGATGAATAGGTACCACTTCAGTGGATAGGTAACAGCGTTCCGCGCACATCATGCGGCCACATGACCGTGGAAGCGTCTTCGGACAACGCTGGCTCTTCGGCTAACAAACAGAGATGAGCACCGGCCCCTAGAGTTGGACACGACTGCACAAAATGTGCGGGGGGAACCTTTACCTTTACCTATTACATGAAAGAAGTTTATTTTAGGACAAATATGTTGAATTGGTACTTATTCTTTGTTTAAAAGCTACATTGCCAAGATATTTATTTTTGATTAATAAATATAAACTTAATAAACTTTGACTTTCTAAACAAGGTATACAAAAATGCAATGCTGGAATCCTATGAAATTCTCATTTCAGAACTTAAGTATACAAGTTTCAACATGTACTCATACACGGTCCTTGGCCTAATTGATGCTTGCTTGATAATGAATGGGATAGGAGATCCATGTTTATAAACATACAGCTATAGGGCACAAAGTTGTAGTCAAACTATAGTGCATTTCCAACCAACAAACTCTTATTTAGATGTAAATGCACTTTAATCAGGACTGAAATAATATAAACATAAATTTTATTGCCAGTATTTGGTTTTCTGTGTCTTTAAATTTTACTGCTCTACATAAATGTAAATGTCTACTTATTGGACTATTTTATAGGAGTTCAGCTTGACGTTTACAGTGACATTTGTACATTTCAGTAGAACAAATTTTCAAGTGGATTACTTGATCCTCTTTTTAATGTTTGTGATATGAATCTTAATGTTTTTAGGGGATGCAAACGGCCATGGTACAAGAGGATTAGAAATAGCTATCAAACAGCGCATAGATGATGCACTCACTAAAAAACTTCCCATGTTCTACCTTGTGAACAGACCTCATATTAGTTTGGTAACTGCTGCATACCCTGTACAGGTAGACTTGGACCATAGATCTCTTAGTGTGAATTGGTCACAAGGAGACGTATCACTGGAGGTGGTAGATGGATTAAATGGAAAAACCGTTGAAAGGTCAGTGTTACAATAAAGTACATTGAAATAAAATGCGAACAAATATACTTGTTTGGAAAAATGATAGTAATCTTAGTTATATATTCTATTAAAATAACTTTCATAGGGACTTCTTTTAAAATAATTTTCAACTTTATTATCTAATGATAGTTTAAATTTTTACTTAGATAACCAGTGGTAATTGTTCTTGGAGTATGCTCCTCATTGTTGCTATTTTTTCAAAATTAGTTCACCCTTCAAAAGTGGTATTTCAATGGCAAGTCGTCTTTGCAAAGCTGCAATGTTAAGTCGCTTTAACTTAGTGGTTAAAGAATCAAAAAGAGAAGATTTACTTAAAGCAACAACTTACCATAAAGCAAAGGTAACATTTGCTAACATAAATGTGCTCTAGTATAAGTGTCATGATTTCTAATTTAGAATTATATTCATGGTGACTTCAGAGCTAAGTATTAATCATGGTGTGATTAAGTATTAGCAAGGAAAACAGCTGTTATTCTAGATCTGTTGCATTGGTGTTCTTAAGTGTGGAAAGTGAATCTGCAGGTTTCGTGTCTAACATCACAGGGTGACTTCATGATACTGTCTAGTCTATAAGTAGGAATCATATTGTCAAAAACATGCCACTCTTCTTGAAGTTAATAAGTGTTTTCAGAATTTCTGTTGCATCTTTTCTATCCCTTGTTTCCTTTTTCCACTTGTAACAAAAAGAAAGGCTATTGAGTATGTGGAAAACATACTCTCCCTCTGTTTCATTGTGACTTTGAGGAATAATGTAGGCTATGTAAGGAGAAGCTATTCCATATTGTGTGTGCTTTTCTATAATAGCACATATAATTGGGTTTATCACAAAATGGAGAAGAAAACAGATATTTTATATATCTCTTTTGACATTTAAGGGCGGCACGGTGGTATAACGGTTAAGACTACCGACTGTCGAACGAAAGGACGGCAGGTCGGCAGTTCGAGCACCGCGTAACAGGGTGAGCTCCCGTTCTTGTCCAGCTCCTGCCAACCTAGCAGTTCGAAAGCACATAAAAAATGCAGGTAGATAAATAGGTACCACTCCGGTGGGAAGGTAACAGCGTTCCGTGTGCCTTGGCGTTTAGTCATGCTGGCCACATGACCACGGAAGCGTCTATGGACAACGCTGGCTCCCTCGGCTGAGAATTGGAGATGAGCGCCGCCCCCTAGAGCCGGATATGACTGGGAAACCTTACCTTACTTACTTTGACAGTTAAAGGTAAACTTTGTGATAACTGTGGTATTAAACACCTAAAATATGGGCTATTTATTCAAGCAATGATAGAAAAACAAATCAATTAGTATTGCCTATATGGTCTGCACAGGCTCTCTCCTACTCCCCCAAGCCACTACATCACTAGATTGTGGAAAATAAAAAGTAAAATTCAAGTTCAGCTTCATTCATAGCAACTATATAGTTGCAACCGAAATTATTCAACCCCCATTGCAAATCAAATTTATTGTCAAAATTTACAGACATTCAGCTGTTTGCAATGAACAAATTAAACAAAAGTAATTGAAATAGCTCAACACAACAAATGCTTCAAGTGGTTTCCCCAAATTCAACTGGAAATGCAACTTATAATGACTTCTTGTCAGGGAGATAACTGGTGAAGAAGGAGGGGGCTCCGTCCAGGGGGATAAACGCATGCACAGTACTGAATCGCTTTGCTTTCATAGTAAGGGGCTGAAGAAGGCCGCCCTAATTTCTTGGGCCCTTTCTCTGTGCATTACTAGTTCATTTTAGCTTAGCTGGATTCTGTCTAGCAGAGTAGAACAATAAAACACTAGAGCCTGTACACCAAGTCTCAGCGTGTTCCTTCACTCGAAGTCAGGACTCTTCTCCAGTCTCAAAATTATTCAACCCCCTGAATAGAATCCGTCACAACACACACAGTATGCAAAACGTGTTGTCTCAAGCACACCTGATGCAACTAATCAAGGGCTTCATTAGTTGCACCAGGTGTGCTTGAGCTGGAACACATTAAATTCCTGAACTGGCTAGGGGTTTGTTGAGTGTCACGTTTGACTGCATGTTAGAAATATGGCTAAGTCAAAAGAATGGTCCAAAAAGGTAAGAGAGATCTTCGCCCTTCACAAACAAGGAACAGGATACAAAAAGATAGTGAAGGCACTGAATGTACCTAGAGACACCGTTGGAAGCATAGTTCGCAAGTTCAAAGTTACAGGAAGAGTGGTTACACTACCTGGACGGGGCGGAAAAAGGAAGCTGTCAATGGCTGCAATCAGATTTCTGAGAAGGCAGGTTGAGAGAAACCCTCAAGTGACTGCAAAAGACCTGCAACAAAACTTGGTGGCAACAGGCACTGAGGTTTCAGTGAGCACAATAAGGCGCATACTAAACACAGAAGGTGTCCATGCCAGAACTCTAAGACGTACCCCACTACTGACCCAAAATCACAAGAAAAGTTGGCTCCAATATGCTCAAAATCATATAAATAAGCCACAGATGTTTTGCGATTCTGTTCTGTGGAGCGATGAAACAAAACTGGAACATTTCGGTCCAATGGATCAGCGGTATTTCTGGAGGAAGAAGAATGAAGCATACACTGAAAAGAACACTCTGCCTACAGTTAAGCATGGTGGTGGCTCGGTGATGCTCTGGAGCTGCTTTGCATCCTCTGGCACTGGAAACCTGCAGCGTGTGGAAGGCAAGATATTCATTGAAATATCAGGAAATCCTAGGAGAAAACATCATGCTGTCTGCAAGGGAGCTGAAGCTTGGGTGTCATTGGACCTTCCAGCAGGACAATGATCCCAAGCATACCTCAAATTCCACTAAAAGGCTTGGATGCAGAAAAAGTCCTAGAAGATTCTACAGTGGCCATCACAGTCACCTGACTTGAACCCCATAGAAAATCTCTGGTGGGATTTGAAGAAGGCGGTTGCAGCACACAAACCCAAGAATATTACTGAACTGGAGGCCATTGCTCATGAAGCTGGTGTCTGGCTATGCATCTCGTTTGCAGCAGGTCATAACAGCAGAAGGGTGCTCTACTAAGTACTGAAGATGCTTGCCATGAAGGGGTTGAATAATTTTGAGACTGGAGAAGTCATAAGTTGCATTTTCAGTTGAATTCGGGGACACCTCTTGAAGCATTCGTTGTGTTGAGGTATTTCAATTGCTTTTGTTTGATTTGTTCATTGCAAACAGCTGAAAGTCTGTAAATTTTGACAATAAACCTGATTTGCAATGGGGGTTGAATAATTTCAATTGCAACTGTATAGCCAGTCTACAACACTAGGATTTCCTGATATCTCCCATACAAATACTAATCAGTCCCAATCCTGCTTACTGCTTCTGTCCATGTACTGTCCCCTATTGAGATCATTCATTCATTCACTTATGCAGGGCTTTTAGGCCGCTCTAGTCACAACTGACAAGTGGCATACAGTTCCTCTTCTCTAATTCCATTTAAAACAAAATGCAACACGATAAAAAAAACCTCAACCATAAAAATCACAATATAAGACCCAGGGAATAGTTGCAGTCCTCCACTGCACCAGTAAAATCAGAATATCAGAAATAGAGCGCATTTCTTGAAAAGGCTTCTGGTTGAAATTTCTTACCAATCTTCAGTATTAATTTATTATTTTTTAAATTTAGATTATGGCAGAATCTTACCAAGGAGCAAAATACTTGCTGAAATCCTACTTGGAGCAGCATGGTTATGGGTCCTGGATTGTGAAGTCTCCACGCATTGAATATTTCAGTATGTAAAGGTTAATATATCAGCTCTATGACCTGTTGAAATAAGCTCTTTCTCTGAGAAGACTTTTTAAATTGGTTAATAATTGTAGATAAATGCTGTCCTGTAACATCAGCTGATAGCTAAAAGAATTGTGCTTAAGGATAAGCAAAATAAATATACTAACTTAGTTAATATATGCAGGTCTTTTTTATTTCTTTGTCAGTGAAAAAATAATCAAAATGCTGTAATGTAAATTTAATTGCTATCACAAATACTTTGAATTTGAGGAGTGCCTTTGGGAGAATATAGTGTGGCTGACTATTGTTTTGATCTGTACCATGTTATGTAATAGCAGAACAAGCTACATGTCATTGGTTTGCTTTCTGAAAAGTTATGTGCAATTCTGGCTTTAAAAGCCACAGTTCACCTTGTTAATCATTTTGAAACTTTGTGGGTTTATATCCCTTTTCAGTTGTGGGACTTCAATTTGTCTGCAGGAAGCTACACAAATTATGCTTGCATTACAGGAGTAAACACCTACAAATAAATTTTGAATTAAGTGCATGATCTGTTTGTTGTGTATTATGGAAGTAGTTCTGTAACTTGCAGATCTTTCAAACCCAGTATACTGTGCATACTTTGGCTCACTAATGAAAACAACTTAGAACCTGTATTGGGTATCTGAAAATATTTAATTTGTAATTTGACTACTTGTGCTATTTTTAAATCTTTTAGATGAAAATGGGCATTAATACTAAGTCTTATTTCTAGCATGATTTTTCTAATTCTAGAGAAAAAAAATGTGTGGTTCATTAATGTACTGAAACACTCATTTAAAACTCCAAGCCCATAAAGTATTTTTGCTTGAAAATAGCGCCAAGGAAGAAAATGTGCAAAGCTACAAACAAAAGAGATGCTTAATATTCCTTAGAAGTTAAGTTATTTTGAAGAGGGTGGGAGAGTCCTTAAACCAAACATTTACATTGAAGTAAGTGTTTTTTATAGAATGGCCCTCTAGAACAGTTAAAAGCATTTGAAAGAGTAAATCTTTTAACAGCTCTAATAGATAACTCATCTCGTGGATTTGTCTTTAGTTCATAAAGAATCTTCATGATGGTTAACTGAGAATGCATAAAGATTGTTCATGAAGTTGTACATAAATATAAGGCAAAGATTTTATGTACTTTTAGAGCCATTACCACTCACAAATTTCTTCATTTATGAAGCAATCAAACCATTGAAAGTCAGTCTTAATCTTTTTTTTAATTTTTTGATGATTAGACTTCCTATGTTTAAATTTAGCACAGGAATTTGAGTATAAGCGTTTTTAGTATCTTTCATTGTGTGTTTTGGAATAAATGTATAATAAAATTAGCAATATTCAATGCTTATTTCTTTGCTAAATTAGTATTTTCCAGTAAAAGTGGTTTCTGCTATGAATCAAGAATTGTCTTGCTTTTCCTTTTATAAGAAAATGAGTCATTTCTTCCCTCCCTAGAGCAAATCTTTTGAATAGCATTGCAATAGATCTTTGGAGGGATTATTCTTCCCTATCATAAATTTAAACATTTCAACATGTATCTCTATAAGCAATTATTCTGTATGTATCTTGCTGAAAAATTACTCAGTCCCAAGATTTACTAGGAATTCCAAAAAAGGAAATGAAATTGTCTTTTCTCCAAATCTCATGCACTTGTTCCCAACAAAAGGTGTTTATTTGTATAAACTTGTTTAGGACTGAGTTTACCCAGATAGTATATAAACAATCTGCAATTTACCAAAATGCAGAAGTAGAAGGAAAGAAAGATAACAATACCATAAAAAGAAATAAGTATTTCATTAATTTATTATGGTAACCTAATATGAAACCATTGAAATCAAACCAAGGTGGGGCCTACCTGGACCACAAGGGAAAGATAGTTCATAACAGGGTTATCATGGAATGGTCATACCTCTGGGTTTCCACTCCTTTTACATTATGTGGGTGGGAGACCCAGACAGTCTCTGTTGAGATGGATACAGAGATGGAGTGCCAAGCCTTGTACGGCTTTAAAAAGGTTTAAACCAGCACCTTGAATTGGTCCAGGAAACTTACTAATAACTAAAGCAGCAGCATCAACATAGGTGAGGCACTGCTGAATCTATCACCACCTATCAGCAGTTGGAACCAAGTCTAGCTTCTGAGTTAGCTTCAAAGGAAGCTCCATGTAAAGCATTGTCTAGATACAAGGGCATGAGTCAGTGTTGCAAGTGTTTTGATCCAAAAAGATCCTCAAGTGGCATACCAGCCAAAGAGAGAGAAAGACCTACAGTATTTATGACTTCCATCTTCTGTTCAAGCAGAAGCTGCAGGTCCAGGAAAAGTTGGAGACTTGCTCTTTCAAGGGACAGCAAATTCATCCCAGAGCCAACTTAGAGATTAAAATTGATCCAGATCAGTCGGCTACAGACAATAACTCTTCGTTTTAGAAGGATTCAGTTGAGTTTGTTTGGACACATTCCGTCCCTTCTAGATTCCTATCATTGGATGAGGACTTCCACAGCATCCTTGGCTCAGGGATAGGAATGTAAAATTGTGTATCAGTATACTCCAAACCAGAAGATGAAGGGCTCAACTATTCTTCCTACCTGCCTGCCAACTGATAAGGTTTCATTTAGATAGGAATTAGACCACTGCAAAATGATGCCTTCCATCCCAAATCCTCACCGGTGGTCCAAAAGGATACCATGATCATTGGTATTGAATGCTGCCAAGAGATGCATTCCCCTCTATTCAGGTTCTGACAAAGGTAATAAGCTAGGTTGTCCAAAACTTTATGTCCCATCCTAGGCCTGAAAGGAATAAAGATCATTTGTTCTAACATTTTCTGCAGTTGAAACCCCACCATCTTCCCAAAGGAATTTGGTAGAAATTGTCCAGTACAAATGGATTGAGAGATGCTTTGTTTAGGCAAAGACATACTACATGTTCTTCAAAGCCGATGATACCTCCCCCTCTTTCAAAGAAATATAGATCATCTTCCAAATAAAACCACACCCCACATATCTAGCTGCTCAAAGAAACCAGGCAGGGCATTAAGTCAACCCCTAGCAGGTGTAGCTTATGCCACAGGGGAATATATCCACTGCCACAGTTTCTACAATCTCAGAAGAATCCCACTTGCTCTTGCAAACTGGTATCAAAGTTATAAGACTGTCCCAGTGGCATCTAAGTCTGAGTGGATGCAAGTAATTTTATCTGCAAATAGCATCAGAAAGTTATCACAGCAGCCAACAGGGATATCTTCCATCTCCAGGCAAATGGATACAGGTAACCCTAAGCAAGGCCCACAGTATACAAATCTATAGACACAAAAGTAGCGAAGTAAGAATACTTGCTCATTGCCCAAGAATCTTCCCCAATATAGGTGTGCAGTAATAGTTGCATTTAGTTTCTCCTGGTCATTCTATCACCTCTTTTTTTTCTAATAAGAATTTTATTAAGTTTGAAGCAAAGATAAAAACTAAAAAAAGAAAACTACAAAAGAAAAAAAAGTGAAAAAGTGAAAAAAGATTTTTAAAGAGATTACAAAATGACTTCCAACTTTCAACAACAATATACAGCAATTTCCCCAGTTAAGCCCTTACTCTTTATCCAACCAAGATCATGTTGTTTCTATAAGTCAATTCATTAACACATTACAAAACTAAAAAAGCAATTGCTCTTTCCCCTTATATAAAAAGAAATAGACAAATATATAAACCTCCAAATCCACTTTCCCCCCGAAAACAAAACTCATTTATTTAATACTTCCTACCTACCTACCACTATTCTATATTTTTCTAACCACTATAATAATAGAAAAAAATCAAACTGTATTTAATTTTTTTTACTTAATATTATTATACATAATAATAATAATGGTATAATAATCTTAACCCTATTAAACTATAATCAAACTAATTATTATGTCTTATAAATCTTAAAAAACCAAACAAATTTTAAAAAGAATGGGATACATCTTAATCCAAATCATTAAAGAGAATAGAATCATATAAGCCTCCTTACTTTTATGCTTAGTACTACTATAACAATCTTATCCCTATTAAACCTTAAAAAATCAAACAAACTTTAAATCATTATGGAAAAATAGAATCATACAGCCTTGAAATCAATCCACATACTTATTCTTAATTTCTTATCCCACCTCAAAGTAAACTAAAACATTTATTTGTCTCCATATTATGCACAGGATGTTTTTTATAAAAAAAATCTGGAAACCCAGCTGCCCCTCCCAAAAAGTCAGCAAAAAGTTTCCCACATAGCCGAGGCGCCATCTCGTCAAAACAAAGCCTGAAATAAACAGTTTGCAAGTCAAATTGTAACTGGAAAACTGAAACCTCAAATCATCAAATTAGATGTGTAGGAAAATTTTGAATCCTTCAAATTGGATACAAAAATAATAATGGAGAGATGATTGTTTTTTCTCAGTCCTCCTTAAATTCTGAATGGGAAATAAGCTAGCGGTTGAAAAAAAGTTTTAAAGCTCCTCCAGAAACAGCAATAAGCACCAAGAGATTCGTATCTTCTTGCTGTTAAAAGCCTCTCTTGGGGTACAAAAAACTTGAAAATATACAAATTGGGTGATTTAGAAATGAGAAAGGCTCGACCTAAAGTCCCAATGGGTCTGCAGCGTGGTCTGGAAATAGTGGAATCCCTGACTCCCGTTTCCTCTTACCGGATTAGCGCCAACGCTGTTGATGATCCTCAGACTGCAAGGTGACGTTCCGAAGTACAAATGGGATGATTCCGAGTGTTTTCTTTCCATGAAAATACTCTAGGGCAGGGGTGGGCAACGTCAGGCCCGTGGGCCGTATAAGGCCCGCAGGGCTCCCGCCCGCAAACCCCGCCCCTTCCACATGATTGGCTCCCGCCCACAAACTCTGGTCCGCGGAAATCCCAGAAACCCCGCCCCCCACCGCCCCAGTCCCCGGTTATAAATATCCAAATGGCCCTTGGCAGAAAAAAGGTTCCCCACCTCTGCTCTAGGGCAACAGGAAAGCCTGCCTGCACCCCCCCAAAAAAATCCACACTGTCAGATCTGCCCGCTGAGCTTGTGGGCAGTGTTCAGTTGGCCATGTTCTCACCAGAAGCCATGGCCACTCTCGCCTCTTGATGATAGAAAACTTCATTTTCTGGTGTTCTTTAGAGAACTAAGGAGACCCTGGGATCTGAGACTGCAGATGTTGCTTAGAGGCAATCTTGTCTTGTGCCCCAGTCAGCTTTGAACTCCAGAGAGCAACCAGGTGTGCTATGGGACTTCCTATCTGATTGCTGGGAAAATCCCCAAATGCTCTTAGGAAACCATCTGGCTCCATTAGGCACTTGGGTCAAATCAGTTTAGTTGGCCTATCACCCTTGCGGAGGTCAAGCAAGCTAATAATAGCTACTGTATGTGCATGGAATAATGAACTGACTATAGCAGTGGATTAATGAGAATGTCCTCCAAGTTCAGATCATGTTGTCATTGTTCCTTCAGTAAACACAAAAATTAGTACATGATCATTTGTGTGTGTCAAGCCAAATATGACCTAGGACAAGGGTCGGAAATGGCGGCTCGCGAGCCAGATGCGGCTCTTTGGCCCCTTGAGTGTGGCTCTTCCGCAGCTGAACTCACCCCCGCCCCTTCCACGTGATAGGCCCCCGCCCGCAAACCCCGCCCCCTGGCTCTCGCACTGAGCGAGGCCCGGCGCAGCAGGGAGGCAGTGCCATCTCCAGCCGCAGCAGCCCCTGCAACCGCTCCTGCGCCGCCTCCGACAGTGCCGCGTCCCGGGCCAGCAGCGCCTCCCTGCCGTGGCTTATTGGGGTGGGTGGGAGGGCGCGGGGGAGCCGCACAGGCGCCGAGGGGGGCGGGCGGGCGCCTGCTTGCCTCCCTCCGCGAGGCCCCAATCCAGCTTGGATCCCGGGAAGGCAGCGGGGGGCCTCGCGGAGGGACGTAAGCGGGCAGGCCTCGTTTCCCGCCCCCATCATCATCTTCGCTCAACGCGGGTGGGCGGAAGCGGCCGAGGGGGGCGGGCCCGGCGGCGGAGGCCAGAGGAGGAGGAGGAGGCCCGGGCCGGCTTCCAGCGCGCCTGGGCCTCGCGGAGGGAGGCAAGCCCAGCTGTCCGGGGTCCAAGGAGATCAGCTCCGGCGGGATCTGTGGCGAAGAGCGGCCATGGGGGGGGGGGCGGCGACGACAAGCGGCGCGCTGAAAGCCTGAAGCGCCAGCGGAGGAGGAGGAGGAGGCCCGGGCCGGCTTCCAGCGCGCCTGGGCCTCGCAGAGGGAGGCAAGCCCAGCTGTCCGGGGTCCAAGGAGATCAGCTCCGGTGGGATCTGTGGCGAAGAGCGGCCGTGGGGGGGGGGCGGCGACGACAAGCGGCGCGCTGAAAGCCTGAAGCGCCGGCGGAGGAGGAGGAGGCGGCCCGGGCCAGCTTCCAGCGCGCCTGGGCCTCGCAGAGGGAGGCAAGCCCAGCTGTCCGGGGTCCAAGGAGATCAGCTCCGGCGGGATCTGTGGCGAAGAGCGGCCGTGGGAGGGGGGGCAGCGACGACAAGCGGCGCGCTGAAAGCCTGAAGCGCCAGCGGAGGAGGAGGAGGAGGCCCGGGCCGGCTTCCAGCGCGCCTGGGCCTCGCAGAGGGAGGCAAGCCCAGCTGTCCGGGGTCCAAGGAGATCAGCTCCGGCGGGATCTGGCGAAGAGCGGCCGTGGGGGGGGGGGCGGCGACGACAAGCGGCGCGCTGAAAGCCTGAAGCGCCGGCGGAGGAGGAGGAGGCGGCCCGGGCCGGCTTCCAGCGCGCCTGGGCCTCGCAGAGGGAGGCAAGCCCAGCTGTCCGGGGTCCAAGGAGATCAGCTCCGGCGGGATCTGTGGCGAAGAGCGGCCGTGGGAGGGGCGGGCCACCCGCCCCCCCCCCACGGCCGCTCTTCGCCACAGATCCCGCCGGAGCTGATCTCCCTGGACCCCGGGCAGCTGGGCCGGGTGGACGCCGTCTCCCGCCCGCAAACCCCGCCCCCTTCCACGTGATTGGCCCCCGCCTGCAAACCTCGCCCCCTTCCACGCGATTGGTCCCCGCCCGCAAACCCCGCCCCCTTCCACGCGATTGGCCCCCGCCCGCAAACCCCGCCCCCTGGCTCTCGAGCACTTAAAAATGTGCACGAGCATACCAAAATGGCTCTCGGCTCAAAAAGTTTGCCGACCCTTGACCTAGGACAAGACCACGGAAGCCATGAAATCCAAAGCCCAACCAGAACCCATACTCAAGGGATGGAAATTAAACCTAGGCAACTCTAACACAAATCCTGACCACAGAGTTGCAGCTTTGCAGTATTTGGTAACCTGATGGGCAAATCTTGGACAGTGCCACATTCTCATCTTCACCCAACTCAGTTTATGTGATACAAGTCAGATTTGTATTACTACTAGATTATTACTAGATTGTGAATAGAAGTGGCCTTATGTGAACAGACCTAATAACAGCTGGAGACCAAGACTACCAACAGACTTGACACCCAGACCCAAGATGGAGGTGGGGGGCAGAAGTGGGGACTGGCAAGAAATTATAGCTTCGTTTCTATAATGGCCAGCTCAACACTTCACATTGTCTCTTCCATTGTCCACCACTGAATATATGCCCTCCATATATTCAGCCTCCTTAAGCTCCATATCCCCCACCTATGACACTCTAAATGGAGCAACCTAGAACATCTATGCAAACATTTTAAGGCAGAAGAAAATGTGATGTTTATGGGCAGTTCAAAAGGAAAAGATGATAGCAAAAACCGTTTTCCACTCTTACTCTGCAACTGTTCTTGCTAATACCTCTGATTACCAGGGAGTCATGTATAGATAGCTATTATGACTGTACGAATTGATAGGAAATGATCCATTATTTTTTCTAATTTTAAAGATGTCCCAGTTGGTGTCCATTATATCTACAGTGACCATATTTTCTTGGAAAAAATAAAAATAAAGGATGAACCTGAAAAAGGGGGCAAACCTGAAGGAGGTTCATATGGTTAAAAATGTTTATAACTGCTTTATAAAGGAAAATTCCAAAGCAAAACCAAATTAAAAATTAATTAAATCTATTTATTTATTTATTTATTTTTTATTATTATTTAAATTTATCCCCGCCCATCTCCCGAATAGGGACTCTAAATCTAAAGGTCAGCTTTCTGAAATAAAGGACTCTCCTTTATAATAAAGTATGTATGGTCACTAATTATATCGTAGGATAGTAGGCTTCAAAATGTATTAGGTTAAGTATTTTGATTTGACTTTCTTGAACTCCCATTATTTCATTTCATTATACAATTAGTGGAGGGAGTGGAGAGAGGTGTTGAACCTTAGATCACTAACCAAGTTGATCAGGATTTGACGTTCACAATGGAGTCTGAGCTCAGTTACATAAATCATCCTACAAGATAATCTTCTGGCATCCGTGGATCTCTCCAAGACCTACCTGCACATCCTAATCAGAACTGAACATGGGGGCTTCCTTGATTCAGGCTACAACAATGTTTCTCAAAGTGTGCATTCTGACAGGGTGGGTGGGAGTGGGTGGGGGGGGGGGTCAGAAAACAATGAGGATGGCTAGAGAGTTCCTATTTTGATGCAAGAATATGTGAATGCAAAGCATCACAACAGTATTTTATAAATTTATAGGCCACCCATCTCACATACATAACTCTGAGCAGCTAACAATTAAAATAGAATAAAAACAACCAGAATTAAAAAACAGAAATAACATTTAAAAATAGCAGCTGAGAACACTAATACAAAATCAAATTATGAAATGGGCTCACCTGTACTATCAGGGCTCCAGGTTTGATGGCAAAGCCAGGTTTTTAGTGCCTTGAGAAAGGCCAGCAGGGTCAGGGCAAGTCTGATTTTGGATGGGGGTGTGATGTTCCAGAGCAGAGCTTTCCAAACTCTGTGTCCGGACACGTTACTGATAGGCTGCAGTGTCTGGGTGTGTCGCGGCTGCTGCTGCCTCCGAGCCCTGCCAGGATTCCACGCAGGTCCTAGTGCCTGCCTTGTGCCCTGCTGTAAGAGTGTCGCAAAATGATGCAGGTCTAAAAAGTGTGTCACCAACATGAAAAGTTTGGAAAGCTCTGTTCCAGAGGATGGGTGAAAAGGCTTTCCTCCTGGGTCCCGATAGGTGACCCGCTCTCACGGATGGAATCCAGAACCTGCCTCTTCTGCCAGATCTAACAGGATGGGTAGACAGCGCTGGGGAGAGACGGTCCCACAAGTAACACTTTCAGCACCGTGTACAAAACCCGAGGGTTCTTTTTGTTGCCGTATTTGCTTCCAGGTGAGGAGTTATGCCCAGAGTCTGACTCTGACTAGGAAGAATTGTCATGGACCAGATGGGAGGAAAGGCTGTGAGGAAGCAGAGAGCAGAACATGGCAAGAGTGGGAGGAGGAATAACTGTACTGGAAGGGAAAGCGGGTGTTACCTCAGTTGGCTGCTATGGGGGAGAGGCCACCAAAAGCAACTTACAGCCTGACCATATTTTGCAAGCTGAAGTATCTCAGGAGGAGTTTAAGAGAAGTTTTTTAAAGGAAGGAAACACTCCCCCAGCTGCACCTCCCCCTCTGACTTTGATATATGAGAGAGGCAATCTTCAAAATTAAACCCAGATTGCATGGGAATCTGAACTTACAGAAAAATAAGCCTATCTTTCCTGTTCAAATATAGTTTTAATTTCCACTGGGTGTTTTATTTATTTATTGCTTATTTCCAATGAAATAACTTTATAACGTTTTATTCATTGCTTTATTTGATATATTTATTTATTTATATTTCTAACTTATATATAGATTAAAAATAATTTTAAAGTAATATATTTCTCGCCCCGTCCTAAACCCAATGAAATCATTCATTTTGTCCATAGGGGCTGGATGGGTCACACCAATTCATTTTAGTATTTTAGGAGGCATGAAGTTGAAGAACTCCTGACATTCGTTATGCACAATTCCAGTTCAGAGCATTGCCCTTGGAACTCTTCAGCCCTTGGAGTCTTAAGGTGATGGTCATAAATCTCTTGATAAGAAGCCCTCATAGTAGTGGACAACATCAAATGATAGATCAGCCTTTTTCAACCTTTTGACCCTGGAGGAACTCTTGAAATATTTTGCAGGCCTCGGGGAACTCCTGCACATTCAGGCTCAAATACAGGCCAGAGGTTACAAAATTATGTTCGTTTCACGTGTAGGCCTGTATATATGCATTGACAGTGTTCTTAACTAAAAATAAAGAATGAAACTTACCTCTTTAATGTGAAGTTGCCTGAATTTGAAATAATTTTTTAAATAAATTGTGATCTCCCAGGGAACCCCTAGTGACCTCTTGCAGAACCCTAGGGTTCCACAGAACCCTGGTTGAGAAACCCTGTGATAGATGGACTACTGAACCACGGGTTCATTGTTGAATGAGCCAGAGCTCATTGATTTTCTCCAGACTGGTGGCATTTGGAAGCGTTTATAAGCACAAAGAAAAACAAAAAAATTCTGTCACAGGGAGGAATAGGCAAGATACAAAGAGGAATTGAGGAAGACATTTCTAGTGTTTAAAGTAGATGCACTTGCAATAAAAAGCAACCAGAGAGAAAACACCTGAATGCAAGTGAAAAATTTCTTTTGTAACATTGCAGCTTCAAAGCAACCATAAATGTTTAGAGTACTGTAAGTAGTGGTAAACAGGGCAAAAGAGGGCCCCTTTTGATCTAAGAGGAAATACCGGGTTACTAAGGAGACCTGACAACTCCGTGACAAATAAGACTCTTATCAGAACAGCTCCTGCCATATTAAAGAAGTTAGATGAACAAACTTTGTTGCAGTGTCCAGTCATCAAAAATATAGAGGTCTCACCTAATTTCTTATCTTTACCCTTGCTGCCTAGGTCATTAAGTTCTAAGTTGTGCTGCACATGGATTCAGTTTCAAAGTTTGTGACTTACATATACTCCAGAAATCTTTATTCTGGGCTCCTGGCCCCCTTGAGGTTTAGGGTTCAGTGATTCGCTAATAAATAAAGAAAAATAATTGGATCATCTCCAGTTGTTTTGGTAAGTTCACTGTTTCTACCACATTTACTTGGCATTGTGTATGGATGCCAAGGTGGAAGTTCTTAGAGTGGGGAGAGTAGGCAGGGAGGGAAGGCTTTGGGGAGGGGTCTTTCTTTTCTGTTGTACGTGACATGTTTCTGTTTAAGCTCTGCCATTGGGACAAATTGGTGTTTGGTTTTATTTCTTTTGGTCATTTTTCTGTGCTGAGTTTTCTTATCCCATGTTGAGAAAGATGCTTATTCGTTTTTACTGGGAAGTGTGGTACACTGTGACATCATTTTTCAGGAAGATCACCAATTGCACATTGAACTACCAAGACCAGCTCTTATCTACTTCATTATCTCCTGCAGGAGGATAGTAATAGTAATAGTAAAGTTTATTGTTGTAACCACAGGTCATAACATAAGAATGCAATAAAATACAATAAAATATAATAACATTAAAACAATAAAATGAAATTATAAAATAAAATAATAAAAGAAGCATTAAATATATAAGAAAAAGGTTCCAGCAAAACAGAGCCAGAGCTACAACTAAGCTTAAATATTTCTTCCTAAGTTTAAGTGAGAGCAGAGCAAAAGTAGCAACTTGGTTGCTAACAGTTGGGAACACATCTTCAAGAAGATAAATCAGTTTTTCAACATCAGAGCCCTTGAGTTCATCAGTCATTAATAATTTAGCCCTGATCTCGTTATAAATGAGGCAGTGGAGGACATAATGGATAACATCCTCCACTTGACCAACACCACAAGGACAGAGGCGTTCGACAGGGAGCTTACAAAATCTCCCTTCGAGATATGCGGAGGGCGTGGTCTGCAGGCGAAGGGATGTTAAAGCCCTCAGTGGCGCACTGGTTATGTTAACCAGGTACTGGGAGAGGCTTCTGTGTTTTTTATAATGATAGTACCAGGATGAAAATTTGGATGATTGTACTGTAATTGCATCTTTATTGGCATCCCTTTCAAAAAGCCACTCTCTAATGTTTTCTCTATTCCAAGTTCTGAGTTCTCCCAAAGATGGTAGGGAATACGTTTGTAAAATGGGTGACAAAAGTTTACTCCACTAATCTCCAGCTGTGTAATGGATAAAACAGAGTTTGGCGAGATGGGATTCTTGAAGGCTTTCTAATTTCTTATAGTGGCCCAACAATGCAAGGTGTATTCTAACAGCGATGGAAGGTAGTCCTACCTCCATCCTTAAATAGGCAGCAGGGGTCCTGCAGGAGGAAGAGAAGTATGATGTAGAAATTGAGACAGTCTCTTGGGGGGGGGTTATTTATCAGCAAGTATTTTTGTTTGTTGAAGTTTGTGTATTATTTGTGTTGAATTTCCACTGGAGGGCTGAGTGTTTGCTTGTGTCTTACTCTGCTGTTGACCAAGGCTACCTACTCTGAACCCCTCAGTAGCACTTAGACTCTTCAGTGTTTAGAGAGCAAGGAGAAGACACTGGTTGGTGTCCCTCAAGAGGCTGCAGCAGTTGAGATGAGTGATTGTTCATAATGAGCTGTTTTATGTGGCTTCTCAGTTGCTTCAGGTACAGCTAGAGGCTTCAGTGTTTAAAAAGCAACGTGAGCATTCTGAAGCACCTTGAACCACTTATTGCAGACTGTGCTTTCCCTCAGTGGATCATAGTGTACTAACTGGACAAGGGACAGGAATCCTCTGTGTCAAATTTATCCCCTTATCAAAAAGGACCCCCAGCTTTAGAGATTATGGAGAAACATGGGGGCAAGCTCAGTGCTTTATTTACAGAAATGGCATGGCATGCATCCATCGGTAACAATTGAGATCTCCAACTCCCATATACTGGCACGTTCAATTTAAAGCACTTAAGTTATTTGTGCAAAATGTTGATTAATTGATGGGTTGGGGCTCATATGTTGTCAGCCCTACAAGGTAGACCAGATCAAGACAACGTCTTCACAGGAAGATTGGAACTATACTTTATTGAGATAGAAACTTGAAAGCCTGATTGTGCTTTCCCTCCCCTCCCTCTTATACCCCAGTGAATACTACCGTTCTTCCAATTTGATTTAATGATTGATTGATTATGTGCCATCATAAATGGGATTCCCATTTTCCCAAGAACATTCCACAGAATGACATGGTTACATAACTGAAGGCCATTCTGTAATCTTTGAAGCACATACTGACTTCATTTTGTTATTTTTTGGCTTTCTCAACTATCCAGTGTGCATCAGCAATACTGTCTCTTGTTCCATGGCTTTTTCTAAAAGCAGCTTGAACATCTGGAAACTGGTTGCCTTTATTTTTCCACTTCAGCATGACACTGAACTTGCACTTGAGAGTTTGTAATCTGTTCTACAGTCAGCTCCTGGCCATGACTTTGCTGTTATAACAGAGCTATTCCACCTTCTTATACCAACAATATGTCAATTTGATGTGTGTGTGTGTGCATGCGTGCATACATACACACACACACACACATACCTACACACAGACACATACACACACATACTGTATATACTGTAAATGGGCATTGCTTTGGTTGTTTGAATGTGTTAACAGTGAAAATGTAATCGGATAGGCAGAAATCGTTAAGTCATTCTCCTGCTTCGTTTCTGTTTCCTACCTCATACATTCCACCCACAAGCAGCACATCTTGCTTGTGTGTTCTGTTGATTTCAGGTTGAACTTGGCCATAAAACTGATCAATCTGTTCATCTTCTGCATCCTGGGCATGTTTAGATTTAAGAAAAGAGTACTGAGAGGGGATATGAAAACATTCTTTAAATACCTGAAATGAAGTCATAGGTCAAGACCTCCTTCCTTCCTTCCTTCCTTCCTTCCTTCCTTCCTTCCTTCCTTCCTTCCTTCCTTCCTTCCAGCACAGAATAATCAAATCAAAATCAAATCAAAGTTTATTGATTAGCCCTTAGGCCATATCAAAATACAAGATTATACAATAAATGTTATTAAAACTAAATAAAATTAATATAAAAGACAAATTGAATAAGAAGTAAATAAAAATACTGTAGTTAAATATACATTTAAGTGAAAATACACATCATATTTCTGTGCCACCCCTACAGTTTACCCCGATCAACCCCACATATGTAGATGTCAAGCTTATTGATTTGCTTAAATACAGTGCTGTGTTATATGTTATTTTTGGGTCTTGGCCACCCATAAAATATGTTGTTTTGATATGTGAATAATATCAAAATAATATCAGAATAATGGATTACATTAAGGCAGATTTCAACTGAACGTTAGAAGAAAATTTCTAACTAAAAGAACATTTTGGCACTAGATCAATTACCCAGAGAGTTGGTGGGTTTTCCTTCACTGGATATGTCCAGGAGGAATCTTAGATAGCCATCTGTCGGAGCTGCTTTAAGTTGGATTCTCATAGTGAACAGGGACTTGGATCTGAGACTGCTTTTTGCCCCATTCTCTGATTACAAAGACAAATGGCTGAAATAGGGCAATAACATGAATGAGAAGTTTTTGGCCAGTGAATGGTCATACTGTATTATTATGGAACCATTCGTGCAGATAATTGAATATAATACCATAGGGTTCAACAGCATGTACAATACCACTGAAGACCCAGCTATCATATCAGTGTAAAGCTTAGGTAACATGAAGGTAGAAGAGCTCAGCTTCATCTTCCAGAGTGCTGAAATTGAAATCACAACACTGCTGCCTTCAACAAAGCTTTTAGGAAGCCCCATGCTGCCCGTGGCCTGTCAGTGCATTATTCCTGACCTAATCAAGTTTGCTGTCTCTAGAACCCTCAGTGGACTTCTTAGATACATTCCTTGCAAATAAAATTTCAAGTACTGTAATACCATCTGACCATTCACTGGCCAAAAACGTCTCATTCATGTTAAACAGTACTTGAAATACCAACATATATTAACTGATTGTTCATGCAGAACATTTAACTGAAAAGAAACATTAATTCTTTTCCGTGGCTTTCCTCTGTAAACTTTTTTTTTTAAATAGTTATACCTTTTGAGTTTGGGAATGTTTGAGGATTTTATTGTCCAATGAATGGGATAAAAGTATTAGTCCTTGGAAGCTGCTGCTGGAGGCAGTACAAGCTGCCCACAACAGTCGCAGAGTCTCTGCTCAACTGAGGCTTTTCCAGCTATAGCTCATTGCAGCCCAACGGCAATGATTCTTTATTACTGAATTATTTATTATACTTCATGTCCGCCTAATAATTTTAATTTGTGGATTTAATTTCTTAGAGCTGTGGATAGAAATAATGAAATATAAATATATTGGGGGGGGGGAGAGTTTTGCAAATATTTGTGGGATTTGGGCTCTTATTTTTGTTTCCTTTCATTGTTACACATTATATTACTATTGTTATAGTAAGAAAAATCTGATAAGAATAAAAATTTCTGAAGTACTGTTGTGTGAGTTTCAGACACTATCAGGAAATTAAAATTAGGACTGAGAGTTGTCCACCATATTTGAAAGGCAGCAGCTTAGGTGAGGATAATGTAACTAGTTATGAATTGATATAAAGTTACTCAACTTCTCATACCGGATACGTACAGTATACATTAAATACGTCTTTATGGACAGAGGTCAGCTCTAATCTTAAACTAACATTTGAACTGTTAACTTCTGCTACACTCTTTTATATTATATTAAGCAAAGCAAAAAAGAACAAATTAGATTTTAAATAATTCAAAGCATAGTTTAAATAACCAAGTAGAATTTTTGATTGAAATGTATAGTGTTCTTCAAAGTCCAATGTAACGTATAAACTGCAGAAATTCAATCAGGTGTTTCAAAAAAACTTCAGAATGTTGGGCTTCATACATTTCACACTGAGGACATGCATTCTCTTGGGTAACATTGTGTAGATCTTCTCTCTGCAATTAAAGATATATGAAACTGTAGTTAATCATTTCATCTAAAAGAGAAATGAGAGGGAGGGCTTCCATGTCGTTTTACAAACATGATTTATATTGCTAACAAAAAATTAAGGAAGAAAAAATAGCTATAGCAAGTATGTCAATCTGTACAATTTGTTTCTGAAACCAACCTGCCCAACAGGATGTGTGTTTGATCTCTAATCAAGATTTGCATAGATAAATATAACTGAGTTCAGATTGAAAATGGAGAAACTGATCTGTATCTTTCTACACATTGTTGCTAACATGCTGAGAAGAGAAAGAATTCAGCAGCCCAAGTTTGATTTCATAGAATAGGATCGACATATGAATTCCATTCCCAATTTTCACATTAGTACCAGTTCTAGTACCAGTTCTTAGAGAGCCAGTTTGGTGTAGTGGTTAAGGCATCAGGCTAGAAACCGGGAGACCATGAGTTCTAGTCCTGCCTTAGGCACAAAGCCAGCTGGGTGACCTTGGGCCAGTCACTTTCTCTCAGCCCTAAAAAGGAGGCAATGGCAAACCACTTCCGAAAATCCTTGCCAAGAAAACTGCAGGGACTTGTCTAGGCAGATTCAAGAATCGGACATGATTGAACAAGTTAAAAAAAAACAGGATTGTGTGTTACCGGTCACAATTTTAATTGTAGAACAAAATGTACTATTTCTTTTGGCATAAACTGTTAATATCACAATGGTGAGCTATAAATTCTTTTTGAGAGCAGCAATCAAAATGTAGCTTCCTGTGTTGTCTTAAATGACATTTTATTAAAGACTTATATGATAAATAGATAATTTTATTTTGTGAACTGCATAAAAGTGACTCTCTTAAGATCTCATGAGTAGTTTACAAGAGTAATGTGAACTAGGATCTAGTCTTTTGTGTTCTTGTGTTGGGTTATTTTTAAAGATGTAGGTAATACTTATGAATTTTAGCTTTTAAATATTTAAATTAATGCTTTAAAATGCTTACCCAAGCAGCATGGACATTTCTTTGGATACGCTGAATAATATTAATGATGTTTTTGTTATCTTGATTCTCATCTTTCAAAACTTCAACTTCTTTCATAAAACATTCCATGGCCATTCTTGTACAGTTCATCTTAAATAAGCAGTGTGTCATATATTACAAAAAGAAATAAAACATGTGATTTGCATGAACAATATAAATTCATTAACTGCAAACAATCTAAGAAATAATTTCTTATCAAATATTTCCCATTGATTTTTCTTTTCTTTCATTCCTGTTCCGGATGGATGGATGGATGGATGGATGGATTTATGTATGTATGTATGTATGTATGTATGTACGTACGTACAATTACAGAGATTTTACCTATAGTCCTCTGCATACATACTTGGGAATAAGTCCTATTGAATCTGTGGCCTTTCTGAGTACACACACAATAGAATTGGAACTTGTGTAATATATGAAGGAGAAATTCTATGTCATTCCCAAATTTCAGTTTTGTTTAGTCTGGGGAAGAATACACTTTGAACACTAACTCTTTGCATTTCCCAAACTGTTACTTTACTCACTAGATGGCTGACTTGGTGGTGCTGGCGGTAGCTGTAGTAGTGTTGGAAAAGACATCCTACATAAATAATAGGTGATTTTTGTAAAAGTGACCTTGGTCTTTATGTCCATCTGCTGTTATAGATCAGCAGGAATACATAGAAATATATACTGTAGGCTGCAATGATTGAAGAGAAAAGAAGGAGCCATACAAAAAGCAATGAGTTTCCCCCAAACGGACTATAAAAAGTGGACCTAAAGTGAAGTTTAAGGGGCATGGTGGCTCAGCAGGTAAGACACCAGGCTTGTCGATCAGAAGATCGCAAGTTTGGAGGTTCAAATCCCTAGTCCCCCGTGACGGAGTGAGCTCCCGCACTCGCCCCAGCTCTCGCCAACCGAGCAATTTGAAAGCATGCAAATGCAAGTAGATGAATAGGTACCACTTCGGTGGGTAGGTAACAGCGTTCCGCGTGCGTCATGCCGGCCACATGACCGTGGAAGCGTCTTCGAACAACGCTGGCTCTTCAACTAACAAACAGAGATGAGCACCAGCCCCTAGAGTCGGACACGACTGCACAAATGTGCAGGGTGAACCTTTACCTTAAAGTGAAGTTTAGGTTCATACAAGGAAGGTCTTGGTAACCTAGCCTTCTTCAGGTGTTTGCCTGAAGATATGATGACTTGAATATTGGGGGGGGAAATAGGAATGCACATTTAACCAGTTCCCTCCTTTTTCCAGCCTTCATGCTTTAAGCTGTGAGGTTTCAAGAAGAGTCACATTGTAGAGATTGTGGCAATACGTAAGAAAAAATCAATGAGTTTGCTTTTAAACTAAAGTTGGAGAGAAACTTGATTAAATTTGCAAAGGCCTTCTTTCTGTAGGTTGTCAGGTGAAATACTTCATAGGAAAGGAAGGTAAAAAGGAACATAAAAATAATTTAGAAAAAGCCTAAAAACTGAAATAGAAAATATATATGTACTTTTTTGTGTGAAAATACAGATATATTATTGTATTATCTGTAAGACCTTCAGCTTACTGTATCTGAGACCCTTTGAAATCTTCTTTTCAAAGAATATGAAAAGTAGAGCCTAAGAGTCAACATAACAAACCATGCAATCCAGCCCAATCCAAATTGCACAGCCCATTTTGTTTTCAAGCCCTCACAAGTTTAAGTGAGTGTCTAAAGAAGTGTGTATGTGAACCCAACCATGTGACCAGTGGAACTCTGCCTGCTTGGATTGCTTTCATTCCTTGTGACCAAATAATTTTGTTAATTATAGAGGGATCATAAAGGTTGCTTGCCTTTGTCAATTTGGTATGTGATCTGAAAAAACAAAATCGATAGTCTGAATAAAATTCTTGCTGAGTAAAATGAATGGGGTCAAATAAAGGGGACTGAAATATAAATAGTAAAATGGGACCTTTAAAACATCTCTCAAAAGAACAATTTAAGACATCCAGTTATTTTATAATTTATCATTTGATCTTAGGTACATATTCACATTTCAAACTTATTTGGCCACAGTAAAAGATGAATACCCTATGATACTCTATGGAAGCAAAATTTGGACTTTAAAGAAGCAGGGTAGGAAGAGTATTGACACCTTTGAACTTCGGTGTTGGAAAAGACTCCTGAGAATACTGTGGACAGCCGATGGATGAACAAAACCCATAGTTTTCACTCAAGGTGCAAATGACCAAGGTCAAATTATTCTACTTCAGACACATTGTACGAAGACCCAGCTCTCTGGAAAAGGCTCTAGTGCTGGGAAAGAGAAGAAGAGGACGACCAACAGCAAGGTGGATGGATTCAGTTACAGTGGCGATGAGTGCACCATTGGGAGACTTGAAAGAACAGGTTAGGGATAGATCATCATGGAGAAAATCTATGTGGTTGCTAACAGTTGAAAACGACTTGATGGCACATAATCAATAAAAAAAGATGAATTATGTAACTACTGCTAAAAGTTCAAGAGACTTGCATGCTTAAATTTTGCCATATAAAATACTTTTGATTTCAGGATCATTATCTAGGGATGAAAGACATCTCTTGACTTGAATGAAACATAATGTTTGACATGTCCCTTTCTACCCTACTTGTCCAAGTCATTCAGTCTGTAATTTAATGTAGCTTTTATGAGTTAGTAGATATGACAGAAAACAGGGATGGGCTCAAAAACACATTCCACCTCTTTTCACTTCTTAGCTTGAGAAAAGCAGGTGGAAGAATAAGGCGATCAAGTGGGTCACGCCTCATTCCCCTCCACCGTCCTCTTCCCCAAACTATTCCTGATGGTACTGAGATCGTGCAAGGGAAGAGAGTTCACGAGTCCAATTCTCCTCATGTACTCTCTCCCCCAGCATAAGTCAACAGGGCTGTGAGGAGACTAAAGAAAACCTCATCCTGCCCCAGTAATTCTCTTCAATAGTGCCATTCCCTTGTAATTAAAGCAGCATTAAGCAACCCTCTTGACAGCTTGGTTAAGAACATCATGTAAAGGCAGAAACTTTCCTTAAAATTATCACACTATTAGAAGAGATATACAATATCTATTTAAATTTATCATTTAAAATATTAATTGCTTTCAGACAGTGCCACCTGCATATTTCATGTGTTAGCTGACATCATGCCTCAACGCAGAACTAGGATTTTCAAGCAGAATTGTGTACATGAAATTCAAGTCATACCATTTTTGGTATTCTGTTTATACATATCTAACTTGCAAAGCAGAACATGGCCATATATTTTTATTTTTCTGTTATCCTTCATATACTGCATTCATCTCTCATGTGGCACAGTAGTCAGAAAGGAGGACTTGCAATTATTATTTGGCAATTTTTGCAAAAACGTTTTGCAAAAAATGACTACTAGAAAGGCTGGGACGGGAGAGAAAAGGGAATTTTCAAAAGAAGAGAGCAAAAGTTGTGAAATCACGTAAAGGGAATACTGTCTTAACAAAAGACACTTAACATATCTTTATATATTAAAAATAATACTGTATAGGAAACTCAGTATATGTGGGATGGGGAAGCCTAATCCAGTAACTTTTCAACTGAAATCAGTGGGATTTTAAGGTACCAAAATAATTGTTTGGGGGCATTGTGCCTCTACTATTTTGATTTAGATGCACATAATACAAAGCTCCATTATTTGATTCACAAAAGGCAGAACATACATACATATATTACACTTACCTTTATATTCCTTGGTGTGTATAATTTATCTCCATCAGTCTGTGAAAGAAGTAAAATAGATTTAACATATAACAAAACCAGTACAACAAAGAATAAATTTATACACTTACTGGCAAAATAGTTAGAAGCATGTTGATATCAGCCAATATTGCATCTACAACATCTTGATTGATTAAAGGTATTCCATTTACAGAAACTAAGATTAGCACAATAAAACATATATTTAATATTTTATACATTGTGGCAATTGTTTGACGAGTTAATGAACTAGTTGATATGTGTGTATGTATGTAAGTCTCTCTAAATATATATAGACACACACTGTGAATTTTGGAAAGAAAAAAAAAAGGCTAGGTGACACTTGAAAGTTTTTATACCTTTTCAAATTCTGACTGGGAAATAATTTTTTCCTTCCATTGATGACACTTTGGAATTTCTATTCTGAAGGAATGCAGACAAAAAGGCAACTTGCAACAGAAACCTGCAGATTAATTATCTCTACTTTTTCCCTTCAAGCTTTTCCCCCCACCTTCTCACTTAGTCTAGACCAGGACAAGTGCTCTAGCAGTGAGATATGCACTTCTTCAACCCTATGAGCCGTGTAGGTGGAGGGCGGGCCACTGTTCAGCTGTAAAGCACACTCATTTTTTTAATGGATTATGTCATATTTATTTCAGAATTCCTTGGGTACATTATGTTCCCATGCACAAAGAATTTTAATGTAATATTTTTAATAAGTTGAAAAGCAAAAATCATAACCTTTTAGTATAACAGGAAGAAAGATTGCTTCCTATATAAAGGTAGGTTGTTTTTTTAACCCCTATTTATACAAACAGTGAATTGCATTTAAAAACTTTATTATAATATATATATATATAAATCTGGACACTGTGTACTGCTTCACTTCTTGCCAAATAAGTTATTCTGTCAAATTGTCTTTCTGCCCCCAAAAATTATTGGCCAGAGAAAAATAGAGACATTTATAGTTAAGATTCCCTCTTCTCAGAATACAATAAAGCAAAAATTCACTGAGTTCAGAGGTTTCTGGATGGGTGACCCTAGTTGTATAGGCAGCCTTTTATTTTGAACATTTTAAAAAATCCGTTCAATCGTGTCCAATTCATGGAGACTGCCAGGACAAGTCCTTGCAGTTTTCTTGGCAGGTTTTTCAGAAGCGGTTTGCCATTGCCTTCTTCCTAGGGCTGAGAGAGAGTGACTGGCCCAAGGTCACCCAGCTGGCTCTGTATCTAAGGCAGGACTAGAACTCACAGTCTCCCGGTTTCTAGCCTGATGCTTGAACCACTACACCAAACTGGCTCTCATTTTGAACATAAAATAATGCTTATTATGTAATCCCTGACAGCTTTCTCTTCCATGAATTTATTACAACTATTGGCTATAACTAATGGTAGAACATTTCACCGTTTTTTGCTATGTCCTGCATCTCTCACCATTCAGTTTCAGTTGGTGACATAGGTCCTAAAATTGTGAGAAAGGGAAAACCACTTCCTTCTCTGCTTTCTCCAACCACGCAGAATATGATGCACTTCTGTAATTTCTACGTTCTAAACTGAAAAGCTCCTACTGTACTGATGTAATGTTTCCTTTTGGGGAACTGCTTCGGCCTCTGATAATTTTGCTTGCAGCTTTTCCAACTGTAAGAATGAGAACAGTATATAGGAGCTGATTTGTCTAAAGTATATAGTATATACTATAAACAGTATATAGGAGCTGATTTGTCTAAAAGTAACATACTGACAGTTCAGTTCTTTTCCTAATGATTTCTGGCATGAATTTTTCTATATTGCAACTGCCATGTATTACATTAACCTATTCATTGAACTATGACTCCCAGATCAATTCCTGTCCATCGCTTAGACCTCCGACTCCACCTGTGTACATACATATATCTGAAGTTAAGGGACAGTGTTTTCTCCAAATATGTATCACCCTACACTTACGGTGGCATGCATTTAGCTTGTAGAAACATTTTAATATGAAAGTGTGTGTAAAGAAAACAATCTCTTAAAGTCTTCTTTTTTGACTCTCAAACCACAATCAAGTACACACATCCATAGAACTTTATATCCTATTGAATTCAGTGGTGGCAGGGGAAAGACAATTGTAAATAGACCTTATATCTTATAGTTCATAATATCATGAGGGAATTAACATCCTTCTCTTCCTTCTGTTTGCTTACAAGAGGACTCATCTTCTTATCCAATTATTTATAAATGTACTTAGGAGTTTGAGAATTATTTAGTTAAAACATTTGGAAACTCCATGTATATAGCATCTACTGCCATGCTTATCCCATGCTACATGATTATTCAGTCTTTCAATTCTGAATAGGACTTGTTCCTTTATGTGCTGATTAATTTTATCTTTAATAGTGCTTTTCAACAATACACTTAGAGCACTTAGACTTTAATTTTAATAGACTACACTTTTCTGAATTTTCCCCAAATCTCTTTTTTTAATTTAACATTTTAGAGAAGACATATTAACAACAAACAAAAAGAAACAGGAAAAAGAGATAAATGAATAAAATACAAATGAATAAATAAATAAATAAATAATAAAGGTAATGGAGCTTATACTTTCCATATATATATATATATATATATATATATATATATATATATATAATTAGTTAATTGTGAATAATTAACATTTTAAAAGACTGAAATCATTATTAAGCTCTAAGCAAAGCATGAATATCAGTAGCAATAGTGAAGACAGTATAAATTTTCAAGTAAGATTATAAAGTACAATTAATTCTATCCATATTGCTAAAAGTCTGTTCTGATTTGGAAATCCTATAAAATTGAAATATAGACTCTATGCATAGAAAAACCCCAATTTTGGATGTAGTAAAAATCCATGTATTAAAGTGCAGTCTAGGAATTTCCAATTTGAATTAATTTCTGTGTCAGATTTCCTTTTAAGATACAAACTTATTCTTGACATGGAAACATACTTGTACAACTTGGTTAGCCGTTCTCCCATAAGGGATCAAACATCTTTCCCATAAAAAAAGCACATAGTATCCTTGCAGCAGTTAGCATGTGCAAAGCTAATTTCAGTATACTTTAAGGGAATATATTATTTAGTAAAGTTTAATAAGGGGGCGTGATGGCTCAGTGGTTAAGACACCAGGCTTGTCGATCGGAAGGTCGGCAGTTTGAGACCCGAGCGTCGTGTGACGGAGTGAGCTCCTGCACTCGCCCCAGCTCTTGCCAACCTAGCAATTTGAAAGCATGCAAATGCAAGTAGATAAATAGGTACCACTTAGGTGGGATGGTAACAGCGTTCCGCGCATGTCATGCTGGCCACATGACCGCAGAAGTGTCTTCGGACAGCGCTGGCTCTTTGGCTAGGAAACGGAGATGAACACTACCCCCTAAAGTCGGACACGACTGCAAGGGAAAACCTTTACCTTTCAAGTTTAATTTTAAAAAAATCACAGTTTGAAATGGGATTTGTTGAGCTTTACAATATTGCTGCCAAATATAAAAAATGATACAACCTGCTCATTACATTTCCAGTGATTTTTTAGAAAATGAATTACCTATTTTAGCTATCAGAACTGGAGTAATATATATATTTATATATTTATATTTAATTAAATTGGAATGATGTATTGTATTTTATATGCTTTTAATTAATCAATTTTGTTGTAAACCGCCCAGAGTCCCCTTGTGGGGGGAGATGGGTGGTGATATAAATTAAACAATAAATAAATAAATAAATAAATAAATAAATATACCAATGGTGGTAATAATAATTATTATTATTAATTATTATTATTATTATTATTTAATTACTATTATTATTATTAATAATAATAATTAATGATAGTATTAATTATTAATTTATTATTATTGTTGTTGTTGTTGTTATTATTATTAATATGCTGCCCAACTCCCAGCAACTCTGGGTGGTTTACAATTGTTAAAAACATTTAAGAACAGAAATCAATACACACACACACAAACACACAAACAGCACAAGATGTCAATCATCCTTGCCAAAGGCCTGGGCAAAGAGCCAGGTTTTTAAGGCTCTTTGGAATAGCAGTAGGGTGGGAATCATTCGAATTTCAGAGGGAATCTCATTCCAGAGGGTGCTACAGAGAAGGCACACTTCTAGGGTTTAATTGATGGAACCCAGAGTGCACCAACCCTGCCAGTTCGAACCGGTTGGGCAGATACTATGGGAGACAGGTGGTCCCTCAAGTAACCAGGCTCTATGCCATATACTGTATGCATAGGTAGTGACCAGCACCTTGAACCACACTCAGAAGTAAACTGGCAACTAGTGCAGCTCACAAAGCAGAGGTGTTACATGGGCATACCAAGGTATGCACATCACTGCCCACACCACTGCATTCTGGGCCAGTTGAAGCTTCCGTGTGAGAATGACCTTGGACGACAGGGGGGAAGAGATGCTGTCTAGGGAACAATCAGATAAAAGGGGAAGGAGCCCTCAACTGAGTAATCTTGCAAGTCTGAAATTACAAATCTCCCACCATCCCTTTCTCTTGAGAAAGAAACTTAGAAAGGATCTGCCCTAACTTGGCAGGCAGTAAAAAGGGATGGTGGGAGATTTGTACTTTCAGGTTTGCAAGATTATGTTAATATAGCCCAACAATAAAGTAGAAGTAGCTCATCTGGTTGTATTTCCTGTCTGGTTTACCTGGGAGGGCCTGGGAGGCTGACATCAATCTTTTAAGTCTGAAAGTACAAATCTCCCACCATCCCTTTTTAAGGTAAAGGTAAAGATTCCCCCCGCACATTTGTGCAGTCGTGTCCGACTCTAGGGGCCAGTGCTCATCTCTGTTTGTTAGCCGAAGAGCCAGCGCTGCATGAAGACGCTTCCACGGTCATGTGGCCGGCATGATGCGCGTGGAACGCTGTTACCTGCCCACCGAAGTGGCACCTATTCATCTACTTGCATTTGCATGTTTTCGAATTGCTAGGTTGGCAAGAGCTGGGGCGAGCGCGGGACCTCACTTCGTCAACGTGGGGCTAGGGATTCGAACCTCCGAACTTGCCATCTTCCGATCGACAAGCCTGGCGTCTTACCCGCTGAGCCACCATCCCTTTTTACTGCCTGCCAAATTAGGGCAGATCCTTTCTAAGTTTCTTTCTCTGTTACTCAGTTGCGGGCTCCTCCCCCTTTTATCTGATTGTTCCCTAGGCAGTAATGACTTGGGACAGGTCCATGGTTGCCATGGAGGTCACGGACTCCTGAGCCACCCCAGATCCACATCACAGGGTGGCAGACTCTATTGCTAACCCAGCAACAGAATCCAGCAGCTCAGGCAGGGAAGCCGCTGGCCAGCAGGGAGGGTGGCACACGAGCAGCAATCCCATCCGTTCCCTTGAGCCCAACTTCAGCCAGAGCGCCTCACACCTTATACCAATTTTCTTCCAGTTTTTGTTGTTTATTCGTTCAGTCGCTTCCGACTCTTCGTGACTTCATGGACCAGTATTCATGGTAAATTTAACATTATTCCACTGAAATTCCCATTGTTGCATACCTATTACTGCATCTACAGTAAGTTCTGCAACCAGTTGATCATATGGTCTTTGACTTGTTCAGTTTCTGAATCAGCTTTGTTTTATTGTTATTTGGAGCTTAAATTGAGGCAATTACTATTTTTTTCCAGATTCAGTCTGAAAATGTACTATTATGAATCTTCCTCATCTTGGATTTGTTCTTCTAGACTCCATGGTAATTTTTTCACATATACAGTATAGCTCCATTTTTTTTTTCTGCCTGTCCAAGGCCCCATGTTTTTGAGCAAGATATTTGCTTTCCAAACATTTTAACACTATCTTTTTAATATTCAATGTTATATAGGCTGCTTTCTAATCCTGGTACAGAGGCTGGTTTCAGAGTCATTGCGTATTTGTGACATTTAAGGAATTTTCAGGTAGATAGATACCATCTGAATGTAGTCATTTGTTTACTTCATCATTTGTCATCACTATTTTAATGGAAATCAATTTAAAGGAATACATTTAATCCTGACTTGAATCAGACAGAAAAAACCCTCATTTTAATAATTGATTTGAATAAAAATTTCCTTTGTATTACTAAATATATTTCCATGTACTTCTAATCAGACTCCAGTGAGTGAAAATGTATAAACTGTGATTAATTTAGATGGGCAGCCTGGGAATTGGGAGTTTTTCATTTTACTTTTTAAAAGCAGATAGTGGATCTGATTAAGGACAATATATGGAGTACATCTTATTCATTTTAATGGGATTTATATTTGACATGTCTAATATTTCTTCTGAATTTATATGGGACTGTGAATCACCCAGTACAAAAGTGCTGTTTTATACTACAGTTATCCAATTTTACAAGATGGTGTAAAAAGGAGAACCACACAATGGTGGCTTTGCATAAACAAATTCTGTCATATTTCCATTGCTGTTAGTATTTTAGTCCATAGATGAGTGGTCGGAATTTCAGGCCTTGTTTGTCATTTTTGTTGGAGAAATTCATTGAAAAAGGCAGATTTGCATCTGTAAATATTTTTCATGCAAGTACAATTTGCAAAACTATGTTCTAAATTTTATTTATTTATTTATTTATTTATTTATTTATTTTTCAAATTTAGTCACTGCCATCTCACTCAAAGAGCGACTCTGGGCATTTTACAATAAAGCAAGAATAAATACAAGTTAAAATACAAGTTAAAATACAATAAAACAATATTCTTAAATAAAAATAAAAATGTAGAGGATAGAAGAAGACAGGATTGCATTATTTTTAATTATGCATATCTCAGGCCCAAATTATTGTCTCTGTGCTTATTGTCTAGTGAAAGGAGACATCATTGTGCTCAGGGTTGCCTTGCTACTCCATTTCTTTGGGTTATCTCTCGGCATTTGGCTGGCTGCTGCTGCAATTTAATATGCAAAGCTGAGGGGAAGAGCTTACAATAACCAGATAGTGGTAATTTCAGATTTCTTTTCTTGTAAGGAAATTAGGAGAGCCAGCATAGTGTAGTGGTTTAAGGCACCGGGCTAGAAACTGGGAGACCAAGCGTTCTAGTCCTGCCTTAGGCACAAAGCCAGCTGGGTGACCTTGGGCCAGTCACTCTCTCTCAGCCCTGGGAAGGAGGCAATGGCAAACCACTTCCGAAAATCTTGCCAGGAAAACTGCTGGGACTTCTCCCGGAGTTAACACTGACTCAAAGGCACACACATAAAAAATGAAATCTAAGTGCATCATTGTGAAGAAATTTCTTTGCATGTTAATTGGAGCTGCAACTTACTGTATATTTTACTGTCACTGTTGGAATGTGCTATGGAACAAATTGATTCATGGGAGCTTTGGGCCATTTCACCAGCCCGTCCAGTCAGTTAAGGTGCCCACAGTAGAAATGGCATTTGGAGATGAAGAGTGCATGCCAGCCAGGAAAACAAGCTGAACCAGTTTTTCCTCTTTTAAAGTATTGAAGATGCAACAACTGTTACTGCAGGAAGATAATAATTACTTGTGAATTGGAAGGGGGGTAATTACAATGCTGGCTAAGAATAAAGAAGGGGTTGTAATCAAGGCAATGAGCAACAGGTAGCAATGGCTGAAGCCATTGTTGCTCAAAGTCTCAGTAAAGTGTTGCTTAGGAAGAGCTGTTTGCATGGTGAATTTAAACCTTTATAATGCTAGACAGGGTTTTCCTTGCTTTTATTTCCTACCCTGTCCCTTCCTCTCATTCCCATCCAGTGTTGTTCACTTTCACTTTCACTTTCCCTTTCTCTTTTCTTCCCTTCTCCATGTAGGAATTCTCCTTCTCTCCTCCATCCTTCATCCCCTCCCCTTTCTTTTTTTACTGTTTCTTCTGGAGGAAAGGAGAGGAATCTGTGTTTGTGTACTTGTATATTTCTGCATGAGACTGCTTATGTGTATGTGAGATAGTTGATAGTTTGGCCAGATGAAAATAAATTGATGTTGGTTCAATTAATATTTAGTGTGAGTACATTATGCCTCTGCCCCTTTTTTGAGTGTGGCTTTTGGTGGGTCTATACAAGAAGATCGTTATATAAAGGTGTGTTACATCATTTATTGAGTCAGGAGAAAATCATTTACAGGCAGTCCTCTTTTAGTGACTGCTTCATTTAGCAACTGTTCGCAGTTCCAACAGTGATGAAAAAGTAACTTTACGACCAATCCTCACATTTACGACCTTCGCAGATCTGTAAAGCAAAGGAAAGCTGACGTAAGATCTTAAGCACAGTCGGGGTTTCACCTAGTGACTGTTTCACTTAACAATGAGTTGCTGGTCACAATTGTGATTGCTAAATGAGGACTACCTGTATTTATTTTACCTGACATATTTATATGGTCACCCATCTTCCAAAGGCACACCGGGCAGAGAACAGGAAATTTCCAGGATTGGTTTCAGGTAGAGCTGGCAACCTCAGTTTAACAAGATGAGGAAGATGGGCATTGCACTGGCTTTTTTATTGTAGGCAGCAACACTTTGGTCAGTGTGGAGTCCTTGGTGCTCTCTGAACCTTGTTGTTTTCTACTTGTTGTTCTCTACTTGGGAGTTCCTTGATTGGGTTGTTGTTTGCTGCTTGGTTGATTGACTGAGTTAATAGTTCCTTGATTAGGGTCTATTGTGTTGTTTGATTGCTCCTCTGCTGCTAATCTTGGTATTAATCTTTGCCTATCTGGGTGTTGATTGCTGGCAAGGAGGTGTTGTGGCTTTTCTATTGTCTCTTATGAATAGTATGTAAATGTTGTTTACCTCTATGTGTCTGTTGATGGCTGCTTTGTCTGAGTGCCAAGCTTCCAGGAATTCTCTAGCATTTTTGGATTTGGCTTGGTTTAAGATGCTCACAGTTTCCCAGTTGAAAGTATGGTTAAGTCTGTCCATGTGTTGTGAGATTAAGGAGTTTTCATCGTGTCTTCTGACTGCTAGTTGGTGTTTGTGGATGCATTCTGCTAGTCTTCTGCCAGTCTGTCCTACATAGTGGCTGCTACAGTCCTTA
Organism: Charina bottae; assembly: GCA_023362775.1. NCBI lineage: Eukaryota > Metazoa > Chordata > Lepidosauria > Squamata > Charinaidae > Charina > Charina bottae. Next base: position 19,716,798 of record JALMGJ010000008.1, on the reverse strand, counting down.
TACTGTATGTTGTAGATAACTCCTGTTTTTTCTTCTTGGGCTACTGGGTCTTTTGGGTTACTTACAATGTTCTGAAGGGCTTTCGTTGGTTTATGTGCTATGGTGATGCCATGTGGTTGTAACAGTCTATTAGTAGTTTCTGAGATGTTTCTGATGTATGGCAGTGTAATCCTTTTTCAGTGAACACTTTAGTCAGTGTTTCTCAACGTCAGCAACTTTAAGATGTGTGAATTTTAACTTCCAGAACTCCCAGCCATGCTTTCTGTCTGTGAAGTTCCCTGGAGTGAGCTTGATTCAAAGTAAATTTTGCCTGTTTTACCATTTTTTAGTGCCTTCCCCTTTGTTAGCCTGAATTAATGCTGTTTTTCACCATCTTTAGATGAGGAAGACTATTCTTCAGCCATCTACATTGGGATTCCAAGTTGTCCTCTGTGGGAGATAAATAGAGAATGCAATATTAAAGAAGGAAATTCACTGCTCAGTATTGAACCTCACCCTGGGGGTTAATCCAGAGGATTGAAACCCATCTTTTCATCCAAGTAATTTAATGGGAAAGACCTTCCTCCTTTTCTATTTCTGCAAATTGAAATTGTTTGTGAACCCAGAGACCAAGGCACTCATATTTTCATTATAGCAGTTGAAGGGGGTGGGGCAGGGATTTTGGCTTGGAATCATGACATGGGGAAATAGGACAGATTCCACCCTTCTCAGTAAATAGCCTAGATTCAAATCAGATGTGGTCTATAAAAGAAATCACTGCCTTCTTCCATCATGCCAGCTACCAATATATTTATTTTTTTATCAAAAATTAAAAATTAAGAAACATTAATAAGTCTAAGGGGCAGGGAGTCTATCAGCACCAAAGACACACTAACGTCTGTAAGTGCCATGAGAAGACCCTAGAATTAAAATGTGCAGTTTTCATAATTTAAGAGAGCGATCAGATAAAGTAATAGGGTATTTCCCCCCCAGATTTGGTCTAATACAACTGGCCACATAAATGGATGCAGGTGAAATCTGAAACATACCTACCTTTTTTTCCTATTCTTAATAATGTCTATAAATAATCAAGACATCTCTTTGTGGTTTAGCAGTATCTTATCATTAGTGCCATGGATGATGCATAAATTGGATGGAACACAGGGGATTCCCCAGAAAACAGTATTTCCTTGATTGTGGCAGGCATGGGGTTTTCCTTTATCTTACTAGCTCACTGCTTCTGCTGCAGACATCTTTTCTCTCAGACTACCTATCACCCAGGAACCTAGCCAGATTGGAAATTAAATATAAATACATAGGGCAGTTATGTTTCAGTCCCTTTGTTTTGAAACCTCTAATGAATAAGATGGCAGCAGGTTTTCGCCGAGGATAAAAAAAGGAATGAAAACTACTAGTTTACAATACTAGTACAGTGAATATATATCAATTAACACATGCAAACTTGTAAATAACTGCAATACATGCTGGGAAAAGCAATTACACTAATCAAAACTTAACTGTAGGTCTCTTTTTGAAGATTAGAGGCTTCTTCTCTGAACGACCAGGCATTTTTAAAAACTTAGATCTAGACTCCTTAGTCACTTCATAATTTTAGAACGTGGGTACAACTTCCATCTGATCCATTGCAATTTTTTAAAAAAAACTAGTTTAAATGCTACTCAAACTTCATTCTGGCTGGTATCTGTTCCGCTATGGAAACTTTGGCAGTGAAATATGCAAAAGTGCTCCAGCAGGAACTATTGTGAAATTCATTTGTGTCCCTAGTATCTATAGCAGGGCTTTCCAAAGTTTTTCCCGCGGCGTTGGTGTGTCGCCGCGGGAAAACCTGGAAGTGCGGCAGCACGCAAAAACCCGGAAGTGCTGCTGCGCTTTCGGGTTTTGCGCGCTGCAGTTGGTGTGTCGCCGCGGGAAAACCCGGAAGCGCTGATGATGATCAGCGCTTCCGGGTTGTGTGGCGACACATCAGACTGTGTGAGGCGACACACTTTTCTGTCGCGACACACAGTTTGGAAAGCTCTGATCTATAGGATGGTATAAATTGGGCAAAACATACTGTAATTGTTGCCCCAATAGCTGTAATGGCCAAGAACTTCCAGAACAGTATCGTTTATGGGACAGAACAGAATCATGCGTAGTCCGTTACTTGTTTCAGATGCAACATCGAGTAAAAATTATTACGATTAGGGTAGAGTGTTCACCCCAAATTTTTAATGGCCATTCTACAGCCTAGATGTTTCCTATTTCTGATGTAATGCTTACCCTAGTTTCTTTTTTCCTGCTGTAGTTTTAGATGTCTTTTCTCCAAAAATTGTGTCCAGAAATGACAGTGCTTTTCTGGATATGGAAGAGTGCTTTGATATTACAATCTCAAAACCTGTGCTCTTCCTACTCATTTGACTTGATTTTTAAAATTCCTAATAAATGTGAACACTGCGTATTCTTCTAAGTGCTACAGAAGGCATTCTCCATCTCAGCAGGGCATCACTTCTTGGAGCTAAAGGCAAGGTCCATAAATAAACTTGCCCTTTCTAGGCAGCTGAATGGTTGGGTCTGACTGGAGCTCCTTTTTAAAAAGGTAAAGTCTCCCCCCGCACATTTGTGCAGTCGTGTCCGACTCTAGGGGCCGGTTCTCATCTCCGTTTGTTAGCCGAAGAGCCAGCATTGTCCGAAGATGCTTCCATGGTCATGTGGGTGGCATGACACACGCGAAACGCTGTTACTCTTTTTTTTTTTTGAGCTCCTTTTTAGAGCCCAATAAATCCATGGGGTCTGTCAGAACAATGTTTTTCTTTTTGTTTCTACTTTTTAATCAGTATATATGAGAGCGTCTCATCCCGATAACATCAGCCCGCCCCACCCGTTCATGCAGAGAGGGCATGCTTTGGACCCCTTCAGCAAAAGAATTCCATCTAGTGGGGTCCAGGAGGCGTGCCTTCTCTGCAATAGTGCCCGCATTATGGAACATCTTGGCCCCGGAGGTGAGGCTGGCCCCCTCACTTCTGACCTTCCGGAAGTCTCTGAAGACCTGGCTCTGCCGCCTGGCCTGGGACGACGGAGGTGGTAGTGCCTCTTGGGGTTGGTTGGCCCCATAGTACTGTGATCTAGACTGTGGCTTTTAACCATCTTTGGATTTTAATTATTCTTTTTATTTATTGTTTTTTAGTAATTTCTGTATAGATTTTAAATTTTCATATTTTGTAAACCGCCCAGAGTCCCCTATTCGGGGAGATGGGTGGGGATAAATTAAATAAATAAATAAATAAATAAATAAATAAATAAATAAATAAATAAATAAATAAATAAAGCTCCACATGTATCAGGAAGGATAATGAAAGATGGTGGTTATGACAATCTCTGTTTTCAATATCAAGCCATTTCTGTTGGCCTAATCTTAATGTTTCAGATATTTACTGATGTAGTTTGTTTATTTGTTTAGTGTATGTTAGCCCACCTCATTCAATTGACTCTCACCAGCTTACACTCAGTAATTTGTAATAAAATGTCCATGGAATAATCATAATAATCCAAAATTAAAATCACAAAAATCACATAAAAGTGACAAATATGACAAGAAATAAAAATCTAGATATTTGTATTCACACATCAAAATCCCTCTTGGACAATTCTGATTTAATAATTTCCTAAGACCTAATAAGGTATGGATAATGCGAATAACATTTCTCCGGACCCATAGGTTCTTCATCATGAGCTCTGTGACTTATGCACTTGGGTTATGTGCCTGTGTAGAGGCCAATTTGGAACCTTTTAATGCTTACAGATTTATCTGATGACACCCCTGCTTCTACATATACCCATGACTAGGCTTAACTCCTATTAAGCCCCTTCAGTTTGTTTTCAACCACCACAGCAGTGTTAGAGATATCAGGTTTCAACCAAGCACGTCTCACACAAGCTTGAAGGAAGAGGCAGCCCCTGCTGTAACTTAATCTTACTTGCTTTGTGTGGGAGGGGCTGAATCCTGATTTCCTGTTCCTGTTCCCTTCTCTTCTCCCCTCCTTTCTGCTCGAATCTCCTACCAAGGAGGATGGCCAGCTATGGCTGCCCGCGTTGCTTATACTTCCATTCAGGTGGGCCACATTAAAGAAGCATGTGGGTCACGTCAGAACCTATTGCTCGCACGCATGGACTGTTTCTACTAAGGAACTGTGAGTTACAATAAAATTGTAAGCTTTTTTAATGTTACTTTACATTAACGTGTGAAGTGTGTTTATTTTGTGTTTTGAACTGATTAAGCCTTGTGCAAGTTTATGGGGACGCCTCTACTCTGCTATATACTAATAAGAAGCTGTGTGGAGTTCTGGTATTAAGGTAAAGGTTCCCCGCGCATTTGTGCAGTCGTGTCCGACTCTAGGGGCCGGTGCTCATCTCCGTTTGTTAGCCGAAGAGCCAGCGTTGTCCGAAGATGCTTCCATGGTCATGTCGCCAGCATGACGCACGCGGAACGCTGTTACCTACCCACCGAAGTGGTACCTATTCATCTACTTGCATTTGCATGCTTTCGAATTGCTAGGTTGGCAAGAGCTGGGGCGAGTGCAGGAGCTCACTCCGTCACGCGGGGCTAGGGATTCGAACCTCCAAACTTGTGATCTTCTGATCGACAAGCCTGGCGTCTTACCCACTGAGCCACCACGCCCCTCTTAGTTCTGGTATTACCATCCCAGAATTCCTACATTCCCTTCAGTTTGTTTTCAACCACCACAGCAGAAGTATATCTGTCATAGATTTGATCATCCTCCTGCTTAACATTTTTTCCTTCTTATTTCTTTCTTGACCATCTGCATTCTCATCACAACGTGTACATCCTGTTGTTCCATCTCTCCAGTGGGGGTATCCCCACCTTCTAATCTGACCCAAACTTCTTTACACCCATCATGTACAAGTCTGCCATTCAAATCTGAATTCCCTCTGCTTTACAGCTTTCAGAATTTGATTCTACAACCCCCTTCAAGATGAGACAGTTGGCTTCTCAGAAGTCTTCCACAAGGGCTTCCTATGTAACTGAATGGAAATCCTTTCAGAACATCTTCCAAGAATAGCATCTTAATTTCACAGAATATCAAGTCCATCACATTTTGAATTTTCAGATTCAAGAGAAGTAAAATTTTTGCTTCTTCTTTAATAACAATACACTTTGCAGGCATCTTTTCCTCTTTTCCTTCATCAGGTAATCTTTCTCTTTTTTCTAACTTGCTTGTAAAGTATTTCATGAAAGATATGGCCCACCTTTATTCTTTAGCTTCCTGAACCCTTCCCTTTACTCTTATTATGTTAGTGCTAAAGCCTTTAAACTCTTGGCTAGTGCCCCGACATGCCTTCTCTTATAGAAGACATCTTTTCTGGTGCCCAACATGTAGGCTACTTGAATTGGAGAATTGTACAAAGAAAGTATCCCACCCTTGTTTTTCATAGGGAGAAAGTAATAATTTACCTTCTTGATGCAGATCTTGGTTGGTGTAAATTTGTAAGGTATTTGCTTTTAGAGAACTGTTAATGTCTGTATAATTGCTACCACCACAATTACTATATATATGCTGAAGATTCTGTGGTCACTTGTCCTGGATTAGCATAGCTTCATGGAGCATGAGGAGGATCTGCAGTCACCCAAACCAAGAATTCTTATTTATAAATGAGTTGACTTTTTCCCGAGGTTTCTGTGTCTTTACAATGCCGTACAGTTGATGTTACAATATTTCAAGTATAAACCTCTGCTTCTAAATACACATGGAAATGCTGTAGAGACTTTAAACCAGTTTTTCTCTTGAACTGATGATGACATGTTTAAATATGTGTATCAGCTTTTGCTTTTATTTAGGATGATCCACTTCAGGCATTGCGTTCATAAATAAAATGGGATATCATAGAGATAGTTGCTCCAGCAAAGGAGATCGTTACCTTGTCGTGGTGCTGGAGCTTGAGCACCTCAATGAAACCATGAGCTAAACCGTGAAGGGACACCCAAGACGGGAAGGTCGTGGCAGAGAGGTCAGACTAAATATGATCCCTGGGGAAGGTAATGGCAACCCACCCCAGTATTCTTGCCATGAAAACTAAATGGATCAGTACAACCAAAGATATGTCGGTATACCATCGGAAGATGGGACTCCCAGGTCGGAAGATGGTCAAAATGCTACTGGGGAGGAACAGAGGATACGTTCAACTAGCCCCAGATGTGATGACGCAGCTAGCTCAAAGCCGAAAGGACGGCTAGCGGCCGACGGTGCTGGTGGTGAACGACGAATCCGATGTTCTAAAGATCAACACACCATAGGAACCTGGAATGTAAGATCTATGAGCCAGGGCAAATTGGATGTGGTTATTGGTGAGATGTCAAGATTAAATATAGACATTTTAGGTGTCAGTGAACTGAAATGGACTGGAATGGGCCACTTCACATCAGATGACCACCAGATCTACTACTGTGGACAAGAGGACCACAGAAGAAATGGAGTAGCCTTCATAATTAATAATAAAGTGGCTAAAGCAGTGCTTGGATACAATCCAAAAAACGATAGAATGATCTCAATTCGAATTCAGGGTAAGCCATTTAACATCACAGTGATCCAAATATACGCCCCAACCACAGATGCTGAAGAAGCAGAAGTAGATCAGTTCTATGAGGATCTGCAGCACCTACTAGATAATACACCAAAAAGAGATGTTATTTTCATTACAGGAGACTGGAATGCTAAGGTGGGTAGTCAGACGACACCTGGAATTACAGGCAAGCATGGTCTGGGAGAACAAAATGAAGCAGGACATAGGCTGATAGAATTTTGCCAAGACAACTCACTGTGCATAACAAACACTCTCTTCCAACAACCTAAAAGACGACTTTATACATGGACTTCACCAGATGGTCGACACCGAAATCAGATTGACTACATCCTTTGCAGCCAAAGGTGGCGGACATCTATACAGTCGGTAAAAACAAGACCTGGAGCTGACTGTAGTTCAGATCACGAACTTCTTATTGCAAAATTTAGAATCAGACTAAAGAGAATAGGGAAGACCCACAGATCAGTTAGATATGAGCTCACTAATATTCCTAAGGAATATGCAGTGGAGGTGAAGAATAGATTTAAGGGACTAGATTTAGTAGATAGGGTCCCAGAAGAACTATGGACAGAAGTTCGCAACATTGTTCAGGAGGCGGCAACAAAAAACGTCCCAAAGAAAAAGAAAACCAAGAAGGCAAGATGGCTGTCTGCTGAAACACTGGAAGTAGCCCAAGAAAGAAGGAAAGCAAAAGGCAACAGTGACAGGGGGAGATATGCCCAATTAAATGCAAAATTCCAGAGGTTAGCCAGAAGAGATAAGGAATTATTTTTAAACAAGCAATGTGCGGAAGTGGAAGAAGACAATAGAATAGGAAGGACAAGAGACCTCTTCCAGAAAATTAGAAACATTGGAGGAAAATTCCAGGCAAAAATGGGTATGATCAAAAACAAAGATGGTAAGGACCTAACAGAAGCAGAAGAGATCAAGAAAAGGTGGCAAGAATATACGGAAGATCTGTATAGGAAGGATAATAATATTGGAGATAGCTTTGACGGTGTGGTCAGTGAGTTAGAGCCAGACATCCTGAAGAGTGAGGTTGAATGGGCCTTAAGAAGCATTGCTAATAACAAGGCAGCAGGAGATGATGGTATCCCAGCTGAACTGTTTAAAATCTTGCAATATGATGCTGTCAAGGTGATGCATGCCATATGCCAGCAAATTTGGAAAACACAAGAATGGCCATCAGATTGGAAAAAATCGACTTATATCCCCATACCAAAAAAGGGAAGCACTAAAGAATGTTCAAACTATCGAACAGTGGCACTTATTTCACATGCCAGTAAGGTAATGCTCAAGATCTTGCAAGGTAGACTCCAGCAATTCATGGAGTGAGAATTGCCAGATGTACAAGCTGGGTTTAGAAAAGTCAGAGGAACTAGAGACCAAATTGCCAATATCCGCTGGATAATGGAGAAAGCCAGGGAATTTCAGAAAAACATCTATTTCTGTTTTATTGACTATTCTAAAGCCTTTGACTGTGTGGATCATAACAAATTGTGGCAAGTTCTTGGTGGTATGGGGATACCAAGTCATCTTGTCTGCCTCCTGAGGAATCTGTATAACGACCAAGTAGCAACGGTAAGAACAGAGCACGGAACAACGGACTGGTTTAAGATTGGGAAAGGAGTACGGCAGGGTTGTATACTCTCACCCTACCTATTCAACCTGTACGCAGAACACATCATGCAACATGCTGGGCTTGATGAATCCAAGGCTGGAGTTAAAATCGCTGGAAGAAACATTAACAATCTCAGATATGCAGATGATGCCACTTTGATGGCTGAAAGCGAGGAGGAGTTGAGGAGCCTTATGACGAAGGTGAAAGAAGAAAGTGCAAAAGCTGGGTTGCAGTTAAACCTCAAAAAAACCAAGATTATGGCAACGAGCTTGATTGATGACTGGCAAATAGAGGGAGAAAAAGTGGAGGCAGTGACAAACTTTGTATTTCTAGGCGCAAAGATTACTGCAGACGCTGACTGCAGCCAGGAAATCAGAAGACGTCTACTTCTTGGGAGGAGAGCAATGGCAAATCTTGATAAAATAGTTAAGAGCAGAGACATCACACTGACAACAAAGGTCCGCATAGTTAAAGCAATGGTATTCCCTGTAGTAACCTATGGCTGTGAGAGCTGGACCATAAGGAAGGCTGAGCGAAGGAAGATAGATGCTTTTGAACTGTGGTGTTGGAGGAAAATTCTGAGAGTGCCTTGGACTGCAAGAAGATCAAACCAGTCCATACTCCAGGAAATCAAGCCAGACTGCTCACTTGAGGGAATGATATTAAAGGCAAAACTGAAGTACTTTGGCCACATAATGAGAAGACAGGATACCCTGGAGAAGAAGCTGATGCTAGGAAAATTGGAAGGCAAAAGGAAGAGGGGCCGACCAAGGGCAAGATGGATGGATGATATTCTGGAGGTGACAGACTCAACCATTGGGGAGCTGGGGATGGTGACGGCCGACAGAAAGCTCTGGCGTGGACTGGTCCATGAAGTCACGAAGAGTCGGAAATGACTGAACGAATAAACAACAACAAGAGATAGTTGGCATATTGTAACATAGTCACTGATAAAATGTAGCAAGCCAGTTTGTATATGATAAATTGTATTTGAATAAACTTCTAGTTTATTTTGAATGATCATGTGTGTTGTTATAAGCTTTCCAATATGCACCCATTTGGCTTCTCTAGCCAGTTGAAACACAATAAAGAAATACAATTTGTGGTTTATTTCATGTTATGACCAAGCTAAGATCCCTGGTTTGTTGCTAATGTCAGAGATACAGATCTTCTGAAGAAAGTCTGTCTTTTAGAACATTAAGGAGATTTAGTCTTCTGCTGTGTGGCAAAGGTTTCTCCAAGAGGGAAAAATAAATAAATAAATAATCCAAGAATTTATAAATGTGGATCCATCATTTCATTTTTGTCTCTTTTTATTATAAAAAATAAGGATAGCTTCCTCAAAAAGAACACTTATGCAGATATTATTATTATTATTAGTGCAAAATTATAACCTTGATCAATCTGGTTTCCAGTAAATTAATAACCTGTCCAGCAAAGGAGATCGTTACCTTGTCGTGGTGCTGGAGCTTGAGCACCTCAATGATGCCATGAGCTAAACCATGAAGGGACACCCAAGATGGGAAGGTCATGGCAGAGAGGTCAGACTAAATACGATCCCTGGGGAAGGTAACGGCAACCCACCCCAGTATTCTTGCCGTGAAAACTAAATGGATCAGTACAACCAGAGGTATGTCAGTATACCATCGGAAGATGGAACTCCCAGGTTGGATAATGGTCAAAATGCTACTGGGGAAGAACAGAGGATAAGTTCAACTAGCCCCAGATGTGGTGACGCAGCTAGCTCAAAGCCAAAAGGACGGCCAGCGGCCGACGGTGCTGGTGGTGAATGACGAATCCAATGTTCTAAAGATCAACACACCATAGGAACCTGGAATGTAAGATCTATGAGCCAGGGCAAATTGGATGTGGTTATTGGTGAGATGTCAAGATTAAATATAGACATTTTGGGTGTCAGTGAACTGAAATGGACTGGAATGGGTCACTTCACATCAGATGACCACCAGATCTACTACTGTGGACAAGAGGACCACAGAAGAAATGGAGTAGCCTTCATAATGAATAATAAAGTGGCTAAAGCAGTGCTTGGATACAATCCAAAAAACGATAGAATGATCTCAATTCAAATTCAGGGTAAGCCATTTAACATCACAGTGATCCAAATATACACCCCAACCACAGATGCTGAAGAAGCAGAAGTAGATCAGTTCTATGAGGATCTGCAGCACCTACTGAATAATATGCCAAAAAGAGATGCTATTTTCATTACAGGAGACTGGAATGCTAAGGTGGGTAATCAAACGACACCTGGAATTACAGGCAAGCATGGTCTGGGAGAACAAAATGAAGCGGGACATAGGCTGATAGAATTTTGCCAAGACAATTCACTGTGCATAACACTCTCTTCCAGCAACCTAAAAGACAACTTTATACATGGACTTCACCAGATGGTCGACACCGAAATCAGATTGACTACATCCTTTGTAGCCAAATGTGGCAGACATCTATACAGTCGGTAAAAACAAGACCTGGAGCTGACTGTAGTTCAGATCACGAACTTCTTATTGCACAATTTAGAATCAGACTAAAGAGAATAGGGAAGACCCACAGATCAGTTAGATATGAGCTCACTAATATTCCTAAGGAATATGCAGTGGAGGTGAAGAATAGATTTAAGGGACTAGATTTAGGAGATAGGGTCCCGGAAGAACTATGGACAGAAGTTCGCAACATTGTTCAGGAGGCGGCAACAAAAAACGTCCCAAAGAAAAAGAAAACCAAGAAGGCAAGATGGCTGTCTGCTGAGACACTGGAAGTAGCCCAAGAAAGAAGGAAAGCAAAACGCAACAGTGATAGGGGGAGATATGCCCAATTAAATGCAGATTTCCAGAGGTTAGCCAGAAGAGATAAGGAATTATTTTTAAACAAGCAATGCATGGAAGTGGAAGAAGACAATAGAATAGGAAGGACAAGAGACCTCTTCCAGAAAATTAGAAACATCGGAGGTAAATTCCAGGCAAAAATGGGTATGATCAAAAACAAAGATGGCAAGGACCTAACAGAAGCAGAAGAGATCAAGAAAAGGTGGCAAGAATATACGGAAGATCTGTATAGGAAGGATAATATCAGGGATAACTTTGACGGTGTGGTCAGTGAGCCAGACATCCTGAAGAGTGAGGTTGAATGGGCCTTAAGAAGCATTGCTAATAAGGCAGCAGGAGATGACGGTATCCCAGCTGAACTGTTTAAAATCTTGCAAGGTGATGCTGTCAAGGTGATGCATGCCATATGCCAGCAAATTTGGAAAACACAAGAATGGCCATCAGATTGGAAAAAATCGACTTATATCCCCATACCAAAAAAGGGAAACACTAAAGAATGTTCAAACTATCGAACAGTGGCACTTATTTCACATGCCAGTAAGGTAATGCTCAAGATCCTGAAAGGTAGACTCCAGCAATTCATGGAGTGAGAATTGCCAGATGTACAAGCTGGGTTTAGAAAAGGCAGAGGAACTAGAGACCAAATTGCCAATATCCGCTGGATAATGGAGAAAGCCAGGGAATTTCAGAAAAACATCTATTTCTGTTTTATTGACTATTCTAAAGCCTTTGACTGTGTGGATCATAACAAATTATGGCAAGTTCTTGGTGGTATGGGGATACCAAGTCATCTTGTCTGCCTCCTGAGGAATCTGTATAACGACCAAGTAGCAACGGTAAGAACAGAGCACGGAACAACGGACTGGTTTAAGATTAGGAAAGGAGTATGGCAGGGTTGTATACTCTCAACCTACCTATTCAACCTGTACGCAGAAGACATCATGCGACGTGCTGGGCTTGATGAATCTAAGGCTGGAGGTAAAATCACTGGAAGAAACATTAACAATCTCAGATATGCAGGTGATACCACTTTGATAGCTGAAAGCGAGGAGGAGCTGAGGAGCCTTATGACGAAGGTGAAAGAAGAAAGTGCAAAAGCTGGGTTGCAGTTAAACCTAAAAAAAAACCAAGATTATGGCAAGCAGCTTTATTTATTTATTTATTTGTTTGTTTGTTTGTTTGTTTGTTTATTTATTTATTTATTTATTTATTTATTTATTTATTTTCTATCCCGCCTTTGTTATTCTTATAAATAACTCAAGGTGGATAACATACCTAATACTCCTTCCTCCTCCTATTTTCTCCACAACAACAACCCTGTGAGGTGAGTTGGGCTGAGAGTGTGTGACTGGCCCAAGGTCACCCAGCCGGCTTTCAATGATTATGGCAACCAGCTTGATTGATAACTGGCAAATAGAGGAAGAAAACGTGGAGGCAGTGACAGACTTTGTATTTCTAGGCGCAAAGATTACTGCAGACGCTGACTGCAGCCAGGAAATCTTTGGGAGGAGAGCAATGGCTAATCTTGATCAAATAGTTAAGAGCAGAGACATCACACTGACAACAAAGGTCCGCATAGTTAAAGCAATGGTATTCCCCGTAGTAACCTATGGCTGCGAGAGCTGGACCATAAGGAAGGCTGAAGTGAAGTGAAGTGAAGTGAAGTGAAGTGAAGTGAAGTGAAGTGAAGACAGGGTACCCTGGAGAAGATGCTGATGCTAGGGAAAGTGGAAGGCAAAAGGAAGAGGGGCCGACCAAGGGCAAGATGGATGGATGATATTCTGGAGGTGACGGACTCGACCATGGGGGAGCTGGGGATGGCAACAACCGACAGGAAGCTCTGGCGTGGGCTGGTCCATGAAGTCACGAAGAGTCGGAAGCGACTGAACGAATAAACAACAACACTAGGTGGCATACAGAATTACTCAGTGAAGGAGCCGGTACTGCCTTTGAAAATGACTGTATTTCAGGCACTATTACGAAAGTGCCTAGTCAGACTGAGAACAAAGTTATGCTATGATTGGGGTGCAAACCCTGCCCTGCTAATTATGAAACTCTGGTGTATATAAAATATATTGGATTTTAATTTTAGAAGAGTGTCTGCTGAATTCTGGCAGAAAAAAAATACTTTAATTCCTGGACATCATCTCTAAATTTGCTTGAGTCGATTTTGAGCTTGCCTTCCAGATATTGCTGAGCTGAAGTCTGTAGAAGTTTTTTTTTTTTTTTTTACTTTCTTTGCAGAAGAATCACAGGCCTCACACATCAGGGGGATTTCAGTTGATGAAGACTCTAAATCTTTGCATGCTTCTGGACTACAGTACATCTTTTTCTGCCTTTTCTAGGCTAAGCTATTTGGTGTTATCCCAGTGCAACCAAAGCTACTGATGTTGATATGGGGCATAAAACCAAAGAATATTTTATTTCCACATACATTTTCAAAAATAAGAAAAGGTTACCAAACCCCAAATAATACATGTGATATTGCTACTTACCAGAGCAAAACACTGGCTCAGTAATTACTTACAAGTAACAGAATGGAAATGTGGTGTGATGGCTCAGTGGTTAAGATGCCAGGCTTGTCGATCGGAAGGTCGGCGGTTCGAGACCCTAGCCCTGTGTGACGGAGTGAGCTCCCACACTCGCCCCAGCTCTTGCCAACCTAGCAATTTGAAAGCATGCAAATGCAAGTAGATAAATAGGTACCACTTCCGTGGGATGGTAACAGCATTCCGCATGCGTCATGATGGCCACATGACCGTGGAAGTGTCTTCGGACAACACTGGCTCTTTGGCTAACAAACAGAGGTGAGCATCAGCCCCTAGAGTCGGACACGACTGTGCAGGGAAAACCTTTACTTTTACTTTAACGGAATGGAAATTCCTTTATATTAGCCCCCATAGTAACCCAATGAACCAGTCTAACAGCATATACACAAGTATATTCACTCCCATGAGAGGGTTCTTAGTGAGCTATGATTTGTTTTTCCTCTCTTTATAGATTCATTTCATTCATATATTAAGTGATGCTCTAGGGGGAGCACTAAGCAATAAAGCCCGTATGCAAGTATGTTGGGATTTAGATCTGGTTTGCCTTGGTTTTATTTCCTATGCTCCATGCAAACAGGAATCTCTTTGCCCACATAGTATTTGTAAAATATTTGTAAAGGAGAGATTGTTTTCAAATGTTTCCAGATCAGCAGGACATTTGGAATACATTTGATGGCCTTGGAAGAGAGGAAGGAGGCCTTATTCTGTAATGTCTGTAGCTTGAATCATGTCAACTGGATTTCTATTTTCTTAGTGGAAACGTTTCGCTCCTTATCCAAGGAGCTTCTTCAGTCTGAGCAAAGTTGGTAAGGGAATCCTAAATATGTTCCTAGGTAGCTGTGTGACCTTACACCTGGGGCTAGGTCATGGTTATATTGAGATGTAATTTTTAAGTCCTTTTATCATCTAAAGGGGGGTCGTTAAAATCACCATGCTGCTGTTGAGCTTCTGAAATGGTCTTAATCTTCCTAGGCACAGAAGACAAAACGGGGAGGAAGATGGGGGAGAGTTTGTGCCTGAGGCCCCCACCTCTATTCAAGGAAGGATTTTCCAAGTTGGCATAAATGGATTCCAACTTGGAAAATCCTTCCTTCAATAGAGGTGGGGGCCTCAGGCACAAACTCTCCCCCATCTTCCTCCCCGTTTTGTCTTCTGTGCCTAGGAAGATTAAGACCATTTCAGAAGCTCAACAGCAGCATGGTGATTTTAACGACCCCCCTTTAGATGATAAAAGGACTTAAAAATTACATCTCAATATAACCATGACCTAGCCCCAGGTGTAAGGTCACACAGCTACCTAGGAACATATTTAGGATTCCCTTACCAACTTTGCTCAGACTGAAGAAGCTCCTTGGATAAGGAGCGAAACGTTTCCACTAAGAAAATAGAAATCCAGTTGACATGATTCAAGCTACAGACAATTCCACCTGGATGACTGAGAACCTTCATAGACATAGGTTGTTTGGTTTCTCCAATGTAGAGTTCAGAGCACTCCTCACTGCACTGGATTGCATAAACTACATTGCTTTTCTTGTGTTTTGGAGTTTGTGCAAAATGAAGTGACTGGGATAAGAGTGAAACCTTTCCTTAAGCTTGATAGCCTCAAAATCACTCATTAAAAGATAGGGATTTAATCCTACATCTTCCAGTATGATTGTATAATTTTTAAAATAACACACACAATATGTTATTGATGACATTTTTAGCCAGCAGCAGGGATAGCAGAGCCAGTTTGGTCTAGTGGTTAAGGCAACGGGCTAGAAACCAGGAGTCTGTGAGTTCTAGTCCCACCCTAGGCATGAAAGCCGGCTGGGTGACCTTGGGCCAGTCCCTGTCTCTCAGCCCAACTCACCTCACAGGGTGGTTGTTGTGGGGAAAATAGGAGGAGGAAGGAGTATTAGGTATGTTCGCCGCCTTGAGTTATTTATAAAAATAATAAAGGCGGGATAAAAATCAAATAAATAAATAAATAGTAACTCCTATGAATCAATAATATACAACTTATCACACAATCTTTCCTCATATCAAGGTTTAAAATACTGTTATGGTTGTCCAGCCTCAAAATCTAGATCCAGTTCTAAAATAGACATCTGAATTCACTTATATGCCAATTGAACAGACAGTTCAGACATGCCAGTACCAATTCCATTCCCCTGATCAAATCTCCTGAAAGGTAATTCTCCAAAGATTATTCCTACAGCTTCGAAACTATCTATCTTCCTCTTTCTCTGTATAACTCAAGAACTCATTTGTTGTTTTATTATGTAAGTTTTATATTCACTTTGTCTTCAGGAGACTAACACAGCCTTCATGGGAATCTCATGTATGTATGAATTTGAATTTGTATACTACCTTTATTTAGGGGTCATACTGTACATCAGTGCTTCCTTCTTCTATTTTTCTTCACAACAATATTCTGTAGAGTAGGTTGGATTGGCTGAGGGTAGATCACCATGGGAGTCATCCAACACTTGACTATTACATTGGTTCACTTTTGTTTACACTAGTTGGGTTTGTACAGCATGGTAGGCTAAAATGTGGTATGCTGGGTTTATGACTCCAAGTGTTATATGAACTCAGCCAGTTGAATTAGTTGATGGTTTGGAGTGTTGTCCAAACCCAAGCAAGGAATAAATTAGTAAACCATGGTAACATTAACCATGGCTTAGTGTGTTATGTGTAAACATCACCACTTAGCCATTTATTGACAGCATACATATGCAGCATACTGATCCATGAATGAACCAACCATAATTTTGGCTAGCACATTATTAACTATTATTCAGTGTCACAGGACCATGTTAAATAGGGCTACCATGTTCCATCTGCAAAATCCAGACAACCACTAGATGTCAGCAAAGAGTTAGTCTTTTCTGTTCTCTTTCTGTTGTCTATTGGTTATCTGAAGTTTTGCAGCTAAGATCTGGTTGCCCTAGTATAGAGAAGATTCAGTAGAACAGAGCTTTCCAAACTGTGTGTCGCGACACAAAAGTGTGTCGCCACACAACCCGGAAGCGCTGATCATCATCAGCGCTTTCGGGTTTTCCCACGGCGACACACCAATGGCGGCGCGCAAAAACCTGAAAGCGGCAGCAGCGCTTCTGGGTTTTTGCGCGCTGCCGCAACGGCAGCACTTCCGGGTTTTCCCGCGGCGACACACCAACGGCGGTTGGTGTGTCGCCATGGGAAAACTTTGGGAAGCCCTGCAGTAGAAGGTTACTTCCAATATCCATTCAGGTTCTAATTTATAACTAGGGCAGTAGAAGAGAGAATGGTTCTTACTCTTTCAGTTCTTGATGGGTGAAGAATGTTTCTAGACTAAGGAACATAAATAAAATGATCGAAGTGTTTCAAAGGTGTTATATTTCTGATTTCATAGCCAAATTTGAGACCATCAAGTACTATAAATTGAACTAATATTACAGGAATCAGATGTTTTGAGTGTTGCACTTTAAGCAATTTGTATAAATCAGCACCCCACTCATACTGTCTTTGTAGTTTAGGCAATACCACAGCAGGTGGCAGCACCTAATCAACATTGGCTGATCTTGAAAAAGCTAAACAGAGTCACAGCCAGTAAGTTACTGTATTTGCATGAAAGACTACCAAGAAATCTTATGGCTTTGGGCTAATCTCAGAATTTGGCAACAAACATCTTGGAAGAAGGAAATGGCAAACCATCATTGCCAAGGGAGAAAACATGGACATATCCATAGAAATACCAGGAGCCAATATCAGCTCAAAGGAAACTTTGACTTCTTTAGCTTTAAAAAAAACATCACAAAATAACAGTTTCTGGATGTAATATAATTTACAGAATAGGAGTTCCAAGGTTTTATGATAAACAATTTGCTTTGAAGTGGTAGTGTAAAAGAGTACATACTACAAGAAATAAGTCATTTCTTTGAATATTATTTAATATTTTCAAATTTTAAATACATTTGATCAACTAGCATATAAATAAACAATATTCCAGGATTTCACAAGTGTAATAAATATTAAATTAAATAGTTAGAAGGACACAAGACTGCAGGCAGCATCCAACTCATACTAACCTATATATATTGAAATATCTGCTGATAATTTATTATTGTTATCATAAACAAATACTTAATCCTCCCTAGGAGTAAATTATTTTTCCATTATTTGCCACAGTGCAAATCTTCATAGGTTTCCTGCCTTCTGCAACCTGTTCTCAGCAAATGATATTGAAGGACAGTCTAAAGTGAATTGAACTTGATTCTTGCTGTCTTGTTAGCTTCCATTTGTGCCTGACGAACGTATTATTGCCAAAGGCTGAAAGAAGAAAGCCTTTCTCTATGGCTGCAAAATGTCCAAGGTGGTAAGTCTGAGTTTATATTAATTTACTTGTAGATTGAAACTATACATTTTGGTAGATTCTTTCAACAATTTCATTTAGGCATGCCCTTGGCATATACCCAGTTTTCGCAAAACTGACTCATTTTTTTAAAAAAGCCATAGCACTAAGCTGAGTATATGATGGTAATGGCAAACACTTGGAGAGAAAGCTGTGTATAAATCCTGACTTAGAGCACAGCCTTGTTTACTCAGACTTCCTACAGGGTCTTGCTCTGTAGTAAATAAGTACTGGGATGCAGCCGTGAATGTTGCTTGCTCCAGTAATTTCTGTATGACAAGCTTTACTATTACTGTGGTCTATAAAATGGAAAAAGATTAATATTCTTTAAGAATCAAAATCTGTTGTGTTAAAAACTGATATAGTATATGGTTTTATTGTAATAGGAAAACATATTAGTCTCAGGAAGGGCAACAAGGGAGAAGTAAGAAAGAAAGAATTTTCATCTGGAGGGGATTTGGTTTATGCTACTTTTAAACTGAGAAAAAAAACAGCTGAATACGTAATATATGTCCCTATGGCTATGTAATTAGTGCTAGCCATGTGTAGAAATATAGTGGTCTTTGATCTAAAGATATACATAGGAAACTGCAGCATGAACATAGACATAATATGTGCCCAGTATACCAACTCAAGATGGATAGCTAATGCAGGGGAAAGACAATAATAAATTTGAATTATACATTTCTTACCTATTAATAGTATCAATAGAAACTTAAGCAATACTTTGTACAAAAAAACTGATCAATTTTATAGGTGAGTTCCAATACAAGACACAATATTAGACTTTCCTCTACAACATTAGTCTGTTATAGAGTCTACTGTTGTAGAGATGGGCGGTGATAAATTCGAATAATAATAATAACAACAACAACAACAACAACAACAACAACATTAGACAATACCTGTGTAGCTTATTGTTCAAGGCATTGAACATTCAATACCTTTAAAAAAATGAAATAGCACATCTTACTAAGATGACTGAAAATTAATCCAAGTTTTAAAATATATATGGAAACTGAATTTCTTTTCAATGAATCCAAATAGTTTCAGTTCTTATGATAATTTTCATTTCTATGTTAGGTCCTTTAAAAAAGGTGCTTCATTGAGAGTATGCATGAAGTATCTCTCTTCTTATTAAGCAGCTGTAATTTTTTTCACACTGATGTGGAAAACCCTGATATATTCTACTCATATAATTAAAAAAAATAATCCTACCCCCCACCTGAAAGAACAAATGTTGTATTATAATGAAAATTTATTGTAAGTGATAGATGTTCTGTTGCCTTCATGTTTCATAAAGCTGATAGAGCTGTAAAAAAAAAAGGTTTAAAATGTTAAACCACCATGACAAAATAACCACACAGAAACTGTAAGAGAAAATGCCAATAAGAATAAAAATAAATAATTATTACCCTTTGTAGCAACGATTTAAAGTTATGCACAAATATATTTTCTGGTTGCTTTGGATAATCCTCACAAGAATAACAGTTCTAGAAAACAAAGAAAATGTCAATGTTATTCACAGTTTTGGGGAACATAAATCAATACAACTGATAGAACACAACATTTTTACAAATTTAAAAAAGTAATACATCACAGTTGTTATATTGCAGTCGACAAACACAACCAAACCCGCTCTGCCGCCTTGCCTGGGACAAGGAAGGTAATAGTACCTTCTGGGCTTGGCTGGCCCCATAATGTCCTCCTGATAGCTGATTTTACCTCTCTTGGATTTTTATCTATTTTTATCTATTTATTGTTATATTGTAATTTTATATGTACAGATTTTAACTGTTGATATGCTGTAAACCACCCAGAGTCCCCTATTGGGGGATATGGGCGAGGCTAAATTTAAATAATAAATAAATAAATAAATAAATAAATAAATAAATACATACATACATACATACATACATTCAAATGTTATTCATTCATTGTTTTGAAACATCAACTATGTGACATCCTTGTCCCAGTGTTAATCTTTAGAAAATATTACACTATCTTTCTGTAGCTATCAGCCTGTGATGTGGAAGCCCTTCTCAGTCAGAGAGTCAAATGACTATTAGAAGTTCCAGAATCAAAACCAGAGATTAAAAACAGAAACAATGGCCAATTTCTAGGACAAATGAAAGCATGACTAGATATGTTGAAGACCTACAGTAAATCACCTTTTCTTTTACATAAAATCAGATGCTTGAATGAAAGCCAGTTTGGTGTAGTGGTTAAGGCATCAGGCTAGAAACCGGGAGACCGTGAGTTCTAGTCCTGCCTTAGGCACAAAGCCAGCTGGGTGACCTTGGGCCAGTTGCTCTCTCTCAGCCCTGGGAAGGAGGCAATGACAAACCACTTCTGAAAAACCTTGTCAAGAAAACTGCAGGGACTTGTCCAGGCAGTCTCTGAGAATCAGACACAATTGAACAGATTTTAGAAAAAAGATACTTGAATAAACTAAAATAATTGTGGGAATAGTTGGAATAGATTCTGCTACCAAGTTTTGAGAATGAAAACATTATTCATAATCTTAATTCATAATCTTAGATACAGTACTCAGCAATAAAATATTGGCTCTGGGATATTTTTAGAAAGTAAAATTTCTCATAATACCAGCATGTTACTGCATTTTAGCATTTGAAAGATTTTTATGAAAATCAGTTAATAGGACTTGTAAAAGGTAAAGGTTCCCCCCGCACATTTGTGCAGTCGTGTCCGACTCTAGGGGCCGGTGCTCATCTCCGTTTGTTAGCCGAAGAGCCAGCGTTGTCTGAAGACACTTCCACGGTCATGTGGCCAGCATGACGCATGCGGAACGCTGTTACCATCCCACCAAAGTGGTACCTATTCATCTACTTGCATTTGCATGCTTTCAAATTGCTAGGTTGGCAAGAGCTGGGGTGAGTGCGGGAGCTCACTCCGTCACACGGGGCTAGGGATTCGAACCTCCGAACTCATCATCAGCGCTTCCGGGTTTTCCTGCGGCGACACACCAACGGCGGCACGCAAAAACCGAAAGCGGCAGCAGCGCTGCCGGGTTTTTGCGCGCTGCCGCAATGGCAGCACTTCCGGGTTTTCCCGCGGCAACACACCAACGGCGGTTGGTGTGTCGCCGCGGGAAAACTTTGGAAAGCCCTGCTCTATGTACACGTGCAATATTTGGCTACTATGTTAACAATAACTAAGTTGAAAGTTAAGACTCATTATTATTATTCCAATGTCATTAAATTGCTATACATTTTGATTCGCTCATACAGTTTTTAAGATTCCTTCTCATGCATGAGAAAGCTACGTTTCCCTTCTTTCAAGTAGTTCTTTATGTCCTCTGAAAGAAAGCCACTAAGAGAATAAAAGCAGGATATAAACTAAGAGCTCTTTTGAAACATATTCACAAATTAGTAGTAATCATGTGTTAATAGCGAACTCATATTTGCTTACATGTTTGCTGATATTGTGGATCACCTACCAAAGAGTAGCTAAAAACATCCCAGCCAAAGGCAAGGGCAAACCACTTCCATATTGGTGCCAACAAACCAGCATTGACAGGAGTTAAGCTTGAATTCAAGATATTTCATTTTTAAGATATAATTCCTTATTACCATATAGTGGATTTAAGGAGAATATATTTGTTATCTGTGAAAATGTTAATCAATTTATTATAAAATATATTGTAAATGTAAACCATACCTGGACAGGAACAGAGCGTAAGAGGATACGCTCAACATTACGCTGAGAAGAATGGATGCGAGAAAGCATGATATTGAAAAGTTCCTCATTTTGACTATGTGCTGGCTTTAAAAGTAAGGATTCATTTACAAAGCACTTGAAGGCGGACAACAGACAACGATTCTGGAACAAAAACCACATAGATCAGTGTTGTAGTGCGTGATCTTTCTGAACAATATAATTTTGAATAACCAACACAAGCAACTTCATACATGTTCTGTGCTGCCATTCAGGCAGCTTTCAAATTCTTTGAGCAAATGTGACTATTGCTATTTATAATAAGTGAGTTTTCAACACTCAGAGATATTATTTTTCTTTTTCTGATGTTTGCATGATACAGTTAAGATTTAACATTTCCAGATTTGTCCCTGATCAATTATATTTGAAAGAAATCATTCAAAATAAGAATTCTGCTGAATTAGATGAATGTCTCTGTAATCCAGCATCCAAGAAGTCCAAAAGTCTTTCCCGCTATTAATACTCTTTAAAACTTGTAATCTGCTTTGCAGTGCCCCAAGATGGCATCCACAAGACTTCTTCCTCTCCTGATACTTTGGCTGGCATACTCATATCACTTAATACATAGTGTTTATATTTAATAGATAGTATTCTGGTGCTCTAAGGACAAAGCATTTAGCATTCAGATAAAAATTAAAACTCTCTCTTCAAGAAGTAGCAGACAGTTCATAAAACACAAGACCCCAAAGTTTTCTTATTATCACTGAATATTGTAAAAGTATAAAGCTTAATATCTAGTATGGCTGTGCAGTGCTTTGGAAATTCAGAAAAGGTACTTCAGAGTGCACAGTAGCACAAATATAGTGTTTGTCCACAGCTCTTTAAAGTACCTGCATCTTTTCCAGGGATTGCATGGCTAGCCCTATTATCTAGATTATTAATGTAAAGGAGGGGTATCTGTTTCTGTTTTCTATTTTCAGCTGGGATAAAGAAGTTAAGAAATTCTACCAATTTACATTTTTTAAACTCTAGGGGCAGTAGTTTTAAGTACTTAAATTTATTCTTCTCTCACCTGCTATATTATAATCAATTTAATTTATTTGGGGAAAGAAAAATTAGTTCAAAACATTCAATTTTCCAGATATAACTGAGAACATTTTAGTTACTTCTGAGATATATGAACAGTTGTATACTTATCATGTGAAGCTTCATCTATATAATCATCCACCAATTAGATTTATATGGGCTAAAAACTGACTCAGCGATTATGTCACTGCTCTGCAAATTTACGTAATTGAGTTATATAAATTTTGTGGTCAGCATTTAAGGATATTATGACAATAATATCCTGATTTTAACAAATTATACTATGTGCCCATAATATCCTTTCCTTCACAAAACCTTTTTTTTAAACTGCATGTAGGAAATCTATTTTAGAACTTAGGTGGAGGTAGTAGCGTAATACCTAAGCAAAATGTTCCATATTGCTTACTCTAGCAAACCATGTTCAGTGATGCAAAGCAATGCCAAAAAGATAAAAGTAGACAATATAATATTATCTTTGACTTTAAATTGAACTGAGCGGGGGGAGGGGAGGAAGCTCTGATGATACAGAATTATATTACCTAATAATAGGTGCCAGACAAAGGCCTGGATTCCACATTTTGAACCAATTGCATTTTTCATACTGTCTTTAAAGACAGCCCCATGTGAGGGACAGTGAAATAATCTAATTTGGAAGTCATTAAACATGTATAAAGGTAAAACTAAAGTCTCCTTTGAGTTCCGCTCTAGTTTTGGTGACTTCACAGACATATCCGTGTAGTCATTTGGCAACAGCATGAAAGTGATTTGCCATTGCCAAAACAGTCTTCTGTGGAAAAGGGTGCAGCTACATCAGCTAACAATAATAAAAAGCAGTCCTGGCCATTGCTCCATCTGAGCCTTCAAGAAAACATCTGTGCAAGAGCATTCCTAAGCTACAGATTCATTCCATCAGATTCAATCCTGCAGTCCCATTTACTGAGAAACAGTCCTTCAGAAATGGGTAATATATATACAGTGTGTGTGTGTATATATATATATAGAGAGAGAGAATTTTTTTTAGCAATGTAAAGGTGCACATATATTAAAATAATACTCCAGGAAGCTTCTACTGTGCTGAAGAAAAGTTGGTCAGGTCTTTAAAAGATGCTTGCATGTGTGTGAAACCACTAATTTCCTGAACTTGGCAGACTGTGTTGGTTGAGAAGTTATGATTAAGCAATTAGTTGCTAGCTGTAGTTGCTTTGTCTGTGGAATGCTGGCAATTTTTAAAGTGATAAACAAGAATATTTGATGCAAATATTTAAGCATTCAGAGAATGAAGTTCTGATTGGAGCTGCTTATGTTAATAAAGAAGCAAATCCAACAAAGAAGTGGTATATATATTTTGCTCATATTAGCAGCAAAAATAACAGCTCTGTAATGTTGAATGTAGTAAAGCAGAAGGAACAGGTGAGTGGAAGTTTTTTTCTTGTTTTTTAATATTAACTGGAAATCAGCAGATTCACGAGGCAATGTTACTCTGCTACATATAATTATCTTTGAAACATGTTCAGAACATCAAGCAAATGTTTTTATCTGCTTCAGAATTCTGATAACATGGAATTCT